>JAODKM010000037.1:4406100-4463883 GCA_026780845.1 Petrocephalus sullivani | reverse complement strand
ATTTGCCGCCTTCCGATGCCATTGACGGCCAATATTTTTTTTTGTAATGCTGTTCTGCAGTTTCCTATCAATCTATATCTATTCCCTGTACCTTTGTATGGGGGACATGCCTGCCTTAAGTGCCAGATTAGTTAATCTATTCTGTTGTCTATTTTGATTATTTTTGGAGTATCCACTAACGGTGCGTTTATCTTTCATTGCAGCTACATCGAACGGGACCTTGGAAGGGCTAGAGAACAGGGAAGGGGGAGTGTGCAGCACCCACTCCATGAAAATCGTCATTAAAGTTGGCCAGGGTGAGTTATTTCTCCTATTTTAAATCCGTGAAATATGAGCTGCAGGTAGCTGTATTTAATCACTGCAAAATGCGTTATTATTTCTCTTATTATTATTGCATGCAGAAGTTTGATACCCAAATAGAAGAATAGTACGACCAAAGATTTTATTGGAGACCTATAATATTTCTTTCTGGTTGTTAACAACACAATGAGTTTAGGTCATGACATCGCTCAGAATCCCGGAATTCACCGCTAAAATCAAAACATTCAGGCTTGTTCGCTCCCTTACTTGATGCCTCGCTAATTAATGTTGAAAGTTCCTGAAGCTGATGAGAGAAGAATCAAGTGAGTGAGCAAAGAAGGTGGCAGAGACAATAAGTAGTATTGGGCCAGACTTGCACCCTTGATGACTTACCTTTGCCTGTTTTTATGAAGCCATCACTGATGTAGAAGCCTTTATGCCACATCAAGCATGGGTGTCACCAAAGGTGAATTTCTCTTCTGCAAAGGGTACTCTTAACTAAACATCCACATGCCCCCTTGGGGTGATTTGAGTGACCAATGGTCAATGACCAGTTCCCAAAGGTATTGGGACACCACTTCAACATCTGGAATTCAGAAAAATCTTCCAGGGCGAAGGAATGTAGTGAGTGAGGGTGATGCAAATAAGGGTTTTGGGATGTAGCCTCAGGTAGCGTCTAACAGGGATATGGAGCCCCGCTTGCAATGGGAAACTGATGTTGCCTGGTTTATTTCATTTTTAACAATTGCTAGACAGAGGCATACATAGGATAAAAATATCACAATTTTTTTTTTTTTTAATTCAGAAAACTTTATTTGTCCCCAAGGGGCACGTAGAAGCACACAGGGCAGTTTTACATAAGGGCATTATGATGTAAAAGTGCAACAGAATAAATAAACGAACAAATAAATAAAAAAAGGAACAAACATACACCCCAAACAGTGTGCATCAATTATGGTGGCATTATTACATGATTAAACATTTATAGCAATTGATATTCCCTTCTGGATGCTTAACTACAACACTCAGTCTAGAAAATAATGTATTACAGACCTTGTACACTGATATATATACCTCTGTCTATATGTATATATATATACTGATTACAAGAATATATATGTATGTGTAGGTAAGGGCATTAGTTGATCTATGAATTTAGCAGTACTATGGAAGCTGAGAGACATTTTCTAGAGGACTGGGTCAAATTTATTATTCATTGCCTGAAATTAATTCCATTTTTAATTTATATAGTTATTTAGATTGTATGGCTATGATTTGGTTATTGATATATTTGCTTATGATAGCACTGAAGAAAATAAAAACTATGCACATACATAAAGCAAAAAGCATGTACTGATTACAAGAATTATTCATTATATAATTATTTGATTGATTGTTGCAGACCCCAACACAGTACTCCCGGACCCAGTGAACACTGAACGGCCGAGGAAGGATCCTGAAAGCAAAGCAAAGGACTCCACCAGCAGCCCAGCCAAGAAAAGACAGAAGGACGTGTCAGCAGATCAGGGCAGTAAAGGTGAGAACGTCATCTTTTGAAGGATGGCCCACTTTCCAAGGGGTACGTCTGGAAGCACTTACAGTGTATAGCTCTGATTTAAAATGAATGTCCAGCTTTTTTGTGATGTCTTTATTGTAACAGCAGAGAGGATATAGTGTAGCTGTGGTTATGCAGAAACACATAATATAATAGTTACATGAGTTACCCTGGACATGCTCAGTATTCCAGAATAAAAATCATCTCCTTTCTCCTTTCGCTGAAACTGTCATTTTTTAACAATCTTGTGTATTTTGTTTTTTGGACCCGTCAGTCACATCAAGTTCAGCATTCTTTGGTTTTATAACTATGTGACCATGGAGCAGGTAATGAGTCCTTTTTATGTGATGTGTTTCAACGTACAATGTAACCACAACAACAATGTAATTTACTGGTCACAAGAATGTCTGCAACTGCAGTTTCTGCAATTAGATTGAACGGTAATCCATATTCGCATGCTACTTGAGTCTGAAAAAATTTTAATTCATAGCTGTGGTACTAAGATGCGGTTTTGGATACGATTGTCAGGCGCCATTAAAGTCATTCAGGAGAACCTCATTTCTAGCTTCTGTATTGTGGGTGTATTCATTTCTATGTATGCTGCTCAAGGTTAATTTACCAACGGAGAACTTTTTTTCGTCAGAAGAAAAATGTTAAAGTTGATGAAGGTTTTTAAAAAATCATTTTTTTTCAGATCTCGGGGAAATCTGGGGGTCAAATGAAAATCAGATGTGTAAAACATTCCTCTTTTCTCCGTTGGGTTTTTGCCAAGACTCCCTGAGTGTAGCTTACTTTTGAATCAAAGGTTTCCGCAACCATCTCTATTGATGTTCAGCGTATTTTGAACTGTCCTATATGTCCTGTTGCTTTACGAGAAATGAGATTTTGCTACAACAGCAGTAGGGTAGAACTTGCCTAAGTTCCTTCAAACCTCTGGGTGGAGTAGAATGTAATAAAAGTGCATTGTCCATCATTGTTCATCATGCTTGTCTGCACCATCCTGCTATTGAAAAGCAGCCAAATGCATGCAAAGTCTCTATAACCAGTTAGGCTGCCAAAAAAAAAAAATGCGCGTACAAAATTGCAAATTGTTGCCAGCATGGCCAAAATTTTCATTTCATAGTTGCGAGTAACGTTTTGGTGACCCTGAGAAAAGAAAGAAAAAGGAAAAGAATATTCCATCAGTTTTAGTAGTGATATGCAGGATGAGCAAAATGCTAGCGACTTTTGGCAGTCTGCTTTTCATATGCGACAAAATAAAGTGGAAAAGTCAAAACGAAATACAGTACACATGCGTAAAGCGCATTTAATAGTGATATAGTACTGGCCTCTCAGTGCATTTATGGAGTAAGTTTCTGTGACAAAGCAGTCCTGAAAGAGATTATATCCCTTACAATGACCCACAAGGAAACTGTCTCAGTTTTATCTTTGTTTATTCACATAGAGGAAACATAGAGAACATATTACTATTTTAAATAGAAATAATTAAATGTTATACTGAAATTATGCATATGATGAGTTGCATTGGGAAGACGAGGTTTTCCTTGTTTGAATAATCTAATTACAAGATATCCTGCAATGAAGATGAAGTGGAAGTTTTCCAAGACCCAGCTAAGATCTGTTTTTTAGATCAAGCCGAGCTTCTGTGAGAATTTCAAATTTCCCATGGCAAATCTGAGTGATGGGATCCATTCCAGCGTCTCATCTGTGTTGTAATAATTTTTTTTCTCTCAGAAACAAATAAAAAAAAAAAAGAAATATCAAGACATTTTAATATCAGATGCAAAAATAACCATTCACAGCTTACAAATAATAAGGCATATGGTCAAAGTAATGGAGAATATGATGTATGAATAAGCTGCAGGTGATCTAACTCAGAGTTTCTCAAACTACTTTGTCCTGGGGCCCAGTCAGTGCTTTGGGACCAGAAGTAACCTTGTCACGGACCGGCGCCAGGCCGCAGCCCATAGTTTGAGAAGCCAGGATCTAACTTTCTATCTGGCTCAAATGAGAAAAATATACAGATGTGGCCAATATTTGATGGATGGATGGATTGGTGGGTGGATGGGTGTATTAATTGTTTGATTGATTGATTAAAACATACAACTGAATTCAACCCTTGATTTAATTGCTTTCAGGGTGAAATTTGAATGCATATTTGTATGACTCTGTCCATGATAGATGGTTAGAAGATTGATGGATGGATTTTAATGCATGTCCTTGTCATTTAAAAGAGAACTAAATTGTTCAGCAATGTACTATTATTACTGTACTGTGTTGCAGTTGAATCATTTTTATACATACAAATAAAAATTTGCAATCGCCCAATGAATTATCGCAACGTACCTGTGAGCTGCACCCAGAAATGTTTGAGTAAGGAAAGATATTGAAGGAAATCAGTGTAACGAATGTCTTCTTTTGTACTTTTTGTCAACTATCTGCTGTTTTTTTTTTTCAACTTCATTTCTTGCAAGCCTTCCAACACTATGCAATTATTTTGTTTTCCATTTTTCCACAATAAATCATGACTTTATGGCTTATATCGCGATAAAACTAACTCCTCTATTCTTTCTTTTCACCCAACAGATAGCACCAACCAGCATAACAAGTCCAACACTGCAGAGGGCATCTTCGGCTCCAAGCCTGCGCTGTTTGCTGCCATTGGGGCGGGCTGTGTCCTTTTCCTCCTATTTACCATCATCCTGATCATTCTGCTCATCAAGATTAAGAAACGGGTGAGAAAGCACTCTCAGCAGCGCACGGCAACCTTGTCGCTCAGCTCCCTGGCTAGTCCCAAGTGCTCGGGGAACGCAGGCTCGGAGCCCAGTGACATCATCATCCCGTTACGGACTACAGAAAACAACTACTGCCCCCATTATGAGAAGGTGAGCGGTGATTATGGCCATCCAGTCTACATCGTCCAAGAGATGCCTCCACAGAGCCCGGCCAACATCTACTATAAAGTCTGAAGTTTTTAGCCATGGTACATATACTTCTAAAGAACTTTACTACCTATAACCTCTGGAAAGTGATGGACATTTCTGACGTGAGAGTGAGGAGGGAAAGCTAAAATTTTGATACGACAGTTACAGTAGTCAGGACACTTTCACATTGCTCTGCACGTCAGGGAGAGGTTATTTGGTCCTCCACATCCTTCTCTTGTCTGGTTTCTCGCTGCCTGCTGTCTGCAGCTGGAACACTGGGACGGTTCAGCCTTTGAAACTATGTAGCCTTCTTCGTTGCCTTTGTGGAGACTGGAAACGTCAGCAGGGTATTTTAAAAGACAAAACCCTGCAATAAATGAGCTGTATGTGATGGACTTCGTAGCTCAAGTGGAACTTTCACAGGTCGCTCAGGGAGCTGGGCGCAGTGCGATGGCAAACACCATTCCCTTCACTCCACGATATATACCTTTATGTCATGTCATGCTTTCATCAAAATAGCTTTTTTTAAACGACTTTATCTTTGTTTTATCCCATGTTTCCTCCACACTGCTTTTTTCCCCCCCGAAACATCCTATTAACGATTTCTGAGATTTTCTTTGTGTACCAACTGCACAGCTAACAGTCCGTACAGTGCAGACAAATTTATCATCAGTACATGCTGTCTGCTGCTAGAGAAGAGGACATTTCTGTCTGTACATTTCCCAAAAGGCGTGTAACTCAGGAAGCACTTACTAGGTGTGTCATGTGATCACCTCTTCCTGAAAATGAATTAATAAAATGTAATTTGTTCATACTAGATTCCCGGGTGCTGTTAATTTGAATAGCAATTACAAAACATTTGACAGCTGAACACCCAAATGCCAAAACCATTAATGTCCTACATAATATTTTGCTTCTTATGTTTAAATATATTACCCATGAGAAAGATCATTTCATTCAAGATTGAAAAATATTCATTCATTCATGTTTTATTCATTCTTTCATCGACTACAGGCTTTCCAAGATGTGTCTGACATGAAACGGCACTCAAATAGAGGGTTTGCACGACTTGAATGGGGTACTTCTTTTTACTTTTAGAATTAAGAATCATTTGTCCACATACATACATACATACGTGCTTGAAAGGGTAAGACTTATTTTTCTCCCGGTGGGACCACGTTTGAGTCACTGGAAACTGAGGAGTGTAGATGAGCGTTGGCCGTGTTGGTCTGAGCCGGCCAGAATCAGCCTGGGACAGCAGGCTCTTTGCCGGTCAGAACTGGCACGCTTTAATATGTACGCAGCTGCAAGGAGGACACGGGAAATGCAGAACATGTGTTTGGTGCCTCTCACTGAAGAAAGAGTGATAAAGATGAAGAAGAGAATTAAAGAAAATAGTTTTCTGGCTCAATTCCTGTTCAAATCCATTTCGGCTTTTTGGTCCTTGCTCTTCGGTCTGCAGGATTCATCTGGCTGGGAAGTTATTTCCTCAGTGTGAACATATAACATATGCAGCGAGTCCACCCAAAAAAAATGCAGTTATCAGCCAGCTCTCTCTTGTAACATGTTTCGCTCAATTTATGAGTATAACAATTAAAAAATTTGTAAGCAATATTATAAATAGGATTTTAAAGTAAGCTTAAGGTTAAAGCTGAAGCATATATAAACATCTAGTTTTTTTTTCTTCCAAATTTCATCTGCTTACAAATGTTATAATTATTCGTAATTATTGAATTTATGAACCTGGTCTTGGTTCTATCATAGAAAGCATTGCTCTAATGATGGTTTCTTTGTTAACACCTGTTCTGTTTTAGTTCATCATTAACAAGACCATCTGGTTGCTTCAGGAAAAGTGACCCTTATTTTCTCAGTCATAGTTCACTGAGCAGCCTCAGAAATTGTCCTCAAATTCTCTTAGAAGTCAAACTTTTATCTTTCCTACGACAAGGTAATTATCTCTGTTAAGACTTTAGTCAGTCCTTTTGATTACAAAGTGATTAGATCAGTGGCATATGTACTGCTTTGGGTTTCCTGGGATCAGTGTCAAATTGTAAAGCACATAGAATAGTGGTAGGGGACAGTTCACACTCTCAAGATAAAAATAACTCATCATCATCATCATCATCAACAGCATTATTATTATTATTATTATTATTATTATTAGTATATACTTGGTATGCTGCAGGACTTAAAATGGTTATTAGGTTACAGTACACTGGAATATTCTTTTTAAACTGATAATGTACTCAAAAATACTGCACATCATTCTCACCAGTACAAATTAATTTTGTTCAAATCTGCAGGTAAACACATGGAAGGTAATAAGACCCTGAAGCTTTGTTTTTGGGACACACAACTTATACAAACGTCTGCATTTCATTAATGTTGTGACGCCGGCGAGAGGAACAAGCCTTGATGCAGGCTGCCAGCATCAAGGAGCCAAGCACAACGGACAGCATTAACAATAACCGACAGGGGTAACAGACTCAGACTGACTTATAAAGGGTAGGACATCAAGGAACAACACAACACAAGGCAGGTGTGCAGGGCTAACAAGGGGATTGGATCATAAGGCAAAGCTAAACAAGGCTCAGGTGCGGCTAATTAAGCCACGTCTGAGGGGAACACAGGGAAAGAGACATGCAGGGCGGGGCTGAGCGTGACAAATGCGCCACCTCACGCCGAACTTAAATTTGTTCAAATTCATCAGGAATTTATTTTAATGTGTTGTATTACCAATATTTGAACTATTTTCAATTTCACATTTTTAGACAAAATTGTGTAATGTGAAAGTGGAAAATGTTTGTAATACCTTTATCATGTAATTCTTCATTTCTTGATTTAAAAATTCCTTGATTTTAACAGAATTTTAAGCATTCGTCATGAAATATAAAATACAGAGCAAAAACATACAATTTTCCAGCTAATAAAAAATGTGCAAATAACATTTTCATAAAAAAAATTAAATTATTTGAAATTTTCAGGGGTAGTACTTGTGATTTACTTTTTTCTATTTTTTTTAGATTAAAAGTATGCATTGTAAAATAATCTACAGTCTAGCTCTATACATTGGAATAATGTAAATACGTGGAAAAAAAGAAAAAAAAATATTAGAGCCCCATTTATGAAAAATATCTAATTAGGTTTTTTAATGATGAATTTTGTAAGTAACTGACTTTTATAAAAGACATTTTGTATAAAGTTTTGGATTATTTTCTTGACAACATTTTTGTTAATAAAAGATAATATTTCTTAGAACAGGTCTCCAAATGCCGTGCAGTTATTGCCATAAAAGCAATTAAACTTTTTAACGCACTGTATTGATGAACAGGTTAAGAGAACAACCAGTGGGAATCTAATTTGCATTGCTTTCAGTGCCATCAATCAGTTATATTCAACTTTCTGTGGTAAGTACTATCCTGAACTTATTAGGATATTGTATCGTACTAAGGAAGTAAGACATTGTCACCTGGTATTGTAACAGTGCAACCTACACTGCAACCAACACTGCAACCTTTACTACCTTTAGTAAAGCTGCAGGTTTGTAGCTTTACTTTCTTTACTATGTTCTGATATTAACTGTACTGGTTCCCTCAACATCAAAAGCTTCGAAAAGCTGCCAAAATGCCACCATAACCTTTATATGAATGTGTTGGCTTGTCAGAATGAAGCACTGCCACATACACGTTTACATTTTTTGACTAGTTGCCCACTTTCCTGGACCCAGTAAAGCTTCTTATGTTATCCAGTCTCTGTTCAAGATAAAGACCCATCTTTACGTTTAATGGAGTTTTATGAAAGCCCAGTAAATTTGTGCTCCTTTGTACCTGTTCCGTAAATATCTGTGCTTATATTTTACTTTTCATGCCACTTTTTACCCATCTTAATATTATACCAATTATACTGGAATGTTATTCCATGATCTATTTTGAAATTTGGTATTGCATATTGATAAATACATTTTTCCTGTGGATATTTTTGTGATCAAAAATTTTGCGGACTACCTTTAAGTGTCAGCATAAAAAGAATCATGCAGTAACAAATAGTCATCCAGGGCATGAGGTCAGGAATCATGGTCTTGAAATGATATTGATCCCCATGGGGAAATGTTGTTTCCACCTGGGCCATCTTGCTCTTCCGTGAGAGCAGATTTGACAGCAAAGGGCAGCTACTTGAAGCAGCACCCAGGGAGCTGGGGGCTAAGGGCCTTGTCCAAGGACTCACAGATGTGCCGGGGGCCAGGCTTGAACCGACGGCTTTCCAGTCACAGAGGCTTAGCGCACTGAGCTACATGAACTACATGAAGATGTACTGAATCCAATGTATAGATGCCGTTACGTATTCAGGCCCTTGTACAGTTTTGCACATTTTAACACATTTTTGCACATTTTGTTATGGATTTCATTTTGACTGGACAGATTTTTATCCAATGAAATATATAAAGGGTGTCCCAAAATTCATGCAAGATTTGAATTTTGCACCATTTGTGCGGTAAAGTGTTACCAACGGAAAAAAAGACTGACAGTTCAAGGTTATTAAAAATGGAGCGCTACACGAAAGAACAACGCGTTTTCATTGTTGAGCAATATTTTAAAAATAATGAATGTTTGGCCGCTACAGTTCACAATTTTCGTACAAAACATGGTCGGAATAGTGATTTAACTGTGAAGAGATTACAAATTTTTGGGAGACTGAATCAATTAGTGATCTTAAACACTCTGCCCGTCCTTCAACAAGTCGTTCAACACAAAACATTGAAGCAGTTCGCGAGAGTGTTGCTGAGAGTACACGGACATCAATTTGGCACCGTGGTCAAGAATTGGACATTTCATGAAGCGCTCTACAGTGTATTCTCACAAAAGATTTGCATCTTCATGCTTACAAAGTTCAATTGACTCAAGAACTGAAGCCTACTGACCACGCGCAGCGAATAGAGTTCATTAAATGGATTATGGATTTTTCGAACAAAATCATCTTCAGCGATGAGGCTCATTTTCATCTTGATGGCTTGGTTAATCGAAAAAATTTTCGCATTTGGGGTTCCATACATAACCCTATACTGTATACTTTGTGAATCAATTAAAAAATTACAAATTTTCACTATAAACCTGTGTTTTCTATCAAAATTACTTCTTGCGGGAATTTTGGGACACCCTTTTATTTACATTCATAGCATTAGACAGACGCCCTTATCCAGAACGACTTGCATAAGTGCTTTAAGGCTCCATTAGTGAATACTTTCTGATACTGGTTAAATAGAACCTGGGCTAAGAATACAATCTGTCTAATACTCTGTTGCCGAAAACATAGGAAAACACAGGATTTGTGTGTCTGTAAATATATATATATGATCCTTTCCAGAGTTGGTCGTCCAGCCAAATTGGGCATCTGGGTAATAAAGACCTTAGTCAAGGAGACGAGGAAGAACTCAACAGTCACTCTAAAAGTGAACCTCTCTGTAGACTCTGTTTTTCTTTGGTTTGCCACTTTCTATTGTTCCCTTTCCTCCTTTTCCCCATGCATTCCTGTCTGTGTCATTCCCCTGATGCAGTTGTCCTGTTGTAAAACAAAATGCCCAAAACCAAAATAAAGGGCTCCGACCATCCCGTGAAGAGACAGGAGAACCTGTAGGACAGACAACCACCTCAGCAGCACTCCCTAAAGTAGACTGTTATGGCAAAGTCGCAAGACGAGAGGCACTGTTGAGTAAAAGCCATATGACAGCCCGCTTGGAGTTTGCTAAACAGCACTTAGAAGGCTCTGACAACATGAGGGAAAAGATTCTCTGGGCTGATGAGACAAACATTAGATTGTTTAGGCAGAACAGCAAGTACTACGTCTGGTGAACACCAGGCACTGCAGATCTAATAGCATCCCTATGGTGAAGCACGGTGGTGACAGCATCATGCTCTGGGGGTGCTTGTCAGCAGCAAGACCGAGGAAGACCGATCAGGACTGAAGGAAGGATATATGTAGCCAAATACAGGAACGTGCTTGAAGAAACCCTCCAGAGTACACACAAGCGCAAACTGGGGGGACCGTTCACCTTTCAACATGACAGTAACCCGTAACATACAGCCAAAACAACACTAGATCGGCTTAGAGACGAGCCTCTGAATGTGCGGAAGTGGCCCAGCCAAAGCCCAGACTTCATAAGCATCTGTGAAGACACTTGAAGGTGGCAATTCACTGACGACCTCCTTCAAGTATGATGGAGAGTAAAAGGATCTGCCGTGAAGAGTAGGACAAAGTGTCCAAGTCCAGGGGTGCAAAGCTGAGGCAGATGTGTCCAAGAAGATCTGAAGCTGCAGTTGGTACCATTGGGGCTTCTACAAAGGATCGAATGATGGGCCTGAATACTTTTGTAAAGAAGAGATTATAGCTTTTGATTTTTAATACATTTTCAAAAAATGTATATATATGTATAGATTTATGGATAAAATTGCGATTCAATTGCAATATCCATTAAAAATGAAATCCACGACACAAAAAAGTATGCAAAAAGTAAAGGGGATGAACAAAACCCACACAAACACAATAAGAACATAAAGACTCTACTCACCCAAAGCCATGTCTTAACGAGGCAGGAATTAACCCCTCAACCCAAGAGGGGGTTAATGAAATCATGATTCCATGTGTGAGGGGTTAATGAAATCATGATTCCATGTGTGAGGGATTAATGAAATCATGATTCCATGTGTGGAAATTTTTTTATCATACTGTTATATTGATAGCTCTTAAATTAATGTTTGTATGTTTTTTAACAAATTTAGTTTGTAGAAGAAATGTAAGATTATTAGCTTTTGGTAGGTAATTATCAGTTTTCTCCTTTTATAAGAAAAGCACTGCATTTTTCAAGATTCACTTATATGTGATGTGAACAAAAGGGCAGATTTCTGCTGTAAAATGCAGTATCAGGAGAGCACAGGACCACCTTAAAATTTCTGTTGGTGCCAAAATACAAAAGACAGACTCATTCTTGTCAGCATTGTTGTTACATCTGGATCATCAATGCAGAGCTGTATTGACTTTATGAAACCACACACATTCAAAAGTCCTTTCACAAAGGATATCTAAAAACATTTTTTTAGTCCAAAGATGACAACATTGCACTGAAAAAGACTGGTCCATTAGGCATCCGGCCCAGCCAAGAGCTTGCCATAACTCAGCAGAGAGAAGGTACTGAGCCAACAGGATCCCACCCCGCCCCCACGACTCAGTTTGGCTTGGCCAATGACAGCCTGGATTTAAGTCGGCAATCTAAAAACTGCCCAAAGTTCAGTGAGGTGTCACAGTGAATGGATGGATTTGTGACCCATGTTCACTGAAATGAGCTGGGCACCCTCCTGGCATGCTTTCCTGGGAAACTGTTTATTTCAAAATGAATATAAGAAAAAAGAAACAAAGGGCAAAATATTTTTCATGCTGAGACCTAAAAGCTGAATATCTGGAAGCCATTTAAACTACAATTCTTCTAAAATGTTTATGATCAATTTTTAAATTCATCATAATTTGATGCTTTGAGTTGAAATTTGAATGATTTCTTGCTAGCTGATAACATGTAGGGCCTCATTATACCGTCTCATGAACTTACTGCTCCAGAGGAGGTACTCAGTGTCCCATTCATTTCTAGCAGAACATGTAATATATGAGAACGTAATAAGGCCAGTTGCTAGATCTTCATTTTATGGCGTTACCATTTCCTGTGAATTCCATGTCAAGCTTCCAAAAGTCATACAAGCTACATCTGGATGCAAACCCACGTGATATTTAGGCTGCAGCTGTTTCATATTTTCTTTAACATACCAATGGGCTGTCTCATTGTAAACGAGTTAAATAGGAGGACGTTTGAGGCTTGCATTGAAAATAGGTGACTTCTGTTGCTGGAAAGCAATTTAGTTGATAAAACATTTGGCGAATAGCTGCAGACAGCGAGATACCATGTGCACTGTGAAAGCTACCCTAGAATCTGATTTCCAGTCACTATCTAGGAATAAATGAAAACAATATAAAGGCACTGCTATATAAGCAATAACCAGAGGGCAGATAAGCTCATTGAAATGTTTCTTAATCTGCATTAAATCTTTTGAATTAAAGGCTACCGTAGGCTTCACCATAACTGTCTCCTCCCTGTATGGCAAAGTCATAGTTATTCATTTGCTTTATATGGCATAGACCTTATTACACAGAACACATCATAAATATCTGTTCTTCTCAATACAACAGGATTCCAGATTTTTGTCTATATCTGAACAAAATCTGAGAATATTACATTTTTAATTTACATTTTTGGACTTTCTTTGGATTTTCTTACATTAATTAATAAGCTAGAAACCTAGCTTGTCCTCAGTAGTGATTCTGTGCAACAAAACTATAACTTGCCTATGTATTATATAACATACAGTACATGCATATATCTATTATATAACACAATGTAATAACACAGATATTACATATGGTTTTATCTTATACATGTAATAGTACAATTATTGCTTGCCACATTGTCAGCCCTTTTAACTCTTCGTTGAATCGTTCTTAACAAAGAACAGTGGTTTATACCTACCATCTATTGTAGGCTTCACTGCATGGTCTTGCTCCAGCCCAGAGCTGCAAGGGTTATTGGTAATGCTGAAATGATCAGCATATTTGTCTCAAACCTGCTTTATTGCATTACTTGCTGGCATCAATCACATTAAACCTCTTCCAGGTCAGAAAAAATAACGCACAATGTCCATTTATGTTGCACATAGGAAATTTACCTGGAGATGATTTATCGTGATTATTTGTTCAAGGGACCTTAAGAGAATGAATATAGAACAAAGCATACTTTCAAAAGGAGAAGACAATAGGAAAGCATGCCACGGCTGTCCAGTGTTTAATTCATTGTTACATAATGCATGGCCAGTTAAAATTAAACTGTCTGGATAAATGAAAAATGTTTATTATTTATATTTTATATATTTTTTTGTATATAAATAATTGCATGCATACATGTCATTACACTAGGTATTTGGCTGGGAGAAGCCAATATAGGTTTTACTGTAATGCAGATTATTAGTATATCTGCCTGCTTGTGATTCCCAGTAACTGTGATTCCATCCATCCATCATCCATTTATGCTCATCAAAGTCATGGGGTCCAGGTAAATCCTTTTTGTAAAATATGTATGTAACTGCTATTTATATACTGAAGAATGTACATATACTTCATTAAATGTCAAATTATATAGATTTTACATTTTTATTACATAGCCAGTTGTCATACTGGAGAGAGAAGAAATGCATGTTAGCACACAGAACCGTCTGTCCTTAGGACAGCAATGTTTTTTTTTTTTGTCAGGTTCAAAAAGGCATATAACTAAGGACACTGTCAGAAAAGACGACTATATAAATATTAAAACAGAGGTTTCTGAGGAATCCACCTGTTTCACACAGAATCACATGAAATGTGTTGCTTACTCCCATCAAACGGAATGTTAAGGCAAACACAGCTAACTTTGTCTCTAGGCCTTTAGCTTTAATTTGCATCACTAAGAAAATGCCTCAGTGTTTTGGGGAATCAGATGTAAAGGGTCTTTTCCCTGTTTTTCTTTACCTTCCCTTTCAAGGTGAACGCTACTGAGGAACTGAATGCAGATTCCTGGGTGGAATTCAATTCACAGGAGGCCTGCAGCTCCCCTGTCTTTCCGATGATAAGCTGTCAGAAACATGAATGCGAAATGACTTATGCAAAGGGCTTCTCCGAGTTTCAAGGGGGTCGCACACCGCAGGAGAGACACCTCGCGAAGGCGCTGAATATTAATGTCAGAAATGATTTCTAATGTGCGTGTTTCTGACTCCTGCATAAAAGATGTGAGCCTGAAATGTAGCCAGATACCAGAGAGATATAACTTCCACCTTTTTCTTCCAAAGATCTTGGGTACCGTTAATCAGCCTTGAACTGGGGTGAGACACTGGCACCACAGGATTATGAAGGACCCAATCAATAAATCAGAAATGATAGTGAAATCAGTAATAATCCAAGCTGAAATAATTATTTGAAAAGATTTTTTTAAATAAGTGAACATACATATTCTGTTCATTTCACAGATATGCACCCAACACACGCTTATCGAAAATACAATGTCTTACTTGTTGCAACTCCCAATAGCAGCTTTCCTGAGACTGTCCAAAACGATAAAGCCTGTCCACATATTCTGGTTATCTGGGATATGCTGTCGAGCCCGTACTTAGATTTACAGTGGAATTACTTTTCTTGGAACGACTGAGGTTACCTGCCACGGCACATCATCGCAGTCATCGCACGTCATGACGACACTGGAGGTTCTTCTCTATGACACAGAGGAATTTCATCCCTCCTACCTCTCTGAATTTCAATACATACCACGAGCGTTTACTCTGTAACTTAAATTAAAAATGGAACCACTTCCCATTAGCCTTAGAATAAATAATCTGTGTCATGCTCCCGGTGACAATGATTTTCCATCTTAATTTAAATGCCCAGACTGAGCTTCTGTAAATCTAAATTGTTTATTTGCTATGAATAAAGATATAAATTGTGCCCATAAGCTCTGGGGCCCCCACAAACCTGAACAGGATAAGCGGTTTTAGAAAATGGATAGATAGATGGACGTTCATGATGGTTTATTTCCTCAACTTTTTTTTCCTCATTTTTTGTTATTTGTTCTACTCTCCGTAACTCTTGCCCTGGATCACTTTAAAAGAGGTATAATAGCTACAGGTGAAAATGCTCCCTGTACCACTTTGAAAGAGGTTTAATAGCTACAGGTGAAAACTACCTGTACCACATTTTCTGCTGACCAGCAACCTGTATCACCAAAAAAGATTTCTTGCAGAGCCAGATAAGTTTCAGATTTATGGTAGTGTGGGCTTTACTTTGGGTTTGGATACATATAATTGCTATTCTAGACTCATAAACACATACACATTGCTCTTTATATTTTGTTGACATGGTGTTGCTTATATTGAAAATATATATTTTGTAGACATTGTAAAAGGAAGTATACTACCTTTCTTATTTGTAAGTGCTGGTAAAGATGATCAAATTATGGATGGTCCTCTGGATTTTTTAGATTTTAAAGCTTTATTGAAATTTGAAATACCTTTTTCACTGAAGTCCGGTGTCACACGGCACGGGCGCTATTGTGCAGGCAGATGTTTCCTTCTCCTCTCCACGGTGCGTTTCTCCAGGAGTCCCAGCTCCCCAAGGCTGCACTCTGTTTAGACAACTCACAATTTGGTGGTTTTGGGAAAGGATCCCTAAAATCGCTTGATGCCAACAATCCGCTGTGTGCAGAGAGCACGGCTCTTTGTTTGTCTGCATGAGTAAATGATGAGAAACAAATGAGAAACAAAAATGCAACAAAAGTAAATACTTGGAGTACACTTATATACATGTGGGCAGAATGGGCCTGAGATCAGACTGCTGAAAAATGCAAATAAATTAGAAAGGAGATCACCTTACCTAACAGAACCCTGTTATGGGGCAGAACCCTTGTCCAAAATATCCATAGCTTCACAAAAGTGCATTCACTATTTAATTGTGGAGTGTTGCTCAGTAGGCTAAGTCTATGCATCTGTGCTCAGAAGGTCTCTGATCTCAGAAGAATAGTCACATGTCCATGGACCCCTGACACTGGTGGCTGTCCCTCACTGAGACCATCAAGCTTTCACTGGGGCAAAGACAATATCCCTAATAAAGTATTATTATGTGTTTAATTTACTTCCTATATTTCAGAAACGATTTAATAATATTATTTGTTTAGCCAGCATAAATTAATTTATTCACAACATTTACAATGTATCTCATTTATTAAAAGAACTCTGAAACTAAGACGAGACTAAGAAGAAAAAAACTTTAAGAAACACTTCCTTCAGTGGTTTGGAGAAGGACATATGTATGGAAATAACATGTTGTCCTTGCGTTGGTATTGGCATCTAGAGAATGCCTGAGATAATGACACACAGTACCCCGAGGAATCACTGCCTTTAGGGTATTCACTTATTTATTGCAAAATCAGTATTATCTAGATGTCCATTAGTCTTCTGTATCGGGTTCCTTGGTCAGTCCTCCGCACGCTGTGTGCTGGTTACGCCGGGTCTGCTCTGGCCGGCTGCCCTGTCACCCAGCATCCCCAGCTGTCATCACCCAGACTATCCCCTGCAGCTCCTCATTTCCACATCCACCTTCACACTGTATTTACTAGGACACCGGTGCAGGAACAAAAGGGGATCACGTCGTGTTTGCGACAAAAAAAAAATACACGTTTTATCTCTGATTTTCTAAGCAAAGCTACTTATCCCATAATTTTAGCGAGCAAACTATGAGTGTATATATTTATTGGGTAGTTTTTAGCATAAAAGAACTACGAACTAAGATGCAACCCCGTTTCCAAAAAGGTTGGTGTATCTTGTACAGAATACAATGATTTGCAAATCATATAAACCCCGTATTTTATTGCAAATAAACAAATGCAGCATATCAAATGTTAAAATTGAGAAATTGTATTGTTTTATGATGACAAATATATGCACAATTTGAATTTGATGACAGCATCACATTTCAAATAAGTTGGGACAGGGGCAACCAAAGACTGGGACAGTTGTGTGATGCTACAACAAGACCCCTGGTTGACTAATTCACAAATATTAGGAGGTTTGGGTAGCTCACACATCTAGGAAGGCACCATTAATGCTGAACGATATATACAGGCAGCATTTGCTGCCATCCAGACACCTTTTTGAGAGAAGGCCTTGTATATTTCAGCAAGGCAATGCCAAAGCACATCCTGCTCGTGTTACAGCAGCATGGCACCAGGTGATAGACTGGCCTACCTGCAGTCCGGACCTGTCACCCACTGAGAAAAACTGTCTCATTAAGAAACCAGCAATGTGACAAAGGGGACCCCCGAACTGATGATCAGATGAAATCCAATTTCAGGCAATAATGGGTCAAAATTCTACTTTCAAAACTCCAGCCTCAGTTCCCAGCGTTTTTAAAAGATGTAAAAGAGGTGATGCAACACGGTGGTAAACAAACCCCTGTTCCGTCTTTTTTGAGACATGTTACTGGCACCAAATTTAAAATTAAGCATATATTTGACAAAAAAAATTATTTCTCAGTTTCAACATTTGATATGTTGTCTTTGTTTTGTTTTTAATTAAATCTGGATTTATATGATTTGTAAACCACTGCATTCTGTTTTTATGTACATTTTACTGGTCATGTATTGATTGTGCGTTAAGGGGATAATCTAGAGTTGAATTGTATATACTGTAAGCCCAGAATGTTTCAGCATCCTGCAGACGGGAAACTTTAGCTGATGTGACTATAGCCTTTCCATCTGTGCCTGGGATAATGGGGTCCATGATAATGGACTGGCTAAATGTTCCTGACATTGATCCATGTGCTATACTGTACCTGCTATAACATGGGCACAGGTGGGTGGCCTGTTGCTGCACAATCAGTCCTTTGAAATATGCAAAAAGGTGATTAAGGCTAGCATCCCGAGGCTATATATGGTAAATATCATCATGAATAGTATTTATAATCAATCAGTCCTTTGGAATACTTGAGAAGGTGATTAAGGCTAGCATCCCATGTCTAGAAATGGTAAATATCATCGTGATTAATATTAATAACTTTTTTGCCTAAGCTATCTAAATAAATTTTAACAATGACACTTAGATACATTCTTGAAGATCCTCAGTACGCCTCCATTCCAGCGACCATTCCAGAAATCTGTGTTGGCTATAATCACTGTACCTGTCCAGTTTCCTAGGAATATTTTTAGAATAATGTCTGGCTGGTTATATTCCAGACTGACATTCTGGCAAAGAGCCGTCTTTATTCATATTACTTCAGACATACTGCATTCTGTTGCACTTGGCTTACCTTCTGCTAGCTGCAAAGCCTAAATTAAACATACTCCTATACATATATATATGCAAAACCCACACACACAGAGTGGAAAAACAGAGTCTAGCCCCCACACATGCATGTTACCCGCTTAGCCACCTTTCCACTCCTCGTAGCAGCAGAACACAGAAGGGTACAGTGTAATTGGAGTAAAGTTCACTGGGAAATGTTGCTGCATGTAAAATGCAAACAAGCTGATCACCTGCATTCACGGTTATTAAATTCAGTTTCCCGTAACATCTCACGGTGACATATGTGAGTGGCACAGGGAGGGACTGGTGCAGTGTCAGAATATCGCTATTTCAGTACTCTTGGTGACACTGCACCCTGCTGCCTCATGAGGATTAACCTTCTACAAAGTCCTAAGAGCCTGTGTTTGTGTTACCGGCAGGGCTCACTCACCAGGGACTCTGGGTGATTTTAAGGGGTGTCCTGTAAAGCACTAGTAAAGTGCAGAACGGCAGTGTGCAGTAGAATGCAGTGGGTGGACGGTTGTTTATCAGTTGGGGAATGCAGTGGCCACTGGAGCAGTTGATGCCCGTGGTAATGTGCTACTAGGATGCACTTTCCAAAAGGCAGGATTGCAAAGAAGTCATTCTTCATTAAAAAAAACAGCTAGTAGCTAAACTGGCTAGTACTGCATTTACAGCTGATAAAACCATCCGTAAGGTGTTTGTCAGAATCCATCCCTGCCGTGTCTTCTTCCCTCTTTGGCCAGCTGGTGTCACTGGCCATCCAATTCTGTGTTCCCCCAGTCTTACAGGTCCTAGGGTGTTCCCCTGCTCCCACGTTGCCGTGCGGCTGAGCTTCTGGTAGGGAGCTGAGCACCTCCTGCCATTGTGAGTTTGATGCTGGCTGGAGACCAGACTTATCTTTATTAGACATTTTGTGTTTTCTTGTCATCTTGATTACTTGTTGTTGTATTGATCTCAGTTTTTGTGTCTTCGGTTATCCCTACCTGTGTCTCGCTTTGTGTTATGTCCTATTTCACCTATCTTCCCTGTATCCCCTGTGCTGCCCTAGTCCCCAGTGTCCCATTGATTGTTATTGTCCTCTCCTGTTCCTTTTTACCCAAGTTCTCAGTATTTGGTTAATTGTGATTGGCCCACGCCGGTTCCTTGTTCTGCCTTTTTTGTTGTGTATACAGTTGTCCGCCGGTGTCACGTTCTTCAGTTGGCCATTGTAGCTGTTCTTGCTCTGTGATTGTCCCTGTGTTTGCCCCCCCCACCCCCTTGAGGAGGTCGTCCTTGCTTTTGTTTTCCCAAACGTGTTTTGTGTCAGTTCCCCCTGGTGTTACTTATAGCTGGGGTAGCTCTCATGTTCCTGCTTAGACTTTACCACTCCTGGCATCTTTTATGTCTTGTTTCTTAGGCCTTATATTAAAACCCCTGTTCTTGTAAGCCCCAGCGTGGATCGCCTGTCCTTCCATTATGCCCCGCCATTAAGATCCATAAGATGTTTTTACTTTTAAGATACTATTTAAGTTTTTACTTTCGTGCTATTATTTAGTGTTTTTCCCCATTTACCACTTTTTGTACATATAACCGAGTACATCTGTTCTAGAAAACAAGACACGTTACTTCAAATGTAAGTATTGATGTTTGCGTGTATATGCATGCGTGCATGCATTGTACACTATGTGGAGTTGCATATAATGCTCTAAAACAGCTACAAATGTGCTACTTAGCACAATAAAGAAACTGCACAGCTACACGCAGCCCTTAAGAATGCACATAACGTCTTAGATGTGATTAGATGTATCATTCGTTGTGTATAAGCCAATATGCCTGCACAATGATCACTAATGTTCTGCTGCAACAGAATCCAAGCAATGGAATACAGGAGGAACATGCAAATGATTTTGAAAATTAGCTCATCTTTGACTCCTCAACCTCTAATGAAGCCATCAACTTAGCTCCTAATGGCATCCAATTTCCTCTCAAGGACATCCCCTAAATTTGGCCAACTGCACCTCCCACCCATCTGATGAACTGACACACTTAAATTGCTATGCCTCCAGGGTGTAATTGACTACTCTAACGTGAACTGTTTCGATGTACAAGAGAAAATCTGCTGGTCTGACAGAATGAACGCATGAATATTCCGCAGATTTTAGTATTTCTATGTCCACTTTGCCCACACACTATTCAGCTAGTAAAAATAAAAACATCATACATCTCATTGTATTACACCTACATATATGCACATTATATATATCCTATGTAAAATGCAGGATAATGCACAAGTAATGGCCTTTTTTCTTGTAGTTTCAGTTATCATTTGTTGAAATAGGTTTGCAGCTGCCTTAACGTCACATGTGGTTTGGGACCTTCTGGCAGGTGAAGGGAGCCCGCTGATGGTCAGCCTGGAGGGTGGCGAGTCACTCAAGGACACGGCGCAGTCCTGAGGCTTGCATGGCATCTGTGGTTATGGATGCTGGCACGACTTGTACGTTTCGCTTTGGTTGGGCTTTAGTTGCGGCTTACAGATCTGTGTGACAAAGTGGTTGGAGGAAGAGGTGGGGGTAGGATTTGCAAAGGGCCAGGAGTTACGGGGGGGAAACCGAGACAAACGCAAAGTAAAAAGCTGGAAATACTGGACTAGAGACAGGTCAATAAGAATGAAATAGTTTCTATTGTTTTTGGGATTAGTATATTTCCTATAAGTAATTTTTACAGTTTGCTTTAGGTTATCACAAGTTTAGGATAGATAGATAGATAGATAGATAGATACATACATACATACATACATACTTACTTACTTTATTCATCCCCTTGGGGAAATTCAGGTATCCCGTAGCTTAGACTCATAGTACATAAAAAGTACAACATACAACAATGACAGTTAACAGTCAGTTAAATACAGTAAAAAGTTGCAGACTCCATAAAAGGTAATCACGCAATAAAAGTTAAAGGGGAATTAATAAATACATAAATCCATCCATACATACATACAAACATACATACAATACATAGCATAGTAGGAAAGTACTGCTGTCTAAGTATTTCTGGAGAAATATCTCCACAAGCTTCAACCAATCATCGTCTTAGTGCAAGGCAATGTCTACAGTGTGATATCTGAATAAACTTATGGCCACCATCAGCCAATCGGATTTTAGCAGCTGTTACATTTAGCAGTACATGCCAGTTAAATGCCAGTTAGGGCCAGTTAGTAAATAATATATACCTCTCCTGTTTTTGTTCCACCAGTCAGTCCCATGATACATAATGTATTCTAATGCTTTACAGTTTAATATTCCTTAATAGAACTGTTTATATTATGTATGTGCATGCTTCAAGTTTAGCATAACAGATTAATAAAATGTCCTCCTCAAAGTTTAATGAATCACTGTACTGTAGATATTGCTTTACATAAACCTTGTATACCTTAAAAAGGAGAGGTTTTGGCACACAGAAATTGACTGTGTGGCCAAGCCTCTAAGGCCTAAGATACAATGTATGAAACACTTTTTAAAACCATGTGGCTAAGATTAAGTGATTTCCTGTATCATGCATGATGACTTTAGCAGGCCACATGTGCAGAAGTGCATAAAACTTGAGATAACATCTGATCTGGTTGAAATTGTTCATATTTTTTTTTATTTTCTAGGGAAGTATTTTGATCAGGATTCAAGTGAATGGAAACATTTTCATTTTATTGCATCTCTACGCTTAACCATTTTCAAGAAAACCCTGGATTTTGAAGATTTTTTTGGGGGGTTTTCTAACAAAAAACAAGAACAGTTTCAAGAATATATGGGCAATTCTATGATTGCTGGTATCTATGGTGTCCGACCATTAATCACTTCTCTTCACATTTGTCTGAAGTCATTAATTTTGACCTGCCTTTTGGCCACAAAATGATTATATTTAAGAGTCGAATATAGCTGAAAATCATGATTTCTTGTTGTCTAAACTGGTCAGTGGTTTTTGTCCATCATGGTAAGAAAAATATTCTGAATTACTTTTCTTTTAGTAAACTTTAATTTATTTTTTTTTATAAATGCCTAAATAGTCAGTCCAACTCTCACAATTCTATTACAAAGTAAGCCAAAGCCAAACCAAGAAGTCAGTTGGAGGATCCCTTGTCTCTGATAATGAAATCCTGAAAACCCTTAACTACCACCATGCTCTTGTAGACAGCATCAGAGAAAAATGAGGACATTATAAGACTGATTCCATCCCCAGCCAAGGTCATCTTGTCATGTGGAAATTCAGAAGGAAATATGGGCCAGCATCACACCAGACATTCAAACAATAGGTCTGCATGATTCTATTGATGATTCTCCTGATATGAAGGCAGTGTCTTTTGATATTTGAATGATATTTCTTGTTTTTGTTTACTCCTAATTTTATTGTTACGTTGATGGAATTGTTCATTGTTTTTTTACACTAATGATATTCTCCATGGATTTTTTTCCAGGTGACATAAAATTGTTCATAACGTACTCCTCCTCCCCCATTTCATTCTTGTGAACTGTTCAATTTGTGAAGTGTCACCACACAGTCTAAAGTCTGTCGTTAGAATATGCCTTTTTATACTGTTTTATTATATTTGTACCTGAAAATTATTAATTATTCCATAATATTCCATTTTTTTTAGACAACTCTGACTCCTTTGATGTGTTACGGCTACAAGATGACTGTGATGGCTCTGTCAGTTTTGTTACTAGCGGTCAACTTTTTTTATGAAATTGTTTTAAATTTCATACACATTACTGATATACTTTTGCTCCCTTATAATATTTTTAAAAGTTTTATTTTTACTGGATATTGTATGTGTGAGTGTACGAGTTTTGTAATGAAAAATGTTTGTTGCAATGTGTATGATTCTGTTACAATTTAAGTCTTTTTTCTTAGTATTCTTAGGTGACATATTCAAAATTATTCAAATATTCTATTTGAAGCGTTGGCCTATTAGGACTGTTTGTCTGATGGAACAAGAATGATTTATCCTATTGGGATTTATTATTTCCACAAATGTGCATAATTTGTCCATAACAGAGTTGACCTATCAAACTGTACACAAATCTGTGTGTTTGACAGTTATTGATTTGTTAAAATTGAATTTGATTTCAATGACATACTTGACAGAATCTCTGAAAAAGTTTTTGCTTAATTTTTTAACATGCAAAATGAACTTCCAGTGATAAAATCACTCCTATAGAATATGTATCAATAAATAGTATATGCAAAAACTGTTCTAGCACTATATATAACAGAATGTAAATAGTATTGCAGATATTTTATCTATGTATTTAAAAACATTTTATATGTACTCAAATTTCCCTACCTGCTAAATTACCACCTAGCATTTTTGTAAAGCCTAATCCTAAATCCTAGTAAATCCAGTTGATGAGAAGTCACTGGCAACTCACTTTTAATTGTTATAGCAACAGAATTCTATGCAAGTGGAAAAGTCATTAAATTAAATAATTCAGTACACAGCGGTATCCAGAGTTACCTACATTTCAGTCATTTGTAAAAATAGTAGAATAAAATAGTGATACTTTATTATTTATTATTTGAATGATCCCTGTGGGGAAATTGTGTTTTTGCCTCGCCTGTCTTGCGCTCCCTGAGATACACAGACGGATTTTCAGGTGAGCGGAGGTCTGTAGGTTACAGCACAGTGCCAGCCAGTATCCAGTGCCTCTGAGGTCTGCGGTCACAGCACAGTGCCAGCCAGTATCCAGTGCCCCTGAGGTCTGCGGGTCACAGCACAGTGCCAGCCAGTATCCAGTGCCTCTGAGGTCTCCGGGTCACAGAACTGTGCCAGCCAGTATCCAGTGCCTCTGAAGTTTGCGGGTCACAGCACAGTGCCAGCCAGTATCCAGTGCCCCTGAGGTCTACGGGTCGCAGCACAGTGCCAGCCAGCATCCAGTGCCTCTGGAGCAACTGGAATTAAGGGCCTTGTTCAAGGTCCCAAATGTGGCATCAGTCTGCCAACCACAGGATTTTTAAAACACAAAGTTACTATTTTCAGGAAATTTGGTTTATGTGATCCTCAAAGGGTCATGCTAAAGAGCCTATAGCATCGGCCTGCTGGTCTTGGGACTCAACCCAGTGACATTCTGCATCCTAACTGGCTGAGCCGCACAACACACCCCAATAAAAGCAGACCAGTAACTGGTGTTCAGTGTATATATTGGATAAAATTACTTTTTACAACAACACCCGAAACAGATATAAAATTCTACTTACAGATGAAATATTCAAAAAATCTTTCCAAAAGTAAAACTAAGAGAAACAATGCCAATTTAGTATGTAGATTCTTTCCAAATGGAATCATTTAGAAACATTTCCATGTGACTGAAACTAGTTGAAAATAGACATAAAGAAAACAACAGAAAGACATACAAAGGTTTGCTTTCAATAAGAAAAATTAAGGACATGTTAGAGTGGAAAACAGCAAAGTATATATTGCATCCTCTAGCGTTGCTTAAACCCAAAGATGCTCATATCTTCAGTACCTGAATCACTTGTCCTATGAGAGGAATATACGATTCCACATAACAGCTTCTTATGGAGCCTCTGGCATTCGACACAGTCGGGAATATTTGATGTTCATGCTGTTCTGAAGTAATTTTTTCATCAGGTTTCCCCTTCAGGCACCTGAGACAGAAAATTCCTATGTTTAATTGTAGCATTTTTTTCTATTTAGATGATGATTGGTCACGGCATGGGGGAGGGGGGCTACTGTAACGGGAGCTGTGTATTCTTAAAGGACTTGGAAATCTAGTGTCAAGTTAGGGCCCCCAGGTGGAGGGAAGGCCTTGTTTGGGAGGGGCATGTCTTTTCTTGAAAAGTAAAAAAGCCACTTGATGGAACACGTATAAATTGAGGTCATTGAACTTATTCTGAAGAATATCAAGTCCGAAACATAAAGTTAAAAATATTTAAGGCAGATATCTACGTGGCTATCTCCTCATTACCGATATGACGTCTTAGATAGGAGCTATGACTGAAGAAGCGTGGTCCCCTCTAAGCATAAGCTCCTACAATGTGCAGCGACCTGCCTTCTCACATTAGGCAGGCCGCTTCACTGTCCATCTCTTCTCCTCGGCCTTTGGTACTTTGTGAGATGTCGATTTTAATAGTAAATTTTATTGTACTCTTAGCCACTTCTATTGTAATGTATTTTATTGTTGACCTTTTTACTCACATTTAACGGTTTAGGTTTTTATTAGTTATTTCATTTGTATTTTTAAGTGTGTGAATGTTTTATTGTCTTTTATTTATTATGTTACTAGTTTATTCTATCTATTTCTCTGTACAGCACTTTGGTCCATAAGGTTGTTTAAAATGTTTTACAAATAAAGCTGGATTGGATTGGATTAAATAGTTAGGCTACCCAAACCAGGTGGGGATCACTGTTACATCCCTGGGGGAAGTGCTCTTTTTTGTTACAGGCGGTGTTGTCCTCTTGGGGTAGGGAGCTATCACTCTTCTAGAGCCTGTCGCTGCCCTGGCCAATCGAGGACTTGCCTCCTTGATCAACCTGCTATAAAATAACTTTCTGCCGGGTGATGGAGGGAACCGGCGTTTGTTGGGAGGCCTCCCTTTCTGTGCTATCAGTTGAATATTCAGACTTATATATACGTATATGTATATACTGCAGTTTGTCTTTATGAATAGACCATGTAGATAAGAAAACATCATCACTTGTGTAATAGGCACTGTAAAAAAAGTGGAGGCAACTTAAAGTAAGACCAGTTATTTCACTTTTTGAGTAAACAATTTTTAAAGACAAGAGTTTGTCAACTCAAAATAATAAGTTGAAATAAAACAAGGAAACAAAATAAATTTAAAACTTTGAGTTCTTAGAATATAGGGACAGTGTACAAACTTATACTCACAGCCTGTAAAAGGACATTGTACCAAGATGCTTAAAAAACTGCTTTCACTACAAACGGTTTTAAACTCACACACCTCACATTTAAATGTGAGGGGTTGTTGCAGTTCTTTGGGATGTGGAGGCATGTTAAATGTGATTTTTAAGCACTCGCGAAGATACAGACACACTCCTCATACAGGCAGGGCCAATTTCTTGCCCGATGACCTTGACCTTGTAATGTCTTAGCAGGACTTCTGGATTGGAATGCGAAAATTTGCAATTTTTACACTGCACACAATGACTTGTTTAAATACCATATCAAATACACGATACACAATAACATTTAATACTTGAAATAAAAAGAAGCAGAATTTTGAAAGTTTGCCTGAACTATGTCAGGTGTGTGACAAGCCCAAGGACACACCACAGAAGTCCTAGTACACACCACAGAAATGACATGCATAGAAGTATAAAACTAAACTAAAAGTAAACAAGTACTAACATGAGATAAAACGGGAACCATTCAGAAACCATGCTAGAATGAGAGAAACAGGTGCAGGCTATTAGCAATCAACCAAACACTAGGGACTAGGAGTTACAAGTTACCAGTGAGGGTCATAATCACTAGCAATGATGGCTCAAACACTAGGAGATAATAGGAACTGGGATTGCAGAATACTACTACAAAACTAGGTAAAACATGGGTAACTAGTACCAGAAAAACAAGGATCAATACAGAAACCAAAAGAATGCAAGATGGATAAGAAGGGGACAAAGCAAAACTCAGAATGTCCAACAAAGATCCCACGGTGGTCGGAATGAAGGTTCCCAGCTGCAAGCTCAGCTCATTCCGCTACGCAGCGGCCCAGGGGGCAGAGGAACACAAAAGGAACTGACAAAGTAGCTGAACCAGGGGAACACAACCAAAGGAACATTGAATGGGATGGCCAGCAACACCAGCTGGCCAACCAGGGAAATGCCAGACAGAATGGGACAAAACTGGGAGCAATCTTGACCTGCTGTTCCAGTGCACCCCAGAGATGCTAGGATTCATATCTAGGGAATCTGGTGGCAAGGACACCCTGATTTCTTCGTCATGTTCCGTAAACCGTGAACAATTTGTGCAGCGCGGCAGGGTGCATTATCCTGTTAACAGATGCCACTGCCATTGGGGAATACCATTTCCATGACAGACAGATAGGTGTTACACATCAAAGTAGCCTCCACATGAATGGACAGACCAAGGATTCCCAGAAAAACATTGCCTAGAGCATCATTCTTCCTCCATTAGCTTGTCTTCTTTCTAAACCACATCCTGGTGCCATCTGTTCCTCAGGGAAATGGCATACATGTACTTATTAGGAAATGGGACCTGTCAGACCAGGCAACCTTCTTCCACTGCTCCAATTTCCCATGCCAATGATTGCATGCCCATTGTAGTTCCTTTTGCCAGAGGAGAGGAGCACGCATGGGCACTCTCACCAATCTGCTGCTATTCACTGGCCCCATACATTGGCGGGTTGTGTTGTAGAAGTCATTTTGAAAAATGAAATTTCTGTCAGTTGTGCCACAGTAGCCCCTATCACTTGGTTATCGCCAGTAGCCCTTATCACCTAGACAGGACGGTCTCCGTTACCCCTGTGCATCAATTAGCTGTGGCTGCCCAACAGTCTGTTGTCATTTTGTGATTTTTCCCTCCTCCGAACATATGTACTCACCACTGCTGCCTGAGAGCACCCCACAAGCTTTGTCATTTCTGAGACCATTTGACCCAAGTGTCTGGCCACTTGTCGAAATCAAAGTCACTCAAACCCTTATGCTTGCCCATTTCTCCTGCATTTCGTCGCCTGTGAAAACTGGCTACTCGCTTGCCATTTAATATGTCCTAGATCTTGATTAGATCTTGTTGTTCTGAGATAGTAGTAGTAGTAGTAGTAGTAGTTAGGTGCTGTTGAGTCGGTTTTGACTCATAGCAACCTTGGTACAACAGAACAAAAAGTTGTCCAATCCTGAGCCATCCTCACCATTTCCTCCACATTTGAACCCACTATTCTAGCCACCGTGTCAGTCCACCTTATATAGGACCTTCCACTCATCTGCTTTCCTTCTGCTTGATCAACCATGATGTCCTTCTCCAGAGATTGCTTCCACCTGACAACCTGATGTGTTCAAAGAATGTGAGCCGCAGTTTCGCCATCCTCGCCTCATTCAAGCAGACTGGTTGAACTTTCTCCAACACATATCTGTTTGTTCTTTTAGCAGTCCAAGGTATATTCAACATCTTTTGCCAACACCGTAACTCAAAAGTGTCAATTCTTCCTTATTCATCATCCTGCTTTCGCACACATACGGGGCAACTGAAAATACCACTGCTTGGATCAGATGCACTTTAGTCCTCATAGATACATCAGCAGATTTCCCCAATACGTTGTCTGATTTCCTGACTGCTGCTTCCATGGATATTGATTGTAGATCCAAGTAGAATAAAATCCTTCACAACGTCAATCTGTCTTCCATTGATCTTCTGAGATAATAATACAGTGGGTATAAAAAGTTTGCATGGCAATCCCAGTATGAGAAGTAATTCCTGAAAATCCTGCAGAAATAATTTTTCATTGCGGTTTATCAGAGTTACTTTTATTGATGGTGGGTGGTAGGCTTACCTTTGGGTTAGATTTTGAATGTGATTAGTTACCTTTGTACACTGCATGCATACTTGTTCATACTTGAACTATGCATACTTGAACTACTAGGGTGTAGGCTTTTAAATGTAGTTTCTGTCCTACTATTTGTAGGACATTGTAGGTTGAATGGAAAAGAGAAATACACTGGATGTTTTCCCTCAGTTCCACTGTGCAGTTTCTGATTGCTCGCTGTTTCTGTGCCACCAGAGGATTCCGGCATACCGTCAGTGTTGCAGAATGCATGCAACTACATACAATTTCCAGCAGAAGGGTCTGCCTTACACAACACTAAAATTGGTTTTCATGCCATTGCAGGCAAATCTATTCATACTCACAGCCTTTGAATTCCCATCTGCACCTGTCAAAAAGGTTTCTTGGCACTAGGCCTAAATGTGGAGGTGATATGCAACCATCAAGTACTTTTTACTGACATCGTGGCCTTGTGGTCTGGGAGTACACATTATGCTTATATCTGGTCCTCGGGAGCTCTAGGAATTTGCCCTGAATGGTGCTGCGCTGTTATTGTTGCGTGTGCTATGCTGCCCAACACTGCAGTAGTTATTTTATTAAAATATAATAAGTGGTTTTAACGCTTCTTTTGAGAAGTGCTGCTTCCTTTTCCTATTGCTGCTCCCCATCATTCATGTTTTTACTAGGAAGCATCTCATTTTGAGTGAATTTATATATTTTCAAATAGGTTCATTTATTTTGGACTTATTTTGTGTGTTTTTATACATTTTTATATTTGCATATGTCAGACACGACATGCATATAACATTTCACCATTGAAATACATTGGATCAATGGACGCGTCACATCTGAGAGGGAAGGCATGACCGAAAGGCAGGCTTTGGTGCGGGTGAACCCCACGCAGGCGACGTTATTTAACCAAACAATATGTACAAGTGCAGATGGGTAACAATGACAGATATGAAGAACACAGGACTGGGAAGCACTTAAATACTAGACTAACAAAGGGGCAAATAAGAGGCAGCTGTGAATGGTTATCAGGAAGGCAGGAACAAGAGGCAATACAAACGAGCATCAGGCGTGATGTATTTAGAGCCACGCCCAAGGGAAATACGGGGAGCGGACAAGCGGGGCAGGGCTGGATGTGACAGTACGTGTGCTTTATCTGGGGAGGAACCAACAAAGTACTACTTTAAGTTTGTTCATTCTGGAATAGGGTTTTGCGAAACACTTACAAATCTCATTCGTTCTTTGTCTTCATTGTTCGTTATCCTGTTCATTAATTCACCAAGATCAACAAAAAAGAACCGGAATTCCCATCACTATCATCCAGAACACGCTGACCTAGCTTTTCGTATTATGTAGTCACAAAAACACAAGTCATCAGCCAATAGTAATCGGCAACAAATTATGATCCCGCCCCCAAACCGTCAAAACCGCTCGCATGTCAAAACACAAAATGTCACTAAAGTACAGAGAGCTGGAACAGTGTGAAGGTTTTTCTGATGGCTGGTGTGCCAATCCTGCCACCAACCCGAAGTTTTCCCTGTAAGTTGGAGGACCTGCTTCCGGGGGTGGCAATTCCAAGTTAAGGGCCCTGCTCAAGGGCCCAGTGGAGGAGCATCACTCCTGGCATTCATAGGATTCAAACCAGTTTTGGAATGTATCCGGTATATTGTGTGTGGACACAATTCAAAAAATGTATTTCACTATAACATTTAGTTTTTTGTGGAAGGATTCTCATAATTGTAAGAATGACCAATTTGAAGCATTGCAGGCCACCTTCATGCATTCACTTAAAATATAAAAGGGCTTCTGGGGATTACAGTTAGATTTAAAATGTAAATGGAATAATCCATGTTCCACATTTTGCTTGTTGCCAGAGTCAATGAGGGCATAATGGTCTTTTCTTGCTTGATGAATTAATCATAGTTTTTGCACATCTGTGCCTTCATTTTCAGGTTAAGTGCAGTGAGCATATCCACACTGATTAGGGGAGAATATGCTTAACTCTAAAGTAACCTTTTAAGTGCTTTTTTGACTTAAGTGCTTGATAGGAGAATTGACCCCTAGATACTTTAAGATAAAGTGCGGTAATCTCCAAATAAGCATTAATGATAGAACTTTAATGATAGAATTATAATACTACTACTTTTACTGCTAATTATTATTAATGTTGATATAATAATAACATAATTCTACATTACATACTCCAGGGGTGTTCTGTGAGGGTGCAGTTCCAGCTGAAAAGTCTTAAGGAAAAGAAAAGGCACAGGCCCTAAGGAGGTTGTGGCCCCAGCACCCTCTCTGGGCCCTAAGGAGGTTGTGGCCCCAGCACTCTCTCTGGGCCCTGAGGAGGTTGTGGCCCCAGCACCCTCTCCGGGCCCTGAGGAGGTTGTGGCCCCAGCACCCTCTCTGGGCCCTAAGGAGGTTGTGGCCCCAGCACCCTCTCTGGGCCCTGAGGAGGTTGTGGCCCCAGCACCCTCTCTGGGCCCTGAGGAGGTTGTGGCCCCAGCACCCTCTCCGGGCCCTAAGGAGGTTGTGGCCCCAGCACCCTCTCTGGGCAGTAACGTTTGCAGTAACTGCTGCAATCCCTGAGGTGGCCCCATGCATCTTCTATCTCTGGCCCAGAATATGTCACTTCTCCAGGACCCAGAGCCTAGAAATGGTCACTTTGCCCTCGACTCCAGTGCCTGGCTCAGGAGGATGCCACTTCGCCCATGTCTCCAGCACTTGATCCAGAGGAGGCCACTTCGCCTGCGCTAGAACCCCCGGATACATGTCAACAGAACCTGAATATTCAGGCACCATGTCAGCTTTGCTAACCTCCAGGCTGCAGTGTCTGAGGTTCCTGGTGCTTCAGCATCTTTCATCCCTGCAAGGTTGAAGCCCACCTCACCTGTCCTGCTTGCTGTTGCTTCTTCAGGCACCCTACAGCCCAGCCACCTCGCCTGTGCCCAACCCACCAGCAAGCTCAGTGGGGAATGACCCAGAGGATCTCGAATGGGATCCCATGGGCTTCTCTCTGGGTCTGCAACCTCTGGGATGAAATGCCAGTCTATCAAAGGACATTCCTTTCAACATGTGACTTTTATATACACTCGATTGTACTTGTTTGCTATAAGACTGAAAACGTATTACTGAAGTTGTGACAATGCGATGACAGAGTTGCACAGTCGAGGACAAGGACGGCGACAAATTTGAAGTAGGACACTAGTGTTAATGGTCATTCATCAGGCTGGCTGACGCTTGACATGGTGACACTACATTCGCTTTCACTCTAACGGCCCCATTCATAAATTCTCCTGTCCCGTCGGATTCAGAATTTGATTTCAGAGCGGGATGAGGCCTGCTATTCCCGTGCCACTTGCACCACTGAACTGACCCATTGATAATCCACTCCTAGGTACATTAGGCACAATAAAGCAATGGGCCGTCATTCGATGCCCCAGTCCAGCAGGCGCCATGCACACACTGGCTCAGATCTGCTCTGTCAGCGACGTCGCTGGACCGTGAACACAGACTGAAAGCAGAAAGGAATGCTTGCGGTAGCCAAATTGACCACCTCGTCCCCCCTCCCCTGATTACTTTGGAAACCCAATACAATCACATAGTGTGTTTTTTTTTTTGGACCTGCCTGACCAGCTTATCTCTGTCTATAACTTCTCCTCTGTCTAAGTGGGGGCTTTCCACTCTCAGGGGACGGAAAAGAAGGGTGCTTGGCCACACATGGTCACATTGCTAAAGTTTACGAAACTGGGCTTTTTATTTACATTACCAACAACAAGGAGTTAAAGAAAGGCTGTGATATAACACCGCAAATACTCGTTATGTTACACATAAAATTTAAACAATGGATGAGGAATTCTGAATACTACTTGCATTTATGAGATAATACGTGTTTGCATTGTCAATGAATGTACTGTAATTCTACTATGAAATGCTCCTTTATTGAATATATTGTGTTAGGTAATAATAACCCGCAGATAAACCCCAAGTAAAACTGCCTGAACCTCTTATATGGCTAAGCTAACATATTTAGAGTTGTCATAGCATTTAATTCATAATTATATCGATTTAGCTCATTTGTCCAGAGTTTCTTTCCTGTCACTCTGTATAAGAAGGAACACCTTTTATCCTGTTCTAATTTCCCTATCAGTGCACCAAGCTGTCAGACATTTAGAATGATGGCTTCCACTAAAAAATGGCAAATATGAAACATCTTTTGTAATTTATAAAACAGAAATGCATTGTTGATATGATAACTATTAGAAGCGTTCCGCTTCAGTAAAGATCAAATGGATGCCACAGATGCTGATGTGAGTGTGTTTTAATACATTATTTTCATTTTAAAGTGTTTTTATTTTTTCCTTTTTTATTTATATATATCTTTTTCATGTTTCCCTGACTCAGCTGCTAAATGTAGTGTACTCATTATTATAATATGAACTTTATATGTGGAAAAATAACACACTCTTTTCTGCAGCCAATGCAGCCATTAGCAAAACAATGTCAGCATGATGTACATTAACATAGTGCATTAGTAATTAGTGTAAGCATTGTACAACACACTCCTAAATATTTAATTTCCTTTTCGGGTGAAATCAGAAGAAAGAACCTTAACACCACGTTAAGGCTATCATTTGTTAGTTGAAATACCTTCAGATTCAACAGAAACTGTAGACTCTCACCCTGATATGGATAGCAGCTAAACAATTGTATTCCTAAATCCTTGCCCAGTCATGGTGGCCATCACTATAAATCCTTTCATAAGAATCCTTTAAAGACTGCTCCTCAGCAGGCCCTTTGTTGCACATTAATGTCGAACGCCTTCTCTGATCCTTAGAACCTCTCCGCGAATCTATTTTAAAAGGTTAAAAGCCTGAAACGTCCCTAACTTGATTTGCCACACTCTCCCCTCCCATCTTTCAGTTATTGTCTGAGAGGCAAAAAAAGGGGGTTGTCCATCTCAATGAAATGTCAGATCTTTGGCTTTAGGGGAAAATGACCTTTAAAGGTTTTCTACTATCTTAAAAAAAAGTAGTTTAAAATAAATTACCATGATTCCAGTCCTATACGTTTACTGAAAGATAAAGTTAATGACAGCAAAAAAGTAGGGAAAACGATATTAATTAAGAAAGTGGTTTAAAAAATCTAAGAAAAGCCTTTTGCTTGATGTGTGCGCAGACACAGTTCATATACAAACAAAAGTATGAAACAGAACATATCTGGAACATATCTTTCCCTTATGTTTTCTGTACGTATCCTTTTTACCGTGGTCAGTAATACTAACCAGTAGCATCTCTTGCAATTTAGCACTATCAACTTGTCAATCAATTAATTATAGTTAATTCAGGAAATAAATTATAGCCCTAATGAGGGTGCAATTACACGTTAGCTGAGGACGTAGAAAGCTGGTTGTTATTGTTAGATAAATGTGTTGCTGCGTAAGACATTTTAATTGTTACCTCAAGGCTGGAAGGTTGACATCTGAACTGCAGTTAAGGTGCTGTTGAATGTCTTATGATTTTATGATTATTTATTTTTTAAATAGCCATCACATTATACCTTTCTCATATCTTCTGACTAAGATACTTAAAAAAGGTATTTTACAATCACGGAAATCAACCCTGCAGTACCAATAAAAGTCTTATTAATGTTTAAAACTATATATGCAGTGTATTTAACTGCAGAATTTCAGGTTACATTTTATTGCAAATTCATTTTTCATCACTGTAATATTTTGTAGTTTTGAAATTAAATTTTAAAAGCTATTAAAAAATATAGTGATAAAATAGCCAATACCATAGCACAGCATATTATGTTATTTCAATACCATAAATTGTTTGCTGAACTGCAACATTTAAAATAAAAGGAAATTAACATTTTTGTTTTATGTGGAAAGCTGTCTGGTGGTGTGACAGAGGATTGCATGGGATGCCGCCCGGAACTTTGACTTTCCTCTGAAGTCCAGAGACTTGTCGATGGAATAATTGTTTCTGTAAATTGTCCATAGAATGTATTCAATTAAATTTAATTCAATTTATTTTTATATAGCGCCTTTCACAACAGAGTCGTCCCAAGGAGCTTTACACGGGCGAGTCGGGATAACATTAAGAGAGAATGATGCAAAAGAGGGAAAAGGGAAGAGAAAGAAATGAAAGAAAGAAAGAAGCTAGATGAAAAATGAGGAGAGGAACCAAAAACTCCCAAGTAGGGAGAACAAAAAACCTCTGGGGAGCCAAGGTCAGCTGGCTGCCCAGCTCCCCTGGGCATGCTGACATCACTGAAGAAGAAAGGGTGGGCTTGCTTGCTAACAGCAAGGTGTAAGCTGTGATCAAGGTCAAAGCCAAAGTCCATCAATGAGTCAGTTCTCCACACCGGCCTGTGAAGGCTGCACCCACGACCAAGTGCATGTCAGCAGCAGTACCTCTGTACGCTGTGTGGGAGTGACTTAATGGGCAGTGTTCTGTAGTGGGAAGGGGTGTGACTGAGGCCACAGCTCTCGGGAAAAAGCTGCTCCTCAGTCTGCTGGTTTGTGAAATGATAGGGCTCACGCAGGGTTTGAACCCAGGATCACTCACACCCTAAGCAAGAATCAGATCCTTAGACCAATAAGCCAACCATTGAATGTGTTGCCACCAACTGTCACTCTGTTTATATGTGGAATGAGAAGGGAACCTGCATTCTGTGATCTGAGTGGACAGAGTGGCTTGTAACCTTGAAGTAATTCTGTCAGGTAGGCTGGTGATAGACCATTAAGTGCCTTATATGTAAGTAGGACAACTTTGAAGTCAGTCCTGAACCTAACAGGCCAGTGCAGGGAACTAAGAGCAGGGGTTATGTGATCAAACTTCCTGTTCCAGGTGACAATTAAAGTTGCTGCATTTCGAATTTGCAGCAGGGTTTTTAATGTGCGGTGTGTGCTCCCAGAGAACAGAGCATTACAGTAGTCTAACATACTGTATACAAAGGCATGTATCAATTTCTCAGTGTCTTGAATAGTAAGGAATCGTCGTAGTTTGGCGATGTAGCGTAGCTGTAGGAAGCACACTTTCGATACTGCATCCAAGGTCCTGGCTGCATTGTGCTCAGTAATGGGTCCCATCTTGCATCTACATAGTCTCAATCATAGGTATTATTGTGGTCTGTCAGCAGTTTCCGTAAACTATCTTTGAAGGAACGACTAAATTGAGGTTCTGTCTTGGTGCTGACAGATTGCTTCCACTTAACATGGATGCACCTGACAAAAAGTCTATTGAATACTGAGGGTAGTGGTAAAATGAGAATTGTACTAGAACTAGCAGCTGGTTGAGGGACAACTCCCCTGATGATCTGGTCCCTTCTCTTCTCTTTCTACTTCTGACAGCGGTGATGATCCACTCCTTGAACCAGATTGATGAGACCCATGAAGGTCGTAGGAAGCTCCTGAGAGCCTAGCTTGTCCTTAGGTGAGTCAGACAGTCCACTATAGAAGTAATCAAACGTCGTAGTTTGGCGATGTTGCGTAGCTGTAGGAAGCACACTTTCGATACTGCATCCAAGGTCCTGGCTGCATTGTGCTCAGTAATGGGTCCCATCTTGCATCTACATAGTCTCAATCATAGGTATTATTGTGGTCTGTCAGCAGTTTCCGTAAACTATCTTTGAAGGAACGACTAAATTGAGGTTCTGTCTTGGTGCTGACAGATTGCTTCCACTTAACATGGATGCACCTGACAAAAAGTCTATTGAATACTGAGGGTAGTGGTAAAATGAGAATTGTACTAGAACTAGCAGCTGGTTGAGGGACAACTCCCCTGACGATCTGGTCCCTTCTCTTCTCTGTCTACTTCTGACAGCGGTGATGCTCCACTCCTTGAACCAGATTGATGAGACCCATGAAGGTCGTAGGAAGGTCCTGAGAGCCTAGCTTGTCCTTAGGTGAGTCAGACAGTCCACTATAGAAGTAATCAAACAGGGCTTCATCATCAGTGGTGGAAAGTAATGAAGTACAATTATTTTAATACTGTACTCAAGCCCATGTACTTAAGTAGATTTAATAATAATTGTACTCTGTCACCAGTTAAATATGGAGTACCACAGGGATCAGTTCTTGGTCCTGTAATGTTTTCTCTCTACATGATGCCATTATGTAATATAATGAGAAAACATAATGTTAATTATCACTCCTATGCCAACGGCACCAAAATATACATTTCAGGTACGCCTAATGACTATTGTCACATTAGCTAATTGCTTCAATCGAGTAAAGACCTGGATGACTGAAAACTTGCTATCACTAAATGCACAGAAAACCGAGGTTCTGTTGTTTGGAGGCAATTAATGGTCTCGAACATGCCTACCTGACAGAATAACTTCACGGTTACTAGCCGCATCATACACTTAGCTCACAGAATGCAGGTCTCCTTGTAGTTCCACATATAAATAAAGTGACAGTTGGCGGTAGCGCATTCTGCTACAGGGCCCCCATATTGTGGAACAGTTTTCCAGCCTATGTTCGGGATGCCGAATGGGTCTTTAAATCTTGACAGAAAACCTATTACTGAAATGATAAAAGGGGCTTAAATGACACGGGGAGACTGACGTACAGAGTCTTGCGCCTGTTGTTTTTGCCAAGTAATTTTTATAATTAAATTTTTTATTTTTATTTTTTTTTTCCTCAACATTCATGTTCAGTTTTGAGGGCAAAGTCCTAAACTGAGGAAAAAGTCATCTTTTGGTGAACACAATATGAAATGAGTGAAACACAATGATGCCATTGCTTGTTTGTAAACAAATTTCTATACTGAATATACAGACCATAAACTTCTTTTGCACCGAAACATGATTTTATATGTGATTGTTAGAATTATCCAATACCACAAAATGAATGTGTACTAATTTATTAAATTACTTATTTATCAAAATACGCGCTCTCACTGTGCTATGTTTGTCGTGAGAATAATGTAAGGACAATCCAGATGCAGATTAGAGGAGAACGAAAATGGGTTTATTGGGGACCAAAACACAAAGTAACAGAAACGAAAGGACCACATGGGTTCACAACGGAAGGCTTAGGAACACAGAGCAAACTGAACACTAAACCCTAGCAGGACTAACATACACACTGACCTCCACAAAAACTGCCACAGGAACTGATAATGACGGAACTAGAGAACGGAACACAAGCGGGTATTAATATACAGGGATTAACGAGGATCAGATGAGACACAGTCGTGAACAACTAGAGACCCAAGAGGGAGCAGATGGGATGGTCAACATCGGCCTCTGCTGGACAAATGAGAACATGACAGGCAAGGTGATGATTCTGGAGATTTGGGCAAGGCAACCCCCTCAGGACATAGAGCAGGCACTGGAGAAGTGACTGGCAGAGCAGGCCCTGGAGAAGTGACTGGCAGAGCAGGCACTGGAGAAGTGACTGGCAGAGCAGGCCCTGGAGAAGCGACTCGCAGAGCAGGCACTGGAGAAGCGACTGGCAGAGCAGGCCCTGGAGAAGCGACTGGCAGAGCAGGCACTGGAGAAGTGACTGGCAGAGCAGGCCCTGGAGAAGTGACTGGCAGAGCAGGCCCTGGAGAAGCAACTGGCAGAGCAGGCACTACAGAAGTAACCAGTGAAAGGCACTGGAGACTCAGGGCAGCCTCCATGGAGCTTGGAACGGGTACTGGAGAAGTGACTGGTGGAGCGGGTGGTGGAGACTCAGGCAAAGTTGCTGGCAGAACAGGTGCTGTAGAAATGACCTCTTCCAGACAAGAGACTAGAGACATGGACGGGACCTCCAAGGGGCCAGGACCAGATGGGGGCTCCTCTGGACTGGGAACTGAAGAATTTCTATCTACTGGTTTTTGCGTGAGTGGAGGGTGCAGCCTCCTTGGGAGCCATTGTGTCCCCTGTAGTGGCTGTCATGCCCAGCCGCAGTACTTCCAGTAGGGCGTTTCGATCTGCAGCCTCTGCATTATGAATTAATTAGACTTCTTGCACAACTGTGCCTTCTTTTTGGGTGGGCGTGACCGTGCTGAGATGAGTATATGCGTAACTCAAAAATACTTCTTAAGTACTTTTTGACTTAAGCGCCTGATGGAGGAATAGACCCCTTAATGCGGAAGAATTTACCTTGTGAAACACCTTTCATTTTACCCTTATCTGACTTAATGAATTCATGCCCTAATGAATTCATTTCTGTAACATGCATGTTTGAAACAGTGTGCTCTGCCAGTCATCGTAGCAATTTTACGATAACAGCTTTTTAACAAATCCGCACACAAAATGGGAAAAGTTCAAAAATTGCAGTTATGCTGCACTGGTCCCTAATAAAACTTTAAATTTTTAATGAATTCAAAAATAGTTGTAGGCTTCCATTCATCGCGGTTACCTACACAGTGAGGTTTCAGGAGCTGTCAGCCGAAAAAAATGCAATATAAAAATTAAATGAAATTTAATTTTAAATTTGAAGCGTTATGTTCTAGTGCCAGATCTTTGAAATGCTATTTAAAAAAAACATTTCGAAACATGTGATCCGAAGTAAATTTAAACAGCAACATAGTCTGTTGTTTATATGGACCACGGCCTCAGTATCATTGTCTAAATGGAAGCAAAATACGGGTGTGCTCTCAGCATCATATTACATCCAGGCAAACAGCTGGTTGCAGTTTTGTTTAATTTAACAAAAATTTGCTTTGAAAGTGTTGTTAAGGACAGACTGTCATGGGGGGGTTATAACCCAAAGTGTTACGCTGGGTGCTCAAGGACTCCTCAGCCGAATCTGAAAGCAATTTATGGTCATATATAATTTTTGTGTTTGGGGTCCTCAGCCTAATTAGAAGAGTTGTCAAGAAGATTGAATATAATGCATCTGGTAAGCAGGGGTATGGAAATCCTAGCGAATGAGTTTCACTTGGTTCTATCAAACACTGTCTAGTGACAATTTCTATTAATTTTATTTTTCTTCCATTATATTGCCTGAAGCTTCTTTTTAATCTTTACCTTGTGAAATAACACTAATACTGAAAACACATATTCCTCTTGTTTTACAAATACAAGTATAAATTATTTAATAGAAATAATAGGAGAGAAAGTTTGTGTGTTTAATTTTGGGATTCCGTTTACTTCTTGCAGCTGTGATGGCCGAGTGGTTAAGGCGTTGGAGTTGAAGTCCAATGGGGTCTCCCTGCGCAGGTTCAAACCCTGCTCACAGCGACATGGTGTGATGATTCCACTTTGGGGGCAGAGTGGCTCAGTGGGTTACGCCTAAGATCGGAAGTCTGTGGGTCCTTGAGTGAGGCCCTTAACCCATACGAGGTGGCTGCCCTTTTACAGATCAAAATGTTGATTAGTGGTTATGATGTTAAAATGTGATTACAAAGGGGTTTACATCCAAATATATTATTTTGTGAAAATTATTGTGTAAACTTGTTCATTACAGTTATCCATTATTTAAAATGACATGCCTCCTGGTGCAGGCTATAACTCACAATTGGCTAAGATATTTTACACACATTTTTCTCATTATAGCTTATGTACATCTTACATGACACATTTGTAGAGCTTACATGACACATATGTACAGCTTACATGACACATATGTACAGCTTACATGATACAGTATTTTTCACTGTAAAATGTGTAACAGTAGCCTAAATGATTTTTCATCGTTCATTTGTGCTTTGAGGGGTATAAAAAGCATTTTTGATTCCTATATCATCTCTTGAGAATTAGACTAAAACCTCAGAATCCCTTTCATTCAAGAAAGTACAATACTGTACAGTACTGTGTAATTACATTATCTGAGGGGACCTGTGGACGGTTCGCTGTTATCTGGAGTTTTGGCTATACATGATATGTCTTGCAATGTATCACCAGCAGATATGGAGGGACTCCTGTAGAATATAATACAAGTTTTGTTGATTTGAATCTCTTCACCTTGTAGAAATTCCTTCTTTTGGCATGTTTCTCAACAATGCAAGTCAGAAAAACTTTTTCAACTTTATCTCTCAGTTAAAACAACTGTTAGAAAAGTAATCAAAATGTAACCAAATGGCATTAGTTACATGACTTTAATGAAGTGATCAAAATAAGTACATTAATTTAATATATTAAATTTCAAAAGTACTCGTCCCAACATATGGATGTATATGGATGCATTTCAGTAACTGTGCTACCTCTGGGTATGCGGCGGGTGACTAATTGCCAAGGCACTGCGATGCGAAATCTCCTAAACCCAACGCCGGTGCTTCAGCTCCCGTTAACTTAGTTTTCTTGTTGTGCTTCAGAATCGTCTTACCTATGAGCCCATTGATGCCAGGAAGGGAGCCGGCAGGAGCTGCATAGAGACTTCCAGGTCAAAAAACACAAGCACTTTCTATCCAGAATTTGCTCTAATGCCACCCCAGGTAGTAGACCATCCATCTGGCTAGCTGTTGAGGAACTGGTTGGCAGAAAATTCTGGCTGACCTCCTCTGTCATAAGAACAGGTGGCTTTGGGAGCTGGCAGACTGCCACGCGGTAGGTTGACAGCAATCACTGGCGGGCTGCTTCACAAGTTGGGGCAGGCGGCAGCGTCTGGCTGGCTTTTGTGGAATAGGTGAGCCAGTCTGTCTGGCTGGCCACCATGAAACTAGATTGTTGTGCTGTCTGGGTGGCCACTCTGAAGCTGGCCGACTGGTAGGTTTGTTTGACCGTCTCCTCTGTTGGACTGGCGAAGGGTGTCTCACTTCTCAAGCCAGGCATTGAACTCTTCTGATGAAGCATTAGCAGTGCAAACCTCCATGGTTGACTCCTTCAACTCTAGCTCCTCTGACCTTGTGTCAGTCATCTCTAATGGACTAGATGGGACAGAAACTAAATAATGCAGCATCTAATTATGCCTTGCATTTGAAGCATTACAGATCACAATCTGCTAAATTATTTAAGTGTTCCCAAATAAAAAAGTTAAAAACCAGGTCTAACTGACTGGATTTACATGCTAATATCTCTGCTGTTCGTATGGATTAAGAAATCAGAGGAATCCCCCTGGATGGGAAACCACAGTTGAGCTGGATTTAATAGTATTTTTCATACTTTCAAATAGCCGTAGTGTCAGCTGGGATCGCCTACATTTACGAAATGAAAGAGATAAATTGTGGTTTCCTGTGTCAGTGGGGCATAGAAATGACAAACCTTTTTATATCCAGAAAAGCATTTTTTTTCACATAAAACAACAATTTGTGAGTTTAGCAGGCCTGCATGCAAAGAGTCGCTTGGATGAAAATTGTTAAAAATCAAGATAAATTGTGGTTTCCTGTTCCAGTGGGGCCTAGAAATGACAGAAAAACTTTTTATTTCAGAAAAAGCAACTTTTCACCCCAGAAACAAAATGACTTCCTGAGGTTTATGAAATCCATTTCATCCACAAAATGACTTTCTTTCATTGATGGAATGCATTTTGTACACAAAACAAATTTATTTAGTTCATTAAATGCATTTCCACGAAATGCAAAGTTCTGATATCAATTCTGCGCACAAAATGAAACATTGCTTTTGATTTCTGTGCACGAAAGAAGGTGAAATCTTTGTGATTTGTGTCTTTTGTGGTAACTGGCATTTGCCTTTCTACTGTATGTATAAAATGCAACAAGACATTATTTGATTTTGTCATAAAAATAATGATTTTTTGTGGCAACGAATGTATTTTGTGGACAAAAACTTGCACTCGAGAATTAGCGCCCAATAGTAAGCGTGATTTTGTTAATGGTTCAAGTTTGTTAATTCATGTGAGTATAAGTTTTATTCACATGATTCTGAGCAACCCCGGTTTCTCATGAAGCTGTTGCGATGTCTTGGTGAAAAATAGAACTGGATTCCCCCAAGGTAGATCATTTCTGTTAGTATAATAGGTGGTTTGAGAAACGAGGCAGGGACCCAAGAATGCTGTTACCAACCATTTAATTGAAATGCATATTGACTATATTATGCAAGAATTGTAACTCAGCCTCTGTTTATTGTTAGTTGTCTGTGTTTATAAGCATGACAATTTTAAATCATATTTATAATATGAATATATAATTTTAAATTATACAATTATGCTTCATATGAAGGACATCAAAGGAGAAGCATGATTTATCGTTGTGCTTACATGTTCTGCGTGCTCTGACGTGTCACTTTGACAATCGTATACTGCTCCAGATATCCATCCCAGACTGAACATTACAGCTGTTATTGAGATACAGCTGACCTGGACTCAAACAGCGACACACACATTTGTATTCCTATAATTGTCAGGACTCTCCATTCATTTATATGGGGAATGCCCTGAGAAATGTCACCACAAGCTGAAATGCATTTGGTTTGGTTCTGCTGAAGGTCTTCATGCTATCTCACGCTCACCTCATGCGGCTGGTTTCCAGGCATGGATAATGAAGGTGAAAGCATAGTTTGGATAGCGTGGGGTTGTATGAGGTACTTAGATCAACAACTTTCGTTTTCTGCAAGCTATAATTACGGCTTTTTTGTCAGTGCAGTCTGCTAGGTCGGATATAAAGGCTTCAGCTCGATATAAAAGCTTATATATAGCTTACACATAAAGTGATATTGATTCTTTTAGGTGGCTAAACTCCCTTTGGCTGATACCCCTAACCAAGGCTAGGCGATATATTGATCAAATGTTGTATCGTGATTGTAAACATTCATATCTTCAATTTGAATATCGTGAGTATTATGATACAGCCTACACACAGTTAACAGTTATAATGCACTTTTACACAAATTTCATCCAGGTATGATTCTGCTGTTGGCATCATCGATCATTATACCCATCGATCATTATACCCATCACATGCTCCATAACTATTAGTAAATCAGGTTGGTCATCATAATCAAAAAAAATCAAAGCCACCTATCATATTTTTACTGTTTCATGCATATAAATTTTAGTGAATTTTAGATTTTCAATACTGTGAAAATCTCTGAAAAGACTGTGATATAATGTTGGCTGTCAGAAAAAATGTACTGTCTGCGTTTTCTAGTAATACACCCTATGACAAAAAAGAAAGTTTATTTTCGCATGACTCATTTATGAACATTAGATTTCAGCTGGTATAGTTTATTCCCGTGCCTCGCTGTGGGAGCCAAAGTACCGCGGACGTTTTTGGTCGGGGGTGCAACGGCGCTCCCTGCGGGTCAGATGAAAATACTATTTGAACAGATTAAGTTCAATAAAATTAAAATACATCGTGAAGTTATATTTAACAAAGTGTTTTGGGTCACTCATATCACTGTGTAGTGGAAATTTATTGTTATTTTTTTCACAATTTGTTTTAAAAATCTGTTTTATCTGGATGAATGACTGATTGGGTTCTCTGATAGCGCGTCTCCTGGGACAAAATCCATAGAGCCGTCGATGAACAACACAATACATCCACATAAAAGAACAAGCAAACAGGTCACACATCCTGCCCCTCTGCTTTTCACTGTACACAGTTCTTTTATTTATGAAAAATAATACTTCCTTCTTAACACACTATATATGAATGTACCCGTTTTCCTGCTGACTTAGTATTATACTACAGTACGTGCAAAGTTATTCTCCTCTTATGTAATCGATGTATTTAATCTTAAACTAATGGCCAGTGTTGCCTATAAATGAATTAATATTTTCATTTGAAAGTTGTGATCACACGTACTGAACCCATTTAAATATTTATCCTTTACATTTACATCGATTTAGCAGAAACTTTTGTTGAATGCGACGTGCAAACAAGGAAGGTCGCAAGCGTGCACGTTCCCTACAAAACCGACTAAACCCGTTTCACAAAACATGACATGTTTTCCATAGCAATATTTGGTTTATTGCAAGTACGCCCTTTTTATAACTTTGCATCTATTTTTATTTTGTGCAGCAGTGATAAGCAAACATATTTTTCAGAAGTTGAGCAGACATAAATGTGTTTTCGTTGTTGTTTGTTGCGGTAATGTCTTTGAGCCATGCATTCATGGCTTTTCAATAGAATCTGTAATTGCACATGTTAGGATTACAAACCTCAGATTCGTAGCCGAGAACAAAATGTGATCACCGAATAACAAAGACAGCATATTACTTACACACCGGAATTCTTTCTGTTTCTTTCCATGTCTGAAAGTTAAAGGAGTATTTTTGAGATTTTTAATGAATTTTTGAGTCTTAACTACAATGATAATCTTGGATATAGACTTTAAAGCCTAAAAGTATCATTTTGGTTTTTAAATGGTAATTGCACAAGTAACCACTAGGGGGAATATGAACATTATTCTCTGAAAAGAAATTGAAAGGGATTTTGCTATTAATATTTGTTTTGTGGAGAAACTGAACGAATGTTACAAAATTAAAAACATAAATAATAAAAATTACCAGTTACAATATACTGGTTCCTTTTGGCGAGTCTTTGTCAGACATACTACTGAGAATAAAAACATTTAATTAGTATTACATTATTTAACGTTTAATTTATTAGCTGTGGTAACCAGCGTATCAATAATCTAATTTCGCCAGATCTCTTTGGCTGACATACGAACACCCGTTTAGTCCCTAGATTTCTCTCTAAGCAAGCATTCACTGTCCGCACTCATTATTGCAAAGGCAAAATGTACACCTTTACTCTTCCAGCTGACTCTAAGAAATGAGATCAGTTTTTTTTCAAAGTGATAATCTAGATATAAGTAATGGATAGATCAGCCAAGGTGTTGCGAAACATCCAGAGGTCCATTGCCTTCACAATTAGAAGAAGGGAAGGATCCACCTTGCCCCTCCTTAGCTTTCCCGAAGCCGGTTCACGGCGGGACAGTGTGTGACATCAAAGTCCATCCCAAGAAAGCGCGTCGCGTGTAAACAGTAACATAATGAGCGCATTGTCCCCCTAGGAAGGACAGGAGACAGTATTCGGGAGACGGGATATTCAGCGGGAAAAAGACGCGGAAACTCGGGAACAGATGCTCTGGGAGCTGCTGGGAAAAAGTACTTGATGACATGCGCTAGAGAAATGGCGTGTCTTATGGCAGCCTTTTCAGTGAACAATACTGCGGCCACAAACTCCATCATCATGGTAAGAAATAAGGAACAAGTCGTAGGAATTTAAAGAAATGTCAGCGGACAGGTGTGGAAGACCTGCAAGGTCCGGCTATCATGCTATAATTTAGATACGGCTGTTGCTATTAATATTTCTTTTGCGGAAAACCTAAGGGAATGTTACCAAATGTTACTCAAAAACTGGAATGACATTTACAATATACGGCTTCTTATATTTGCGCTGCAGACCTCTAATGAGATGCATACTGTGACAGGTGACTTGCATCCAGATTTATGCCAGAAGTTTATCGATATGTAGCATGAAACGTCACATTTTGTGTATATTCGCCTTTATAAAGACTTCCTCGGTGCATCGGAATTGTTAATATAGCTCACATTTTTTTATTAAGATTACAATTAGAATGTGAACTGCAGTAGAGTTTTGGTGTGATGTATACTTTCTGGTAGCACGGCTTTTACGTCTTATAATTGCCTAATTATATAACATAAACCGAGCATCTTAAATTCTGCAGATACGACACTGACGAAGATGATAATTATGGTAGTAATAAGACATAAAGAACGATATGTTATTAATTAATTTGTGTTATTTTTATGGTAGTAACATTTCCCCTTTCGCGTTTGCGTCTGTTAAGGATTATTAAGAGTAATTATGCTACGCAGAGTTCTTAAAATGCTTCGAGTATTTTTGCGCAAGGTTGGATTTGGCCACGTTCTCAGCCACATCGTAGCTAATGTCTTCTCTGGCGATTCATCTGTGAAAGTATCTCGTAACATTGTTAGCACTGCCTCGATACTGACACCTTCTTGTCACCTGCCCGTACTAAGCCGTCATTAGATAATTTGGCACACACTCTGTGACACTGTCCCCTCTCTGTCCAGGAACATTGACATTTCTCCCTCTCCGCCTTCCATCAGGCTTGTGCTCCTCTCCTTGCCGTTGTTCTTAAAGAAGTTCTTCAAACTTCTCTTACTTGATCCATGTTAACAAAGGCGATCATTCCAAAGACTTTCCCATTTCTAATGACGGTAATGGCATAGAAAATGACAGCAATGCCTGTTTATCAGTAAATGGCAGTGAGGGGGACTGGCAAGGCTAAGAGGCTAAGAGGTGAAGCGAAGGTCGGTACACAGGAGGACAGGATTAACACACACGGGGAAAAAACGGTCAAATTCAGCATAAGCCATGGAAATCTCGCATCTGGCTGGTGAGCCAGACGCCCAGAAATAGGCGATGAAGGAAGGGACGGTAGAACACGGCTGGGAAGGGCGTGGTCCCAAAGTGGAGCTTGATGGACCAGACTTCCCCGAACAGGCATGTCCAGTTGGTGGTATCCCAGAGGGGTACGGATGCTGATCCGTAGAAGGCGCATCCCTGGAGAGGTACAGGACGGACTGTTTTTGGGACACAGCACGTTTGATTCAGTTCACCCAAAAGATTCATTCTGATTCGCTCACCATCTCTTTCAGCGGTACGTCCTGCTTGCATCAGATAGATGTGAGTTCCGAAATGTCATATTATTTAGGCTAAATGGTGCTAAGGAGTAAGTTAATAAGTCAAGTGAGGAAAATAATATTTGTGACTGAATTATAGTCTAAGTCTCTAACACTGTACCTTAGCTACTCATGCTTGTTAAAAACGCACAGCTAACAGCGCATCATGTAGTCAGCTGACGAGTGACAAGCCTTGGTTAGAATCGCTTTAAATCATGAAATTCATGAATTGCAGCATGCCAGAAGTCACTGCACATGTATAGTTCCTGACCCATCCACAGGAACGGGCCATTCGCGAATGTCACAACATTATGGGGTATGTGTATGGTGTGTGTGTGTGTGTGTGTATTTCACTCTTATCGACCCCTCACAGCTGGCAGTAGGCCTATAATATAACCTGTATGTGTAGATTACTCTTCACTTTGTTATTTAATTTTTTACTTTCAGTTTTTTTTTATCTTTTTTCTGGTACTTACTTAGTAATTCTGCGTTGTTAAATTTTGGCCTTTGTTATCCTCTTTAATGTTTTTGTACTTAATTATTATAACAAAGGCAAGCTGCCGCCTTGTTTGTTCAATAATGAAAGAATGTATCTGACCAGCAATATTTTTTTTCCTGTAGGTGAACATAATTGTATTGTATTTTCAATTAATTATAACATGGGAGAATATGCGATTAATTGTACAGTTTATGTGATTAATCTCAATTAAACGAAATTAATCGACGGACAGCCCTAAATATAATGTATTATTATGTTTACTTGTCTTGTATAAAGTCATATCCACTTGTCTGTTTGCACAAATGTATTTCTTTTGTTTTGAAAAACCGTTAGAATTTATTGCGCTTATAAAATGTTATTGGTTTTCATTAAATTGCATTAAATTGGCATTTTTTGTGATTGTTCATCATTGCATTCCTAATGACGCTCCCAGAATCACCCGGGTATTATGGACTTGCAATATATGTAAAAATGATTGTAAATTGTGTCCAACTCTTATCCACTTTCCATTTCTTGTGTTCCGTTCTTAGAACACCAACGGGCCCCCAGATCTCATGCTTGACCCCCGGAGCGTGTGTGTCTCTGTGGATGAAATGGTGTCTCACAGTGTCAGCGGCCAGCAGACGCCGCTGCTGCGCGGCCACTCGCCGAGGATAGGAAACAGCCTCAGTGAGGCTCAGCGGTTCTCCTACCTGCCGCGGCGGCCTGCGGTTAATATCGAGTTCAAAGACCTCTCATATTCTGTCCCAGAAGGCTCCTGGTGGAGGAAGAAAGGTACGCTCACCTTCCCTTTGCTACATGCTGTCTCTTTGGGAAGCTTTTAATGGTCTTTTCTGCTGTTTTCAGCTGTGGTGGAGTTAGGGGTGGCAAGGATAGGGATTTGGGAGCCAAAGGCCTGTTTCACTTCTCAGTGGTTACTTCACTGGTTTCCATGGGAGCACAAACACAGTATACTCCACCCATAGCCGCACTCACCCATTGTGGGCTTTGAAGGCTTGTTTAGAACTAGTTAGTACTCAGCAACTGGCTGCACAGGAAATTAATCTATAAACAGGAATTAGTGCATCATGAGATAATTTGGTTAATATGGAAAAGGTGGTGGATTTTGTGAAAGAACTTGAGCATTCACCAGAAGCTCGGTATAGCAGCTGTTATGGCTACATATGTTACTCTTGTGCTATTTGTCTCACTGCTCTTGCACTGAAATTGCATCTATACCAACAAAATCTGAATACAATAAACTACATCAGTGGGGGAAGTGGTCGCAGAATGATTTCCAGGATAGACCCCCCTCCCAAGAGACTAAAAGTACCATAATTCCCACAGACACACTCCAAACTCTTGAGGAAAGCCTTCCCAAAAGAGTGACGGCTGGTATAGTGCCAAAGGAGGGACCAGCTCCATATTTATGCCTTTGGGTTGGTGTTCCATCCTGGGTTCTTCCCTGCTTTGTGCCTGTAGCCTCTGGGACAGGCTCCGGACCCCTGTCACCCTGATTAGGATAAGGTAGAAAATGGACGGATATCATAAAAGTGCCTGTGAGTGTAATGGCCAGCTGTCACAATACTTTTGCCCTTCTTCTGAATTCTTCTTCTGAATTCTGTTAAGAATTTGAAAGTAGTGTCTGTAGAAGTTTTTGCAGATCTTTGTTCTCCACAGTTTAATTGTATTGAAAGCACAATAAGAAAGGTATGGAGGTACAGCACCTAGTTTCAGACAGTAGTAACGTAAGAGTAGATAAATGCAAGAGTGGTCTGCAGCTGTAAGGTACGACAGAGTTAAAGGGCAAGCAGTCCTCCACCTCCACCCAAGCCCCACCCCAAACTAGACTGAAGATCTTGAGGTTTTGAATGGCCTCAAAATTGAGCTGCTCTCTTGTTTCAGCAGATTGTGGGAACACAGCTTTTCACAGAAAATGGCATACAATACCATATACTTTTGATGCTATTTAATACTCACAATCAGGGTGGGTTTTATTGCTGCCCTAATTCACTTACATGATAGACAATAGCTGGAGGTTTTCGAGCGCTGAAAGGTGCTATCATGTTGCCCGTCACTGTTTGCCGTCAGTCGTTTACTGCAAGAAGATGGCTGTTTTACAAAAGCCACCTTTCAGTTTTGATTGACACAGGATAATTTAGAGAATGTTTGAAACTGACGTCATCATTATTCACGTGAAATGTTGAGTTTGATCTCAATCTATACTATAAACTAGAGACTGAGCTAACAGTTTTAGAAGCCAACAGGCACCATTAGTGTATGGCATGTGGAATTGTGGCTTGGAATGGATTCGTTTGTTTTAATTTCCAGAAAATGGGACAGAATGAGCATACATCTGCTGGTCCTCAGTGGTCACGGTAACTGAGCTCCTTGTCAGTAAACGAACTACGAAGCTGAGGCCTTCCATCAGATGAATTGCGTGTATCTGTAGGAGAGTTTGAATGGTCAGCTGTGGAAGTATTAGATAACAGTGCTGCTGAATGGGGCCTCGCCCACACCCTCCGGCATCAACAGCCGTCCCCAGCACTTAACATACATGGCAACAATCACAGGCAATGCACTGCTTTTTGTCATATTGTGGAGTTTAAAATGTTTAAATGTGTGTAGCTGACGTTTTGTGGTGTGTTTGGGCTCCAGCTAGCTAGGGAAGCGAGACCCTTCACTGTGACACTATTAAGCTGTACTCAGAAAGGAAAATCCTGTTAGGCAGCCTGGGAACCACAGGTCTATAGCCCTGCTGTAAGCGCTGGATAAAGAAGAGGTTCCTCTGGGACTTTCCTGCCCGCGGTTGGGCTTTATGGTGTTGGGGACTCACGGAGGATTTTCAGTTTTATAGCCGTATTTGAATCTTTGGTATCACTTCAGTTGACCGGGCACAAAGAATATAGCATTATACTATTACTTAAGTAGTAATTAACCACAAACTTAGTCTTAGTTACATACTGATTTCATGTTAATTCATCATTAATGAATCATGATGCATCTTTCATCCCCAGCAGTTACTATATTTATTACTATATCTGTTACATCTGTAAACCTTTGTGAACTACTGAAGGAACAATTCATAAACAACGCAAGTGAAATACTGATCACATGCTTGTTCATCATTCATGAATCATGGCGCATCTTTTATCTCAAGTAGTGGCTATATTTGATCACGATTTGTTTATGATTTATACTTCGGTTGTAATTGAGTTACAATTAAGTATTTGTGCCCCATCAAGTAAAGTGGGTAACACTTTACTTGAGGGGCCACAAATAATGCAGTAATATATGCTTAGTAAATGCATTAATTAACCATTAACTATGCATTACTTCATCATTAATCAATTATGACAATTCATGTATTCTTTGCAGGAACTTCATTAGTTAGTTCATTAGTTAATCATTAACTAATTCATGTTCATGATTAGTACTTCAGTAGTCAATGAGTTACTACTATGATTTGTGGCCCCTCAAGTAAAGTGTTACCGATTCCCTTCTAAGAATGTTATTAATTGATGCATGAACCTGTTGATCAGTCCCTTATCCTGCCAGCCTGTAATGATGATTCACAGAAAACTAAATATGGGCTCAATAGCTGACCTCATGTGGACCTGGGATCTATATAGATCCAAGTCATGCAAAGAAAGCAAGAGTCCTTGTTAACATGAACAAAGATGCCTCTGTCTTTTAGAGATTTGGGGCATGGAGGAGCATCCATCAGGGCACTGCTTCCTTTGTGATGTGTGTAGTTCCTGACAGCCCGGCTCCTGTTGTCTCGGGCTTTAGGTTACAAGACCCTGCTGAAAGGGATCTCAGGAAACTTCAGCAGCGGATGCCTGGTAGCTATCATGGGTCCCTCTGGAGCTGGGAAGTCCACGCTCATGAACATTCTGGCTGGGTACAGGTACGTGAGCGCTGTGGGTGAGGACATGTGGCTAGACACGCTAACATTTCTGTCGTAAGTGGCACCTCCGCACAGTCGCAGTCCCCCTAATCTCGCCCGGTATTTGAACTTTGAGCATCACATCACTTTCTTTCAGAGAAACGGGCATGAAGGGCGAGATTCTGATCAACGGACAACCCCGAGAGCTACGCTCCTTCCGGAAGGTGTCGTGTTACATCATGCAAGACGACATGCTCCTCCCACATCTGACAGTGTGGGAGGCTATGATGGTAGATGGGAAGAGGCTCTACACCCAAGCACTTACGTTCAGAATGAAAATGATGCTGATACCGTCAATAACAATCATGTCATCACCCAGTAGTGTGCGTGGTATCCAGTGGTGGACAATTAAGAAGTACAATTACTTCCTTATTGTACTTAAGTACATTTTTCAAGTATTTGTACTTAAGTAGATTTAGCGGTGGACAATTTTGACTTTTACTGTACTACGTCTTACAACAATTATTTTCTACTCTAGTACATTTCTACTTAGCATTGCGTTACATTTTACAATCATGCTGCTGTTTTTTTCAGTCAGATGACAACAGGGAAAGGCATTTATCATTGTAGCTAGGCAATAATGTGAACCTGATTTCATGATTTCAACACAATGAAACGTAATATTTCTGAAGCTCTTATTATAAACTAGCATTTCATGTTTTAAATGTTCAGATTGGAAAATACAGCACTATCATGCCTGAACTTCGGCATTTGACAAAATACACATACGTTGCATCAGGGAGACTACAAGTTCAAGCAATTTTTGCTTCAATACCTTAAGTTTATTTACAAGCAAGTACTTAAGTAAGTATTTAAATTACTTAAATACTTTAAGTAGAAAGGCCAATGGGTTACTTCAGCTTTTACTGGACTACAATTTAACTTTATTTCTTCCTTTGCATAAGTACATTGTTTGGGTACTTCCTTTACATAAGTACATTGTTTGGGTACTTCCTTTACATAAGTACATTGTTTGAGTACTTCCTCCACCACTGCTGGTATCACCGCTTGTGTATCAAGGGAAAGACAAGTGGCTGTGAGTGGCTGTGTGGGTTTGACTGCTGCCTGTGATCGGAAAGCTGTTGGTTCAAATCCTATGGCTGGCAGAGTGATGTTATCATTGGGCTCCCTGAGCCAGACCCCTAACCCCAATTTCTCCAGGGCCTGGCTGATCCTGCATTCTCAACTGTATGATGCTTTGGACAAAAGCATCAGCTAATTATCAAAATGCAAAGATAGCAGCAGCTGTCATAATAGTTATTTTTTCGAATGTTCAGGAAAGATCGCTATGTTGAGTAATGTGATTGATAAGCGTTTGTTCACGATACCCACTGTGTTTATTTGTATAGCACACATTTAAGGCTTAATCACACATGACAACTGTTCTGCTGCTGTTTAGGTGTCAGCTAATCTGAAACTCCAGGAAAAGTATGAGGGCCGGAGAGAAATGGTAAGAGGGTTCCACCAGAAATCTAGACAGAATTCTTTGTGTGCGTGTGTGTGTGTGGGGGAGGGGGCGGGGGGGAGTGGAAGGGGTCCTACAAAATAATTTTCCAGCCCACATACCTATTGGCCCACCAGGAAAACGCCCAGTATACCAGATGATGAGTCCAGCCCTGCATGCCAAAGATTGCTATAGTATTATAGAAGAATTGGAAAAATATACAATACATATACCTGGTTAAACCTGATCTGTGTCACTGAGGAGTACATCAGATGTGTAAGTGCTAATAAATGTCAGCCTACTTCTGAATATGTAGAGGTAAGTCAGGAATGGAAGGCCTGATTTCAGAGACCCATACAGAATAGATTTTTTTAGGGCTTTTGTTCAGAGGAGGCCGTCAGGGAGACAAGTGGGACAGAGGAAGCTTAAAGTCTGTGATTAGATGCTCCCGGGTGGTTTAGCTGGCACTGCGGATCCGTCCAACTTAGGGTGCAATTTGAGACATGTCACCTGCTCTGGTGATCCGTAGCGGAGATTTTGGAGGGCCAGTCAGCTTGGGCATTGTCACGTGTTGTAGGCCTGCTGGCACTAGAGGTGAAACAGTATGAAAATATAGTATTACAATTATAGTGACCAAAATGATCACAGTTAACAGAATTATCGTGGTATTGCTAAAATGTGGTGAGGAAGCACCGATACTCAAGCTGAAATCGTGTTACCAAGTTCTATATTAAAAATCACAACTAAAATTAGCAGCACTATGCACTTCTTGTTTGCATAAACATTAACATTCTAGCCAAAATCATATGTAAACATATTAAAACCATATAATATATGCATCAGCGTAAGTTAAGTCACTGCCTTCCGCCATGTAGTCGCTGACACAAACCAAATCCATACTGCATGCTGCAGCTGCATCTATGATAATGATGATGATGAGAAACCCTTTATTGCTATTGCAATACACCATGTCACTGGTCACAAGTACCAGCGAATTGGCCATCAACCCGACCATACATATACACAAACATCACATTATAGGGGGTAGACAGGTCAGGAAGAGAGATTATCACAAATTTTGTGTAATGCTGGACAGTATTTCGTGTGAGTTTTTCAAACCACAGTATTAACGATAATTAAAATTTGAAATGGTAATACAAACCGTCAGTAAATTTAAGGCGGTTAACTGTGAAACCAGCTAGCGTTTCATCCCTAGTCGGCACCCTGATATGAAGTTGGGCTGCTAGTTAGCATCAGCGCTCATGTGCTGAGTTGGCTGTCGAGCTTGTTCCCTGCTGGCTGGAGGTATGGCTGAAATGCAAAGCTACTTCTGTTTTAGGTGAGAGAAATCCTGACTGCGCTGGGACTCCTGGAATGCGCCAAGACGCGGACGGCAAACCTTTCTGGAGGCCAGAGGAAGCGGCTGGCCATCGCGTTGGAGTTAGTAAACAACCCACCCGTCATGTTCTTTGATGAGCCAACCAGGTACTGTACACTTACTGTGGTCCAAAGTAGTAAGTAAGCTGCTAGTAGGCAGGGGTGTCAATTTCAGGTCCAGAAAGTAGAAATCCAGACCAGGATTTTGTTTCAACCAATCAGTTGAGTATATAGAGTCACAGTCACAGAGTGCTCAAGTAGTTGGTTTAAACAAAATCCTGGTCTGGATTTCTACTTTCTGGACCTGAAATTGACACCCCTGCTAGTAGGCACCATTAAGTTCCTGCTAAAGACTAGGCCATGGTGCTCAGTCAGTGGGCTCCCCTCTGGAGACAGCATGAGCAATTACCATTCATATTTTGGCTATTTGGGGCAAGATATAATGGCACATTAGACTGCAGGATCTCAATGAACTCAATGACCTTAAGCAATTAACAAGGTGATAATACTTTCAGGTCTTTATACTCCCGTCTCCACGCTCCCGGGCTTCCCCTTTGAGTATTCAATGGTGCAAAATAATGCCAGCTTTATACGTGTACAGGTTCTCCTTGTGGAATCTCCTGCTGTTCTTGGATCCGTTTTTATGACCATGTTTATTTATTTAAAACGGGGAGCCACGAAAATGACCGGTCTGGTGCTGCGTGTTTTAATGAAATTCACATGTAAACTGTTTGATGAGATTCAGTGGGGGTTGTGTACTCTAAGGAAATGTGTGCTGTGATATGGCATGAAGCTGGGTGATAGGACTGGGTCAACCACCCACACACTGACAAGCGAGTTGCACGTCGTCACTAAAATAAAAAGCCCTCTGACAGAATACCCCTGCTTTCTACACACCCACCTTGATTTATGGGGCAGCCTCCCTGCTCTGGTACAATCAAATATTCATGTGCACCGTAAAACCAGAACTGAAATCAGAGCTAGGTGTGTTGCTCATTCAATCCTCATATGTTCCCTGTAAAAACATGAATATCACTTTGGCAGATGAATGGTAAGGCGGCAAAAGTCGCTCCATTGTCTATGTACCTATCTCCTGAGGTCCTCCTCATCCCCAGGCAATGCTCCCATGACCTCCCTTATTAATGCCCCCCTTATGAATAACCTCCCTTATTAATAAGCAGGCGATACAGCTTATCCAGATTAAGCAGGTGCCTAATTGCATCTGCAAGGGGTTTAATAAAGTGCACTCGATAAATAAAGGCATTGAGGTGAATGCGAACCTTTAATTATGATGGTAGAAGCTGTATTAAATTCAAATAATACAATTTATTAAATGTGCAAGGAAAAGGCATGTTTAAAAATTTGACAATATTAATACATTTAAGTTTTTTTATGATTTACTGTATATAGTCCGTATATACATGAGTGTCATTGTATGGAATTCTAAATGTTAATGATAATTCCCTCTTTAAGCTAGCTGCCCTTCCACTGCGTTACTGAAGCAAAGATTTTCACCGTTTTAAAAATAGTGCCTTATGAAATTTAATGGCCTTGTCCTGTGAAACAACCCTGTCATTCACAATTTCTTGCATTTCAATCAAAGGGCAGCAGGGTAGTCAAAGAAACAGATTTGTGTTCAAAAGAGTTAAATGACTGTTCTTCGGTACCTTTAAGCTTGAAAAACTTAAATACCAAGTAGATCAAATATGGAATATATCAACCAGGTAAATGCAAAATAACAAGGAAAAGGGCAGGCATCATATATGTGTTTCTCCTCCCTACAGCGGGCTGGACAGCTCCTCTTGCTTTCAGGTCGTCTCTCTGTTGAAAGCTCTGGCCCAAGGCGGACGAACTATCATCTGCACCATTCACCAGCCCAGCGCTAAGCTTTTTGAACTCTTCGACAAGGTACATTTACGTCAGTAGCTGCATCGCGCCATGCGAGCCCGGTTCTCTGTAAATCAGACATGGTGGTGGGATCAATTGGAAATGTCCACCAAAGGTCTAACGCGTCGTGTCTCTTGGCCCCCTTTGTTCAGCTCTACGTCCTGAGTCAGGGTCATTGCATTTACAGAGGATACGTGTCCAATCTCGTCCCGTATCTAAGAGAGCAGGGGCTCAACTGTCCCACGTACCACAACCCTGCAGACTTTGGTAAGGACCGTTTGATCGGTTTCGTAGAGATTGGCCAGTGTTAATCAAGAATCAAGATATCGGTCTTTGCCGATATCGCAGAGTGACATTTAAACTTAATCAGTGTTGAAAGTTAGCAGCACCTGAGCTAAAGACACAACTACTGACATAATGGTGATGAGTGCACTTGAGGACCATCCATTATCTGTTGGGTTTTGTTGGCTCGTTGATAGCTTATAAGGGGCTAAAAGTACTGGCCCACAGATCATTCTTTTGTTTTCCTTAGAATAAAAAACCACGTCACGTCGTCCCGCTGCTGTCGAACCCCCATCCTGCTTAGCAAGTGGCTCGTTAGTGGCAATATATATTGCTATAGGTCAACATTTACTTAAAATTTTGCGGGTGGTGCAGCAGCCAGCACTGTTGCCTCACACCTCTGGGACCAGGGTTCAAGTCTTGGCCATGGCTCCATGTGTGTAGCGTTTGTGTGTTATCTGGTGCCCCCTCCTGGGTTGTTCCCTGCCTTGTGCCCTGTGATGGGTTGGTGCCCCCTCCTGGGTTGTTTCCTGCCTTGTGCCCTGTGATGGGTTGGTGCCCCCTCCTGGGTTGTTCCCTGCCTTGTGCCCTGTGATGGGTTGGTGCCCCCTCCTGGGTTGTTTCCTGCCT
>JAODKM010000037.1:4389657-4400202 GCA_026780845.1 Petrocephalus sullivani | reverse complement strand
TATCATTTATATAAATTAGGAACAATAGTGGTCCTAAAATTGAACCCTGCGGTACCCCACTATGAACGCAGGCCCATCCCAGGGGGGATGTCTGCACACACCTGTTTGTTTGTTTGCTTATTTTATCCTCAACAGATGACATCAATGACGTGGAGAAGCAGAGACAGACGTTTCATGGGAATGGAGGATGCAACATACACACATAAAGTACACAAAAATATTGACTTGAACAATATCACATTGATCACCATGGTTCAGTCCTACAAGCATTACTATTTTCTGTATTTTCAGAAATAAACAACTATTGCCAACGATTTTAATAATTTAAATAACCTTTAAAACACAGAAACAGTGAAAGGACATGTGATGATTTTGCATATATTGCTTGTTTACCTCGACACTTTTGTGGAAACACATTAAAACAACAGAAACCATCTATAAAGTAGCTGGTGATTTCAAATCAGCACATGACAGGGGGAACATGGGGGAACTGAATTTCTGGTAACACCTGCAACAGCACCAGCACTGCCTTCTTGTTGGTGGAAATGAGGCATTAGCTTAATTAATAAAATCTTTCGATATAATGACAGAAGCGTAGTTTGACTTCTGTAACGTTAAATCACATAACATAATGAGATTATTTACATAAAGGTTTCAAGATCCTAGAATTCTGCCTACTTTCCCATCACATCTTGTTTAGCTAAACCACTGCAAGATAACTGTATGTCATTTATTTTAACCTCTTTCTTGTCTCAGACTGAAATATTAGATATATTGTTCGTTGTTTCACATAACTCGTGTTAAGATCATATCACGTTAAGATCAGCATCATCATATCAAGGTTACCCTCTATTTTTTTCTTAATTTGGTACTATTAAATTACTATTCTGGATCTTCCTTCTAGCCTTCTGGGATAGGGTCCGAACCCCCACAGCCCTGAATAGAATAAGTGGTTGGACTGTTCTTGGATTGCTTCACTACATAACCATTGTCTTTAATGATACTACGTGAAGCACATATATAAACTGTGAATGTAAAAATAAAGTACAGTATTAGGGGAGGGTACAATAGTGAGTTCCTAGTGAGTTAAAGAGTGAATAAAATATGTTGATTTCTTTGTATTACAAGATTACAAGAGTGTGATTGTAGATCTCAGTACCTTAATATTTTGGTGTTAATCTCCGGTATTCCTTCAGTTGCTTTGAAATTTCATGGAATAATATGTACAGGCTGCGATTGTAAAACCTTGCAGAGGGTGGTGAAGATAGCACAGACTATTGATGATTGTCATATGCCTTACATCCAGGACATCTATACTATATAAATGCCTTAAGAAAGACAGATCCATCATCAAGGATCCCAGCTGCAGACTCTTTTCACTCCAGTTGTCAGGGAAATGGTATGGGAACATCGACTCACAGGCAAACAGGCTCCTTGACAGCTCTTATACTCAGGCAGTAAGGCTAGCCAAGAGCTAACCAGGCTAATTGTATGGTTATTTATCCTTAACCTTGCTTATTACTTTACCACAGAAAACTTTCAGGGAAGCTAATTTTATTATCTGCATCTGCTACTATACGCTGTACTGTTGTGCATTCGATAAATAAAATTTTATTTGATTTTACACTGATTAAAATGTTAATGTTTTTCTAGGAATTGTGCACGTCCATCCTTTCATCCATCTTCCATCTGCTTATCCAGGACAGGATCACAGTGAGCCCATCCCAGGGAACACAGGGCACTTTGAAAGGAGTCTGAGCATATTATATGCCCCACACACAGACAAAGTCCCACACTAATGCACAATCAGTGCAGTATGGAAATGTTAAATGTGCGAATATGGTTTCTTTTTCTTTTTTCACATTAACCCTTAAGAATATAATTTACAATACAATACATTATATGTTAATAGTGTCTTTTAGAGAGAGTGAACCCTGTCCTGAATTAAAAAAGAAAAAAAATTTACTTTTATCTTACAAATATGTAAAGTGTTTTAAAACATCTGAATTTGTAATGTATAGAATGTATAGTGGCAAACGTTTATGAAATGTTTTTAATATTAGGAGTTTGTTCGTGTGAGTACTGTAGACTTGTGATGGACAAAATGAGACTTCATGAACCATTTTTTGACTGCGCTAGATGGACTTTGTTCAAAAAAAGGACACAATGCATCCCCCAAATCAAACCAAGAGCACCAAAAATACAGCAAATGTTTTAACTATGTGGTTATAAAATGTAAGCTGTAAGCTTGCATAACTCACCTATGCTGTTTATGCTGAAAACAACCATTCCAGTGTAATTTTATGGTAAAACTGCAGATACAAATCTAAAGATAGATGTATAAACACAGTTAATGACCTTCAGTACATTCCAAGTTTTCATTTGTGTTTTGTGATACTAAGCAAATTTTCCATTCAAGTTCACAATGCAGTACTCAACATTTTGCAAGCGGTCTCCCTTATCAGCAACCTTAATGTCTAAGCACGTACTCTCTTGGATTGGAATTGGTCTCAGATATGTGATCACAGCTTTATCATGCGGCTAAAATATTACTTTTCCCCAAGAGGAGCATCAACTCTCCCAGTCACATGATGGCATCTTCACTTCCAGTCCCTAAAGGATTTTTCTCTGAAGGAAAGGAATCTTTCACAGTTTCTTTATCCAATGGTTTTTGACAATGGTGCCTGAGGTATCTGTGCCAGTGCTAGGGTTTATGTGTGAGCATGACTGTATGCATCAGAGTAATGTATGAGCATGCTTTATTCGCTTGGCTGGTTGACAAGGGGTGGTAGCATGGAAGTATAAGTGGAGGTGGTGGGAGTCTGGGTGACATCCCTGCCAGGTTGTAGACAAGTATAGGAGGATACATTAAAAGTGCAGCGTAACTGCCAGAGCATTAAGCAGACTAGTGCTACCATAAATAGTGTCAGCAGCACCAGGCGTTTCCAGCCCCTGAATCTGATCAGTTCCCCAAGGCTTCTTCTGTGAACCTGTGAAGGTCGGGGTTGACTTTGATGTGGGCTGGCACCGACATCAAGACAGATCCAGAGAGAATGGTTACCAGCACTACCCATAGGGCACTGGTAGCATAGCTGCTGACCCTCTAGCCAAACATGCTCAGGCCACCTCTGGTGGGTTGGCAGTCTGGCCAGCAAATCGGGGCATGTGGGCAGGGCTGGGGGGCCGGCATCAGGAACAGGGGTGGGATGACGACACAGCGGGCAGGTGATGTCATCCTTCTTCAGGTGTAATGACACCGCCCGGAGACGTGACAGGCACTCCAGGCAGAAAACATGAGCGCAGTTCAGCTGCTTTGGTGTCCTGAAGACATTGTCATATGTGCTGTAGCAGATGGAGCACTCAGGACGGGCGCCACAGTACTCCAGATCTGCCTCGGTGGGCGGGGCCTGTGTGCTCCACACCTGTGGGGACTGATCCGTCCTTCTCTGCTCCATCCCGTCCAGCTCTTCACAGACGAAACTGGACACAAAGAACCACTTTTAGCCTTACGTCACACAGTAATTATTAAATAGAAGCTGATATATAAATGCCCTAGCACAATATTGTAAGTTTTCAGATACATTAATTGTACTCTCAAAGAATTTACTTAGTCCAGCCCTAAACCTATTCTTGGCGATGTGTAGTTCTGTGGGTTAGAATATAGTGCACCTGTGATTGTAAAGTGACCAGTCCAAATCCTGTGGCCTGCAGAGTTGGTCCCACCATTTGGCCCTTGAGTAAGGCTGTTAATCCCAATTGTTCAAGGGGTGCCAGATACTGGCCGACCCCGCACTCTGTTCCTCAAACTTTCTCTCCCCCGTATGTGTTTGTGTGTTTCATGGAGAGCTGGTTGGCATAAGAGAAAACCCCATTCTGATGAATAAAGTATCCCTGTTCCATTATTTGATTCTTACCTCAGCCCCACAGCTGTGAGGGGAGTGGAACAGACAGTAGTGGCTTTGTTTAATACCAGGAGACTGTGTCCTTCAAAGTCACTCAAGGAGACCGCACCTGTCACAGGTTAGCCTTTTGTGACAACCCTTCACCTGCTTCTGTTGTCACTGCCAGACCTAGTGGCAGTACTAGTAGTGATAGCTAGTTATACTGACTATAATAATAACCAACTTTACTAAATATTATTGTTAACTAAGTTTCATATCCATAGGACATTCTGTCCTCTCTGCTGTTCTGTCTTGTTTATGTTTTTTATAAGGTTCATATAACACATAACAAATAAAGGTATGAAACAGGACTGTGGATACATTAAAAGATTAAAATGAGTAAATTATAATAAGCTGTACAAAAGAGTGTTTTTTTTGATGATAAAGCAGTCTGCTGTTGGGATGGACAGAGTATGTGACCTCTGGCAGGGTGCCAATGTAAATGTGAATGTAAGTGACCAGAGTTATTTCTGGTCCAGCCAGCATGTAACTGCCTATTTTCTGTAAGGGTCACTGTAAGCACTTCTGATTCAGGGTCACTGAATAGTCACTGACGGCAACTATTTAAAATGCCCAGTGACAATGACAATCACAACCAATAACAGATTTACACGACAATTCCCAGTGACGACCGTGACTAGAGACACTGAACAACAATAAGGTACAGTGACAATCACATACAGGGATAGGTAAACGCTATACAGGGCAGTCCCCAGGTTACAAACAAGATGTTTACTATGTCTGTCAATAGGTCGAATTTGTATGTAGGAAATATAATACTACTGTACATAATAACAATTATAATTATACAGTAATAAAAGTAATTACACATGCTACTGTACTGTACCTCGAGCTGACAAACTGCTGAAGCCGCACAAGGCTTTGATCATTGTATTTAACCCAAATTTTTAATGTAACAGACTTTATGCCAGTCTGTTCGTATGTACGGGTTGGCTGTAAGTCAGGCATTTTTAACGGGGACTGCTTGTACTTAAACTGGTTTTTAGCTATTTGAATGGTCTGGCTCACATTAATAGCAAAACTGTGGACCACCTTTTACTTATGAAAATTAAGTGTTTGTATGAAATTAAATGATCTGTCTTTCTTATGAAGTGAAAATACACAAGGTGGTCATATTCTGAATGCAAGTGAATATTTGTATAGGCAGATTTATTATTGTCTTAATTTGACTGTTTTACAATTTGTAGTCCTTTAATGTGTGAGTTCTTATATGTGATAATATAGACTTTTAAATTCTTGAATGTGCCAGTTATATACTGTACAGTCACCAAGTGCAAATTCTACACCTGAGTTTCTGAATATCTTATTTATAAACCTACATTTGTAAGCAATTTTTTTAATGGTACAGTTGAGTTGTTCTTGACAGCCCTTGGAGTCATCATCAGAGAAGAGCAATAAAAGACGTGTTGCATTACAGAAGAGCGCAGTCCTACCTGTCCTCTGTATAGCATTGGGTGTTAAATTTGCAAATCCTTTATTTCCACCTATGGAGTAGTTTCAGCTGATATAATCCTTTGATTGAGGGCTGATCTCAGGGCCCTTTTAATGATTTGTAAATGAAGTAGTCTTGTTCCAGTGCTTTGAATATTCCTCCAGGTGATACAGGTAAAGGTGCATTTAAAAACAGCAGAATAAGCGAAGGTCTCTTTCTATTCAGCCTTTGTTCACAGTCCCAGTCTCCCTTGGCTTATCCTGTCTGCTAGCCTGTCAGCACTGTCTGTAATTGAATAATACACATCTAAAGGGGAGGGTCAGAGTGAAGGAGAAAGATAGAAGGAGGGGAATGCTTATGCTCCCACTTACGCATGCAAGGGTTTGTACTTACGCTCAGACCTGGATAACTGCAGTTCCTAGTATTACCTCTGGATTTGAGAAAGAAGTCTATTTTATGATATGAAGAAATGTAGTTGAACATTGTGGTATTCTTGGTACAAAGTGTAGTGGTCGTTTTCAGCTAACTAAGCATCAGTTAAGAACAAACGAAACACTGCACAAACATTATAACAGAACTACATTCATGTATTGGTGTAAGGCTTATAAGTACTTCAGATCAAAAAAACAAAACAAAAAAATAGCCAAATTGGTATATTTCTTTAATACTGCTGGGAATATACAATACATTGTAGACTATATATAATATAATATATAATATAATACATTGTAGGCTATATTTCATAAGGTTCTTCACAAAAAACAGCAATTTGAAGACATCAATTCACTTGAGCAAATTGTCTACTGCTGAAGTACAGTTGCTCGAAACACAGTGTTGACTTATCTGAGGGTTTGGACGGTACAAAAATGTCCCTCGGAGTCTATTTCTTTTTCAGACAGTGTAGTTACTGACTAGTTTTGCATTTATGGTTTAATTGTGTAAGTGTTAAAATTGTTCATATGATTCCTACTTCTTGGGCAGAAAGTAATGGCTAGAAAAAAAAACAGATGTGAGAGTTCTTGCAGGTTGTGGTGGAATGCCGTCCTTGGAAATGTGACCTTTTTTGTTATGTGGGTCTATGTTGTAGAACAGGATTCAGACCGTCACTGTTTAACATCCCATAATCGCTTACATGGGCAGAAAGTCACCCTGTTAAGTCGTGAACTACATCCCTCACAGCCCAGATGCATCATAAGATTTATCTTGTTTGTGTTCTACAGCTCAGTTTCACGTGACAGAATAAAAGGTTATTTACTGTTTGAGTACAACGGAAATATTATTACAGCTTTTACATTCTGCTGGAATTCCCCTGTTTATGATGTGCATGTGCTTGCAGAAACAAAAAAAAAACAGGTTTATTATCTTGTGTCAGCTTTCCAACAGTACAATGCTACCTTTAGTACCAGTCATTCAAAGGTAAAAGTTATTCAATAACCAAGCCACCCCTCCAAAAGATTAACTGGAAGACAGATTAACTGAAGCCAAAGAAATAGAACAGTAAGTGGCAGAATGGGCAGGATTTTAAAGGAATAAACTAGTCATTGATTTCTCTCTGCAGGCCTTCATGGGGCCAATCTTTTAATTTAGCTCTACTGGCTGATCAGGCGGTGAGGGGACATGGTAATGCAGTGGTTAGCACGGTTGCCTCCTACCTATGAGATTAGGGTTCAAGTCTCCACCCGGATTCCATGGTTGTGGAGTTTGCATGTTCTCCCTGTGTTGTTGTGGGGTTCCCCCCCCCCCAGTCCAAAAACATGCTGAGGCTAATTAGATTTGCCCATAGATGAGAGTGTGCCATGTAATGAGCTGCCCCCCACCCATCCTGGGATGTTCCCAGCCTTAAGTCTGAAGCTTTTTTTTAGCTACATGTGGGACTGTAATTTTGAGTTCCATAAAACCACCCCATGGAGCACAAAGCAATGAAACATTCTGGGCAGAATCCCAGTCCATTGAAAGGCACAAACTCATCATGTTGTTTCTTTCTAGCACTGCTGTTAACTGACTATTGACTAACAGTCCAAATATGTGCTGAGGCTAATTGGTGTTGCCAAATTGCCCATAGGTTTGCATGTGTGAGTGTGCCCTGCGATGGGCTGGCATTCCATCCTGCGTTGTTCCCTACCTTGTGCCCATAGGCTCCAGACTCCCCCTCAACCCTGAATAGGCTAAGTAGTTTCAAAAAACAGATGGTTGTGTGAACTATAAAACTTACTTACCCCTTAGATGCACCCCTGACTGTTTGGCCTTTGTTGTAAGTCATTTCTGTTTTAGGAATATGTTACTATAGTAACAATGTAATAATTACAAATGCACACACAGTCCATGTATTCATATCATTATGGCGACTCTCCTTTCATTTCTATGGGCATAATTACAACTACGACAACATTAAGCCCTACCCAGCCCTAACTTTAGCAATAAGTAACAAAACGAAATACAAGACTTTTGGCTTTTTTAGTTTTTTGATTGAAGTCACAGATTTTTATAAACGTGAGATTCTTTGTGGGGACCGAAAAAATGTCCCCACAAGGTCAAAAGTTATGGGTTTTTAATCACATCTTAATCACATTATAGAAACAAAACTTGGTGTTTATAGGAATAGGAAGAATGTAAAAACAGATAACACAGCATTTGTTTTTTAACCAGTTCGTTTAATGTGTGGTTAATATGATATAACATAGCATTTATATTTTTTAGTTCATTGGCAACATCTCTTACTGCACTGACTATTGCATTTTGTGACTCCAGCACAGCTTCCGTCAGCACACGGCATGGTCACGCCTCGTTTTCTGTGGCATGGGAGTTTGCACAGCCAATGCCCGAAGATGTGCTCACAGCAGCACCATCACCACAGCACGTGGGACACTTCTTGTACTATTGTCTGAAACAGAATAAACAAAATTAATACCACATCTGCTGTCTGTCTGTTCATCTGAAACATTTAACTAGTTGGAGTGCCCCTCACCGGCGCTGATGTCGGAGTCCCCCTCATCCACTGGCAAAATTGCTGTTATGACTATGCCCCCAATAATTGGAGCAACTCACTGCTTAAAGGGTGTGAGCCCCACAATTCCGTTACCTCATCCAGTGGTGTTGTAGCTCTTACGGTGAACTGCGACTCGCTTTTTTATGTCAACTTTAATATTTTACCATTTACTTTTTATTTCGGACACTGTATGCCTTTTTGAACTTAAATTTTAAGTGCCTCCGCCATGCTGTGCCACTCCATCAATTTTCTTTTGTTGCTGAAGACTACTTAAACCACCAATCAACAATTTTTTTCTTGACTCGATTTTCGCTAAGCAAGACCTCTACTTCGCATTTGCTAAAAATGTCTCTTTTGTTTTTTAACAAAACCCGATCAAATGGGATCTTCATATTCATTTGAATATTAAAATATGTATACTTACTGGAGGAGTCGGGGCATGTAATCAATTCCTGTGTTCTTCTGATCAAGCAATACATTTTGAACCTCTGCCTCAGCATAAGGTAGAATGGGTCTGTGCTAACGGTCATTTCTGCCACATGCCATTGTCTTGTCTTGAGAACAGTTTTCAACAACATCAGGTGACCAGACAGAGGACCAAAAGGGGGACCAATGCAATTCAATCCAATCACTTTATTTGTCCCCAAGGGGCAATTAAAAAGGCAGGTAAGTGGTGGTTCACCTATACAACTAATAATTAGTTCATCAAATGGCTGGTGAGTTGCTTCTTTGTTTAATTAGTTGAACTGGTGATGTACAGTAATATAACGGATATGTTGAATGGCTGGAAACCTCTCAGTAATATCAAATCATGCAGGGCTGCCCTCCAAATCTTTTTGTGCTCTTGCATTAAAAAATATAGCTGTAATTTTATTAAAAAAAATTAAATGTAATTCATTAATTTTTATTTAAATCAAAAGGAAGGAAGCCCAGTGGAAGTATAAAATTAAGGTGTTTGCTTGCTATGAAATTCTTCTTATATTCCCCAAAGAATCTTGTGGACCAGAAACTGATGACAAGGAAAAAGCATAAACAGCAAAAGCATGCAGTGCTGCAGACACGAGGGTTAACAATTCACGTGTCACTCACATTCAGGGTTATACATTAACAAGCAAGCACTCCATGGCAAAACATCACACAGGTACAACACTTATTATTTACAACAATAAAACAAAAACGTGTACTGAATTTACAGGATGTGTACATTCAGCCAGCATCACACTATGGAGTCATTATATTTAGGACTGGGAAATTTACTCTGTTAACATGTTGCATTAATTTTAAAGTCATAATGTGTTTTAATGCAAGCAGTATTTTGTTACCCAAACACGAGAACACAGTTGACCCTTCCACATCATTCTACCTTATACTGAGGGAGAGGTTCTGAATTTATTGCTGTATTTAATTCTTTGGTCTCCTTGGCGTGCAAGGCGAGTATACAAACAGAGCAAAATGAGAAACGTGAGATACAAAGATCACACTGAGGGATCATGTTAGAGGCTACCATAAACATGCTTGGCGTCCTCCAACCAAGCACTGTACATATATTTTATGCATTTATGAGTCACTAAACTTTTTGTTTCATCTACTGGTTTTCAAATGTCATGTGTGGCTTTCACAAAACTCCCAGTAAAATTCCCAAGTTAATCTCATGCAGACCCTGCGACATGGAAACCGCAAAACTTGCAATGGAGAAGGGTTGACTAGTATGAGAATGGATTATAATAGAGACCTGTAATATTCCTTCCAGTAAACAATGCGAGAGTTTAGGTTTTGACATTGCGCAGAATCTTCACATCACCTGGTTAATTTCATTTGAAAAATTACCAGAAGGTGGCATATATTGGATTAAACTGTCATAATTTGCAATAATGTTTTGCATAATTTTTGCATAATTTGTTTTACTTTATTGAAGTGTTATACCTTAAAATCCTAAGATTGTTCTTGTTATAAAGCGTACTTCTCTTTTTAGAGCCATATGCCTAATACATTTTAGATTGATCATGTGATTGGGATCGAATAGTGTTTCAATCCGTCTGGTATATACCTACTATATACACTCACCTAAAGGATTAGGAACACCATACACCTTTCGCCTTCAGAACTGCCTTAATTCTACGTGGCATTGATTCAACAAGGTGCTGAAAGCATTCTTTAGAAATGTT
>JAODKM010000037.1:4369568-4389557 GCA_026780845.1 Petrocephalus sullivani | reverse complement strand
AGCTATTAGTTAAGTTCTCCCCAAGTGAGCTTGATGGGCCGAATGGCCTCCTCTCGTTTGTATAGTTCTTATGTTCTAATTAATCGTAATTATGACTTAGTATCTGAACTATTTTTTTATGTAGTGGAAACGGGCTTCCGTACATTACACTGGAGCTCATTGCTCTTAATCCTTTGATTGTGAGCGCTTCATGTCATACATTTTTCAACCAATAGATGTCCTCAGTGTTCATTTGAAACTTCAAGCATGAACCGTTTTTTGACACAATTGGCTGGAAAGCTTTGGTGCTTCAACAAAGCTTCATCTCACCATCACTACCACAAGGGGTCACTGATAAATTAAACCAAAGAGGAACCACCAATCAAAAACCTGATCCACAGAACTAATGAAACTAAACAGAGCATACAATGACTAGAGACCATTGTACTAGAGAACAAAACATAGGCAAGCACTTAAATACACAGATAACAGGACTAACGAGGATGGGCAGGTGCGGAACATACAGTAATACAATTAACCAATCATAAAAGCCACAGGACAACGAGCAACAAGTGGAACAAATTAATAAGAGTGCTAAACAATAAAACACAGGTGAAGCAACTAGGGTAAAACACTGAACTAATGAACATAAAAAGAAACCTGAAACTAAGAAAACCAAAGGAGACTACACTGAGAAGATAAATGGAACAGAGTAACCAAAAACACAAGGAGGGGGAAACCGAAAACTCAAAAGGGAAAACTGAACACTAGGGAGCATAAACACAAATATAAAGTAATGGACAAGCCTTTGGCCAGCCTCGAACCCATGACGTAGGGAATAACAGAGCTGCATGCTCAGCCCATTGAGCTATGAGGCAGCCTGGAGAGCAATGGCAGCACACTAGGGGCAGCACGCTACGGGCAAACAACAAGGAGGGGAATCAAGACAGCCAGTAACACCAGCTGGCGAAATGGGGAAAGACACAAAAGAAGGGTCGGGTAGACACCGACCCTGACACATATCTGAGTCAAAATAAGACAGAAATCGTGACAACCCCCCCCCCAATGTCTCCTAGAATCAGACACTAAATTTCCCCATTTGCATCAGAAAAAATTGCCAGGCAGGTAGCTAAACTTAATCCACTTTTACAAGCCTTCCCCTATCCAATAAGATTTGTTACAAACTGTGTGATACCATTAAACATTATTATTGGGTTGGGAGACAGATGCGGTGGTTTTAACTGAAAACCAGCTCAAATCAGTGACCCTTATAACAATGAGTGTATGTAAAACATTCTTTGAGTCTGGGTCACAGTACAATATGCCATTGTATGGCTGCGTAAGCAAATAGTTCCCTCCAACTTATGAGCAGGCACAACAGTGGGCTAACTGTAAGTCTACTTGCCTTGGCGTGTGTTGGTCGTTTCCAGAAACTGTGCTGCTTTCCTTGGATCATCGAAGACTATGGGTACTCCTCCACCCTTATAAATATATAAATACCTAGCTGGGTACCACAGAGTGTATTTAACTCCTCTGTTTTGCAGAGTTTGCATTATGTCCCAGAAAGCTCGACGTTGGGCGAGTGCCTCGCTAGTGTAGTCCAGAAAAATGAGAACCTTGTGTCCCTTGTACTCCATGGATTGTAATCTGCTGCAATGCAAAATCTGCTCCTTCACTTGGGAGTGATGGATGCACACCAGAATGGTGCGTGGCTTATCACTAGTGGCAGGCTTTGGCTGGAGGGAGCGGTGTGCACGGTCAACTTTGACCGGATGCGGAAAGTGTTCTTCCCCAAGAAATTTGGAGATTAGTCTGGAAAAAAATTCAGTGGGTCTGCCTTCTTCCTCACCCTCTTGTATTCCTCCAATTTTAATGTTGCCCCCGGGAGTGAGCCTCTAAATCAAGCACTTTGACTAGAAGCTGGCCATTTTGCTTCAACAGTACTGAATACCACACTTCAAGCTCCTGGATACATGTTTCAAAATTGCTTACAAAGTTGGCTAACTTTTGGTTGGCCACCCGAGCTTGTAGATCTGCCTGCGAGGCTACAAGTATTTGAAATTTTATTTCAAAGTGTCAAAGCACTCACTAATGCCACGCAGGATTGACTGCGACATCTCTAGGCATAGTTCTTTACACATGGCGTAAATTTTATCCGGTGGCTGCTCTGACTCAGTGAGGAAGCTCCTTGTAGGGCCGATGTTACTGTCAACACCAACTCCGGTGGCCTGACAGTCGGTGGCCCTGACTTTACTTGAGATGCTTGGCTTTTGCATTATCAGACTATCTTGCACGCTATGGTCAAAAAAACGGAAATAACATCCACTGTTGGATCATAAACATGGTAAAATAGCGAAGTTATTGAGACTTCAGAGAGAAGCCCTTACTAAACACATCTAGTCCAATGGCACCTAATGGCACCTGTCATTTTTCTCTATATAATGAATTCTTCCATATAATCAGGGGTTGACATAAGTGGTACACAAGTATGAGACTTTTTATATATAATCTAGTGAGAAATTTTGTTGCTAAACTAAGGGCAATAATTTTATAATCATTATTCAATAATGGGTGCCCATTCTCCAGTAATAGAGATCTTTTGTGATTTAGGTACAAGGCCTTAAGTCAAAGAAGGTGTTAGACTGCCATTGTCAATGCTCTCTAGAAAAACTTTCAGCAAGAATGGGGCAAGATCTGCTCAAAAAGTTTTATAAAATTCATAGGTCAACGCATCAGTGCCTGATAATTTTTTACATTTTAATTTTGCAATAGCATTCACAGCGTCCCCTATCAAGATCACAGTCTCACAATGCAATTAATCTTCAGTTTTTATTGTTTTAGGCACTTTGATAGAATTTTAAAAAGCATTTAGGACAGGAATTGCTAAATTAGACGTATAAAGCCTGGTTTCTTAAACTTTGGGCAATGGACCCGCTATATTACGTTACCATAACAACTACATTGATCCCTTCTCTTGTAACGTATACCTTGAAGATCACACGGGTCACCATACAGAAAACGCGAATGTATTGTGAACTAATGCAAGACTCCAGCAAGCAATGTGACACAGTTAGCGTTCCAGTTTATATCTCCTTAGAAAAGGATATAACACAATGCCTGGAGGAGCTGCACCAAGTAAGAAACCATAATCAGGGATGTGGAGGCAGGTGAGGCAGAGCTCATCATCCTGGGTCTTCCATCCATCTGTCCATCTAGAAACACCTTTCTTGATAAGGGTCATGGAGGTAGCATGCCAAGCAGGAGATCACAGCTCTTGAGGGTGTTCCCAAGACAGTTCAAAAAGTCCCTCCAGTGTGTTCTGGGTCTAGCCCCGGGCCTCCTGTAGCATCCTTATAAGACACATGAACCACCTGAAGAAGCAGCTGCTCTATTTTAAGGTCCCTAAGGAGCTCGAAGCCAAATCAAGCCATCTGTCAATCTTAATTTTTTAGTAAGGATACTTTCCTCCCTCACCCGAAAGCAGCAGCATGCTATAACCTGACATTTGGACACAGCTGTTAATACAAGGATGATATTGCACTCCGTAGTAGCTCCATTAGCCCATTCTGTAGCTCATACTCTTTTCCAAATTCACAAAGGATAGGTAGACTTCGATTGCATATTTTAGTAAAATCCGCCAAAATTTCATGAGGTAAAATACTTTGCTGTTCCACGGCTAGGCTGCAGCTTTCTTCCTTTTGAATCCTAGGTTAAACCACACTGCATAGCCTCCTTTTTATCATCCTGGCATAGTTCCTAAAAAAGAGTTCCTTTCACCAAAATATGCACTTATTTATATTCTCTCTATTGCTTCACCAAAATCCCTCCCTGTGCAGACCTTTAGCTTCTGTGACTGGCTCTGCTGTAGTCATTGTGGCCTGTTGCTATTTCTCAGAAAAATCCCACACAACCATAATTTGTTGTAGTGATTTTTGCATAATGACCAATAAAAATCAATTTATTGATATTCAAAACAGTTCTAAAAAGTCTGTGAGAATGGTCTAGCTTTATTTCTGCAAAATAAAATTTAAAAATCAGTATAATAACCACCCCCATTTCTTTGCATGAGAGTATCCAATAACGCAATCAAAATCTTGCAATAATTCGCCATCTACTGATCAGTAGAAGAAATGCATAGAGAAATGATTTACCCCCTTTTTGACGCTTTATTTGTTCAGTATTTGAAACAGACTTTTAAATACATTAAGCTTCTTTAACACAGGTACAGTATAATAAAATCCAAAGAGAATGTTATTAAACTCCCCAAATCGTACTGCAGCCCCTGCTGGCCACACAGCATAACTGCATGCATTTGGATTGCAGGAGGAAACGAACAAGCCCAGAAGAGAAACACATGACTTAGTGAGAATATGTAAGCTGCAAACCACGAGCCCCTGAGATATGATGCAATAGTGCTGCTGTCAACAAGTGTGCTACAGCCTTCACCTTAAAAAAAAAAAGTATTAATAAGCAAGGGCCCACGATTACTTTAATTTAATATAAAAGTTTAATATAAGTAAGTTCATCCCAGAATGTAAGTGAACAGAAAATAGCAAAATATTGTTGTGAAACAAATTAAAAAACACTATAAACAACAAGGTACCATTACACAGGTAAAAGTGATACCCCCAAATGGGCAAGTTTGCTTAATACTTTTACAGGTGAGCCTCCAACAATTCAGTAGAGGCAGAACTTGGGCTTGTGATCATGAGGTACGTAGCTGAGGAAGCTAGACAAGACTCAAGTGCCAGACTGAAATGGGCATTACTGAGGATGAAGTAATAGAACTAAATAAGGCTGGGCGTTCAGTAAATAGGAACCAAGGCAGTAAGTTAAACCACAGAGGCAATCAAACCTAAATCATGAACTAAGAAATCAGTAACAGATCTAAAACTAGGAAGTCAGCCCACGGGCCTTAACCTGAAAAACTGAGTAAGATTGTTAGACAACTAAGGAAAGAAGTATTGACCATATGAACTGAAAGCTGGCCAGTATAGCTGATTATAGATTGGATGTGAGCGTAGTCATAGAGAACAACTGTGCCTATGCCAGGTAATTCAATTGTGGGCTGCATGTGATAAATATATGGAAGAAAAAAATATGAAAAAAAACTCCATTTCACTGATTCATTTTTAATTTATATTTGAAAATGATATTGCTGGTTATAGGGGTGTACATTCAAGTGTGATACCATAATAAGGTTCATCATGATAACTACTGTAGTAAAGCTGAAAGCTTGAAAGGTTTAACGTGTATTTGGAATGAACACAATTTACAGGAGAAAGGAGCAAAAACCTGGTTTCATCAGATCAAAGACAAAGCATCCATACTGTAGCTGACAACAGAATATGATATCAGTTAGCAGCAACATCCTTTGTAAATTAAAGAAGAAAAAAGTATTAAACATGGTTTTACTTGTTTGAATTAGTCTAAATGTGTGTTCTTTGTACAGTATGCATCTGTTCATATATTTTCCAATCTGTCAGGTGTTTGACCACCACTGTATATATATATACTACATAGTGTGCTTAATACAAGGTCTATTCCTTACGTACTACTGTAGTTGTCCAGCAGGGGAAGCTTCAGCTTGAGAAAAGGCTGTTATACAACATTTATTTTCACTCATTTCTCAATTTATAGGTATGTTTATGTTTAAAATATAGATTTTTTTGCAAAATCCAGCCTGGCTCTGCCATGCTTTTCATTAATGAAGGGCTTCTTCCGTGCTTCATTGGACTTCAGACCTGCTTCCAGGAGCTTCCTAAGAACTGCCCTAGCTGTGCACCTAACTGTGCGCACTTAATGTTTCCCATTCCTGTTGAAGGTCACTTTAGGTCATCCTCCGATTTATGAGGCACTGCTGGATAAGTTGACGGTCATCTCTGGCATTAGAAAGTCGCTTCCCCCCTCTGTGTCCTGCTTCCCCTTGTTCTTGTGTACTGCTGTCTTAGAAACTCTCAACCTGGAAGCAGCCAGCTGCTCAGTGTAGCCTCTTGCCAGCAGAACCGGGATTAAACCAGGATTTAAAAATGCAGATATTTTTAATTTTTTTTTTGTAAATGAAAACAAAGACAACCCTCACAGTCCCATTTTTGTCAGTATTTCTTTGTATACATTCAGATATAATTCTCCTGAGTCATACTGTTATATATTAGGTCCATAGGTATGTATAAGTTTTTACAGTAACCTGTGCATTTGTTAGACTTGTTTTATTCACCTTTCATTCTACATGTCTCAGTGAAATTAAAAAACATCTATTTGAAGATTTCTGTTGTAGGTAAGCTGTTTTATTACTATATTTTAAGTTTACATGTTTATTTTCACTGTATCCAAGATATTGTATTAGAGTCACTTATAATGTTTAAAATTGAATATAAGATTTGAAAGAGAGTTGTCTGGCTGCTATGTTCGCCAAGAGCTTTGGGAGAGTCGCCTGCTGGAAGGGAAGGTGCTGCCTGCGGGGGTCGTCTGCCTCCACACCCCAGGTCCCAGACTGAGGGCCGTGTCACTGCAGTGCGGTGGTTCCGTCTTGTTTGTCTCCTGCCTTACACTCCCTGGAGTAATTCTCAGGGCATTGGTTACCATGGCAGGGGCCTGTCTGATGCAACCTTCCCTGGTCTCAGCATCTCCTTGGGCTGCACTTTGCACTTCTCATACATTCTCCCCATACACACACAGAGTGATTTAAATCATGCTTATATTTGCATCAACACGCCTTCACTCCAAGGTAACTTTGTGAATGAAGACCTGTATCACATAAGTAGTCATAACTGGGCTTTGAAATCACACCCAGGGTGAGCTGAACTCAGGATTATTCTCATATTCTCATTTCTAAAGCAGTTGATGGATCTTTCAGTGTATAATCTCTATTCCACAACATAATATGTAATATAAGCTACATATAAATTATATAATATAAATGTTAAAGTTGGTATATTAAATACATATACAGTACTATGCAAAAGTCTTAGGCAGTCATACAAAATGATGTTTAAAGGATCGTCATGTTGGTGTAAAACTTAGCTATTATGTCTGTCAAGATGTATTAGATCAACCATTTCAAAACTTCCCCTAAAGTTTATTCAGTATTCGCAGCAACCATCCAATAGAGCAATGTTTTCTTTTGACTGGTCCACTAGCACACCTCATCTGGCTAATCAATAGCTCACTGACTATGTAAACTATTTCAAATAATTGAGAGCTTGTAATAAAGCTTAACAAATACTGGCTGAAGTGCCCTTGAGGAGATGTTTGGGAAATGAAGGTGAGTTCATCTAGCCATCTAACAAGGTATCAGTAACTTTTTTTGGAGAAAGAAAAATGTTACTGTTGTTTTTTATTGTTTTAATATGCATATATTCTAATATTCAATTGTTTTGTTTTTGTTTTGTTCTGGGTAAATGTATATTTACTACCCAGATAAATAGCTTTAAGCATTTCCTTTGACTGATATATAAAAGAAATATTCATTTAAAGTTGACATCTTGGACAGATCAAAACGAAGAATAAATATTTTATTAAATAATAATCTCCCTAAAGTGCTGTGTCTCCCATCTTAAATCAAAGCTGATCTGTGTTTGTCTCTCCTAGGCCATCTGCCCACATGCTGCTCTGCAGATGGGCCTCGTTAGCATGAGTCCATAATAATCGCTTACTAATTGAGTGTTTGGAAGATTCAGGGTAATCAGGCAGAAGTCTTTGTCTAGGGGGTCAAAGATTAGAGCATTTAGCCTGTTTTTTCTGGCAGTGAAACGCAGTAGAAAGCATTACAAATTCATTTTTTGGTAAAAGCTGCAAATTCTGTATATGATTTTCTTGAAGAATGTATCTGAGGCACTAGGAAGAGCAAATATAAAGCAGAAGCTAGGTTCTAGCTTTTTCTCATAGGTTTGAAAAAAGCAGAAATAGAGAGAATGAATGCAGCCCTATTATTTCAGCTTTGAGAAAGCTGAAGCCGCATCATCAGTCACAGAAAAGCAGGTGTTGCTGCTGATACACACAGTCTCAAAACCTGCATGGTCAAACAAAGAGTACAGCATCACAGTGACACAACTCTGTAATATGTAATGCTTCAGTCTCAAATGTTTTAATACTGGTAGTTAACACACTGGGTAACACTGACTTCATTCAACTCTACTTGTTTTTGATAGTGAGTTGTATAATGATATAATAATTAAGTTAACAAAGGCCAGTTTAACATTTGAAGATTTAGCACAACTCATTTAATATTGGTTTGTTTGGTATTGGCAGGGGTAACATAGCTTGATTTAATGTTAGGTGGTTTAGCTGGCTGGCCTCATATGTTTGTTTGATGGTTTACTACTGGTTTAACGCAGCCTGATTTAACAGAGCTTAGTTCCAACCCTGCTTGTCTACACATGGTATTCAAATGTATATGGAGAGAATTAAACTCAAAAGAGGAGTGTCATAGAGGCCTGCCTGTGGTACCATAGTGCTTGAAGCAGGACTAGCAGAGGGGTTTAGTCTCCCATGCGCTCACTCGAAAGCTTTTTACTCACTTTATTTTACTTGCATGACTGATGAGAGAATAGACCCCATATTTCTGGAGCTAATCACGAGCAGTTTGATTAAAGCAACAGGAATGAGACTCTGCATTTATAGCAGGAGGATTTTTCAAATTGCTATTCAAATTTCTAATGGCCTTTAAATAAAGTCTGAAACAAAGTGAACACTTTAAGATCATCTACACTGACCTGGATTGCCAAATGTGCTCATTTTATGATCAGAGCTTTTTTGCTGTACACTGTACAATGTTATATATAGTTCTATCTATGGGAATCAATGAAAACAGCACAACACTAAATCGCCACAGTGGTGTACAAAACTCACATATGTTGAAAGTAGAGTGATTACACAGTACACAGAGTGTTTTCAATATACTGGAAATCCCTTTTACAGCAATTAATTGAATTCAAAAGTTACTACTATGTGAGGAGTACAGGGACTAATCAACTTATAGGCAGATAATTTAATATTGAAAGCTACAAGAAGTCACTTTCTACCTAACCTCCAGCACTCTTTCATTTACTCTTGCATTTCTATTTTTACTCCAAATTAACCTCCCCCTAAATAAGCAAAATCCTACCCACAATTTAACTGGTAAGCAGCACACTTGCCAGAGAATTAAGCATGTTCTTGCTGTGTAAGAAAAACTAAACAAAAAGAAAGCCGGACGGTTATGGGAAAACCCATTTTCCTGGCAAATGGATGCAAATGCTAAATGTACATTTTTCACAAAGGGACTATTACAGCTTACACAAACCTAGTGAAACCAGGTCGCTGTCTGGTTTGGGAACTGCAAAGTCTCTGACAAGACCCTACAACTGATAGTGGACAGCACTAGAAAAATGATCAAGAACCCTCTACCTCCATTGAGGACATCTCTGCATCCTTAAGTACTCCTCGAGTACTGCATCCATAAGGCCTCCAGCATTGTGGAAGACCCCTCCCACCCTTCACGCTACCTCTCTGTCCCCCTCCCATCTGGCAGAGGGTATCGGAGCATCTCAGCATCCTCTACCAAGTTCTGCAACAGCTTCTCCTCCAAAGCTATTGGAACTCTGAACTCTTTACTGGCCCCGCTATAAACTTGGCTTACCACCCGCACTAGCCGCCTTATCCAGGGGACATTGCTAAACACTGCAACTTTTCCATACACTACCAGTAAAAAGTTTTTGCACACCATAGGTTTTTACCACTTTTCCATTTATTTTATAAACAATTTTTATTCTTGTTAAGCACTAAAAAGTTGAGTCAACAACTATAAATGAAAATATAAGTACAAAAAAACAAGTTTCCTTTATAACATGGAAAGAGCATGTAACAGTGCATGTCTGGCATCCTATTAACTGGTTGTGTGGTGATGATATACTGTAGTCAAACCCTAGGCTGTCCTTTACCTTTAAATGCACTACTGAACTGTTTAATTCCATGAAACAGATCAGTATTTAACGTCCCTTGTACAAAGAATGTCTCAAATTTCCTCTATAATTGTTAGAGAAGGTTGCCTTGAGGAATATAATAATGCTAATAATGGTACTCACATGGTGAACATACTGTAAATTTATTTCTTAGCAAAGAATACTGAATATAATTTCAGTAAATGTTAAGTGAGTAACATGCAAATGTGGAAAACCCATAGCTCCACTGTGTGTCAGTGTATGTAAAGGGGTTGGACAATGAAACTGAAACACGGGGCAACATTTTATTTGAGGTTTCATGCCTATATATGCACAGCCTGGTGGCCAGTCTTCACTGATTGCACATTCCATTCATAAGAGCAGAGTTTGAGGGTTGAATTAGCAGAGCAATACACAGCTGTACATAAAATATTCCAATAAACACAATATAATGGGAGACATATCTGAGTTCAAGGCAATCATGTTCACCTTGTGATCCAAACATTGTACCCAAAAGGTGGTGGCGTGTTTCAGGATTATAATGAGAAATTTGTGGGGGCAGGAAATACTTTACTAGTTCATAACAAAATACTGAAACATCCAACTACTAACTGCTTATCCTGGTTGGGTCACGGGGGGTGGAGTCTGTCCCAAGCAGCACAGAGCTGGAGTACACCCTGGATGGGAGCCCAGTCCATCACAGGCTGCAAGGCTGGGGTACACCCTGGATGGGAGCCCAGTCCATCACACGGTGCAAGGCTGGGGTACACCCTGGATGGGAGACCAGTCCATCACAGGGTGCAAGGCTGTGGTACATCCTGGATGGGAGACCAGTCCATCACAGGGTGCAAGGCTGGGATACAATGTAGATGTGTTGCCAGTCCATCACAGGGGGCAACGCTGGGGTACACCCTGGATGGGAGACCAGTCCATCACAGGGCAGAAGGCTGAGGTACACCCTAGATGGGAGACCTGTCTATCGCAGGGCTTAAGACTGGGGTACACCCTGGGCAGGATGCCAGTCCATCACAGGGAACATGCACAATCATACTCTACATGCAATTTGGAGACACCAGTTAGCACACACTGTTTGTCTGTGAATAGGAGGAAACCAGAGGGCCCAATAATGAAATCACTCTGCTGAACCACATAATTTGAACTGGTAACATTCTGATCACAAGCAGAGAGCCACACACCACCCCCATAAAATCTCCACACACAGAATAACGATGCGATTCAAAGCCCCAACACTGGAGATGTGAGGCAGCTACTCAGTGAGTCACCATGCTGCCACTACTGACTTATCAATCAGAAGGACCTGAAAGGAAGATTATTCAGTGAGATTCCATGTGTAGCTCTATGGGTACTTGCAGAGCGTGTTTTGTACACTACTGGGTAGGGTAGGGCAGATTCAGTGAGGCTCTGTGAGACTGTAGTTCAGGGATGAGATGCCAGTCCCTGACCTGGTAACGTGTCTGCTGTGGGAGACCCCCTGCCCCCCAGACACCATCTCATGATGAACACATTTTTATCATCTGCAGGACCTAAATTCACGATGGGTTTCTCCTCTTCTTTAGGTACAATATGGCTAATGCATCTATAAATGATGACTGGTTGAAGAATATTCAGAATTTAACATATTCTCTTGAAACAATAAATAACTGTCTATTGAATGTTTACAGAAAACTTTACAAAGAAAATCACAGAATATTCATTAACCAAGAACTGATAAATTACAGACCACACAAGATGTACAGATTAAAAAAACAGTTCTGTTCATTTCTAAAAGACAGACCATTATTTGATATACAGTAGAACAGCAGGTTCTGGTCATGAAAGCCCTAGTGTTTGAACTATACGTGTTCGATTGGAGGACCTGAGAGAACAGCCACTGGGGAATCCCCATCGAGGCAAATATGGTTGCAGTTGTGTCGCAAGGCTACGGTCACTGGCCCTCAAAATCAAACAAAGAAGGGAATGTGCCCACCTAATCCAAAAATGTACTTTTTCCAGATCACTAACCTCTGTCAGCAAGTCCATGGAGTAAGATGGGTCATGCTGGAGGCTCGCCCTCTGTGACTAACATGTAGGAGACCACACCTGGAGTAACAGAGGAGTTATTTGCGAAAACAAATATTTGACATGACAAAACATAAGAGTAATGAAAATTGTCCTTTTTGCACATTTTACAGTCTTTATCATCCAACAATCTACTGAATTCCCATTTTGGTCAGAGTCATGTGTTCTTTATTAATGTGTTACTGATTGCATCACTCAGTGTGTTTTTAGTGTTACCCTTAATTGTAAATTAATGTTGTCATACTCAAATCTTAATATATTAATGATCAAACCAAAAGAATTTATACATTTATAAGGAATTAGTCTTTTTTAAGACTAACAATGTGATTTTAAACAGCATACATTGCCAGTTTTTTGTTATATTTAAACTTTTACCTGTTGATGGGCAGAGGTTGTTATGAATGTCATGTGATTAGCATTAGCACAGTCTGACACAACAAGGGGGTGTTTAGTGGAAAAGATCAAATCTCTGAGGTCATTTTCTTGTTTGTTTCCCATGTATGTGTGTTGTTTTCTGTTATCAACACATAAGGCTTTGCTATTATACTGCAGTATTAAGTATATTTTGCTGTTGAATATTTGAATGGATATTACATTATACTTGAATGACATTTGAATTGAGCTACTTGAAGTGCCTTTTGTCCTCTACGGTAAATTTGGAAAGAGTAATATTGAAGATATATGAAGTTTGATGCATGTCGTGGCTAAATGGGCTCTAGTAACAATTTCAAGATATTTGAAGCATAATTATTGCCTTTTACCTATAACAATAATATGTGGGGGGAAAAATAAAGGGGTTCTGTAACATCCAGTCCACTGCCGATTCATGCTTCTTTCCCAGTGCAACCTGTATGATGATCATACCACTCCTGCACATCCCTGTGGGGGCAATTACCTGGAGGCAGCAGGGGGGGCGTGTTATGGCATGGCCACTGTTGCTAGGACACAAGCATGCTTTAAGGTCTCAGTTTCCCAAAATGAACCCTCAGCAGATGGAAAACGTCGGGTCACCTTGTTCACTTCTCTCCCTCGCACATCAGAGGTGACTTACAGATGACTGATTTCACCAGCATTTACTGCCATGGTATACTGCATATTCTGCATATTGCCAAACAATTTTGCATATAAACAATAATAATAAGCATTGCTTTTTTGGGATTGGGACTGCATGTTACGTGTTAGAACTTCACAGGCAAATATTCTATTTATTGTAACTATAGTTATTTTGGTATCACTATACTTGAGGGGCTGCATTAAAATGCATTAGCGGTTACGCTACAAAAGATGTGTTTGTCAAATGCATCCCAGACCACCTTGGCAAGTGGTTTTTGCATGATCAGATCATAATGCTTGTTGGTGGTCATTCATACTTGCATTTAGTGCTGACCACTTGCGATCTGATTGCTACAGTAAGACGCATTTTAAAACCAAGAGGCCTAAGTGTTAGTTACGTATTGATCCCATGTTCATTCATCATTAATCAATCATAAAGGCTCAAGCGTTATTTTAAAAGAGCATGATACTCTGGGCTAAATAAACCTGCTCAATTTCACAAGTAATTACTTGAAGCATTGCTGTGTTCATTTTGTAGAAAATAACTTTAACAAGTACCTCCTTAATGGTCACACCTGTGCCATTTCTTCTAACTGTCTGCGAAGAACATTTAAATGTCCCCAAATACGTAAGCAATCTGAAAGAGGGTAAGGTGAGTAAAAAAATTAAGAAGTGTGAAACAAAGCGCTTTTTAACAATGGATGCTACCTGGTGTGAGAACCAGTGAGTAGCTCTGGGCCAAAGGTCTGATTACAATAGTCTGGGCGGCGTCAGAAAGTGGCCTTATGTCGAAGATGAAAAGACTGCTATCCAAAATGAGTAGGTCGTCTCACAAAACTTAAACAATACAGAAATATTCCAGCTAGTAGCTGTGTTTGACTAGCTAAAATTTTCATAAAAAATTTGTCCCTTATACTTTTTTATTGACATAAGTAAATTTGAACCTTTCAATAATTCCGTAAATTGTCGGAATTATATTTGTATTTACTAATCATTTAATGTGTTAGACAGATGTTAAAGAAAGGATGAACTTAGAGATATTACATATATATGGCCAAAGAACAGACTCATTTTCTGTTCCACGACTGACAAAATACGAAGAGTATCTGGCACCCATATTTAAAAATGTCTCTTTCAGTATGCTGCACTGTGACAAGGGGATATGTCAGTGAAGAACAATTTTATTTATATTCTATTAGTATTTGTAAGAAGGGAGGGATAGATTTCGGGTGAATATAACACAAGAGTAAATACTAATTCTGAATTGATATGTTGGGACTGAACAGGGCAATCAATTAAACAGGAATAGGAAATGGATCATAGTGATGAGTTACTGGGGACAGAAAAACAAGGAGCAAATAAACTGAATGAAAATGAGTACACCCAGCTTTCCTGACTAACTGGTACGAGTCTAACCTTGGTGAAGTTTTTTTTTTGAAGGAGACTGGTAATAGTAGTTGAGACTCGGCTGCCTTGCGTGACAGTTCCATCTGATATGCATGGACAACCAAATGAGTTTTGGCCTTAGCCATGCACATTATTCCTGGCCTTATTTGGAATGCAAATAAGAATACAAAAGAGCACATACGGGCCTTCCTGCTTCTGCTTGTCTTCTCCAGCTCACTGAGCGCAGGCCTTACTCTGGCGGTCACCTGACATAAAGCCAGCATGTGCACACGCCTAGTTTGGGGTCATCAAAATCAAATGACAGAGTGCATGAATCCTGAGCCAAACCTTTTAATGGCTAACTGACAGCTGCCTGGCAGACTACATTTATTAGTCCCTGTCACACTCATTTTGACTGCAAACAGCGAAATCCCCTCATCTTTGTTCAGACTGGTCAGTATGTCGGCTTCATACTTTCTTTTGCTTTTCAGAGAAGAGCAGCTGGATCTGTGGATCATTGGCAGCTAAAATAACCCCTGCATGAATGTGATTTAATTTGTCAATTGGTTCCATTTTTCTTCATGATTAGTATGAGGTTCTCCTGTTTGTAATTACACCATTTCAGTTCAGAATGCTTAACATTTCTGGTGTGGTCAATATGAGAGATAAACCACTCATTGTAACTTAAGGCTGACCAGTTTCACAATAAATAGCTAAAGGTGTACTTCAGTATTATAATTCCAAATATATTTACCATTGGTTATGTGTTTCCCATAAAGAGTAACAAACTTAAACAATTACATTGATATCTGTGCATGACCTAGAGCCAGCAATGGGAGGACGAGTTGGTGTAGAATCTTAATCCCTTCCGGAGATCTATATTCAAATGTTCTGGGAGATGTGTTCATGTTTTTACACTCAAATTTACTGGCAGAGAGCTCACAGCAGTCCATGACAGGCACTTTTTGCAAAATGAGACCAATTTCAAAATGAGTAGCTGGAATGCCTAGACAGGGTTGTTCATCTATGACACAGTATGGATTTTTGGGCAATTTGAGACTGTTCTGGAGTGTTCAGAAGGTGTGACTGCTCCCCATGAGCAAGTTATTTGAATGAATTAATTTCTCACAGGACAAACATCAAGGTAGGTTTTATAGAGGCTGAAACTGAACCACATGTCATTCATATGAATATAATCTCTATGAATATTAACTATTTGAAAAATTTTACTCTTTACATTTCCTGGATGTATCAAGAAGCAATTCCCTGTAACAAGTTTTCCTTTCCCAGTGGGATGCCCTCCGAACCTACACACCGTTTTCAGATTATTGAAAATCAGCACCGAAACAGACAATAGCCACCAGGGTAACGCTGCACCCATCATTTTTGAGATATACGCACCTCTTCTAATTTGCTTTGTTGCTTCAAATGCTGTCTTTCAGTATGACATTTATTTAAAAACTTGATAGTATTCTTAGCCTGGGTTCTATTGAACCAGTAATAGACGGTATTCACTAATGGAGCCTATTAGGCATTTCTGTAAATGCTATAAATGTAAATATAAAAACCACATATTGTATTTTTTATCGTTTCTTAGCAGTGGCTTGTAATTTCATCTAAAAAGAAAACTGCATGTGAAAATACACTGCCAACTACAAGCTAAACTGACTGCTCCCTAACTGCTTGTTTTAGAATTTCACAGGTATATGGGTTCGCTCTGCAAAGTAAAATCACGTAATTTTCACATTTTTTTAATTTAATTTTTAAGTTTTATAAAACAAAAACATTCTTTCATAAAGCATTGCTTTTTTGTAAAGCTTAGATGTAACGCTTTGCTACACATTTCTATAATACTAGAAAAGGGGCCTATAGTGTCATCTCAGATATGAGACCGATTATCAGGCAATTGCTGACCTTTGTTTTGGGTGGAATTTAACGGTATTTCGAAGGTGTTGTATTACATACACAGATTTTGTTGCGATGTACAACAATGCCTGCATACGGTGAGAGTGCAAAAAGCCAACAATGAAATAAAGCATATACCACTTCAATCCGAGCTTTCCCCTGCTCATTCAGCATTGCTCTTTAAAGCCACCTTTAGAATGAGCACTGACCTCCGGTCTGACTATAACACCTGCACCTACAAAGAAGCAGCAACCCACCGTGTAACTGAATGCCACCCATGTTGTTATTCTGATATCCACTGTTGTTACATTAGTGTGTTTTCCACTACGGTCATTTTTATTGTTAAGTAAGAAACTATTAACAGAATATGAATGTAAAATGTTATTACACTGCATAGCTTGCAGTGCCTCGATATCTGGCTACACGCCTGAGGACACAAAAGCCCACACTAAGAGAAGTATGTTGCCAGTTTGCTCCTGAGACTGACCTTTAGGCCCCCATGCTGCGTAAGGCAGCCCAGGCAGCTAGTAGGTGCATGCTGCCCCACCCTGAACCCTGTGTGTATGTGTGTGGGGGTGGGGGGGGCCGGCTGCTTTTGTATGCGTTGCGCCCTGCTCCTTACCTGAGCTCAGCTAAAGCAACCATAAAGCAGGTGACGGGTGCACCTGGGTGTGTTAGCGCCGGCATGCAGACGTCGGGAGCCCGGGGCAAGGGGCAGCCACCTGTAGTGTGCTTGCAAGCAAGGCTAGGCTCGAGCTACATACTTTACTTCTTAGCCCCATATATTTATTTATCTAGGTATGGTCTAACCTGTTATTCAAGAAATAAGAATTGTGTTTTGGGAGGCGGGGGATGGGACTCTGGAGGCACGGGAAGAGCGAAGGCTGCTCTCACGAAAGGTAAAGCTGACGTCACAAACAGATACACAACACCTTAGCTGCCGGGCCATGGTTTGTGTGTCCAACCAGCCTCCTGGGAAGCCGAGGACACACCTGCTGGCACCAGAGGCTTGGGATTGGCCACAGTACGAAAATCACACCTGAGTGGGAGGGCACTGGGGGAAGCCAAGCCCTTTACAAATTCCACCCGTCTGCATTAAGCGCTTAACCAGGTAGTGTCGACTGCTGCTCCGAACTGACTAGCTGGAGGGAGTCATCCCTAATGTTGAGGCCTCCTTCCTTTTCGTAAAGCGCTCCAGTCGAAGTCGATGTGATCCAACAAGAAGTCACGCAATCGTCACCGTAAGGAATGAAGATTAAAAGCATCCCTCGCAGGGCAGAGACAAAGGGCTGATTCACCCGAGGCCTCGCTTCTCCAGCACAAAGCAAAAGGGGTAAATTCCTAACATCAGATCGATTTTTTTGGCCTTTTCATAAATTTGTTTTTGTTGTGTTGTAAAACCTTCCTTCCGATGTCAATGTTCCTGCCAGCGGGGACAGCTCACGGCTGCTGTTGCGTGTTGCGTGATTCGGAGGCCCTGATCCTTTTCATGGTTTCAGGGGCCTGGAGTTTCTATGTCGAGTGTATCATAACTCCTATCAGATTCCAGTCTATTGAAACAGAAAGGAGAGCAGGCTGACAATAGACGCAAACGTTCATTCCTGGACTGGCTCGACCAGTTAGGGCAGGCAGAGACAAACAGTCATTTTTTGTGAAAAGCTGTGGACAGTGGAACCTACAGCCACTGCTCAGGGTATTTCATCCAATATTAGTTCCTGGTAACTTAATACTACTGTGCCTTGAATATAGGGAAGAATGTAAATTACATTCTAAACACAAAGAGACAATAATATAAATATCTGCTTTGTGCTACTCGGTGTTTGTAAACGTAACTGAGAATCTCAATAATGCTTAATTTTTTATTGAAATGTTGTATTTTTTAACGATGTTGAAAATGAATTTTAGCCTTTTAATAGGCTTGTTTATGAACTTGAATGCTTCAATAATCACATTACAGTTTTATTTATATTTTTTTCCTTATAGACTTTGGTGAAAATACGTTGGACAGAACTTTTCTTGTTACCTCTTGAAAGTACTTTAAAAGTACTCACATTATATAACCAGTATTTTGTTTGCCCTTTGTTACAGTGATAACAAAGGAGATTTTACTATGGCCTCAAATAAAATGTCTGCTACTCTATTTCTATGTTTTTATATTTAATTTAATTTAAATTAGTAACTGTACTCATTTTTAAGCTTCTGAATTTTAGCCAGAAAACATTAGATTTAACTGGAACTGTGGACTTAATATTTGGTTTATGGGCTCGATATCTGATCTTGTTTAACCCAAGGCCAAAACGCAGGTAGGAAACACCCGATAAAGGCTGTATGAAGTAAACAGTGAGGTGGAGAACTTTGATTGGTGGGAGGAGGAAATATATAAGGCAGAGTTTATTTTATCAGAACCGGCCATCGGTTTTTTGAAATATGGCAAATTATGATATTTTATTTAATATTTTATCATCAGTAGTAACATAGCTCTTTTTGTAGCAACCTAATTGTGACACTTTATGATATGAGGTTTTACAAATACAAACTACAAAAAGATTTGTATGCATCATTTTACAGTTTTTTGTGCTTTAATTAACCTTGCTTCCCTAACCTATGAGGTCAGTGACCAATTTAGAGAGTTTAAGAAGGATATTTGGTCGTGCAGTTAAATGCATTCAATTTTAGTTCATCGGTCAAATGTACAGATTTTAATACATATCTATTAAACTTTATTGTTAAATGTTGAGTATAAAAGGTCAAGATGAGACATCTTTGGCTTTGAATTAGAGGTCAGTCACCCAGGCAGAATAGTCTCAACATTCATATTCATATGTATGAATATGGTAGCAGCATGGGAATTAATTTTATACCTTTCTATTCCCTTTGGTTTTATTTATATTTAACAGTGAAGACGCGTAAATCAAATACGCAATAAAAAGGTAAAATGAAAAACTGTTAAAAGAGGTCATATGTGATGTTGCTACTGAGAACTCAGCTTCCATATACAAATTCCTCCTATGCAAATTATACTTATTATATTGATATTCAAATTTAGATTTTTAATGGAAATGACAGTCTGTAAGGGTTGCACTACAACAAAATTAATACAAACTGGCAAAGCAAGGATTGTTTTAAGCTGTAGCAATTAGATGAATAAGATTATATGCCTCTGTGACTAAGGTTTTGGATTTCAGCAGTGTTGTTCTGTACACAGGCACTAGCTGTTGATTAAAGCTCAGTCCTGTTCAGCGCACGGCGCTCTCATTTCTGAGCACTTGCTGCATTCCTGGGCTGACCTGGGCTAACCCAGGATAATCTGGGCAGCAGCTAGGGAGTTTGGGACAATTAAGAAAAAAAATAAAAATCCATGGGGATTAAGGCTGCAGTTCACCTGAGGCAGGCCGGCCTTAATCAGCATTGACTGGCCAGACTATCTGAGGAAAGCTGAAGATGCCAAAGAACAAATACCAGAGAGCAGGAAGACTAGATTTCTATTTATATTCACAGCCAAAATCACATTGAATGAAGGGAGGGGCGCGGGTTTCGGTCCTTTATTTTCCCTTTCTTGTGTTCCCTCTCATTCTGCTGCCTTTTATGTCCGTTCTCCCATGTTCTTCTATGTGCCTTCTGCCCCCCCCCCCCCCCCCCCGCCCCCCCCCTCCCCCCCCCCCCCCCC
>JAODKM010000037.1:4348831-4363545 GCA_026780845.1 Petrocephalus sullivani | reverse complement strand
AGGAAAGCAGATTGTTATACAGTGATATTAGGATTATGAGCAATAAAAATTATGTGGTAGTTATGGGTGATTTTAATTTTAATGCAGTGGGACATTGTTGCTGGCTCTTCTGAAAATGAACTGAAGATGGTGGAATTAGTACAGGATTGTTAAGTTTAGCGTCCGAAGAGCAAAGTCCAAATCAAAGATATATAATGTTAGGAAGGCTAACTAATTGTATGAGACTAAAACTAGAAACTGTGAACTGGATTTAAGGAAGCACTTCTTTACACAGCGTGTAGTTAGAGTATAGAATAGTCTTCCTGATAACGTAGTGCAAGCTTAATCCTTGGGGTCCTTTAAATCAGAGCTAGATAAGATTTAACAACTCTGAGCTATTAGTTATAAGTTCTCCCCAGGCAAGCTTGATGGGCCGATTGGCCTCCTCTCGTTTGTATAGTTCTTATGTTCTTATGTACTGTCCGAATAATAAAATACTAATTTCTTCCATGCCATGCCAGTGACCCAAATCCAGGTGCAAATTGTAGTGTAGTGCTGGTTCCTCAGGAAACAGCAACTTTCATTCACTTTTAACCCTTTATGCATTTTATATTATTTTTTAAATATTTGTCTTTTAGTCTTTTAATAAACGTTGCTGATTTTTTATTGGGGCATACTACACAATCTTTATTAAACCAAGTACACAGCTAAGATAGCAGTGGCGTAATGGTTAACCGACCATGTATTTGAGAAGTCACAGGTTCAAAACCATGTTCCCCAAGTATTTAAATTTCATATAAAATGCATAAAGGGTTAAACATGAATGAATGTAGTATACTAAAGTACTTCTACGATTAACAGCTAGGTTTGGGTCACTTGCCCCCATAGCCTAGAAGCTATTGAAAAATATTTTTTTACTGAAAAAAAACCATATAACATATCTTATTATAATTGCTAACAGGATCTTATTTTTTTCCTTCGTATTGGCAGAAATGGGCTTCCAGGGTGTTTAAGGAAATGTTAATGTTATGGTATGGTATGGAGCAAGCAAATCAATAATAACCTTGTGTGAATGCCCTCGATCAAAATATTCCCATATTGTGTCCTCATCCGTCCTTTCAAAAGCGAACATATACGGTAGTTTAAAATTTGTGCAATGATAATAATACGAGAAACAGGAAATTAACTGTCATGAGTGACATGGGTATTGTCTAATCGCAAACAGGAAAAGGGTAGCAAAAGACTTCTTGTTTGTGATTGGACAGTACCCATGTCACTCCAAGGGTACTGTCCAATCACGAACAAGAAGTGTGGTCCTACCTTTTCTGTTTTCTGAAATGTCGTTGTGTTTTCTGTAATGTAATGTGGGTGTGTTTTTGAAATGTTTGTGTATTTTTTTAAATGTGGTTGTGTTTTTTGAAATGTGGGTGTGTTTTTTAAACGTGGGTGTGTTTTTTGAAATGTGCTTGTGTTTTTTGAAATGTGGGTGTGTTTTTGATATGTGGGTGTGTTTTTTGAAATGTGGGTGTGTTTTGACCTTCAGGGCCACCGCAAGTATAACATTAGATTTACATCTATGCCGTTGAAGAAATTCCCTGCGTATTCTCGGGAATCCTCAATTCCATAAAAATTCTGATATTAGTTTATTCACTAATTTAAAAAAGGACTTTGGGAGAAAAATTGGTATACATTGAAACAGATATAAAAATCTTGGTAGTACATTCATCTTTATACAACACACTTTCCCTGCAAGAGACAGGTGCAGAACCTTCCACTTCTGGAAATCAGTTTTGAAAGAATGGGTCACTCTCAGGAGCTCAGTGAATTCAAGTGTGGTACCGTGATGGGATGCCACCTGTTCAATAAATCCATTAGTGAAATTTCCTCGCTACTAAATATTCCACAGTCAGCTGTTAGTGGTATTATAACAAAGTGGAAGCAATTGGGAACAACAGCAACTAAAGACCTTCATACTTTGTGTGACCTTCAGATTAGCTCAAGAACAGTGCATAGAGGGCTTCATGGAATGGGTTTCCATGGCCGAGCAGCTGCATCCAAGCCTTACATCACCAAGTGCAATGCAAAGCGTTGGATGCAGTGGTGTAAAGCACACCGCCACTGGACTATAGAGAAGTGGAGCTGCAAAGCGTGGGCCAACTCCATATTAAAGCCTATATATTAAGAATGGGATGTCATTAAAGTTCATGTGTGTGTAAAGGCAGGCATCCCAATACTTTTGGCAATATAGTGTATATACTACAGTAAATATACTGTAAAAGCAGTGCTTAAAAACTTCATTAAATGAGAAAGGAGCTACCAGTAAATCGAATGTTTTTTTTTCACAAAATACTGTACTTTCCTGTTAGAGATATACAGATGGTGTCTGTAGCTTTCTATGCCAACTTCTGTACCCTTCTACAGAGGGTCCCTTCACGAGGCTACCTGGGGTGAAGGCGGCATGTCTTATAGAGGACACCAGCTTGATCCCTCTACAAAGTGAATAAGTCCTAAACCAGATAGTACATAGCTTCTAAATCAGTCTATATACTCTCCAAGCCATCTAATTTAATTTGTAATTTTCATAGAAAAAGACACCTTTTATTCATGATATTGATAAGATGGGGGGTGGTACTCTTGCCAGTGAGGGTGAGTGAGATCCTTCACTCATGAGCTAATAAACTAATGTGTCTTTAAATTTTGTTCTGTTGCAGCTCCAATCAGACTGTAATTCCAGTTTTTCTTGTCAAAACAGCTCCTTTACTTTTCTGGTTTTGCTTTCATAATCCCATTCATATCGGATCGTAAAACAGGAAAAACCTGTCTTTCATATACACGTTATATCCTGTCTAATCAATGTGTCATGTGGCCCTGTTCACTTTCCTAGGCCACCATACATTTGCATGACACCTTGTATTTACATGAATTATGTATAATTCAAAATTTACAGGTTTAGGTTCATGTTCAATGCAATGATTCTTGCTTAAACAGAATATCACAATTATTTAAAAGCATATGCATTAGCACTGATTGACAAAAAAGCATTATTAATATTTCTACCAGATTTGATCATTTCAAGACCCAAGCTGTTGCTCTAGTGATGAAGCTTTGTGTGAGATGACACATGAGTGTTTAGATATAGGCCTGTAAGAGTGGTTCAACAAAATCATCTGACATCATCATTTAGGATGTCAGATGCTGTAAATTTGCTAAAATCTATAATAAATCACTATAACAAACTTACTATCATGCTTTACAGCTAAGCAAACTGCTGGTGCATCAGAGTGTACACGAGGCATCTGTCATCATTTGTGTAACATGATGTGATGGCACAAGGTAGAGTGGATATTGAGTTACTTCTTTTTAATATGCCACCAAAAGGATCATATCAACACTAAATGAAACAAAATAACAACAGTATTACTTTATTCTACACTCACCTACCTTTCGTGTCCTGTGTCTAGGCTTTAATTTAATCTTAATAATTAAATGTTATCTTTTACATCACTTGTGGTATGGGATTAGACAGCAAACATAGTTTACAGATCACCTTGAATTTCTGTGGGAAGCATTTGCCAGAATCTGGCAGCTAGGTTAAACACGTATGCTACCAAGTTCCTGACTTCATTAAAAATGCCAATTCTGGTGTCTCTGGATATAGGGAAACACCCACCCACCCCAGAGGAGAGGTAACATAACCGACTGCTTGTAAGTTTTGGGGCAGATTCATTTTTAAAATACGATATCTAATGCAGGTACTGTATGTCGTTCTACACAGAATGATCACGCTGACTGTTGTAAATATTCTGTCAGCCTTATAAAAAGAGAGGGAGCACAGGAAACAATAGACTGTCCTATATTTTCACCACTTTTCATTTGTAAAATTCACTGAAACTCATTTGAGCTGCAGGGGAATTGTTACACCCACTTCCTTAACTCAGCTGGGTCATTATTCGGTTTGACATCGTAACAGAGGCACATAGTGTAGTGTTTCGGGTGGAGTCAGGATAACTTCTCTGTATCTCTGTGGTTTTCCTTCCCCACATAGCTACGGTGACTCAGTGTTTCTGAATTTCCCACAGTAAGTGTGTGTGCTGTGATGAGCTGGCATCATGCCCAGGCTCCTTACTAAGCCATTCACTGGGTAAGTGGTTATGGAAAATAGATGGGTATTCATGAAATTATGGTCTGGATCAGGGATGGCCCACGGTATCTGCATAGGGCAAGTATATATGCAGGTTTTTGGGATAACCTTTAGGTCAGCTGTTCAAACCCAAGTGTGAGAACGCTTTTTATTTTATTTCATTTAACCTTTATTTTTCCAGGCAAGTCACTAAGTCACTCCACCCTTAAAAAGGGGCTGTACTACATACATACATGTGGTAGTTCAGCTATACAAAAGGACAAATTAAAATGATCTCTGATGGGAGCAGCAATCTTTTAAAAAAAAAAAAGGATTGTGGAGAGTTTGTAAGAATAACAGTTTTCCTTTTCGGAATTTTATACACCAGACCTACGATCTGATGTATATTCAAGGGATAAAATTATAAAATTGCTGGTGGGTTACTCATGTGCCAGGTAAGATCACCTAGAAAGACAAACTTTGATCTAGCAAAGTTAACTCAGGCTCTGCTTAATGCTTCCAAGGCACAGGCTGGTGCTAATGGGGGACGATGACAGTCGGCCACTGACAAAGAGCTTAATACTGAGAACTAACGAACTGCTTTGGAATAGATTTTGCCAGGGCAGCAGAAGACTGCAAATTATCCTTAGTGATTGTTCCTACCCCCCACACATAGATGAGAGAGGCGGAAACCCAGACCCAGACAATTTTTGGTAATATCAACAAAATGTGCAAAAAAATCCTTCTTTTCTGGCATACAAATCACCAAAGCAGAAATCATCAGTAGCCCTCACTGGTGTTAAAGCTAGTTAAGAGTTAGCAGCAGGGGAAACTGGAAGGCAACATCCAGCCTTAGTGGAGTTAGCAAGAGAGTTAGCAGCAGGAGAAGCTGGAAGGCAACATCCAGCCGTAGTGGAGTTAGCAGGAGAGTTAGCAGCAGGAGAAGCTGCAGGAGAAGCTGGAAGGCAATAGCCAGCTTTAGTGGAGTTAGCAGGAGAGTTACAGTAGTAGCAGGAGAAGCTGGAGCTGAGTTAGCGGCAGGAGAAGCCAGCACGCAGCAACCAGCCAGACACTCACACACACATGATGACCCTTTCTGAATAAGATAGCGCCCCCTGCCCGGTTTATATGTTAAAATCACTAAGATCCTTGTGCTGATGCACAGAACTTGATAAATTAGTTAGGTTAATTTATTGAGATATTTGTAGATATTTCCATTAGAATTAATCAGAATAAATCTTTTCTAGTTACTAATTTGCACTGTGTCATCATTAGAATACTGTAGATGTCATTGTCTTGCACTCATATAAAGTGATGGCTTTTAGTTAACAAACTTAAAATGAATTGATGTGGTTGTGTGTTTTGGCAGCCTGGAAATGGCGCCTCTGCTTCTTGGTGCCCATGGAGATGCTAGCAAGGCAGCTTTCCATGGATCCAGGCCTCTTGTGTCTGGTTGGTGCTTTGAGCCCATGTGGCCATAGTGTGCTTCCCACAAGAGGCCACCTGTTTGCGCCACTGATTGAACCTGTTATACCAATTTAGCAAATGCACCCCATGGGATCTGATTCCTTAAGTAATACAAAATAAAGCTTCTTGCATGCATAGAGGAGACACACTGTCAGCTCTGGACCTTTCTAAAATTTAAGTGGGAAAACATGGAAAATTTTCAATAAACTGTGGGCACATAAGCCTCTCATTATACACATTAACTGTGCAATTTGTACTGTTTCTAATATAAGCCTGAAACAATCATTGTAGATATCAGTTACAAATACGGCGATGCATTGCGTTTCTTGACTCTCTTGGTACATGCTTAATACCCTCAAACAATGGAAATAAGATCAGACACACTGTTGAAACAGGGTGCAGTTCCATGTATCGGATCATGTTGGTGTCCATCACTAGCACCTATTGTTGTCGTTTTATTTGCATGGCCAAAATTTGACTGAAAAATCCATTCGAGAATAACAGTGGCATATTATTCAAACTGTTGGTTTTAGATCAGTGATTAATGATTGTCAGGGCAAAAGATTATAAAAAAATTGCAATTTACTGGTCATTCCACTATCTTATATTTCAAAAATAAGAAGTTTTTGATTGTGCTGAAATTTAGCATGTGGACGACACATTCCTCCCAGAGCTCAGTTTTGCTTTTTGTTAATTTTTTATTGCCTTTGACATATAGTGCCTTTTCCACACCCCACATAGCAAATAAATAGATAAACACACATACACACACACATAAACGTGTGTATATATATATATATATATATACGTATAAATATATATTATTGTTTTTTCATGCACTGTTACTTTTTTACTCTTATAGCTACACGGCTCAGTTACAGCTCGTTGAAAAGTCAGAAAGGGTACATTTTCATAAATCTAAACTTATTTTTTCAAGAACATCTCACAAACCGCATTTATTACTTAATTTAGTTATGAAAAAAACAGTGAGTAGCAGAGTACTTAAATCATTGTACAATACTTGTAAAAATGTCTTACCTCTTCATGCCTTTTTGAGGCTCAAGAACAGCATTAAAAAAATTTTGGGGACAGTTTTAGGGAGAAAGAGGTCACTTTTGTGTATACAGGTTGTGCACATGCTTTTGTATTTTTAGTGTAAAAAACTGAATTGTTACTCCAAGCCCTTCACTGTTTTATTTTATGTAATCAAATTTAGTAAAAAATGCAAAAATAAAAAAAATAAATAGTCAAACTGGAAATTTGAGCTATAAGGTGAAAAATATCTCCTTTTGAACTTTCCAACAAGACATCCCTGTGCTATGTAGCTGTAAGAATAAAAAACTTACAATTCATGAGAAAATACTGTGACTTGTCTCAGAAGGAAATAAAAAAAAATACACAAAAAACATTTTGAGCTCTGGGAGGAATATGTAATTTGCATGTTAAATTTCATCAGCCATTTGTTGAATTAAAATGCAATGACCCGTACCTCAAGAAAAGCCACAGTGCCCAGTACTGCAGTATTGCACATAGAATCGACCTACAGTTAGGAACCGTTGCCAAGGAAACCATATCCTAGGCAACTTGGATTTGTTTACACTCTCACAGTTAATGAGTTTCACACTGAGTACACCATGTATGTACACCATAAATCTGTGGCAGTGCATGTAAGTTTATATGGTGCATTTTTAAAATTTAGTTTCAGTTGTTTGGAGTTCAAAATAATGCATAATGCAACCTGTATATTCAAGTACATTGGAAATAACTCACTTGTCGAGTGTAGAAATATAGATATTAATGATTTTCAGTTACTTCTCCAGCCACTAAGGTTATACATTATTTGCTGTACTCTGCTCTCATGTTTAGTTCAACAGCTGTGTTTTACTATTGTTACAGACATTTTAATGAGCAGGAAAGTGTTTGGCTATTAAACTGGTTCACTATGTTTGCTAGATAGCTAAGTGGCAACGGAATAGGTAATTTAATCTATCGTGCATGTAATAATTACAAGATTACGTAACAAGATTTTTATGTTTCTGTGAGCAGTAATGTTTTTCTGTCCCGTGAAATGAGAAGAGTGAAAAATTAACTAACAAATTCAGTTGCAGTTCCTGCAGAGAATCTCTTTTCACTCTCACAGTGAAGCAAAGTGGCAGTGATATGGTTGGAGGACAATTTGGTCTGTAGACAACTGGATCATCAGAAACTGATGTCGTCCAAAGACTCAGCCAAGCACAGTGAGGCAGGGATGCTGGAGGAGAGCTGGGGCTATGAAGGGTTACAAACTTCAGGTGGAGGAAACATCAAGGTGACAACAGAGGATGGAGCCAAGAGCCTTATGGCTTCCAAAGCACAAGGTCTGACACCGGATGCTGGAGGTGAGAGGGATGATCTGCAGGATGTGGAGGAGAAAGAGAGGACAATGTCCTTAAGGGGGCAGCAGTCCTCCACCAAACAGAGGGGGTCACAGGTGATCCAGGGACATGGAGGTGGGTTGGCTTAACATCACTTTGTCGATTTTTATGCTTCTCATTCACATAATTTTATTAATATAGCATGTATGTAATATAACCCAGGCTACCAAAATATCACGTTTAATAGCGGGATAAAAAAATAGGCAAATAGTTTATTTACTTTGTTAAAATGGTAACACTTTAATACTTGAGGGAGCACAAATAATTTGCATCAGACATCAGACATGACAGACATCACACAGCGGAGGTGTGGACTCACAGTGCCCCTCTGAGGCACACATTTTACTCCACATGTCCTGTTTGAAATTAATAAGCCTTCATAATGCATTGAAGGAGCCATTATGGCCAAAGGCAGACCAACACTATTATTTGTTCATAACTCAACATGCTCCTGGTTAATAGGATATGTTTCAGCAGCATTTCAATAGTGCCTTAATCAGAGAGAAAGAAAACATGCATAAAGAATTTACTGTATTGTTTTTTTTTATTTGGCTATAACATCACAAGAAGAACATAAGAATGCAACTGAGTTGTTTCTGTGTTGTTTTCCCACATATGCTGCATTAGCCGAAATCTGTCAAAATATAAAGCACATGTATCTGGGTGGGTAGTTATGTAATCAATGTGCTAGTACAGGCACATTGTCAAGCTGTGTTGTGAAATATCAGACCAACTAAGTTTTAGTTTTGCCTGTACAGATTACACTGTCTTTTAGTATTTGATGGCTATATGTAAATATTTATTTGTAACCTTACTACTATTCCACAAGGTCTCCAGTATGATAAAATGGGGAGTGATGTCTTGAGTAAAAAAAAAAACATATTAAAATGTGATTGTATTGTTCATCTACGTGAATTTTAATGCATGCATTATGCATATGTGGTACATTGCTTGTACTTTACATGCTTGTATGCATGTTTGTGTATGTAATTCACTTTTGTGAATGTCAGAGAAAAATGTAGGTACATGTGAGGATAAATACAGAAAGGCACCCTCAAGAAACCGGCGAGGGGGCATTCCCATGTCACAAAGTCAAGGAGGTGCAAAGACGAAAGAACCCAAGGGAACCGGGCCTTATTTCTTTGTGGGAGGCAGAAATGGGGCCCGCATGTAAGGCTTACAGCTCCTGTATATAACATATTTATGTCACATTTACATTTGTTTTCAGCAGATTCTCTCTAATCTCTAATCAAAATACATTTATTACCCTAACAATGTATGTGTATAATAAGAAGTCAGAGCAAAGTGCCTGACCAAAAATGCACACTCATTGCATTAGCAATAAACCCTTGCAAGTAAAGGTTTTTGGCAGCTTTCAAGTATAGCAAACTCATGCACAGCCTGTCACTGGGAACTTAAGCACAATTTAGAGACACTAAAAACAGACTGGAGGCATAAATGGGAGCTTCCAATGGGGGTCATTTAGCCCCTACCCAGCCCTAACCTTAACCATAAGTAACCAAACAAAATATGAGACTTTTGGCATTTTTGCTTTTTATAAAATTGAGGTTATCCAAATGGGGACCTGAAAAGATGTCCCCAAAAGTATGGAAATTTCAGGTTTTACTACACTTTGAGGACAATTTGGTCCTCAAATGTGATCTATGTAAACCCACACACACACAGACACACACAACCAGCACAAGACAAGATTTGGGACTGTAGGTTTAGAGGAGACAATTAACTGGGCTAACAAATGAGCCACCCTAATGATGGATGTTATGTTTTACAATTTTTACCACATACACATCTTTTTACACAGTTTTATCAGTTAGGTTTTCTGATGTTTTCAGTTTACAGATTTCCTTGTATTAAATACATGTCCCCTAAATGTGAACACATTTGCATCTACAGTGCATCCGGAAAGTATTCACAGCGCATCACTTTTTCCGCATTTTGTTATGTGACAGCCTTATTCCAAAATGGAGTAAATTCATTTTTTTCCTCAAAATTATACAAACAACACCTCATAATGACAACATGAAAAAAGTTTACTTGAGATTTTTGCCAATTTATTAAAAATAAAAAAAAATGAGAAATCACACACTCTGCCCTTTGTCACCGATTCTATTCATAACTTTTATGGACAGAATTTCTAGGCACAGCCAGGGCGTCGAGGGTATCCGGTTCGGTGACCTCGAGATTAGGTCTCTGCTTTTTGCAGATGTGGTGCTGTTGGCTCCATCGGACCGTGACCTCCAACTCGCACTGGAGCAGTTTGCAGCCGCGTGCGAAGTGGCTGGGATGAAAATCAGCACCTCCAAATCCAAGGCCATGGTCCTCAGCTGGAAAAGGGTGGAGTGCTCTCTCCGGGTCGGGGAAGGGGTCCTTCCCCAAGTGGAGGAGTTTAAGTTCACGAGTGAGGGAGAGCGGGAGATCGACAGGCGGATCGGTGCGGCCTCAGCAGTGATGCGAGCGCTGCATCGGTCTGTCATGGTGAAGAAGGAGCTGAGCCAAAAGGCAAAGCTCTCGATTTACCAGTCGATCTATGTTCCTACCCTCACCTATGGTCATGAGCTGTGGGTAGTGACCGAAAGAACAAGATTGCGAATACAAGCAGCCGAAATGAGTTTCCTCCGCAGGGTGGCTGGGCTCTCCCTTAGAGATAGGGTGAGAAGCTCGGCCATTCGGGGGGAGCTCAGAGTAGAGCCGCTGCTCCTCCGCATCGAGAGGAGCCAGATGAGGTGGCTCGGGCATCTGGTTAGGATGCCTCCCGGGCGCCTCCCAGGGGAGGTGTTCCGAGCTTGTCCCACTTGGAGGAGGCCCCGGAGAAGACCCAGGACGCGCTGGAGAGACTATGTCTCTCGACTGGCCTGGGATTCCCCCAGAAGAGCTGTCCGAAGTGGGGAGGGAGAGGGAAGTCTGGCATTCCCTGCTTAGGCTGCTGCCCCCGCGACCCGACCCGGAACAGCGGTAGGAGATGGAGGTGCATCCTGTTTCCACTGATCTTCCTTGAGATGTTGCTGCAGCTGTGGGGAAGGTTACAGAAAAATTTCTGCTGCTTTGAAGGTCCCAATGAGCACAGTGGCCTCCATCATCCGTAAGTTAAGAAGTTTAAGAAGTTCGAAACCACAAGGACTCTTCAAGGCCGGCCATCTAAACTGAGCGATCGGGGGAGAAGGGCCTTAGTCAGGGAGGTGACCAAGAACCTGATGGTTATTCTGTCAGAGCTCCAGACGTCCTCTGTGGAGAGAGGAGAACCTTCCAGTGGGACAACCATTTCTGCAGCAATCCACCAATCAGGCCTGTATGGTAGAGTGGCCAGATGGAAGCCACTCCTTAGTAAAAGGCACATGGCAGCCCGCCTGGAAAGGTACCTGAAGGACTTTCAGACCATGAGAAACAAAATTCTCTGGTCTGATGAGACAAAGATCAAACTCTTTGGTGTGAATGCCAGGCATCACGTTTGGCGGAAACCAGGCACCGCTCATCACCAGGCCAATACCATCTCTACAGTGAAGTATGGTGGTGGCAGCATCATGCTGTGGGCATGTTTTTCAGCGGCAGGAACTGGGAGACTAGTCAGGATAAAGGGAAAGACTGCAGCAATGTACAGAGACAACCTGGATGAAAATCTGCTCCAGAGCGCTCATGACCTCAGACTGGGGCAACGGTTCATCTTTCAGCAGGACAAGGACCCTAAGCACACAGCCAAGATATCAAAGGAGTGGCTTCAGGACAACTCTATGAATTTCCTTGAGTGGCCCAGCCAGAGCCCAGACTTGAACCCAATAGAACATCTCTGGAGAGATCTTAAAATGGCTGTGCACCGACGCTTCCCATCCAACCTGATGGAGCTTGAGAGGTGCTGCAAAGAGAAAAGGATGAAACTGCCCAAGGATAGGTGTGCCAAGCTTGTGGAATCATATTCAAAAAGACCTGAGGCTGTCATTTCTGCTAAAGTATTGAGCAAAGGCTGTGAATACTTATGTACATATGATTTTCTCAGTTTTTTTTATTATTTTTAATAAAATGGCAAATATCTCATGTAGACTTTTTTCACGTTGTCATTATGGGGTGTTGTGTGTAGAATTGAGGAAAAAAATGAATTTACTCCATTTTGGAATAAGGCTGTCACATAACAAAATGTGGAAACTGATGCGCTGTGAATACTTTCCAGATACACTGTATGTGTTAAATGCTAACTGACATGCAGGCTTCCTTTTTCTTGTTTAGAGTAACAGCATACTGTGAGAGCAGAGGGTGGCTCCGGCTGTATGACAAGAGGAGAACTGATTACATACTCAAGTGGTGTGAGATCAAGTCGAAAATAGCCTATAACACTTTCAGGGACGGTAAGTTAAACTTCGCTTCAGTGACAGGAACTATCGCAGTTTGTGTGTGTGTGTGTGTGTATGATTTCTCATAGCTTATGTATTCCCACAGGATGGTATGGTGGCATGGTAGTTGCACTGTTGTCTCAAATGTCACCCTGGTTATTGCATGTGTGGAGTATGTATGTTTCCCTTGTGTTATTGTGACATAAATGACATATTAATTTATTCCATATTTCCTGCGGGTTCTCCAGCCCCCCCTCTCCCCCAACATTATAAAAAATGGTAAGGTGAATTTGAGTTGCCAAATCATTCCCTGCCTTGCACCTGTAGCTTCTGGGATAGGCTCCAGGCCCCTTTAACCCTGCACTGTCAGAAAGAAAGAACCAATATGTACCTTTGAGGATACAATTACTTGTCACTGAGGCTGAAAAACTGGACTTGATTAAATGTTTCATGATATTTTAAAATAACCAAAAATCTGCAGCCGTGGCACTGCAGCCACTGATATGATTCTTGTGATTCCTAGGAGAACAGCTGCTGTACCAGATCCCCAACAACAGTGTGCTGACCACGAAGATTGGGCTTCTGAACAGCCTGCGAGAATACGACAGGGCCAATAGCAAGCTGCTGCATGGCCGTGGACTGAGGTTTGCAAGTCATGTGACTCAGTGAAATAGTGCATATGCCTAATGCAGGAAAAACAAAAGGCTGGTATTGAATGATTGCCTGGACACCCCCCCAACAAGAATGACAGATAAATTTAGATCAAATGCTTCACCCCGAGTGAAGTATCAAAACAGAAGGGTAATACTATTCATGCCCAGTTTATGATGGAGGGATTTACTATGTTGCATTTAACAGAGAAAAATGCCTACCATTATTTATAGCCTCTGGCTTCCTCTTTCATTAATTTAGTAAAAAATACTGTAAAAAAATACAAATATTGTGCAATACTAAAAGAGAGATTACTTATCATATCTTATTTGATCTCATCTCGTCTTATATTGCTGTGTCATAGGAAGCTGAAGATGGATGAGTTTATCCCAGAAACATTTCGCATGGATGTTAGAGATGAACAGGAAGCATTCTTTGCACAGCTAGAAGGTGAAACAAAACAAAATAAGAGCATAGATGGCTCTATCCATATAAGTTAGAAAAAAAATGCTTACATACAATTTACATAATTCCATAAAGAGGAACATATCATGTTCATAAACCACACAACGGTGTACCTGTGTCAGAGGAGTTCTTTGATGTCATGTTTGTTCACATATGCCATGCTGGGCTCATGTTCATGTCCATTCTGAGACACAAATGGAATATAAATTATAATAATTCTGCTATAATTCATTCACATGATCCATGAATTGTTAGCCTTCTTCTAGCCATATTTTCTTGTTGGTGTCCTGTTTAAAGATGTCATAAGTCTTTCCTCTGTCCCTGCTCCTCTTTTGGTAACAGCCTGTATGACTGGTGCTCAGTCCATTCCATGGATCTGCAAGCCTACAGGGCTGAACCAGGGACACGGGATCTTCTTGCTGAGGACAGAAGAGGACATTAGGGTCTTTCAGATGCAACTACAGAGTACCAAAGACCACCAGATTTCCAGGAAGCTGTACCACCACCAGCCTTATATTGTTCAAAGGTTAGAGATCAAAATTCATTAAACATTTGTCACTAATGACACAATTCAACCAAATCCTCGGCATAACACAGAAGTTATAATTGCAGACAGAGAATTAACATGAACAAACTCATAAGAGAGGTTTTACTCTGTAGTGGTGCTAAGAACCCCAAGCTGTGATTCTGGCTATGGCATCTGTCCTCACCTATTGGCTAAGCCTTAAGGCAGGGGTGGCTAATCATATCCACAAAGAGCCGGTGTGTGTGCAGGTTTTTGGGATAACTTTAAGGTCAGCTGTTCAAACCCAGGTGTGATGACTCTTCAGCCAATCGGTCCTCTAATTAGTAATATGATTAGGGAGTTGCAGTGAAAACCTGCTCACACAACGGCCTTTTCTGGGTAAGATTTGCCACCCCTGCCTTAATGCCAATTCACACTTCACTTTTCCGTGTGCACTTTCGGTTGAGGATGAGGGGATGTGAGATAAATCTAATCATCAGGGTTTGCTGTGGATGACTGCCAGTAGGTGAGTGCGTGTTGACTGTGCATGTGCAAGATAATTGACTAGGTATATCCAGTAGGAGGCAGCGCCAACTCTGCAGATCAGCATGTCCAACTGGGCTCATTATGTCATTTCAATATTACACCTGCATGAATTTGTTCAGTTCAAAACAATAAACATCAATAACTCTGGAAACCTGGGGGGTATTCTCCGTACGTGGATTATTCGTTTAGCCGGATGAAATTGTTGACGATTTGGCATGATCCAGGAT
>JAODKM010000037.1:4325590-4338091 GCA_026780845.1 Petrocephalus sullivani | reverse complement strand
ACATGACATTTTTTTCCATTGCTTGCTATTTTCAGTATAATGTAACCCTATTCATCCTGCATCCCAAGCCATCAATTATGTAATTATGACCCAGTAAGCTGGGGCTTAGAAAGTGATGCCGACAAAATTTATTTTTTTAAATGAAAATCCTAGAAATGCCTCTGCATGGGATTAACTAAAATAAACATGAACAGTATTTAGAAACAGAAGCATTTTAAGCACATTCACTTAGAGTAGCCAAAACCAATTCCTAGTCCCCAAACAAGTGGCAAACACGGAGCTTATCTCACCTCATGGCTGAACTTACATTCTGAATGGTTAAATGTATGTCAATCATCTTTGTGTCCAAAACACTTAAGAGTATCACTGGAAAGACTAAGGGTCTGATGAAAAGCAGGGTTTCTTGCTTAGCTGGAATGCTCCAGTTTAAATGGCATATCTAAAAATATGTAAAAAGTTCAATAGAACTTTAGGAACTATCCCTCGTGTTCAGGCATATATATGCTGGTTCACTAAAGACCAAAAGGGTACAAAGGTTAATTTGCTGTGCATTTGTAAATGTCAAGCATATGTATTGTCATTTGATTACGCTATCTTTACAGTTTGTAGCACGTTGATACTTGTGATTTACCACTCTCATTTACACATGTGTTTTTGTGACAAAACGCAGTTTGGAGGCCAGACGGACGCATCAGCGATTCCTCCTGGTGATAGGTCTTGTAGTGTGTGACCCCCCGTTGCTGATCAGTCGTGTACTGTTATACCACAATGACTTTAACACTCCCGATTTCAAGACCACAAGTCATGCAGGGTTGCCAGTTTTTGGTCAGCTGGCTGACATGAGATTTTATGTTTGAGACAAGTCTGCACACACATACACACATACATTTACATGTATGAAACAGTTTTACTACCTTGTAAATAGTATGTATGGTTTGCAAACTACCCCAACTTTAAATTTTAAGTTAATAATGGAATAGTATTTGGGGGCAGAGTGTGGCTCATCAGGTTAAGCTCTGTGTTTGGGAGGTCGCCTGTTCAAGCCCAGCCTCAGCGCCTTGAGCAAGGCCTTTAACCCCCAGCTCCCTGGGCGCACTTCAAGGTTGCTGCCCTTCACAGCCAAGCTTACTCTCACAGAGAGCAAGGTTGGGGGAGGTGAGAAGAAGACCATTTCCTCATGGGGATTAATATAAATATATATATATATATATATATATACACACACACATAGAGATTTTTCATAAGGTGGGTGAGTCTGAAAGCGTGGGTGTCATGCCAGATGCATGAGAGTTGGCTCCCTTGTTGTTTGAACAGTTCAGGAATCTGATGAATTTAAAAGTCGTGTAGAACAAAACAGCAAGGATGGCTTTAAAAATAACAGTCCAACAACAAAAAACCGAGTCGTAATGATGCAGTCGGAAAAGGAGGAGAATGACGCATCATGACAGAAGTACCGTCTAAAGCTGAATTGATAGACAAATGATTCATCAGATTAGCAGTCGACATAGACACTCTCATTGGCAAAATACTGTAGATTTGTCACAACAGAAGTACAATTTGAAGTTGAATAGACAGGGACAAATGTTTTGCTCATTGTTCAGTCGACATGGACAGTGAGCTATTGACACATTTTTTCAAAAATCTATTGAATAAAAAAACTATAAAAAATCTTTGGAATAAAAAAATTTCAGAAATAAATCTTTGGTATGAAAAAATGTAATAGTTTTTTCCTATAAACCTTTGGAATGAAAAATTTAATTTATTTTTCTATAAGTCTTTGGAATGCAAAGTTAATTTATTTAATTAAATTTACCTAATAATTTATTTATTTATGATTATGTCATGATCGTCCATATTTTCATACCAAGCATGCAAGCTTTCAAAATAAATGATTTTGTGACTGCTTCGTGCTTGGAGGAGTGGTTTTTTTAAAGGAGTTGTGGCTGGGCGCATTGTTGATGCACTGTTACTTTCAGGCAGCAAAATTTACTGCGCTGTAAATGTCAGGGGTAAAGCTGGTGTGTCTCTCCACAGTATTGGCAGGATTGGTCCTCTCTCTTTGCGCAGACGACGATCATCCGTGGTAATGCAGAACCGAGATTCATAGTTGAACATGGTACGATGCCATCACTCGTCATCAGCCCATGCCTCTCGGTTACAGCACCACTCCAAACGCAGCCGTCTCTGTGCTGGTGTTAATGGCAACCTACGCATGGGACAGTGAACCCATAGTCCAGCTGATGCAAGTCGTCGAGACACGGTGCGGGATGACACGAGGTGTTGTAGAGAGTCAAATACCTGTGTCCGGATGAAAGGCACAGATGTCATGGGGTTCTGTAATGCTTGACGCACTGGTAATGTGCATCAAGTGCTGGTAATGCTGCATCTATGCGGCATCCTTTGTGTCGGGTGACTAGACATGCCAGCTCCTTGCAAACTAAATAATTTGCATACCCATCATACATACCCATGTACATGTACCAAATTACATCCAAATCGGACCATTATTTCTGGGTGCTTAACTTTTTGTGTCACTGAGTATGAATAATGAATAAGCCATGTCATTAAAAAAAAATCATTAGTTTGTTATCAGAATACTACGGTGCCCCTGTGAGGAAAGAAAAATATTTCTTTACATTGCTTTGCATTTCCTCGCGATAGTTTTGCATTCCCTAGCAATACGTTTGCGTTCCCTCACAATACTGTCCATCCATTCCACGATAAATAGGCCTAATGTGCAATCTGCCATATTCACAGTAATTTATCTGTTCAACATCAAAATGTCCATTCAAAACCCTAATACTATCTGATACAGCAACTATTATGTGTTGATTTTGACTAGATATATTGCTGTGACTATGGCAGATCACACACTGTGCCTATAAAAAAAATAGATTTCCCGAATAAGAAACTGCAGAATAAAAAACTTCAGCCTTGTAAACTATTGTGAGGGAACGCAAAACTATTGAAGGGGATGCAAACGCATTGTGAGGGAATGCAATACTATTAATACTATTTAAAATGAGACCCTGACCGTATTTAAGGGCTCTGTACGTTGATGGTATTTGTCACTGAGAGAATTTTTTCCCCCAATCATATTTTCTGTTCACGAAGCATTAGCCTCGGGTAGCTAGCCAGAAGCAGCCGGGTTATGACAAGGCAAAGTAGGCCTATCAAAGTAAAGTAAAAAAAAATAAAATACAAGAATTACTGTAGTTTTGTCTCTGTATGCTATCATGTGTAAAACTAAAATGAGCACTGTAAGTGGACTACTTGATTACAATAAGTGAATTATTTAAACAGTATTTGTACAGGAATGATTCTGTCCCATGCTCTTTGATCCATATAAACAGTTGATCACTATAAGTGGTTTCCACTGTGGAACAGGGGTACATCAGGGGTAAATCATGTGCTGGCACAGAAGCAGGTCCACTTCCTCGGCCAACAAACCAATCTGGGGTGCATTTCTCAAAAGCCTAGATCATCGAAACAGAGCCCATTCTCAGTGATACATCCCTGACTAAGCTTGGTCTGACTGAAAAGTGGTTGTAACCCATGAATGGTTGTGCATTTTCAGGGTATGGGGGCTGAGTGAGTCCCAGTTGCAAAGAAGTGACCCAGAAGAGGTGGCCCTTTGCTCTCCATCCCTTTCTGAGTTCAAAAAACAGGTCAGAGTGTGTGCTCACATGCTAACACATGAAGTTCAGCATCAGCTTAAACCATATATGTTAACACAATGTAGGCCAAAACTTGATCCCTACTCATTCAGACTTGTTTCTTTATGATGTTTTATAAATTGATAATGTTACCATAGATAAATGAATACGTTATTGATCCCAAAGAAAATTGATGTCAATATTTCTATTATATTGATTGTCTTTGATTGATTTGCATGACACTTAAAAGTACATTTCTTACTTGGTAGTAAATAATTATTCCGATTCTGTTAACACTGCATCATCAACATCAATCTGACATTTATTTTGTTGTTTTTTCTAATTGCAGAATACACATTGTTTAATGCCAACAGAATGTCCCAGTTCACAGGTAACAACCTCACTGGTATTACTGGTTTGTCCAGGAGAACCTTGTTATGCTTTGAGTGCTTTTCCACCGCACCAGATCTTTTGGTAGTAATTTTGGTACTTTCCCTTTTCTATTGAGTTCCGGTTGAATACCAGTGCCGAAAGTGCCAAACCAACTGGGGTACATTTTGATACTTTGTTACTTTGGGGTGGGACTTGCAAATGCTTTATTTGCCAGTTGGTTATGCAAATAGCCTACCCCTGTAACACAATACAACCGCCGTCTTGACAAAAGTTGCGAACTCAGAAAACAATGATAAACGAAGAAAAAAAAAAGTAATAATAATGGATGTGTGGACAAATGAAAGACTCAAGCTTAAACTAAGATCTGGTCAGAAGAACAGATACAGCAAGATCAGGATTGCATGGACAAGAAATTAAAGTATTTTGCATAATATACTAGAATAGCATGGTGTTATTTTGTTGTAATTAGGCCTTTCGAAATTATTACATAATCGCCTGATTGTGATTATTTGAACTGACCACTGCTATTTTGCATAAATCGTTAGAATAGTCTCCATTCATCTGTATAAAAATAGCTGGATGAGACAGAGCTGTCATTTTACTATCACTATTTCCACGTCATTTTGTACCATGTAGACTGTCTGACTGGTGCTTGTTTAATAACATCGTCATTGCATTCCTGAACCGATCCATACCACTGGCCCTATTTGTATCTTGCACGTCTACACATGCTTATGTGCAGCATTACAGGCAAATTTTACGATGATGCATGATTTGTACCACTAGCTAGTTTCGCGACATTTTCATGACCCAACCTGGCCCTGTTACAATTTCTGCAGAGCAACTGTCCTTGTATCTGGGTGCGTATTTATGGATTTCGTTAAGTACCCCATTCATGGTGGGGTTACAGTGTACGTCCCGTTTTTCGGCATAACACCGGTACCAGTTTTTATGCCAGTTGAAAACCAATACCTAGAAATATCATGAAATGTCTTGTCATGTTACATGTCAAAAGACTTTCCACTGTGTAAGAGTTAAGCTTGTTGTTGTAAGCAGATTTGAGTGACAGTACATTGGTGGTTCCATTGATATAAATACTAGTGAAGTAGGAAACTAACATGGGTGCCAAAATAGGCATGTGCACATTTATCACTTTTTGGGGGACTAATGTTTTTATTGTACATGTGCACTACATGCACTCTAGGCCATCCTGTGGGGAAGAAGCAGACAGGAACTGCACCAATGGGTGTATTCAAAACCTATCTATGCCTGGGAGGGCCAGCCAGCTCCTGCCTATGGAGAAATTGTTTGGTCTTCGATTGTGTTCCTCTACAATCACCACACCCAGGTAACCTGCACCATAAGGTGGATACACCAAAATACTCATTATACGGAAAATATGTTTTAAACATAGCGGTAGTAGTACTGACTAGTACTGAGCATACTACTCTTATATGTACAGCATGATTAGAGACAGGGACTATCTGAACACTCTATATTGAAAATACAAGTTATTAAATTATGTTTATGCTCTCCGAGTGATTTTGCATGAAATTACTTATTGTTTGTCTCTGTATCTTTCCAGGATATGTCTAAGCGATTTCTAGTTTTGTTTTCTTTCCATTTGCTGATCTTGGCAATGGATGACAGAAAGCAGGACTTCATTTATGAGGTAGGCTTTTTTACGATTCTCATTAGAGATGCTTCAATCGACCAGAAACAGATTGAAATGGGCCGATTTTCAGTCTTAATTACTAAGCCGGTGGCCATTAATTTAACTGAACTCTAATGCTGATTTTGCAGATGATGTACGATATGTGTGTTGATGATTTAAAATATTAAAATATGAATTTTCAACCTCGGCAGCAGCACTTTGACCTCTGTGGTCTGGCTGTTTTACAAGGTATCTTACCATATGTGCAAAAGAAGTTGCTCGCGGAGGATCATCTGCTAAAACATTCTACACCACAAGCCTCATTAGACATTTGTGTCTTCAGCGAGAGGAGTAGGAGAAATATGAGCGTCTGTTTTTATCTCTGTGCTCCGTGTACGGGTGTGGAGAGTAAATGGTAGTTCAGAATAGCTATGCAAATTTTCAATGAGAAGTGGAACACTCTCTCCAAAAAATGTAATGATACTTATGTTACTTTAAAAAATCTACCATTGTTCCCTAGAAAAGATTTTTTTTTCCATGATCGGTAATCAGCCAATTCTGATTCCAGTGATTGGCAATCGGTGACCAGCCAGAAAAACCTTCTTTAGGTTTAGTTATCATGGTAACTTTGCTACTGGCTGTGCATCTGTGTGACTTCATCAGGTGAATGGCCATCTTCCTGTGGTTTCCTGCAGGGCATTCTTCCTCTCTCTGGAACATCGGCACAAGCTGTTCCTCAGGGCAATAAGCTGGCAAATGCCTTTCAGATCAATGGTAATTGTCTGAATGTTCTGTATTATGTGTAGACTTTGAAAACTAAATTGCAAAGTGGAGATTGTATTTTCATTTTATCATTATCATTTTCATTTTTGCAAGAAATACTTCCTTTACTCATCAACATGATTTCAGTAAAATGACTTACTGAGCACCAAAATAATGAATGTAGTACAGTGTAAACATACACTGGGTTAAATACAGAATAAGGACAGCTCTTTACCACACTCTTTACCCCATAAGAACGACCCCAAATATGGAGCATAGATGTTGTGAGTGAATTTGCATATAAAGGGTGACCTTCTGGGCAGTAAGGAACCAAAGATGGTGACTTGACCATTTTCCCAAAAAATGCTGATTCAGGCTCTTCTCTGGACACATGCTAGTTCAGTCATTCCTTATTACCTTAATTGTGCTAGAAGAAACCTGCCTTCCTCCATTATCTTAATTTGTGTTTGTTTTAAGATCATCAGCTAACATCACTGGGGTATCTTTAGTACTTTTCCTTACACAAGTAAGAACAGACTTTCTGTTCTGCCTGCCATATAAGTTGATGCAAATAAAAGTATACGTAGTTAGCTGTTTAGAATCACCCAGCAATTTAAGGTTGTTTCATTGACAGTAACAGAAAATATGGTGGGGGAAGTGGCTCTGTTTTTTTTTATGTTTTCAGCAAACTTTCACCAGGATTTATTTGTCTTGGCTTGAATAATCCTGATTTCATAATGCCAACGATGAATCATAATCGTTACCCTTCCAGTCAGGTGCATCTATTTACCTGACTGACTGAGAAAGTGCCGTAGGTTTTGGATTTAAATATACTGCTAAGTCTGATGAGATGCCCAGTAATGTTTGCCTCCCAACTAACCCTTTAGGACCTATGGTGGAGGCCAAATTATTCATCTGTACTAGCAGCACTGACAGAACGGTGTGGCTGGAGAACATTGAAGAGAGGGGGAAGAGGGCCCTTCGGCTGCAGCTGAGCCCCTCTCACAGCGCCCTGTCCTATCTGGTACAGAAATTCCAGTTTGCTTTATCAGGTCCATCTGAATGGTCCAGGCCCCTCTGCCGCTGATATTAAACAGAATTGTCTTGGTACATATATTTAGCTCTATATATGCCTAATATATGAAGCCATTCACTATTCCAGCTACTTTCAATAGAAATAGCTACATAGCATGTAAATATCATTTTTATATGGTTTGATATGGTTTGGCCTAATTAGAATTACTGAATAGTCCAGGCAGATATCCAGGGTCGTGCCTGCATTTCTCTGCCTGGAATTATTCTTTCCATACAAAGTCAAAAAATGCAGTTGATGTTCTGACTATGTATATAACTTCCCTTTGGATATCCTTCAGTGGAAATTCAGTGTGAGGATGACTGAGTCATTAGTGTGTTTCTAAAAAGGACTTGTTCCGTTCCACTGAAACTATTCTTATGCTACCATGATGTGTAATTAGCATTACCCAAAAGGAGGAAGCACCATTTTCACCATTTAGTTGTATTTCCCATCATTGTTTTTCTGTTTTTGTGTTTAAGCACCCCTAGATTTTTTTTTTATATGGAAATATAAAACAACTTTGCAAAAGATATAACATGTTACACACACTTTTTAAATATCATTAGCTCCCTTTAATGTACTATAATCAAAATTATTTCACCATACACGTGTTTGTATACACGAATGCCTTCATACGTTATGTTTATTTTGTTACACTGGTTACAAAGTACAGCCCAAAATAGTGTAGGTAGCTGCCTGTCCTGGGTAGAGTACTTGAGTTCTATGACTGGGCCTCTCAAAAACCAGTTTTAGGCTAGTACTACCAGAGAATTATGGGTATAATAATTATAAACAGCAGTTTTTCCTTTGAGCCAAAATAATACAAGCTGGTTTTCATATTGTTTAAAGTTTGAGTATTACGAAAGGGACTTAATGATATAAATAAACCCCGGTAACGATCAAACATAAAAATGAATTTGTAAAATTGTAAAAGCTAGAAAGTTCATCATTTAACTATATATATATATATATATATTTGCATGCAGTTCACCTATAGTATGTGTATTTTCATAGGCTTGGCAATATCTAGCATTACGCCTAAATGTTTTGCTTTCTACTGCCCTGCCTCATGGATGAGGTGCCATGTGATAAAACTTGGAAGAAGGAGGAACTGAAGAGGTACCTGTTGCAGGCCCCTATCTGGCAGTGGGAGGGCACACCCATCCAGCACTTGGGTCCAATGGGATACCTCTCACTGGTCCATGTTGTTAATGCACAGAGGCAGGTGAGCAGCAGGGCCGAATGTATAAATGTGCACAGTATGTTTAGAATAGTGGCACCCCTACATTGCCAAATACACACTATTATAAGCGACTTGGTGGCTGTGTGTCTCATGTCTATAATTCAACCTGACCCAACTCGAACGGTAATAATAACTAAGACAAAATTATGCCCGACCTGCTTTGTATGATAAAATTTGACCTGTCCACAAATGACCAGAATATCATTAACTCATTTTTGTTTGATCTGTAACCGTAGACCCATCAGCCCACACATCATTGGTGTTAAAATCTGCATGCATGAACGAGAGTGTGTAATGTGCAACTGCTCTGTAGTCTACGACTACAATGTATTTCAACAATTTATTTGAATAACTGTGAGTGTGCACATGCATATTTTAGGAGCCCCAGGAACGCCTGCTGCTTCTCTTTCCAGAAGACCTTCTCCTGCTCTCTCTAGACAGTCACTGCCTCCAAGTGAAATATGAGGTGCAGTGTTATACTTCTCTTTGCAGTTTAATGTAAGGATTGTGAGTGTGCATATGCATACATGAAGTATTTTTACTTAAAAGTAGTCAGGTTGCAGGAGAAACAATTGACAACAGCTAAACAAATGTCCCAGTATGTAGTCAAAATAAAGATCACTGCTACAGGATATTTAAGAATATGATGTTCATAGATGTTTTGTCCTGCTTTTTAGTATGAAGTATATGATTCCAGCATCCCACCTTCCTGGGATTTTCACATTGTCGTCTTGTGTAGAGTTTAGAGAGAATGCTAAAATAATTGAAGCAAATATCCAGTCAGCAGCAGTTGCTAATGAGGGAAGTCAGAAGAGAAAAGGGCAGACTTGTTAAAAGTAACAGGAAGGCCAGAGGTGCAAAAATACAGCTGAGTACAACAGCGGTGGTGCACAAAGGCTCCTCTGTGTACACAGTTCATCTACCCTTAAAATGGGTCTGACAACAGAGGCAGAGGCTCTCCAGCAGGACCTGGGTGTGATGTATAGATCTGTTTGAAGTTCTGTGCTTAAATAAATATTGACCCAATGATTATTTACCTGTCTCAGGGTAGACTACCACGTAAGACCATCAAGGCCCTTGAAAGGTCAGCCTTACCTGGAAGGCTGGAGTTTGAGTTGACAGGTAGACCATGACTGTTTGCATTTTACACTTAGTAGTGTGACTGATAATGTTGGCTATGGGTAGCAGAGACTCCAGTCATCATTAGCTGAATTTCTTTACCCTAGCAGCTAACCACCGGACAAGTCACATTCCCAGACCTCCTTCTTTCCCCCCACCGGGCCTCCCCAATTAATTCCCCCAGAAACCTGCTCCCTAAAGACTAACACAAGGGCAGGAACTAAAACAAGGAAAACAAATTAAAATAATTATGAGTAATACTCCAAGTCAATTATTCTGATAACTGTTATAATAATTAAACTCAACTTAAACTTAATGTAACAGTAGGCTAGTTATATTTGTAATTGCTGTTCTTCCTGTTAATCCAGCAATGCAATTGCAAAATGGCCTTGCTGAAGTCTGTGCAGTGTTCTTTGGGAAATGTTTCTCCATCTTCCTAGGTGACCTCATGATGCCGCTGCTGGTGTCTTGCCACTCTCCAGAGGACTACCAGACCTTGATTTTCCATTTGCAGCAGGTATGGCTGCTGAATTCCACATGCAAAACAAAGACCTCCTCATGAGGCCTAGACTTTCACCATTCACCATCGGCAGTCTTTCTGTTACTTCTGTTAAGTGGGATAGATGCAGCTTTAAGACCTAACCAGGAAATTAATTCCTTGTGGCTGTCCATGGGAAAACAGATTAGGCAATGTGACCAAATGTTGGAACTGCTCTTCCACAAATACAGTTTAGACAAAATTATTCAAACCCCCACGAAGGCTTAAAAATGTCAGCTTTTCTGAAGACAACCATTCTTAAAAATGTATATGTATTAATCTGTATCAGTTGAGTGACATATTCAAATTAATACTAAAAATGTATAATGTAATATTTCTGAGTAACCAGATATTGTTGTAATACAGCCATGTCATACCTAATCAACCCCCATTCAATAATGCTATTTTTAATCACATAATGGCTTGAAAGTCTACAAAACTTTAAGAATTTAAATATTCCAGAATGCAGTATTGACACAATTTGCTACAGCTGTGATACATACATAAATTTGACCCATGCATGTGTTGAGCCACAAACATGGGAACAAAAAAAGAATAAGCAACAGCATTAACACACCCTAATGTCTTCTTCCTCGAAAGCCTGAGCAGAGCTCCCTTTTGGACCAGGATCCTCCACCACTCATACCCAAGAAACACAGAAGGTGATGAGAGTGCTGTGGAGTCTCGCAAGCTACTCATTAAGGACAACGCTGAAGCTGGAAAGAATAAATTTGCCGTCAAGCTAAACTCGGGTTTTTCGGATCGAGTGGACTTGAGTGTGAAGGATTTAGAATTTGCTCTGCTTATCAGAAACGCTAGGGTCCTTTATGACAGGCCTCTGTCCGTCATAATTTTTTAGTATATTATAGCCTTCACAATTGACAGATTTCCCAAATAGATGTAAAAATTGTACGTATCGTTGTAGACATACAGAAGCTTAAAATTCACGTGTTGTTATGTAAAATGATTGGTCCGTATAATTAATCAAATAAACTTTTGGTTTTAGTTCTAGGGTGGAATGATAATATATGTGGTCTTTGTGCAGCTGTGAAGAAGCATGACTCCTCTCCTAGATAAATCAATTTACCCACGACTGTATCAAGTTTTCAAAGTTCAGGTCTTATTTGTCGCATACACAGACATATACTGTACATCTGAGTAGTGAGATGCTTTTCCACCTGCTTCTAGAAGTGTGCTAGAAAGGAAATACCTACCACACAGAAAAACAATATAGTGGGGAACACTTTACATTATCTGCACTCTCATAATGCCTTTATAATGCATTCATATAAATTTCAGTACACCTTCATAATGCATTCATAGAACATTCACAAGCAACACCTTACCATCCTAACATACCTTAAAGGCTTTAAAATACATTGATAACAAACATGTGATGATAAGCATGATAATTGTATAATCATATAATGTTTATTACAGGGGTGATAGCGTTCCGGCACCACGCCGGATTTCCGGCGTACTGTGGCTGCGGAAAAAAAAATCAGGTTCGCGGATATTGATCTGTCATTCCTCTAGATCTGAGATGCGCAGTAGAGCCCTGCATTGGGACTAGGATCCCGCGGGATCCAACGGAAATCTCGCGGGAGCGGGCGGTTTTAAGTTTGCCGCGGGCGGGAGCGGGCGGCTAAAAATTAGACCGCGAGTCCCAAGATTTTCGGCAGGATGTAAACTGATGTTTGAGGATTAGCTCGCACACGTAATCAGTGTCCGTGTGTGTAAATCCGATCAGCCTTGGCTTCGCCATTCATGGATGAGCGACCGATTGGTGCGTCTGTGTTAATATTGGAGTAAAGCTAGTGTTAATATTCGGCTTGGTTGAAGCGGCATCTCTCATAAATATTATTATGCGGAAACAATAAAGGATCTTGCCGATCGCGCTAGACCCTCTCGATTTGAAATTTTCTTATTATTTTGTAGAAGCCAATGAGAGATTTGCCGATCACGTTTGCTAGATTCTATACATATACAGTATGCTTTTCAAGCAGCACAATCATCCAGCTAAGCTAATGCGCGTTCCTGAAGTGCGTTCAAGGAACCGAC
>JAODKM010000037.1:4302785-4320651 GCA_026780845.1 Petrocephalus sullivani | reverse complement strand
TATAGCACACAAACACTCGAAATATCCCTTCAAAACACTACAACAAACAATCGCTGCAGCTCAACACCACTTTCTCCAAGCAATCCCAGCAGTCAGTGCGCTCTAGTTGGAGGGGCGGTGCGTATATAGGGCTATCTTGTTGCATAAATCTTGACTTAACCAGCTCAGAGCCTAAATTGCCATGGCAATATGCCTCGAGTAAAACCTAACCACCTTTCGTAGTATGGGTTAATCACTAAGTTACACAACATGTCATTAAGTTACTCTCAAAGTTACCCCGATAAGCCAGTAACCCTGCTTCATAGTACAGGCCCTTGGTCCCCACAATGTAACAATTACAAATACACACACTTTATTTTCAGCAGCACTTCCTGTCAGTGGGTTTCTTTGAACTGCAGCTTAGGTATAAATGAATACATTATGAATGCAATAATGAATACATTATTTTCATTATCAGACTACTTTGATCCTGAAAACAATTAGTTTTTATGAAACTGGCTTCAGTTTATACATCATTAAAATTAGATAGAATCAAACAAATCACATAGACTAAGTATTAATGGCTACTGTAGCAGGCCTGACACAGAACAAATTGCTTTCAGTGTTATGCCTTGCTCACACTGCCCATCATGTTGGCCTTACCCCTCCTGACCGCCTTCATTCATTGTTCATTAGTCTGGTCATTGTTGTGTCACACTTCCCTGTTCTGTGTCCCATGTGCAATAAAATCTCCTCAAGGGGTTGTTCTGGACTTTACAGCCACTTTGTCTAGTCCTCGTTCCTGTCCCCAGGTCTGCTGTGCCTGGTCTCGTCGGTCATCCTCCTGTGCCTGTCCTGTGCACGCCTTGCTCACTCTGTTTTCCTCACCCCTCCTGAGCTCCGTTCCTGGTGTGGCCGTTACTGGCCATGCTCACTGCCTTCCCTGCCGTACCACTCATACCTGCCCTCATGTGGAATGTATCCAGCGATCTCCTGTTTGGTCCCGTTAGCATTTGGATTTAAGTGCTCCTTCATTTGTTGTTCGTTAGTCCGGTCATTATTGTCTCTCGTTAATCGCGGGAGTTACGTTCTAAAAATAACCCACAGTAGGTGAAATCCACGAAGTAGTCAGCTTTATTTTTTACAATTATAGATGTTTTAAGGCTGTAAAACCCCTCACTACACACTTTATACACTTTTCTTAGATTCTCCCTCTGCCTTTTGGGTGCTACCACAGGTGCCTTTGATGGTGCAAAATGTTGGGTTTGTTGGGGAGAAAACTTACAAACATACGGTACAGCACTTCAGAGTCACACAGCTAGCGATCGAAAAATTTATGTAAACTTGACAAGCTGAACGCATTCTGTGTTGTACTGGAGACACGGCACGGAGGAGATTGAGTGACAATGGTCTACAGCCAATCAGGACCCAGAACACAATGCACTAATCAGGACGGAGAACACAATGCGCTGTAAAACAAGCAAGCAAAATTGCACTAAAAAAAATCTGCGAAACCGCGGGGCCGCAAAAGGTGAACCGTGTTATAGCGAGGGACCACTGTATGTCACAGTTCCTTGCTCTGTGTTCCATGTGTAATAAAGTCTCCTCACGGGGTTGTTTTGGATGCTATAGCCTCCGAATCCTTCCTTGCCCTGTTTGGTAATGACATTCAGCACACAATTTGAATGCTAAACCAGAGAGTCTGCTAGTACAAAGAAAAATGCATATGAACACACATAATGCAGTTAATAGTAGGGTATTAATACAGTTGGATGAGACTACCACTGATTAAAATGTCAGCTGTGCCCACTTTCAGTCAAACCAGAGGTTGCACACACATACACATGGAACAAAATGACATTGATTATTTTAAAAGGTATACTTACTGGAGTACTGGTTAACATATATTATAAATAGACTAGTAAAAAGGAACTCTTTGAGTCTGATGAGGGGTGGCTGGTATCCTCACTTAGCCGTGTGCATGAAGCTTTGGAAAGATCATTAGGTTTAGTTTCTTACCCTACATTGACCTACATTGTTGGGGCTCATCTTTAGTCTCAGTGGGTCTTTTAAGCCCAGTAACCTCTGAGCCCAGTGAATAAAGGGTTTGTCTGTAATAGTATACCTAGAATATAAATGTGCCTAACTAATGCTAATTGAATGGTCATCATCTCCCAGTTTCTGTCCAGCAAGGAGACTGATTGGATTAGGTTAAAGGCATTTAGGTTCTTGAAAAAAGTGAAGGGCCTCGCAAGTAGTATGTATTGTAAGTATTATGCTCAATGGTAAAACCTCACCATACGTTTAGTGGACACTGCTATATATATATATATATATATATATATATTATACACACACTGTATGGACAACAGTATTGGGACACCTGCATATTACGTCTACAGGAACTTTCATTTTAAATCCATATGCAATATAAAGTTGGTCCTCCCTTTGTAGCTGCAGCAGAAGGCATTCCATAAAATTATGGAGTATGTCTGTGGGAATTTTTGCCCATTCATCCAGAAAAGTGTTCGATGGACTTGAGGTACGGGCTTTGTGTGGGCCAATCAAGTTTTTCGACACCAAATGCACCCAACCATGTCTTTATGGACCATGCTTTGAGCACTAGAGCACAGTCATGCTGGAGCAGAGAAGGTCTTTCCCCAAACTGTTCCCCCAAAGTTGGGGCTTAGAATTGTCCAAAAGGTCTTGGAATGCCGAAACATTAAGCGTTCTCTTCTTTGAAGCCAAGGGTCTAGTCCATCCCGTGAAAAACAGCCCTATGACACAGGGGCCCCCAATCTTATCCATAAAGGGCCGGTGTGTATGCTTGTTTTTGGGATAACCTTTAGGTCAGCTGTTCAAACCCAGGTGTGAGGACTTTATGGCCAGTCAGTCCTCTAATTAGTAAGCTAATTAGAGAGTCACAGCAGAAACCCGCATGCACAACGGCCCTTTGTAGATAAGAATGCCCATCCCTGCTATACCATTATCCCATTTCAACCAAATTTTACAGTTGGCACAATGCAGTCAGATAGGTAACGTTCTCCTGACATCCACCAGACGCAGACTTGTTCATCAAACCACCAGACAGAGAAGCATGAGTCATCACTCCACAAAATACATTTCCACTGCTCCAGAGTCCAGTGGCAGCATGCTTTACACCACTTCATCTGCCACTTGGCATTGTGCGTGGAGGATATGAGGCCATGGAAGCCCATTCAGTGATGCTGCCGGCGGACAGTATTTGTGTTGGGGTTAATGCCAGGGGAAGTTTGGAGCTTTGCAGCTATGTAGTCAACAGAAGGTTGGCGACTTTTATGCACTATATGCCTCAGCACTCAGCAACCCCACTCTGTTACTTTACGTGGTCTGCCACTTTGTGGCTGAGTTTCTGTTGTTCCTAAATGCTTCCACTTTGCAATAATACCACTTACAGTTGACTACGGAATATCTAGCAGGGAATAAGTAGATAAATAAACTTATTTTGCAGTACCATGCTTTATCGCTGAGCTCTTCAGAATAACCCATTCTTCCACAAATGTTTGTAAACCTGACTGCCTGGTTAGGTGCTTGGTTTTAAACACCTGTGGCAATGGTCTAAATGGAACAATTGAATTCAGTGGTTAAGAGGCGTGTCCCAAAACTTATATTCAGTACCAGTCAAAAGGTTTAACAAACCTACCCATAGAAAGGTTTATTTGTACAATTATTTTATTTTGATTATTTTAGAATGATTATGAAGACATCAAAACTATAAAATGATATATATGGAATTAGGCACTAACCAAAAAGTATATAATTTCGGGGGTGGGTTAGCTTTGTGGTTTGGGACTTGGAAGGTTGCTGATTCAAATCCCTGGTTTGGCAGTGATCCCATCACTGAGCCCTTGAGCACGGCCCTTAACCCCAGTTGCTTCACGGACTGGCTGTCCCCACTGTCTCCTCTACAGCAGTGTGTGAGAATGTACATATAAAATGTAATCAAGGTCTTTTATCAGGAATGCTATCAAAGTGCATTATTATTCATTAGTCGGTCATAATAACATCAGTAGTCATAAGAAGAAATTTGCACACATTTGTTGAAGTGAAAATATTATGAATCTATGGCACCAACTGGATGCAAGTAGCAAAAATAACTAGAGCCAAGCAGTCATATGTTTATTTTGAAACAATACTGTACATGATATAGTTTTTACCATACTATGTTATAAGAGAACAGCTTTCTAACATGTCTTCAAAATATGTGTATCGCAATAATATAGAAATGAAGTACATTTTTGTTTTGCATTGCCTTATACTGATTATTACAAAAAGTCTTCTAGTACTGGATAATTGTGTTTGTTATACTGTATTGTTCAAGTCATTCTTAATCTCCAAACCTTATTCAAAAATAAATAACATACATCTTTTGAAAAATAGCCAAAGAGGAAAGGAAATTTATAAAGAAAAGGCATAAAAGCAAGATGCCAACCAAGTGAGGTCATGCATTCAAAAACATAATGCAGTCAGGCTGACTGGCAAAGTGTAAGCAGACATTCCTCAGCTGCACGCATGGATGCAGATTCTCCCTTGTAGCTCAGCTCAGGGGGCCAGCAGTCGTGTTGCTTGCTTCAGGACCAGAGGAAAAAGGCAGAATGTGTAAAACAAAAATAGGAAAAAGCAGAAGCAGCTGGGTATGTACGTGACCACTAAACTCAGGAGCCTTCAAAACTTATACGAGATATTCAACAGGAAGATGTACAGATGAATGTTAATAAAATTATTGCTCCACTTAGCACAGGTGCATTATGCACAGCACCAGAAATATAAAGCTTTTGTACACAGCTTTTCTCAAAATACACTGGCATCCCACAGCCTCGGGCCCGAAACTGGCAGGAAATTTAGTAAGTGCTGTAGTAAAGCCCGGCTGCCCCTTCCCTACTGACTCACCAGCAGGGCCTCCTGATTGTCTGCCAGGGCCTGCTTGGCCAGGTAACGCTCCCGCTTCACTTGCAGTTCCAGCGATTCCGGCACATCTGGGACCATCCAATCAATGGCGCGCAAGACGAAGAACACCACATGCTGGCCAACCGGAGAAAGGACCATCGATGTCAGCATCAAGCAGAATGAAGCTTAGCAGGAGTATCAGAACAAATCCTTGGGTCCCTTAAAGCAGAGCTATAGAAGATTTTAACATCTCTAAGCTACTAGTGGAAGACTCCCCAAACGAGCTTGATGGGCCGAATGGCCTCCTCTCGTTCGTAAATTTCTTATGTTCTTAAAACTGGTCTGTTACTGCAGAAACTAGGGGACAATCCAAGAAAGCAAAGGTGTAGTCACATATTTCACAAGAGGCATTTTCTACCTCAAAAGCAATAATAAAGCCAAGTCTGATGGCAAGAAGCTCCCAGTAGAAGAATGTGTAGCTCCCATTGTTGTCTCGAAAGGCTTTATATCTGGGGAAAACATAATTAAATGCATTAAGCAAATAGGCTACTATGTAATAGCTAATACTCTGGTAGAACGTTCTCTCTACATTTAATAGGTTGTCGACTAATCTGAATAACTGGAGTGTTTAGCTTGTCTTCAGCAGCTCAAGTTAGCTTGGTGTTCTCAGTTGGGGTGTACCTGCATATGGTGGCGTTGGTATGAAGGTCATCTGAAGTGGTGTAATTAGAAGAACTGTTGTTTTGAGGTGCATAGGCGAGGGTGAAGTTGACATAACCAATCAGATTGCTATCAAACTTGTATTTGTACAGAAGCCGGGGAAGGAAGTCAGAAGTGAAGGCAATCAAGAAAGCCTAGAAGATAATCCAACAAGTCAATCTGCAGAAATATAGCACGCATGAGCACACGCACGCACACACACACACACACACACAAGATAGCATCATATAAGATAGCAGCATATGTGTATATATATATATATATATATATATATATATTTGCACAGACGTAAGAAAAAAATTGTATAACCCGTGGACATTATTGACTTTTCCAACATATTTTCTTTAAACGATGTCTATACGCACACACACACACACACACACAAGATAGCATCATATAAGATAGCAGCATATGTGTATATATATATATATATATATATATATATATTTGCACAGACGTAAGAAAAAAATTGTATAACCCGTGGACATTATTGACTTTTCCAACATATTTTCTTTAAACGATGTCTATACGCACACGCACACACACACACACCTATATAATTTCACTGGGGCATTTTCGGCAGGGCTAGATAAAGTACATCAGGAGCTCCTAGGCAACAGCACATGATGTCAGAAAGAAATGGTATCTAACACAGGGAAGACGTTCCAAAGGCTTTTCAGTGAGTGACATATTAAAAGAAATATATACTATCATATTTAAAATACATTTGATATTAAATCACATTAACTTGTTAAAAGACACTCATGAATGGGACTAGGGGGCAGGCTTATGGGGGGTTGCTCTGCTTGGTGCCCCCCGAGGCTGTGGTGGGCCTGGGCTATTAGGAGTATAAAGAGGACTCACGTTGACTATGACAGCCAGGTGGGAAAGGGCTTCCAGTATATTAAACCAGACTCCTATATTCTGGGCACGCTCAGCCACGGGACGTCGGTACTCGCATGCAAACTTGTGGGCATCCAGTCGAATCTCTACCCAGTTGTTAAGCAAAGCAAAGAGTGGGGCCAGTGGGAAGGCTGCTACAAAGATGGTGATGAAGCCAAACTGGAGAACTGTCAAAAGAGTAGATCAGAATAGTCAACCTTCCTACTGTATAGGCAAATCCTGAGTACACACTTCCTAGGAATCTTGGTCTACTTCATCCACAATCACTGTCTGCCCAGCCAATATAAATTAAGAGATGTACAGTTAGATCCATTAGTATTTGGACAGTTGCACAATTTTTCATAATTTTGAGTGTGTTCACCATCACAATGGAAGCAATGAAGCATGAAGCAATGAAGGTGTGACTGAAGCGTGGTTTTTCAGCTTCAGTTCAAGGTATTTAACAAAAAATATTCCATGAGCTGTTTAGGAATTGCTGCCATTTTCGTACATAGTGACCCATACTGTCAGAGCCCTAAAAGTAACTGGACAAACCAACCAATCGTACCGATATTTTGCGATTTTTTGTGACTGTTGTGGCCAAAAATGCTTGATTTTTCAGCAGCTTTTCTCACAATTGGATGTGGAGTTCTATATGCTTTTTTGTGTATGTTGGCAAAATTGCCAGTTATTTTTTTATTATTACCAGTGACGAAAGTGATATTTATAATTACTACCTTTCATTACATTTTTTATCACATAACCAATCACTTTTCAGTGCTCATGTTTATTTCTGACGGGCACAGTCACATACCATATACATGGTCAGACTTAAATTTTGCACAGTTAGACATTACTAACATGAAATACAGTAATAATAAAGTATATTGTTTATTATTATACACTGTACTCCGTCTCACAAATGAAAGGGATTTTAGCCTAATTATCAAGAGATGATAGAGCAAAGAATATATATCACGCATCAAGGAATGATGGAGCAATGTGCATGCTTTTTTATACCTTTCAAAGGACGAAGGAACAATGAAAAACATACTGCTACACATTTTACAATGAAAAATGATGTATTATGTACCTGTACATAACCTGTAAAGAAAAAAAAATCACCATGTTACAGCGTGTACTCACTTGGCAAGTGGTTCGAAATTTATCGACTTATTTCCGGAATTTTCCTATTTTTTTCAGTCTGCGGAAAATCATGGATAAGTGAAACCACGGTTATAGATGCGGTAAATTTGAAAAGTTGAAACTGTTGAGAATTTTGTGGAGTTTGCTTGATATTGCATACATTTCTGCAATTGCAGAATTGCAAAATCATGGAGGCACTCACTAACATAATCATAAATATAATCAAAGCCTGAAGTCTGGACCCCATGGACAGTACCTAATGCTAGGTCCGCGCAGTCCAAAAATATGCTGTGGTTAATTGGAGTAACCAAATTGCCCATAGGTGTGACTGGTGTGTGTGCATGCAATGTAATGTGTTGGTGCCCCATTCTGTGTTGCTCTATAGCCTATAGCTTTTGAGATCTCCAACCCCCCCAGGACCCCGGATAGGACTAGTGGTCACAGAAAATGGATGGAGGAAAGTAATATGGCCTTCTTATTCTTGAGGCTTACGAGTGGTGTGCATCTTGTGGTAAAGTCTCTGTATTTATTTTCATCAAGTCATTTCTTGTTTGTAGACTTTCACAATGAGGGTGTTCTTGGCTAGATGTTGTAAAAGTTTTTTTCTTCACCAAGGTTCTGTGATCATCTTCTACTCCATGGTCATCCAAGCTTTTTGATACTGGTGAGTTCACCATTGCATTCTTTATTTTTATTATTTCTTTCTGTTCTGAGCCTAATTTCTGTTCAGAGCCTACATTACTGGCATTGACATCCCTTTGGTCCTCATGGTGAGTGACAGCAGCAACAGATTCCAAACGAAAATAACACAATTAGAATCAAGTCTAGGCCTTGTTGGCTTAATTGTGCATGAAAAGCTAAATAATCCATTGTTCAAATACTTTTGGTCACTTAAAATGGGGCTATAAGTATTAAACTGACTATAACTCCTGCATAGTTCACTCAATATAGTTGTTAATAGCCTTAAATTAAAACTAGCCATCTGCTCATTTTGAGTGTTTCATTTCCAATCCATGCCGAATTGATGGTGCACATAAAATATGTATCACTGTCCAAATACTTATGCACATAACTATAGATGTGAAGAAGCTTTAGAATTATTACCTTGCCTTATAAATTATTATAATAAATTATAAAGGGTATCCTTAAACCATGTAATCTCCTTAATTGTCATTAGCTTACCCATCTCCAGGTATTCCTCAAAGAGACCCTCGCACTCAATGAGCGTGTAGTCCTTCTCCCAGCGATGGCGTTCTCGAGGTACCTGTGCGCCCTTGACACCAGATAGCTGTCGCCTCTGTCGCCATGACTTTATCTTCCTTGTGTGGAGAGAATGGAGCACATTACACATTTACATAACACCTGATAATAAAACAGTCCTCTGCTTTACAATAATTTACAAGCTAATGAAACATGTTACCATTTTCCTTGATTTCTTTTCCATATTTATCAAATGACAGTTAATGTCTGCAGAACAATGCATGTGGTTTCCACACCAATAAGTACTTGTGCACAGTAGAACAATCAAGTAAATCAACTGTCCTTGTTCGCCATAACTATCATGGATGGCTTTCGTGAAAGCTTAATATCTCTTAATTCATTATCTAGCACTTAAGAACAATCATTAATTGGGGTTTTTTGGAAAAAAAAAACTTCAGTAATTTCAGTATTTTTGTGGAGGTGAGAGAAGTCACACTGCCTTGATTTTGCCATTTCAAAATATTTTGGCTCATAAGTAATAAGGACAATCCTGAGACTGTGCATTGCACAGTAAACACACCAGTTTATTAATTTAATTCAATTTATTTTTATATAGCGTCCTTCACAACAGAGCTGTGCTTTACATGGGTGTGTTTATTACTTATTGCAGATAGTAAACAAATACTTTACAGTCCATTCCGACTGAAACTGGCAATTTGCATCATTAATTTTACATTTTTTTTTACAGCGAGATGGCTTGCTGCTGTTTCAGGAAATGTCCTCTCCTGCTCATTCTGCAAGGATCTCACAAACCTCACACGCCTAAGAAAGCACTAGTTAGCTGGCTTGTTCAATAATGTATGACTGCAGCCTCCCTTCTCTGGCCTCGCCACTCTTAAGCCCCTTTAGGGTCATGCATGCACAGAGCAATTGACCATACTAGAGCCTCGGCACTCTTAAGCCCCTTTAGGGTCATGCATGCACAGAGCAATTCACCATACTCGAGCCTCGCCACTCTTAAGACCCCACATGCACAAAAAAGAATAAAATAAAAGAATAAAATCATGTAACGATATTGCTTCAGTACTACTTCAGTCCTAATGTTATTGTATTTATGTATGTATCCAGAATGTATAATGCAGTAAATAATGCGACAATTGTTTCCAAAACATTATACCATTGAGAATAACTGGAATGGAGAGAAATAAATAAATCTCTAAATAAATAAATAAACAAATAAATAAATGTCTAGGTATGACTTTGACAAGTAATCGTAGACAACTGCTCATATTAGTAAAAATGCTATTTGCGTTTTTGTTGTGCGAATTTTTATGTATAAACCGTAAAACTTTAAACAGAAAAAAAACATATATATTAAATGTTTAGATTTATAATACATTAACAATTATGAAACATATGAAACACAATAAACAGACTAACTACTATTTGAAAACTCATGAAATGGATGAAGAATATGCCACCCCAGTTTTCAAAATCAAACTTCTTGTCTCCCACAGGAATAATTTTACATCCAAATCTAGGTATGTAAGTAATCATTGTATAAGCCACAGCATGCAAAACAGTTCAACAAACTTTATATTCTATAAATTGCAGTGATAATTTGTTGCCATTTTGTTGTTTCTGTTTTACCATTATGCTGTTGTTATACAGTGCTGTATGACTGTGTCCTCTTTCTATTTCTGTATTGTACAGTGTCCTGAGACCATTTCAGTAAAGAAGTTGCATGTGCATGTGAGTACTTTCTCTACATACTATAATGTAGAGACTTGGATTGCTGAACAGATGTCTGACATAGATAAAAGTTTATAGTTATATAAACTTATAGAATATATTTATATTGACATTTTGCAGCACTCACTTTGAAGGTTGAAGGTAATTTCATTATTCATTGTTTTTCAGTTTTTGCTTCTGAGACATGAGTTACGCTAGTAACCTGTTCTGCAGTACTAAATAAACCTTTCTGAGAAATGCTCTTATAATCATGAGAATGTTAAGCATGTTTCATGAAAGCCATTAGAAGAACAAAGGAAGATTGCAGGTAACAATGCAGCAGGTGCCACATAATCAGAAAGAGCAGCATACGGGATGAGGAATTCCTGGACATTGCTGATGAGTTGTTTCCCCACCATTATGATAAAGAGCTGCTGGGCCAGTTCAATCAAGCAACCGCCAGGACCACACTGAAACACACAGACGGAAACAGGCATATTGTGTATGACCGGATGGATGGATGGACGGACTGACGGATGGATAGATAGATAGATAGATAGATATTATTCATCTGCACTTTATCAGAAATAACAGGAAAGCTGAACTTACATCTTCATTTCTCATCCCAAACAAGGTGCCATAGTGACCAGGATATCCCACAAACCTTAGGAAAACAAAATGCTTATAAAAATGGAAACTTACATAAATTGTTTATTAAAAAACCTGGTTTTATCTTTTTACCCCATTCAAAATGCTATTTAGATTAATTAAGATAATATAATCCATCATACTGTATAATATCACATATTTAAATATAGATACATTTCAGTCAGCATTACAGTGGCACTCCAGCGACATTAACCCTTGGGTGTCTACTGTTCTCTTTCATTCTGTATAGCTGGCAAGCATCTGTACTGTTAGGAATCTTTGTCTGGTTGGAAAGCGTTTACTTAGTAGTTGATTTTGATTTGTGTCTTTGGACTTGGGATGCAGAGGGGTCCAAATTGAGGGGTCCCTTAATTCCCCCTTAGGGACAAATAATTTATTTCTTTTTAATTATTATTTGTTTTTATTTGAATTTAAATCACATGAGGTATCAACCGGTGTTCCCCAAGGCTCTGTCCTTGGTCCACTACTCTTCTCTCGTTACATTACCTATCTAGGACAGGTTATCATGGCTTTTACAACCACTAAAAAACCACTAGTTAATGACATCCAGATCTACTTGACCTTCTCTCCAGATGATATCACAGACTCTTCATACCTGGCTGACACTGCAGCCTGGATGAGGGACTATCACCTCCAGCCTAACTTCTCCAAAACTGAGCTTCTGGTCTTCCTTGCCAGCCCTATCATTGGTCATGACATTACTGTTCAGCTTAGATCATCCATACTGTCACATTCAAGGTCTTCTAGGCACATAAGGGCAATGGCAGATAACCAGCTGTCCTTTGTCAAGCACATAACAGCGTTCTCCCAATCTTGCAGATTTACCCTGTATAACATCAGGATCATTAGACCTTTTCTGTATCAGTATACAGTTCAGCTTCTAGTCCAGGCACTTATTACTTGACTACTGCAACTCTAATCTGGCATGCCTAGCAGCTTGTGCTATCAGACCACTGCAGATGATTCAAAACACAGCAGCACGTCTGATTCAATCAGCCCAAGCATTCTCATGTCACAGCCCTTCTTGTCTCTCTGCACTGGCTCCCACATGGCAGTCGCATCAAGTTCAAGTTTTTAGTGCTGGCTTACAGGTCCATTAATGGACAGGCACCCATCTCCATCAAAAGGCTCCTCGAGACCTATATCCCACCTCACACCCTTCGGTCTGCGAACCAACGTCGTTTGGACCTCCATGTGAGAAGTGCGACTCCTGATGGTTCTCTTGTGTGGTTCCCTCAGAAGTGGAATGAGCTGCCAAACCACATTTCGCCATCAGACTCCCTATCTACCTTCAGTGTCTTCTTTGGCTCAAATTAGTTTTCTTTCTTACAGGTTTGCATGTAATTTTTAACACTGTAGTGTATTATATAGTATATTATAGGCTTAGACTGACTGTGAGGATTCTGAAATTTCATTCAATGAACTAAAAGGTATGGCACAGTGATCAAAATGGGTTACATTATGTGGCCACGTGGTGTCCATTTGTTCAGCTTAAATCCAGTTTAGCACGATGGGGAGTTAACTCACCTTCCCTTAAAGAATGCCACATAGAATGGGGAAGAATAGAAATTCACAAACTGGAAGATGAACACTTTGAAGGTGAATGCATCCTCATATTCTGTCTGGGTTCTGTGCATTTCTGTAAAAGAAAATCAATCAATCAAGTAGTCCAAAAGGAACATTCTTCCTTTACTGACTTGAAAATATGAATTTTCTTAAACTCCTATTCTTACAGTGAAGACTCTAGATTTTTGTATCATGAATATACTGTTCCTAGGATGTATGCAGTCCCTAGCATTAAATATTCTCCCCAGTGAATAACATTATACAAAATAGTAGAAAGGTTTAGAAAGGTTTTTACCCCACTTAGTTAGCTGCTCGGCCATAGCAGTGTAAACCTGCCCCATCAGCAGGATCAGTGCCAGGTTCACCATGCTGCTGGAGATGTTGGCAATGTTACCTGCCTGATGGTTCCCACACGCACAAAAATAAAGATTAAAACAGAAGGACACACTTAGTGTAAAGAAGATGCACCAGAACCATAAACACAAACGCAGAGTGCGCCAAGCAAGTACGTAAGAAGTGTCTATGCAGGGATAAGGTGAATAGCTATCATTGTCTCACATAACCTACCTGAGTTCGCAGAACAGCAGTTTCTTTATGGTTGATCATTCCACTGACTATGATGCGGTACATGATGACAGTCACCAGGAAAATCATTACTACAAACAGCTGCAGGGAAAGTGGCCGCCAAACAATTAATCTGCATGTATTTGTACCATATATGGAGATGTGTAAAGATACCACACAGTTTTTTTCAAAGGTCAGACTGCCATACACTAGGTCAGAGGTTCTCAAACAGGAGTAGGCCTGGTGTGCTGTGGAATTTTGGCTTAACATCAAATGCCTTATTCAACCATTTCAGAAAATGAACAGGACAATTTTTGAAATGTTGTAAAATGTTTTAATCAAGGCTATCCGTTAATGCATTAATGCATTATAGTTAATTCTGAAGTCATAATGCATCATTATCTTTAATCTCATTAACGCAGGCAGTATTTTGACACAAAAATGAGATAATAGTGTGGGTAATGTCAGGTAAAGAGGTCATGTCAATTGGTCTCCCCCCCCCCAAAAAAAAAACAAATTATGTATTTAATCGTAAATTTGTAAATTGTAAATCTGAGTTTGTGAAAATGACTCATATTTTAATATCTGTTTAAAATAGTTTAACTTGTGATGTACAGTGCATATAAAAAGTGTGCACACCCCTTTTAAAAGGTCAGGTTTTTCTGATGTAAAAAAATTATACCATGATAAATCATTTAAAAACTTGCCACCTTTAATGTGACCTATGACCAGTACAATTCAAATCTGTTAGTACAAAACAAATCTGTTAGGGGGGAAACATATTTAAAATTTCAAACCTACAGTAAGCTGGTTGCATACGTGTGCACCCCTAAACTAATACTTTAATGAAGCACTGTTAATTACAGTATTCAGTCTTTTTAGGTACACACCTGCCAAGTAATGTGACTCTGATTAGCCCCACATAAAGTTGAGCTATCCTAGTAAGGTTTTCCTGACATCTACTCAGTTGTATCCTACAACATAAGCCATGGTCCACAGAGAGCTTACAAAGCATCAAGGGGATCTCATTATTGAAGGGTATCAGTCAGGAGAAGGGTACAAAACCTTTCAAAACCATTAAAAAAAAAATGATAATGACCCCAACATACATCCAAATCCACAAAAGAATGGCTTCAAGGAAATTAGTTTTGGAATGGCCCAGCCAGAGCTCAGACCTCAATCCAATTGATAATATGTAGGGTAATCTGTAGAGGGCTGTTCACAGGAGATTTGGACAGATGACAGATTTGGCTTTTGCAAGGAAGAGTAGGCAAATATTTCCAAGTCATGATGTGGCATGCTGGTAGAGTCCTACCAAAAAATATGTAATTAATTAAGATGAATTAAGATACAATTAAATCAAAAGGTGCTTCAACAAAGTATTAGTTTAAGGGGGTGCACACTTATGCAATCAGCTTATTGTACAGTATTATTTGAAATATGTTCCCCCCTAACAGATTTGTTTGTTTTTTAAATGCATTGTACAGGTTATAGGTCACATTAAAGGTGGGAGAGGTGAAAAGTGGCTGTTTGTGGTTTCATTTTTTACATCTCAAATTCCTGGCATTTTAACAGGGCTGTCTGCACTTCAAATGTACTTTCCAAAAAAAATACAAGAGTGCGAGCAAATGCAAGCTGAATTTCAGTGCTTTCCAATAGGTACTGCATATACCATATGTAAACATATTTACTCCCAGGCGGATCGAAACACTATTTAATCCCAACTGCTCTGATGATCTGAAATCTAAAACCTATTTGGCAAATGACCTGACAACCATTTAAAGTATGCTTAATAACATAAAAGATCTTAAGATTTTAAGGTATAAGCCTTCAATAAAATAAATACTACACATTATGACATTTTTATTAAATGTATGCCTCGTCTGGCAATATTTGTAAACAATTAAACCAGGTAACATCAGCTTCCCCGTAAGATGCTAACTGAAAGTTTTGATTTTTGCTTTGAATTCTGAGTCTTAATGCCATAATGTCATAATGTCATACTGTCTTAATGTTATAACCTAAACACTCATGTTGTTTTACCAGGAAGGAATATTTTAAGTCTGTATTGAAAATCTTTACTCATACTATTCTCCCATTTGGGTTTCAGAATCTTGTTGCTTTCAGACAAAGAAATAATGCGTAAAAATTAATACTGTGTGTTCTAATCACAGATAACTGTGATGAATTTTTCTTCATTGATTTATTTTTTCAGTGATTTGCTGATTCTTGTTACAAATAGCATATACAAATAACTAAACACCAAAACAGAAAATTAACCAGTTTGTTCATGCTAATCTAGTGTTATAATTACTCTTGTTATTATAACTAGCCTAATTTAAAAATCTGGTTTTGTTCACATGATTTTGTGGCAACACTTAATCTAACGTAGTTACTCTTACTGAAAAATAAAAATAACTCAAAATAATTTAAGGTCTGCATGTGTCAAAGGCTTCTACATAACCAGATACATTTAATCTCTTTAAAATCAGTTTTATAACAATATGTACAAGTGAAACCTGGAGATCCAAGCAAACAACCAAATGCATATAAATAATGCAGATGTTATTAGCTCATTTTTATGGAGCCTATATTTAGGTGAAAAAATTAATTGTTAAGACAAGGATTTCCAGCCCACAGCTACCCTCTTAACCCCTTTCCACACTGTCTCTGCTCTGTCCCTTCCTCAAACTTAATTCCTTAAACCTAATCCTCCCTGTTTAATAAGCTGTTGCAGGCCTACCATCACCACGATGACCATGGAGCCTGTCAGCATGCGGGAGAGTCGGGCTCTTTTTGGGAAGTAGGGCTCCTTTACACCAGTGACAGGGTTGTGCTCCATTGCAGGTGCCATAGCTGCAAACTCTGCTCTGGGACGCTCCTGAATGGAGGTAAAACACACATTAAGTACTCCGTTATACTAATTCACATGCTGTAGATACTAACTGCAATAAATAGAAAAAATGACAAGGGCCTATAGACCTCTTCCTCATGGAAATCTCGGCAGTCCCAGTGGTATGCCAGAGTGGCATTCTTGCGCTTCCAATATTCCAGGAAGGTGACGGCCCAGAATGACATGAAAACACTGAAGAAGACGGTGCCCGGGTGGTCAAAAAGGTAACCCATCTGCAGAAGAAAGAGCAGAGCTTGAAAAACACAAAAAAACCCTCATTTGTTTTACTATCTTAATCAGAATTGGCAGCAAAAAAAATATATACACTGCAACTTTAACCAGGATAGAATCATTTGGTTCTCCTTTTAAAAAGGCTTCTGCTTCCTGCCTACCTTTGCCATGAGACAAGTGTCTGACAAGTTCCAGGTCTGGCAGGTGTCACAGAGGGCACACATGAGGTAATGCCCCCCACTGTTACAGATCTCCTCCCTGCAGGAGTAAACAGGAATATAGCATAGAGCAGGGGTGAACAATCTCATCGGCAAAGGGCCGGTGTGTATGCAGGTGTTTGGGATAACCTTTTGATCAGCTGTTCAAACCCAGGTGTGAGGACTCTTTAGCCAATCAGTCCTCTAATTAGTATCCTAATTAGGGAGTTGCAGCAAAAACCCACAGAAACAACGACCCTTTCCGCCCACCCCTGGCACAGAAGAACAGAAAAATGTACAGACAGGGTTAGAACCTTCCGACAACAAAAAAGGAGCCAGTCAGGGTGTATAATACGTAAAAGAAGAAAAATATCAGCACTAGTTCATCACAGAAGTAAATCTAATCAAAAATCTATAACAAATACAGCTGATTAACAAGTGTTTCACTTGTCAAAATGTTACGAAAACTGAACCTAATGCAGAGAATAACTCCAGTTCTCATTCCATCCAAACAAACAGGCGCTGAGCCATTATGAAACAAACATTGCATATTAGACACACAATGAATAGGCACACTACACATCACAGTAGGGCTCAACTACTTGGGGAAGATATCTAATCATGATTTTTCAAACCACGAGTAACCATAACTGTGCACACTTTTGCTGAATACCTCCTTCCTGAACACCAATAATAGTTTCTAAACTAACTTAACTTTTTACATTGCTATACGGCAGAGGTGTCAATTTCAGGTCCAGAAAGTAAAAAAATGACACCTCTGCTATACAGTGATGATAGTCATATGATTCTGGGTGGACATTGTTCCCAGATTATGCCATATACTCTTCATGTGCAACAATTTACTATAAATTTAAGGCAAAATAACTTAAAATTGTTTTATGGTAATTTATTTACCTAAAGTACCCGGTCAGTAGCAACCCGAACATGGTAAATCAATTGTATTATTACATATGCATTTTAAGTGCTGCGTTTGTATTCAACCGTGTTTGTAACCGTAACTGAGGCTTTCCTGTTCTGAATGAGGCCTCTCACAGCTATTGAGTCACCATACTTTATGCTCAGTGCGTAGTGCAAGCTAAATCCTTAGGTTCCTTTAAATCAGAGCTAGATAAGATTTTAACAACTCTGAGCTATTAGTTAA
>JAODKM010000037.1:4273370-4288938 GCA_026780845.1 Petrocephalus sullivani | reverse complement strand
GCCTGTAGACTTAGATACTCCTGCTTTATTCTGTCATCATCAGTTATTTTCCATTTCTGGAACAAAGCCCTTTTCCTACTTACTTTATACTTTATTTCCCTGGTAAACCACCTAGGTTGCAATTTCCTAGATTTATTCTTGCTGGAAACGGGTATGAAGTCTTGCACTTGCAATAATGTGCTTTTAAAAAATTCCCATGCCTCTTCAACAGTTTTGTTATTTAGGGTTTTTCCCCTAGAAATGAATGGACTGTCCCCATTTAGATCGGTATTCGGGTCTATGTGTGCGTGTTTAAGTGAATGTTGGAATATATTCTTAAGTGTGCATCTGGATTTGTAGGTAAGTGTGTGTCTGTGTCTGTATGTGCATGTGATGTAGCCTGTGTGTGTGTGACAGAGAGAGGGTAAGAGAGAAGGAAATCCACACCAGACTCACAGTTGTTGCCAGTATAAATGACTCCTCCATCATTGCAGTCCTGGTGAGCTCATGCCTTGCTCTGCCAGCACTGTATCCAAACCTCTCTTGGTTTGTGTGGATGGTCGCAACAACATGTTGCATAAAAGTTGCTATACTAATTTGCCACAACAGCTTCGACACATGCTAGCTATGCCTATTAGAAGCGAAGAAAACGCTAGTTGATATGATATGACTTTACAATGCCTCACGCTAACAGTTTAGACAGTATGACAAAAAATCTGATCATATCACCTCAAATCTGATGACCTTGAAAAATATTTTTTTCAGAAGAAATGGTCACATTCGCTGCTTTCTTCCGGGAAGGAGGAGGGGCTAGCTGAGTATGTGCATTATGAGTGTCATCAGTGTTGCTCATTCCTGATTGGAGGAATGAGCCATGTTGCTACCGTCCCCATATATAACATTAGAAACAACCAGTGATTTTAAGTAAATCATTCATTTCAAGTAGCAGCAAACTGAAAGCCAAACTATAGTTCTAAGAGCTGTTCTGAGTTAAAAAGTTAACTGGCAGGCAGTCACATTGGGTGCTTTTTAATTAGCAACACTTAACTGCAATAACATAAAACACCAGATATTTGTATTTAGTGTTCCTTTGGGAGCCAATAACTACAATTGCATTTAATATCAAAATAGCAAGAACAGAACTGAATGAGTCAGTTAAAAAAAATTAACACTTAATAAAAATAAAGTGTCTGCGGGGAACATGTGTGCAGGTATGTTAAGCATTGCTTGTTAATGGACTATTATGTAATGATATGCATCACGTTATGTAAATTCCAGCATTTTTGCAGAATTAAGCGTCACACTTTCTGTGAGCACTATATAAGAAACACGAAGACAACCTTATAGCTAATTCATAATGTAATTAAAGAGATTCCAGCGTAATAGTTATTGTCAGTGGATGTCACAAGATATTATTGCAGATAATATGTAATAAATAGCAAAATGTGGATGTCTGTGCAGCTAAGGATACATAATTTATTACCCAAAATAAACTTCTACAGCAGTAATGGTCTTTATTTTCTCTATTTTTGTAGTGCTTTTGACCCTATGCTCTTAAGATTATGAAGACACATGGAATCTGAGAATATGAGGTGAAAAAATGTGTTTTGTGTGTTTGGTAGACTGACAGAAGGTGGGAACTGCATAGCAGGCTGGATCTCTGACCCTGTACCTGATACGTAGTTGGAAAATTGAAGGAACTGATCTCTTCTGGCAATGTCATGTTATATAAATGAATGGATTATAGAGGACGCATTGACGTGGTTATTGAAATTCTTACTCAAACACAAAATATACAAATGTGTTATATTACATGACTGAAGGATATTGGCAAACAAACACTGTTGACACATTGTATACTACAAAAAAATGTTGAGGTGTGAAGGTGCATCTGGTGTCCAGCGATATCACTACTGCCTAGCTCAAGGGTGAGCACAGGTGGAATGGTATGCTGAAGCCATTGCAGCAAGAAGGATACAGATGACATAATAATTGTGGTGGTTGTGAACCAAGCTTAAAAAGGAGAACAGACTGAAAAGACAAGACAGCCCTGACATACACTCACTGGCCAGTTTATAAGGAACCCCTGTAAACCTGCTTATTCATACATGAACTGCAGTTCCACTTTAGTGATGATTACTAAGAAAATAATCTGGCAAACCGCAATTAAATTATAGCCTAATATATGTTAATGTCAATCACTTATAAACATCTTGTAGGTTGTTTATGACAGATAACGCTTAATGGGCTCATCGGCTACTCAGCCTTTCAGGTGAAACCAGGCCACATTCTGGACTTAGGTGCAATGGTTCTGCTTCTTAAAGGAACAGTACCTCAATACATCTTTGAATGATAGCCAGTCCTATGCCTGACCTCGTGTCTTTATAATAATGCATGCCTCCCATTCCAAATGTATTCTCCTGTAGATTTTTTCTTAACGGACATGGGAATTCTGTTGTTTCGATGCCCCCCCCTCCCCTAGTTTATTTAGAGTTACTATGTAAATAATATGATGATTGCATCCTCTAGGGCATTCTTACATATTCTGGAGCATATTTCTCAAGCATATATCTCTGTATTGCATACTTAAATTTTGCTTTTACCTTTAGTTCTTTACATTTTAATTGGTAGCATGTAATGAATAGTAAAGGATAAAGATGTTATATATACAGACAAACACACACATATAAATAATTTCAGATGTTTGGACTTTTGTGTTGTATTCTCTTTTGGTATCATTATCAGTCACCATTTACTTATTGTAAATTTCAGATATTTCATTTTTGTCTGGTCCTATATCTCATTGGTTTTTTGTCCTTCAGTCTTTCCCACAGTGTGGATCATAGAGAAGAGTCCAAGATTGGACTAGGGCTACGGACGTGTAAGTCAGTTTGTACTGAACAGCTCCACTCATTTATATTTATTATATAATACTATTAACATTATTTCCTCAAATAACTTGAGGTAAGTATATTACTTTGTTTTAGTATGATGATTTGACTTTTGTATAAACAGATTTCGGTTATAGCAGTACTCCAGTTAACAACAGTGTATACATATCTCTTTCATAAAAAAATATAAACAGCAATCTTTGTTACTCCCCAGTGTTTTAAATTTTATGCTGCCCATGTGTAATCTGATTTGCCAGTGTCTACAATTATCCTATAGCAGGTGTGGACGGTACTGGTATTTCTGCAGGACAGTGTGTATTGACTCCTCTATACTTGTCTGTACATATGATCATAATTGTACATCTTGTTACTCACAATACATAATGTTTGGCACTTCAATATATCAATATATTATTCAGTCTCTTTCCTGACCCATGTACTTACCTTTTTTCCTGTTTAGACGCTTGTAAGCTTACATTGGATCCCAAAACTCCACATGGAATTCTGTCTCTATCTGACAGAAACAGAAGGGTGACATTTGAGATTGGAGAACAGTATGGGCCAGATGACCCTGAAAAATTTACCTGCTGGCCCCAAGTCCTGTGTGGCCAGGGTCTCTCTGGTCAATGCTATTGGGAGGTTGAGTGGATTGGGAATAGAGCTGAGATAGGAGTGGCATACAAAGCAATAGGCAGGAAAGATGACACTGCTGATTGTCGGCTTGGAGGTAATGATAAATCCTGGATTCTGTGCTGCACCAATAATAGTTACTCAGCTTACCACAATAAACAGGAAAGTCTCGTAGCTGTACCGGCCTCCTCCAGAATAGGAGTGTACCTGGACTGGGAAGCCGGGACTCTGTCCTTCTACAGCATCTCCTGCGGGAAAATGACCCTTCTGCATACGTTCCATTCGCATTTCACTCAGCCTCTACACCCAGCGTTTGGGCTGTACACTCCTGGCTGCTCTGTGCACATTTGCCAGCTGAAATAGAAGAAAACACCTTGCATCAAATACAATTATCCTATACCAGGTGTGGACAGTAATGATTTACATTTTCAAGTATTTGTACTTTACTTGAGAATCAATTTTTTTTGTAAACTTATGACTTCCACTACATTTAGAAGACAAATATTGTACTTTTGATTCCACTACATTTCTGTGAAGGGTCTCATTCCTCATTACTATTAAGTATAGCTTTGGAAGTCAGTGTACATATTTTCTTTCCTAAAATGAGATAGGCCATACTGTGTTCATCACAGGAGAAAACCGTTCACAGTAAACTCTTCCATGCTGTCATTCAAGTTGCCGTTGGGCAGTTATAAAGTGAGAGGTGTGTAACGGGGTGGATTTTTATTTATTATTTTCTGAGGAAGTTGTATCTACAATATTTTCACTGTTTGCCAGAACTGTGTCAGAGCTATACCATGCCGTTTTGTGGGTGTATTAGAGTAATATATGGAGAGCTGCACCATTTCTTTTTTGTCTATTTCTCTAATAGTAAAAGTAGCTCTTTTGAGCTTGTACCAGTTGATATGTTAGCTGTTTTGCCCAGAATCTATACTTTGATCTATACGCAAGTAATGAAGCTGTGTACTTTGTCCACCACTGTCGTACAATTTAGATCCTGAAATAGTTTGCTACAGACTAAATTTCTAAAATATAATAAAATGCAGTTCCAAACATCAAGTCAAGTAACCATCAATATATTTCTGTATAAACAAAAATGATTTGTCTGTTTACACTATTTACAATCTCCTGCTCTCTCGTTTGTATACATAAATCCCCCAAATAACATATCTTGATTAAAACATCAGCTCTCTCGTATTCAGTTAGACACTGCACACAACAAATCACTACTGATAGTGAGCAATCCCATACTTTGTACCTTTATTCTTTGCAAGAAATTTCTTTTAGTGTGCTCATCTGTAACCCAGGCAGCTTATTCCTGGCTTGTCAACATTTTATGCAATAAAGTTTTTTTTTTTTTGTCGAACCACTGATTCACATACTATGGAATGCAGTGTCATCATCCACTAACAAGCCTTGTTCCAGCTCACACACCAGAGGGAAGAAAAGCCCTGGCACTTTCCACTGCAATCACCATCAATATTTTAGGAGAAAAGTCAGTATTAGGATGATGGCAGTGCAGGAGTGTCTCTGGACTGAGACCAGAGGCCAGGACTCTGTCATTCTGCAGCATCTCCTGTGAGAAACACACCCTTCTGCAAAGGTTCTACTCCCAGCTCATTCAGCCCTGCATCCAGCGTTTGGGTTCTACACTCCCAGCTGCTCTGTGCACATTTACCAGCAGAAATGATTATCTTGGGAAAAATAACTACTAGAGAAGGCATCATACTGATACAACTGATTTATAACTCATACAACATCAGGGCTGGACTGGGATTAAAATCAGCAGTGTTTCTCAGCATGTGTCATGAGAAGTTACACCTCAATTTCAGCTCATTTCCAAACCACAAACAATGTGACCGTGTATCTACTTTCCCCTTGTAAAGAATGAACTGGTATTTCTGCAGGACAGTGTGTATTGACTCCTCTATACTTGTCTGTACATATGCTCATAATTGTACATCTTGTTACTCACAATACATAAGATGTCATAGCATCATTTTTGCAGTTGTTCCTCAGACACAGTACTGTTTTGATGTATTTATTTGCATATTGGGCTATTTACAGAACTTACTGTACTTATGTGTATCTATATACGCATATATACACATCATTATATATTACAACATGCAAGGTTTAATATGCAACAAGAGAATGTTTTTGTTAGGATTCAATTATTTAATCCCATTACCATATTTATACATTTCAAATGGCTACATACAAAATAAAAACTTGAGTGACTGAATAACCATTTTTACATTCAATGTGAAGCTTGACCAATCAAAAAAATGTACTCCATCATTGTCCAGCAATGTCTATACGATATTCTTCATGTTTACCCTGATCAGCTCCTTTTCATTCCACAAATATTTCTGATGGCAGATGAAGGAACTATCACTCTCTTCTTAGTTACCACACGTTCCAAGGTCATCAAGCAATTGTGAAGGGCAGCTAAAAACATGCAAATGGCTTATTTAAAAAAGTAAAAGATATGCATGCAATATGCACACATGAAAAGTGACCATTTCATTGTCTTAGGAACAACCACTGCCTTCATTCTCCTGCTCTCTTATTCATAAACATAAATCTAACTGGATAAATCCCCCAAATCATATGCAGCAAAAGTGTATATATCAGCATATCTGAATGGCACAATTGTTGTATTAAAGCACAGAAAACATCAGTTCTCTTGTATTCAATGTATACGATGCTGTACACTAGGGCAGGGCAAAATCACATTGATATTTTATCATGCATCCGCAATAATCACCAGGGCTTCAGGTGACGGGCGAAATATTTGGCTGGACACCGGCTTTTTATTATACAGATGTTTATTCCCGCCCACAATTTATCATCACACTAAAGCATACCAAACCATAGTATACCAAAACAATATTATGTGGTGTGCGCCGCTAACCAAATTTAATAAACACAAAGATCTAGTCCAGTTTATACAGATTACTAACTTTTGGGAGTCAAAAATGTATCTCTATTTTTTTAGGTGCACTACTAATCTGCTTAACAAATTGTGGGAGTAAATAAATGCCATATTCATTGCCCGTTATCTGAAGCCCTGGTAATTATTGGACATGCCAGATCTAATTGAAGCGTAATATCACCCAGCCCTACTGTACACGAAAGAAAACTACTGGCAGTGAGGGATTCCACTTTGTACCTTTTTCCTTTACAAGTATTTTCCATTAGTGTGCCAAGCTGTAACCCAGGCAGCTTACCCCCCAACATTTTTTCATGTTTGGTTTGGGTGTCTTTATACACCAACCAGCTGTGTACCACATCATAAAAGCAGCAATATTGTCCACTAGAGTGACCTTGAATACCTTAGGAGGCAAGTCAATATTAAAATGCTGGCTGTTCACCAACCCAGCACTTATAAAACATACCAACATTACATATATAAATGGGGAACTAGTTTTAGCAACAGAATGTAGTACGATACAAATCCAGTCCTTATCTAACATCAGTGTATACACCTCACACATACACTGGTGGTGCTCTTCTTTTTACTGAGGTAGGTTCATATCAGTGCCTGGTGAAGGGAATTTCGTGGCAGCCCCAATGATCTCTGGGATGAGCACGAACACTGAGCTGCTGCATTGTAATACAAGTTATATTATATAACTTATGATTAGAAGAACCATTAAAATTCTGTTCAACATCAAGCAGAAGTCCAATCTCCAAAATAACTTTAGTGTTCCACAACTACCTCCATGCAATTGTAAGTGAGTGAGCCAGCCTGTTGTATTGAGTGGCTCTGTTGTTGAATATAATCCCAGGTATATACTGATTAGTCCTGTTCTCCCATGCAATAAGCAGGTGTCGTTACTAATAGAGGCCCTTTGTCCTTCAGCACCAAGGTTCCCTCTGAGCTCGGCCACGCTGTAGACTGTCACTGCGCTGCCAAGCGCTCCGAATCAGCCCCAGAGCCTCTCTGCACCTCGCCCGCATTAAGGGATCTGATATGGCCTTCCGGGGCAGGCACACCTGTTCGGGATTAAAATGGAGGTTAGATGCTGTAAAAATCCAGTGGAAACCCCATAACAATTCTTCAAAATACTATTTTTAACGCCGGTGAAACCTTAAAGATGTTATTCCAGCTGTTGTCCAGGGCCTCCAGTAGACGTCCTCTTTCCTCACAGCTGCTGAAATAAAGGACCCATGGAGGCAGGAACTGAGCTCTGTCGACTGCAAACTCCTGCAGAAAAGAGGACTGCAATCAGAAATCAACAGCAAAATACTGACACTGTGAACTACTGAGGATTAATGTTAATACTGACTGACAAAGATAAGACACAGTAACTTCACTGATAGAAACAGAGGGAAATGGTGATTTGTCTGTGTTTTAGTGTGGATTTTGTAGTTGCGGTAATTTTCACACTCCACAGCAAAAGGGACCTGATTTTGGTCAAAACTCTACTTTGATCAAATATGCAGTTAAAACCTTTTGCATTTTTCAGAATAGTAGTAAACAAATATTAAATCCCTCCAATGCACAACTGGCAAGGCAATTTTCAGTTGAAGACACTTCAGCTCTTACAATGACACAGTATTCTTTGTCCCTTTCCAGACAGACGGCTGTAACGTCATTCAGTTCAGCCTCCCCTAGCAAGCGAAAGAAGTTTGTCTGGCAGTCTTGATGGCAGGTCAGCAGCTTCCTGTCTGTCAGAACCAGGCAGCATGGGATACAGGGTGCAGGAGCTATTCCTTGAGGGATTACCTGGGAGGAAAGAACAGAAAATGTCTTGCTTGATTTTACATCCTTTTTATGCTGACTTCCTAGACTAAATGATTAATACTAAAATGAATAATAAGAATAATAAACTACAGACTCCAAAAACACCAGATTACCTACAAAACAATCTGGAAAAATGTGGCAGGATACTGACTTAGTGGTTAGCACTGAAAACTCCTAGTGGATGGATTAGTAGATTCTAGAAATCTTAGGTGACTGGGCAAAACAGCTAACATATCAACTGGTACTAGCTCAAAAGAGCTACTTTTACTATTAGAGAAATAGACAAAAAAGAAATGGTGCAGCTCTCACACTCAGGAACACTGCAAATAACTGACTGATTAGTTCAACTTTGTAGACACCACTTCAATATGACAGTTACAAGTTATACAGGTTTATGCCCAACACCTGATGTGGATGAAAGAGGAACTGCAAAGTTTTATACCCAGGTTAAACAGGACATGCAAACAGGAAATAATCCTGACAGGAGCGTGGAACAGCAAATTTGGAGATTAAAAGGTGGGACATAGAATATTTGGTTAGCATTAAAGGGACAGCACTCTCGTGGTCTCATTCTTATTTGACTGATGTTACCAGTTTGTCCATGTGAACAATGAATTTTCCAAGCCCACTAAAGTCAGATATGGTGTCCCATATGGATCAATGTTGGGCCCACTACTGTTCGCCCTATATATACTACCACTTGGCAACATTATTAAAAATTATGGTGTTCATTTCCAATGTTATGCTGATGATACACGGCTGTATTTATATGTTAAATCTGATGATGCTTCCCAGCTCTCATCTTTAGAAGACTGTCTGCTAGACATCCTGTGTTTTGAATGGCAAAAAATTTCCTCATGTTAAATACAGAAAAAACTGAAGTACTGCTAGTTGGTCCTAAGGATGCTCGAAATAAGTTTGAAAACTTCAACCCTAGTGGTTTAAAGTGCTGGTCTGGAATCTTGGTGTCCTGGGGTGTGTTTCCCGAACAACGACAGAGGTTAGCATTAATGATGCATCGCACTGTTACTTCAAATTAACTAACATCCCAAGTACGACTGTTTCCCAAAACCAACGTACTTTGTTAGTTACCACCAGAGTTTGAACCTCCGTAGTTCAAACTACAATGGTTCCAGCGATGATTGGTCGGAAACTCACAAACTTCCTAATATTATTTTGAAATGCGACAATTGTGCCGATATTACATTATAAATTTATTGTTTTAGTCAGCTAGAGAAATCGGCTCTATCTGTAATAAGCTGTTTTAGTTCAATCACACCATTACACTTATAAATGCCTGATTTGTCATTAGTTCTATCATGTGTTAGTGGCTCATTTGGATAGATAGATGTGTACCACTTTCCAGAGTCATGAGTTTGTGTCCAAGCACCTGTACGCTTTTTTTTTTCATTATTATAAATCTTTTTCATATGGCAAAGAAAGCTCTCGGTAATAAAAAATTGATTCAGTATTTTAGCCATTAATTTGCACGTGTAATATTTGCTTTCCACATATTGTTTTCCCATGTGATACTGTACATATAGTGTGTGTACAGCTTCGTCATCGCGATGTGCGCAAGCGTAATAATCATAGAGCATTTGTCGGCATGGCTTTGTGTCTGTTGACAACTCGACACCAGCAACACCAACAACTTTCTTGACACTATATAGTCAGACTAGTTCCATTTGGCAGTAGTTCATATTGGGTAATTTCATGTTTTTGATTTGATTTTTATCATATAACAAACATAAGTGGGTAAACAACATCCTATCCAATCATTCCATACCCATGAACAGAGGAATACATTAAAAGTACTCTTACAACTACATTTAGAAAAGCATTTCACATTATATATGCTTGTACAGCAAGATTATTTGTTATTTTCACCTTTCTTACATGATGACAACGTGACAAAAGGGAATGACTCGGACGGAATGAAGAGCAAGCAGAGATGGAAGGAATACACAAAGGTTCACAGCAGAGACATCAGCAACACGGACATTTAATGACTTCAGAAGAGCCAATATTGGAATAAGTCGTCGGTTTAACCCTGAAACCGCTGCTGAAATAAGGGAATGAAACGGTTTGGAAAGCAACTTAATGTAATTTAGAACTTGATTGATACAAGATGGCTGATGGAATCAGCTGATACTCAGGGTCCATGAGTCAAGTGGAATTAGCGGAAAATGTTGCTGTAAATATTTATGTTTAAAAAAGCTTTTTCACTGAAGAAAGTAATGAAAAACTATGTCTCCTGTTTAACAACGTACCACACTCAGTCTGAAATTATTAGTAAGGACTGGCAAATAGTCAGCATAAACATGACAAACTATGTAATGTTCTCCGGAAAATGGGTGTACTGAAGCTTCTTATCTATATGAAGAATCCCTACACTAGAGAATAAGCTACAAACAGAAGACAAAAGGAGAAACACTGATTCTGGACTGATCATTGCAATCTTTCAATATCTATGCCAAACATATAATTAGAGAAGCTGGACTGGAAGAAGATTCAAGATCCGTGGAAGAAACATCAGCGACCTTTCATATGTTGCTGACACTACATTTAAAAGAGAAAATGAAGATCTGAAGAAAAATAATGGCTATTTAAAGAAGAGTAGGAAAAATTAGACTATGGCACAGAAAGTGCAGCCAAACTTTAGTGTTGAGGGTGAAGTGTTTTTGACTCACTGTAACAATCAACAAGAACAAATGATCCAGCAATCAAATAATATGTCAGACTGTCACCTGGCATAACTGCAATAAATGAAATAAATGAAGACAAACTCTTGAGGCAATGGTGTATCTCTAAGAACACAGATCACAGTATTTTCTGTGACTTCATGGGTATGAAACTGGGATACAGAAATAGCAAGACTGAAGGCCTACTGATGCCTTTGAATTTTGCTGCCAGCAACCAATACCATGGAATGAAAGGTAAACAAACAAACAGATTCTTGACCAAATTAAGCCTGAACTTTGACTTGAAGCACTAATGACTAAACTGAGGCAATCTTAATTTAGGCATATTATGAGAAGATGCAATGCATTAGAAAAGGCCATAATCCTTGAAGGTAAAGGAGGAAAAGCTTGACCAGGAGGACTCAATCGTCACAAAAATGAACATGCCTTTGGGAAGCCTGAAGACCTGGACAGAACACAAAAAAGTTCTGAAGGAGCACTGCATATATGGTCACCCAGAATTGTTGTTATCTCAATTGGACAGCACATGTAAAAATAACTAGATGCTGTAAGAATAGCAACAATGTATTCCCCAGATAGCCCCGTCACTACCACCCCAATCTAATCCTTACTCCTCACATACCCCTGAACGTCTACAGTATCTAGCCCTTCTACACACTTTCCTTAATTCTCCAAAAAAAAAATGTTAAGATCTAAAAAAGAGCCCAACTTTGTGTGACTTGTATCAGTGCAATCAGGTTCACTAGTTCTGTGTCTATAGCTGTTCATGTGCCTAATCCAAGTGACACTGCTTCAATTTTGGTGTAATTTACCTCAAAATGACAAAGGGGCTTTAAATCAGAGTTCCCCAGTTCTGGTATTGGAGGGCCAGAATCCAGCACAATTTACAAATTTCCCTGCTCAAACACATCTTAGTCAATTAATTACCAAGTTTAGTTCATGTCTTTGAACAGGGAAATCCACAAACTGTGTTGGATTCTGGCCCTCCAGGAAGGGAGTAGGGGAAGCCTGCCCTAGATCATCACCTATACAATTCTTGAGGGAAGTTTGAAAAAGATCCATCAAATACTTTTGGAGTTACTGTGTCAAGATCAAATGTCTTCAGCAACTGCCCTTTCCTTCATTTTTGCCACCCTGTGCTGATGCTTCAATTTTGGTGTAATTTGTCGTGAAATCAGAGGTATATTTTCATCCATGTGATGTTGTTGTGAAGTAAGATCCATGAAATGCTGTTTGAGTTATCACATTTACAGGTTCAAGTGTCTTCTGCAGTCATCCTTCTTTGCTTCCACAGAGTGATGTTGCTTCAGTTTTTGTTTGATTTATCTCAAGATTTGACCTTCACCCATGCAATATGTCTGCAAAGTTTGAAATATACTTTTTGAGTTTACCAAAGGTGTCTGCAGCAGTCAGATCCTAAAACCACAGGAGTTTTCCTGCATGAGGTTCCCTATTGGCTTAGATGATTATAGGTATGGCCTTACCCCTTTGGACACAGATTGACAGAGCAGCTGCATCCAGATGGCCATGTCCTGCTCATTTTCTGCACTGAGCTCCAATGGGGGGTGCTCTGTCAGGATAATCTGGAACGCATGTAGACGCTCAGTAGAGTGGGAGCGCCGGCAGCCGCCACAGTGCTCCCCCCTACAGGAAGACCGAGGGAGGAACAGAAGCAGGCTTCACTTCTGACCTTGTGTAGGCATAACATTTCAACCTGCCAGGTAATAAAGAGCAATAAAGAAATGATGGAAGCCCATGGAAGGGAGCTAACCAATGAAATTACAAGGGAAACAAGTATAGGATACAGCCATCCATCCATCCTCTAACAGTACAGCACAGGGTGCTGGGGAGTACAGGACAGCCACAATGTAATTACCCCATCGTGATGGACAGAAGTGGTGTTACATCCGTTCTTGCTGCATACTGGTACAAAATCCCATTGCTGTCCAAGCAGAAGAATTAGTATGAATATTAACAGTCAGCACTTATTATTACAGGTTTCAGCAATGGTTTAAATTAAAAGCAGAGGTACAATGATGATATTGCATCCTGTAGGTCTGTAAAGGTAGTGCGACATATTGCGGCTGAAGTCAGTATAAACCGTTTAGCAAATAGAAGGAAATTCATACAATATGATCACCTTATAAGGTAAAAAATTCCCTTGACATAGGCTCACTTGAGATTTTGTAAAGTAAAAAAACTGCAAAAACATACATACCCCTCCAAAAATTTAAGTAAGCTTATATTGAATACTAGGGCTGGGCAGTAAACCAAATCTAACTTTAAATTATGATTCTGGCTTCCAGCAATTATCAAAACAAAATAATGGAGATAAAACGATTGTTGTGCTGCATTTTGCATTTTGTTTTTTGCTATAAACCCAGAGCACCCCTACTCCAGTTCCTTTTTATTAGTTTCTCAGTTGAATATAATTTAGAGTTCAGGGGAATTCACTGTTAAAAAGACACGTTTTTTAAAAAGGTCAATAAAACCATCCTATTTCCAAAGTCAATGAATAATCGTGTTAAATTTTTGTGATCTCAATATTGACCAGATTAATCATGATTATGATCAATCAAGCAGCCCTACTGAATACATATTACTAACACCTAATAAGAGTATCATATACAAAACAATATGGAGAACATGAAGTATTGAAATACGCCGCCCCATATGATGAATCCAGAAGAAAAACCTGCCTGAGCACCAGGTAACAGCTCTTCCATTGCTCCTTGCCAAGGTATGTGGTGCCTGCACGATATAGCAGGGGCCCTTCCTTGGAGTCAGAGCAGCTACAGGAAGGTGTGTGGCTAGCCACAGTCACATCCATTGGGTCCTCCCAGTGTGCCAAGGCATACAGGTGGATAGAGACTGCAGAGACCTGTACAGCATAACCGGAGACTGCATCAGTAAGCTGACCAAAATGACCAGAAGTTCACGAAAGCAGAAAAGCAGCATTCACGTTAATGCTCCCAAATAATCCCAGAGCACGCAGATGGTGTTTAATGAAAGATTTACTCCCGAACCTCAAGAAACAACCGAGCCCGGTGATTCTACAACTGTGGCTCATGGATTTTTCTTTGCTGAACTATATGCCACCCTGTGATTTTTGTAGCATAATATCTGAATTTTTTACCTATCACACGTTGTTTATGATTAACAACCACCTGTCTATTAGTGAGTTATTCATTTCTAGTGGTCAAGATTTTCATATTTTCATACACCAGCAGAAGGACAAAATGTGGCTGCTGAAATAATAATGCCAGATGTAAACTGATAATTAAATTTTAATTTGGGAGTATCAAGAATTATTATTTGGAATCGATATCCAGTATATTTGAGCAGAACGTGTTGGTCTGTAAGAGTTCAAGAGCTCAATGTATTTGGTACACCAAGCGTTAGATAACAAACATTATCCAATAATTAATCTGAAGACCCGAGAGACCAAAGGCACATAGTACATTCAGAGAATCAACACACAGGATTCCTTAAATATCATTAGAACTCTGTAATTTCATAGTATTCTACAAAATGTTTGTTAATGTAATCATGTATACGAGTCATTTTTCTCCCTTGAAGAATTAAGCCTACTTATACAATAACAACAATTAAGTTGTTAATTATCCCATTTTTATAAGTCTTAACTGTCTTAACACATTATAATATTACAATTCTAAAATTATAACAATTCATGGCTGAAAGAGCAAACATTCTAAAATTCCAGTTAATAAATAATTTAGGACCGTATTCTACCATTCACTTTAAAAAAAGTCTGAGGTTTATCCTCCATGAAGGCAAATACATCCATATATGGGCATGTCAGATGTAAATAAAGCACTTAGTTTTCCAACAAGCCTATGCGCTCCGGAGGGCTGTATTAAGTCAAGCACCTCTACATAGCCAAATATAATATTGTACTTTTTAGAAAGCATAACATAACAAAATGAAATTTTACTTTTATAATTTCTAGAAATTATCAACCTACATTAAAAATACTAAATATGTTATATATATTATATATTTTATATTTATATGTCCAGTATATGTTGACGAACCTAGCATCACTGCAAGAACCCTTACAGCACAATACAAGACAATACACTTATGGTTCCTTACTTGGTTCGGCTCCCCCACTAATTTTTTAATTTCCCTTTTTATTAGATATAATTTGGAAGGCTAGCTGGGTCACTTGACGCGTTAGAAGAGAAGGTATCGAAGTAGGTATAGTAACCTAATGTAACAAAATTTTAATGTTGTGTGATCTACCCGCACTACCTTCGCGATCTACTAGTCGATCGCAATCAAAGTATTGGGCACCCCTGGAGTACAGGTACAATGCAATGCTTCCCTTCACCTCTGCATCTTGTTCTCCATGAGACACAAAGACACATGTGCAGATGAGAGCAAGCTTGGGGATCACATATACATATATATACACACATACACACACACATATATATATATATATATATACACACACATATACAGCGGGGGAAATAAGTATTTGACACATCAGCATTTTTATCCGTAAAGGGGTTTCTAAGTGGGCTATTGACACAAAATTTCCACCAGATGTTGCCATCAAGCCAAATATTGAATTCATACAAAGAAAT
>JAODKM010000037.1:4236053-4255983 GCA_026780845.1 Petrocephalus sullivani | reverse complement strand
TCCTGTTTAACAAATCTGCTGGAGTTTTTTGAGGAAGCTACTCAGGAAGTTGATGATAAGAAGGCCTATGATGTCATACTTAAATTTCCAAAAGGCTTTTGATGTTGTCCCCCACAAGAGGCTCCTACTTAAACTCAAAGTGGCAGGTATTTTAGGAACTGTAGCAACCTGGATTGATAACAGATTGGTTAACAGATAGGAAGCAGCGAGTAGTTATAAGAGGCACAATGCCACAGTGGGGCTGCGTTCATAGTGGGGTACCGCATGGTTCAATTTTAGGACCACTATTGTTCCTAATTTACATAAAAGATATAGACATCAATATACAGTAAACTGGTGAAATTTGCAGATCACACCAAGGTGGGTGGTGTAGCAGATAATGAACTAGCGGCTCAGCAGCTACAGCGGGATCTTGATTTAATTAGTTACTGGGCTGATACCTTTAAATCAGAGCTAGATAAGATTTTAACAACTCTAAGCTATTAGTTAAGTTCTCCCCAAGCGAGCTTGATGGGCCAAATGGCCTCCTCTCGTTTGTATAGTTCTTGTGTTCTTATATATATCAGAGCATGTGAGCGGAGCGGGGAGAATTTCCACTCCTCGCTAATGAGGCTGTTGGCTCCGCCCGGTCCTCCACTCTTATTCGCACTCCGATCCATACCGCTCCTCGCTCCACTAAAATTTCCTCCCATTCCAATCAAATCGCTCCACGCTCACTCCAGTTTTAAAGAGGGAGAAATAATCTGCATGCCTAAGAACTGTCACCTTAAATCTTTGTGAAATATTTCGCAATTTGAAACAAGTACGGTACTTTTGGTACGTTGGCTTTTCCATTGACTTCTGGCCGAGTGCCAGTATCAAAAGTTCAAGTACCGAAAGTGACAAACCAGTTAGGGTACTTCTTTGGTACTTGGGTACTGTGGGGTGTAACTTGACTGGTTATGTAAATAGCCCGATTCTAAAAGATAATGCGACCGCCGTCTTGGAAAAAAAGTTACGAACTCAGAAAACAACAACAAACGAAGAAAAAAGGTGAGATAAAACTCTTGGCATTCTCTTGATAAGCTTCCGGAGGTAGTCACCTAAAATGGTTTTCCAACAGAGTGTGCAAAGCAGTAATCAGAGCAAAGGGTGGCTATTTTGAAGAAACTAGAATATAAAACATGTTTTCAGTTATTTCACCTTTTTTTGTTAAGTACATAACTCCACGTGTTCATTCATAGTTTTTTGTCATGAAAATAAAGAAAACACATTGAATGAGAAGGTGTGTCCAAACTTTTGGCCTGTACTGTATATAGAGAGCGATATATTGTATTTCTGTTTCTCTTATGTTTTCTATAACTTTTATTTCAGTTGCTTATACTTTATATACTTATATCTTATATTTCTTACAATCTTGTCTTGTGTCTCTGTGTGACTGTGTAGTAGTACCATGAGCAGTTTCCTCCGGGATCAATAAAGTTTTTCTGCTTCTGATATGACTGTAAAATAAAGTGAAGGCTGTTTAATTGTCATCAATGACACACCACAGCACCCAACAACGAAATGTGTCCTCTGCATTTAACCCATGTGACAATGTGACAGCAGTGGGCAGCTAATTCAGCTCCCGGGGAGCAGTGCTTGAGGGTGGTACCTTGCTCAAGGTACCTCAGTGGTACTTATGAGTCGGGGACTCGAACTAAAAACCTTTACACCCCCACTTTATTATTATTATTATTATTATTATTTTAGGAAAACCTTTTAATTCTTAGCAAAGCCAATATTTTATTTAGAAAGAGAATAGCAGGCAGAGAGAGTGCTTCTTTAGACTCACAGCAGCCATCCTGTCCCATATTATATGTGGCCAAGGGGCACAGGAACCCGGGGGTCAGGGCTTTGCACACCCCAGTATTTAATTTGGATTCAGTCATCCCCCAATAAATAGACATTGGTATTTTAATTATTAAGTTGTGTCCCTCAAATATCAATGTCTTTCCTATGCCAGTGGTCAAATGGACCAAAGTTACACAGCCCTGTTCCAAGAAAAAAAAATCTAAATATCAGGGGCAAGTATATACAAAAGAATAAGTATAAGAAAGGAGGATTTCTTTCTTAGCCACATAAATCAGATTTAAGGTAGTCTGGGCTAAAGGTGAACAAAAATAAAGCCCATTTCAACTGGAGTACCTTAAATCCAACAACTTATCCGGCTAAGCAAGAAATCCTGTTTTGTGATACAGGTGCCAGGACAGCTGTATAATAGCCTAAATGTTGGTAGAGTATGTAATTTTCTTATTTGGGAAAACTTACATTCATGGAGTATAACAGTATCTAACACAATCTGCATAACAATATGATACTTACAATCAAGAACCCATGCCTATATATGCATTTTATTATCATTTCATAAGGATATTTCAGCTATACAGATATACAAACCTTGCCCTCAGCTACATTCTAGAAGCAGTCATATCCTGAGATATATTTCTATCGAAAGTATAGTAACAAGTAAAAATTCTGTACATCCAAAAGAAAGTGCAGTTCTGCATTTATTTAGTGCAGTGTTAATACAATAAGTTGTCAGGCAGTGTAATGGGCTAGGAAAGGTAGCAATCTCGTCTTGGGGTAGAAAGACATTTTTGTGTATCTTTGATGTATGCATTAAGGGTTGTGTTGGTTGATAGGCAATCCTTCACAAACATGGTCAGGTTCACTTCAGCTGGAGCTATACGCGCAGGTACCTTAGCTACAGTGCAGCCACCTGCCAGCGCACACCAGCAGCATAGCCTTGGCTTACATTTACAAAACACATCTTTTTTTCCAAATTAGTGGGAGATACCAGATAAAATTCTACTATTTACGTAAAATATCACTGCTGAATTTGAATAACATACATAGCATCATATTTGCTCAGTTTAATTCAGTTAAATTAAAAATTTCATATTTCCCACTCAGGAAATTGGACCCTGAAAGTGATTCAAAAAATGTTTTGGGAAAATATGATCTGTCAAACGTAGAATGGCTAAACATTCTATGTGACATCAAGTGGTTAAGAAAAATGTAATGTTTAATCATTAAAACGCATTAAGCACACCGAAATTTGATGGTCAAAGTACTGAAAAAGAGAAACTGTGCTCATAGATTTCCAAATGCATCAATTATTGTTAGGCCAGTTAAATGAATGGATGTAACACGTACCTTTATTTAAATTAATCTTACTTCCTCTTTGCATTTGGATCTCAGCAATGAAACACAGATCTCCTTTCATGGCATAGAGTCAGTGGTAGACCTCACTTAAGCTGGGGCTCAGCTGACCCACCAAAGGCCCTCTCACACATACTCGTGCATAAGGTTACCAAAGCTAGGGGCAACCTGTGCATCTCATGGCCGTAAAAAAAAAAAAAAAAAAAACATTTAAATTAACTTGTCAATGAATAGAAACTCTAGTGGAGTAGGAGAAAAATATACACTTAAGTTTTACCCACTTTTTTGGATTCTCATCATCCACAAAGGCATTCACCAAAGTCAATTAAAAAGCAGCCAATAGAAGCAGGGACACCATCCTATTTCTACAAGGATTTACATCCAGAACTGAGTGTGTTTGGAGGAAGAGAACAGCGTCATGACAGAATTAATCATGTGTCAGGTGAGAGTTATACAACAGTTCATTAAATCGTATTGGCTGCTACTACAACGAATTAATGAAAATGCGGTGTCTAATCACTGGAATAAGCAGCTTCAGAATCCATAAAGGAAGGAAATAGCTTAACAATTCAATTCTGATTCCTAATTCTTGTTTAAACGAGGGGTGCATGACACTGACATGTTGTGATGCACAGATGATGACTAAATATCGTTTTACCCACCATTACAAATATGGCAGCAGCTTTCATGAGGCGGGGAGCCTGCCAGCACGGGACCACATGCCAGCCCTCGACTGCCCTCACTCTCTGCAGATGCAAGCTGAACATTCAGTCCTTCACTCTTCCTGCTGGGCACACTCCATTTCCACAGTCTCTGGCTCAGCCAGCACTCCAGGCTCGGTTCCCGAAGCCTCTTCTGCACCTTCCCTCTGAGCCCGGGCATGGGCGGCCTCATCGCCCCCTGCCTCCACTTCCCCTTCACCTTCCCTGGTGCGGAAGAGCAGCTGGCCACCCTGCAGGACCTGCTCGGCAGCCTGCCAGGCGCCGGCACCCCCGTACTGCTGGTAGAAGTCGGAGTCCGCCTGGAACATGACCAGGGCCTGAGCGGTGTGGATGCGCACATGCTGCGCCAGCGAGCTGGCGTCGGCAAACTTCTCCCCGCAGGAGTCGCAGGCGTACAGAATCTGCGTGTTGGGGTCTGGAGGCAGAGGGGAGGACAGAACCGGGCGCTGAACGGTCAGAATTTTGGCAAAGCAAGCTGGCGTGCACAGCAAATCAGAGGCAACATGCATCCTTTCTTCTATATTTCTTTATTTCCTTCTCTACGTGCATGCACTGGTCGCGGGCGTGACGGAAGGGACGTGGATGAGTATGTATGAATATTTCTGTGCATCATCAAATAAATGCCTACATACTGGCATACATGCCACTGAGTGTACACATGTGTATGCTTGCGGGAGCAGCTCCTACCTGCCTCCTGCACCCTCTCCACGGCCTTTGTGATCTCTGCTTTCAGGGCCTCCGTCTCGTCAGCCGACACAGAAGCTGCCACAGGAACCACTAAAGCGAAACACCTTGTTAGTAAGTACTACAGTCTGAATACAGTCAGCGTAATTCTGTACATTCATTTATAGCAGTTCATAGATACTAATTAACCTCCTAACCTCATGTTCCCCTCTTCTTACTCTTCTCTCTCCATTACTAGTGTTCTCTCGGTTAATTTAGGGTTTCTCCAGAATGCAAAGACCGTATTTTTGTGGTCTTGGCAAGACCGGTCATGGGGCTCAGTGAATCATGGGATGGATCTCGTTTGGTGGGGATGCAACCGATGTATCCTTAATATTTGGGGCTGGGCAAGAACAGTTTCTGTTCTTGAGTATTGGAAATGTTCTTTGGCAATGGAAGATGATGTAAAAAGGGGTACACAAGAACACAAGTACGGTCAGGTTTGCACTGAGAAACACCCCTTGTTCTCATCCTCCTACTGCCGCCATCTTGCGCCCCCTACTGACCTGTCAGCTGAGCTACAGCACTGGCAGCCAGAGCCTCAGTAGCCAGAGTGACGATGTCATCGGTGGTGACCGTGACTATGTTGACCTCGCTGTCGTCCAGCTCTGAGGGCGGCGTGGAGCCGGGGTGCAGCTTGCCCGGCCCTCCTCCCCCATCGCTCTCATCCTCAGCCACCACCAGCTGCTTCATGCCGGCCTTGCCCTGGTGCACCGTCTTGACGTGGGAACGCAGGTTGTCCACGCGATTGAAGCCCCGTCCACACTTGTCACACAGAAATGGCTTCTCACCTGGAAAGTGGCAGGGAATGAAAGAAGGAAAACATAAAGATATTGAAGGAGAACATGCAGACTTCTCTGCATGGAATAACAGAAGCAAATAAAGGAAAGCATAGGACACATATATTACTATGTACAACAGGATACTTAAAGAGCCGGTACACTGCGTGAAAAATGCTCCTTTGATTCAAATTTGTCATGGCAGCATTGTGTTGCCATCACAACATACTTACATACATACGTACTATGAGCATGATAACAGTATTACATGGACTGCATGTTTGAATACAGGATACATAAATAAAAAATTACCCGTGTGGATAATGATGTGTTTCGACAGGTCTCCAACGTTGACAAAGGCTTTGTTGCAGACCTGACATTTATGAGGTCGGATATTGTCATGGTGCCGAATGTGATTAGCCAGCTGACTAGACTGGACAAACCTAAACAATGAGAGGAAAAGATAGGCAGACTGACAAACTGGACTTCAGAAGACCACGACGGTTCTTTTCTAGAGACTTCCACTGACCTTTTTCCACATCGATCGCAGACATACGGCTTCTCCCCAGTATGCTGTCGGACGTGGGCGATTAGGGAGCTGGCCTGGGTGAAGCCTTTCCCACAAATGAGACACTGACAAGGCTTCTCTCCTAGAAATCACACATGGACAGAGACACATTAGGCACCCAGAGACTGGACTATGAATATGAAATGTATAGCTACCTCAGTGTATAGCACAATAAAGTTGTTTTAAGGCTCACCTGTGTGGATGCGGACGTGCCTTTGCAGCGCCCCGGGGTCAGCGAAAGCCCTCTGACAGTGCATACAGGTGTAGGGCTTCTCACCACTGTGCACTCGCAAGTGTCTCTTCAAGTTACCTGCATAGATCGCACAGTCACATGACTGGCAGCATCCTCCACATGCCCCCTTTGGGATCGGCTCATGCAATGCAATTTTATTTATATAGCGCATTTTCACAACATTACATTGTCTCAAAGTGCTTTGCATGATCCCTGCCCAGATCCTGGAGTGAGCAAGCCAGAGGCCACAGTGGCAAGGCAAACCTCCCTAGAAGGAAGACACCTTGGGAGGAACCAGACCCAAAGGGGGAGCCCATCCCCTAGGGGCCAACAGAGGAGTCAACTGGACAAAACAAGATGACAATATTCAAGTTTATATACCTGAGGTGGTGAACTGCTTCCCACATTCTTTGCACTTTAGGGGCCCGTCTGTGATGTGGATCTTCAGGTGGGCCTTCAGGTTCCCCAACTGTAGGAACAGAGTGTTACAGTAAAGAAGAGAGGTGTGGAAGGAAAATCACTTCTGGCGAGGAGATAGTTGAATCAGTTTTCCTTTAATAACGAACAGCCCTGGCAGCCCACTACAGAAGTGGCCTCAAAGAAGGATTCCAAGTGGGGACAGTAAATACAACTTAGATCAAAGGTAGAACAGCCCGGGGGCCAGGAAGTGCATCATTTGAGCAGCTGACTATTTGCACCACCCGTTCTACAGGGACCAGGTAGGGGGGCTGAAGGAAACTGTATACCATCTGGACTCTGTGAGCTAGGTGGGCCAATTACATATCATAAGGAAGGGGACCATGGTCAGTGGGAGAGGAGAGGCAGCTCTTGAGGTTGGAGCCTAGGAGCCTGCTCTACCTCCACAGAGGCAGCGGTGAAGAGAGTGGCGAGCTCACCTGGTTGAAGCGCTTGTCGCAGTGAGGACAGCGGTGGCCCTTGTCAGTGTCGTGAGTCTCCAGGTGGCGCATCTTGGCCGTCGGGTCGGAGAAGGCGCGCTGGCAGTAGTCGCAGTGGTAGGGCTTCTCTCCGCTGTGCACCAGCTGATGGCGTTTCAGGTTACCCGAGGTGGTGAAGAGCTTGCCGCAGTCCTCGCAGCTGTAGCGTGCCTCGCCCGTGTGCCGCTTGCGGTGCAGGTTCAGCAGGCTGATCTGCCGGTAGCTCTTACCACACGCAGTGCAGCTGTATGGCTTCACGGGACTGCGCCAGTCCGGCCGTCGACATTGCAGAAAGGGGAGATTCCATGTCTGGTCTCAATTTGTGCAAAACGCAAGCATAAAATGAAGCGACGTGCGCAAACAGGCACTGACCTGTGGGTCTTCTCGTGGGCCTTGCAGGCCGCCGGGTCGGAGAAGGCTTTGTGACAGTCCCGACAGCTGAATGGTTTCTCGCCTGTATGGATGCGGATGTGCCTCTTGAAGTTCCCGGTGTGGGTAAACTTCTTGCCACAGTCCTAAAAATATGTTCAACAAGCTTAATAAACCAGAACACACATATGAGTGGGGACGGCACGATGGCACTTTTCGTCCAATACCGATATTGTAAAGTTGGATATCTGCCTATGCAGATACAAATCGGATACACTTTTTTTAAAATAAAAAAAATGTTTTTTTGCAAGTATAAATAGAACTAAAACTGTGAAAAAAATATTATAAATCACAAAAAGAAATATATTGCACCCCAAGCGTGACTCAGTTCAGCGACACTGCTTCTTTTTATTTAAACTTGATCAGCACCATCCAAACATTTGTCCTGAAATTTTAAGTGCAACTTTCTGCAAAACTTTAAAACTGAGTATCCGAAGAAACATTCAAAATGAAATTTTATGCAAGAGTACAATTAGTCTTTAGCTTTGAAAAACAAAGGATCTGCAATTCCAGCATGAAATACTGTTTATATGCAACAGCACATCAAGAAAACACAACAAATTAAGAAAACAACACATTTGAAAACTAAATTTGCTTAAATTTTATGTCTTGATGTTTTTGCATTGTGTTAATGTTGATGTGCTCTTGCCTTTCAGGGTCACCGTAATTTACAGTTCTATCTAAATACCTATTCTAAATAATACCTAAATAATATTCAATCTAAATATCTGCGAACAGCATACATGCAGAGATGATCGCATATTAGTGATGGGCCGAACCACATTTTTTCAGTCCCAATCCAATTCCGATAGATTCTTATATAAACGCTCTTTTTACTTCAATATTTTTGTATTTTTGTAATATATTTATACTTTATATATTATTAATTTTTTTAAAATTACTAAATACAAATTTAAAAATGTGCACCAAAACACAATTAGGCTGCTAGAAACATAAATAACGTACTATTCCACCTCCTTCGTACTTTGTTTTTGAGGCATTTCTAATTCAATGTGATTATCTTCCAAGAGAGTATATGCAAATGGCAAATGCTTAAAATGCCCCACAACTTTTCTTGGACTGGCAACAGTGTCACTTACACTTTGTTGCGATAGCAGCCCTTAGTGTATCACAAGGTGTAGTGAGTGAGCAAAACAGCCCAAGTTAGTGACTCCCAAATCATTCATTGCTTTTTTCATGTTACTCACGTTGTCTTGAACAATTGCCTGCACTTTGTTTAGTGGCATTTTTCACTAAACACTACTTCCACCTCTCTTTTACAACGATTGAGAATCTAGTGCTACTGGTTGTTGTTCAAGTATTACATCAGGGTTGCCAACTTTGGTCAGCTGGCTGGTGAGATTTTCAATTCAAGACAAATCTGCACACACATACATATGCACTTACACGTATTTTTTTTTTTGTTGCGGTTTTATTACCTTGTAGTCTGTAGAGTTTGCAAAATACCAACATTTTTCCTGTAGCTTATTTTAGGTTTATAATGGAAGAATATAACTTTGCAGTAAGATTTCTTGCATGAATGTGAGAGACTGAAAGTGTGTCATGCCAGATGTGCAAGAGTTGGCAACCCTGGTAAAATACTTTCAGATTGCAGACATGTTTGTTAGTTTGCTTTGCAAATGCCCAGGTTGCATTTGCTATCATCACCCTCTTATCTAATGTTCTTACACTCCTCCTAAAGCAGAGACTATGCACACCCACTGAGTGGCAAACAGCCTGAGTGCTTAAATGCTGCAAAACCATATCTAAAATGGGAAAAAGCTGTCAAGCGACTGTAAAAATCAATTTAACGATAAATAATAGCTATCTTTTTACAGACTGCTGAAAACTAAATAAGTAAGTGTCGGACATGTATCAGTCACATATAACCAATACCTATGTCGAACAAGGTATGGATCAGTGCAAATACCGATGCCGAATATTGGATCAGCACATCTCTACCTATGAGCCGGGACACACACATATTGTGCATTTCTGGGCCGGTGTGAACACCAACTCTTACAGGAAAAAAACAGGCAAAGATGAACAGACTGTCACAGACCAAAATGCACACTCAGGGACTCACAGATACACACACCATCTCCACACAAATGGTCCGGGCTGCTCACCTCGCACTTGTGGGTGATGGAGCCGTACGCTCGAGACTCGCTGCGGTCTGTAAAGGGCCCCGACCGCACGCTCTTCCCTTCACTTTCAGCCTCCTCTGCCGTGCCATCCTCTCCTTCCATCTCCCCCTCCTCGTCACCATCTTCCTCACCCCCCTCGTCCAGCTCCACGTCCACATCCTCCTCCTGCTCTCTCGACACCTTGATCCCTTCGCCTGAGTCAGGATCTGCGGGGGAGGTACACAACAGAAATATATGTGGACAGGAAGGCATAGAAGACATTAAATATTCAAAATGATGAATGACATACCTTATGTGTGTGTGCATCTTTTCGTCATGCAGAAATTACTTCTTTTGCTATATTTTCATACATCGCCAGTCAGCAAAGCCATTGGGACTATTCTGCTTTATTGCCTTGTGTAGGCATTTGTTACAAAATTAATCAAAAAGCCATCAAATGTAATTACTTTACCAAAGTAATGTAACTTATGAAGATAATTACTTAATACATTTTAACAGGATAACTTCCCAGCACTGTGTTTGTGTACATATGTACGCTATCATCTATGTCACAAAACAGAGGTGTAAGCAGTGTAGCAGCATAGATTAACCATTAAACACTTAAGTGCGTCACAGAGGACAGGGCTGCATTTTCAAAAGAATTCTTACAGAAATTATTAAGGCCAGGGCTCTGTGATGAGCGAATATTAATCTCAATAAACCAAAGTCAAAGTTACAACTATTATGGTGATATGTATTGAAATCACTTGATTGAAGGTGTTTTAATTAAAAGCAAACAAAGTTTATAGAAATATATTTGTCAAGAATCATGACATCCTACTAACAGCAATCAGAGGAGGGAAAAATCACAAATTTCTGACAGGGTTTTAGGCAGCCAAGACTTGTTAAGGAGAGTGATGACAATGCTATCCCATGTAGCACCAAAAGTTAGGTTATCATCTAATATACCCCAGACCTTAATATTTGCCATTTTTATGAGATAGTCAACTGTATTCACCTCAAATGGGAGTGGTCATAATGTACTGGCTCACTGGAATTACATATACTGATTCTGCAAAATGCGTTAATATAACTATATAATTTGAATGGTGAAATCAGAACATAAACAAACGAAAATGAGGTGGCACGGTGTTTACCCTGCGTGAGGGAGTGCTGGGCTGACCTCTTGGCCCGACTTCGGCGAGTACTGATGCACGATCTCTCTGTCGCAGACCTGAAGGGGATTTCTGTAAAAACAACACTGATATATACCCACACTCTGATACATACCCCATACTCTGATATATACCCCACACTCTGATATATACCCCACACTCTGATATATACCCCACACTCTGATACATACCCCTCACTCTGATATATACCCATACTCTGATATATACCCACACTCTGATATATACCCCTCACTCTGATATATACCCCACACTCTGATACATACCCCTCACTCTGATATATACCCACACTCAGATACATACCCCTCACTCTGATATATACCCATACTGATATATACCCCACACTCTGATATATACCCACACTCTGATACATACCCCTCACTCTGATACATACCCCTTACTCTGATATATACCCACACTCTGATATATACCCACACTCAGATACATACCCCTCACTCTGATATATACCCATACTCTGATATATACCCCACACTCTGATATATACCCATACATAGTTAGATGAACATTCACTTAGACACAGAGGGAAAAGGAGAAACTGACTGGGTGCATAATCAGCATCGGTGGGGTCATCCTGAAACTCTGGGACCTCCTTGGCTGCTGCTGCCTCCTTCTCTTCAGCCTCCACCAGCCTGCGAGACGAGATGCGGGTTCCTCTTCGCTGGGGGGGCTGGCTAGGTTGCCGTGGTGAAGGAGTAGGAGGGTCCTGGGGCTCAGTGGGCTCAGCGGGCTCATCATCTGGGGACGCATGATCGAGGGGCGGGGTGGGTGTTGCAGGGCTGCTCTCGCTTGTGGAGGCCTTGAGGTCGCCCGTGCTACTCCCTAGGACCTCCTGACTGGATCCATCTTGCCGGGTACTGGCTACGTCCCCCTGCATTGCTGTCTCTGGAGGGTCTATCTCCTCAGCTCTGTCTGCTTCTTGGAAAGATCATGTGACAAGCCAACAACTGTCAATCAGTCAATCAAGAACACTGTATACCAGGTGCGGATGTGTTGGGAGCTGGGAGAGATCAAAAGCATGGACTATCTGAGGGTCCCTGAGGACAGGAAACAACACTGTTTTGGAGCAATTATGTCACACGTTTATCAGTGACAGATATATTTATTTATCGGGCTTATTAGAATATTCTGTGAATACTGCTTATTGTGCTAGTCATAGTTTTCAATGTCTAGTACCATGCTGATTGTCTAATGTAATGCTGACATCTGGGCATGTTTAATGTTACGGACACAGTTACCTACCATGCTGTACTGAAAGCAAATTCCACCGTCCATGGTCATGTGATCATTAAAATAAACCTGGTTCTGATAAGACCCAGATTATGACTATAGTGCCAGTAAAACAGGTTAGGTAGGTAGAGACATAAACTTAGATAGACTGGCATCCCATCCAGGGTGTTTCCTGCCTTGTGACCTATGCTGCCTGAAATAGGCTCCAGGCTCCTTATACTGAATAAACTGTTGGAAGATGGCTGCATGAATGGATAGTATAAATATTGTATCCACTCATTTTCGAATGTCAGCAACACAGCCAAATTTAATGTAGCACAGCACATATTACAGATGTGTATGATCTGCTCCATACTTACTGGCAGCTTGGTATGACCCCGGGACTGCAAAGGAACGGTAAGCAGAGCAGGCATTGATGAGCTCCTGCATCTGGAGGAAGGTGGCTACAGCAAGTACATCTTCCACATTCTGAGGGCCCAAGCACAACTTGGCTGTGTACATAAACTCCAGAATCTGCCCCAGACCTATATGGGATTGCAGAGAGGTCATTCAGAATCAAGCACTTAAAAGGAGGAAGAGGGACGAACATAAAACACACCTGCGGCATTGCTGATGTCCAAGTGTACCACATCCTTCTGGTCCAGGAAAAGCGTGCGGAAGTAGGCGCTACAGGCAGCCAGCACGGCCTTGTGGGCTTTGAAGTCCACACCATCCACCACAAAGGTACAATCGCACAGCAGCCCTTGCTGCCGCTGGTGGTTCAGCTGCTCTAAAACCTTCCCGCTGTGCCAAGGGAAGTCCATCACAAAGGCAGGAGACTGGCAAAGCAGAGGCAGTCAACCTGGTCCACAAAGCAGAATGAGAAATCTCCAGATCAAAACCATCACAAAAGATTATGCTGTACAGCTGGAATGTGCTTCTAGTTTAAGCCACTAAATGGAGAATACTCTGGATTTGAAGGACATGTATGCCATATTTGAGGAGGAATGTGGCACAAATCAGTGGTATCGTGGTGGGAATACGCAGGTATATGGTGTGTACCTATCTCTAGGAAAAGGATTTACTGTGTAACCACATAAAAATTTCAGAAGTACATATCAGTTAGTGGAGAATGGCATGTATGTAATTATACGGTACAACAATATACCCACCCCCAAAACACAACTGGCATTATAAATAAAACATCATGCAAACATGACTGTTTCTGAGTAGTATGTGAAAGAATATATTTTATTTGCTTTTAGATAATTGTCCCTTTGTTTATTTAACAAATGAACTAATTGGACAAATGATTTTATATTATTAATTAGCAGAAATAATAATTCAAGCTAACACTGCACCAAACGTGTATTTCACTTGGACACAGGTCTGTTACACATTGCCAATGGAAAGGTTTTTTTTCTCTACCCCACATTTAATTAGTTGTATAAGTTTCCAGCTATATCACATGTATTCTAATGATAAATATTTAAGTTTCATACAAGTGGACTAATGTTTATGTAGTTGCAATTGACACATTACCACTGCCTTATTTGTAAGTACAACAAATAATGCGACACACAAACATTCCAATCGTAGGGTGTCGGTTTGCCTAATGGTTAGTTACGTTAGAGGAGTGTTCATTTATCTTGGTGCAGAAGAGAAAATAATTTAGCTACCTAGCTACAGACTAGCGTGGCATTCAAGAGAGGGCGGTGGAACTAGAAAACTATTTGTGATTAACTAGCAAAATAATCTAAAGCAAAATTCGGCAAGCTAAGGGAGTCGGTCACAAAGCAGAAAAGACAAATCAACATTTCTTCCAAGGACTATTTGGTTGACGATGCAGCGTATTGATTATGTATCCTCTATCCCTATATTCACTCTATCCGGGATTAATTCACCGTGCCTAGTCAAGCCAGATTCTGACAGACAAGATGGCCGACGTGCGCAGGCCTACGTTCCCGAATTCGTCCTTTAAGCCCTGTCCTTTTTTGGATATTTATTAGTGCGTACTGGAGACTATTTATACGTACCTGGTTATATCTAAGTAACTGGGGAAAGACTCTTCCAGGTGCCGATAAGATCGCTTTTTAAAAAACAGTTTTCCCACGCCGTTCGTTCCGTCCAATCGAGTGATTCGGTGATCGATCTCTCTTCTCAGGCTTGATTCACCGCCATCTTCCTCTCTCTGATCGATTGATAGTGGCCGGTAGTCTATCTGTACGCATGCGCGGTTCCTGTTACGCATTAGTGACGTTCGAAATCCAACGCACGGTGGATCGCTTTACCCAGCGGTTAAGAATTTTAGTGCCGGGACAGTTTGCGTAGTTTTTATCTATAGCTAGTTCCCTGGATGACTTGTGACTTTTCATGGCGCTGTTAAATTACCGTATTACTTGTTTAAATGTCGTAGTTTAACACAAATTTGGCATTCACGCCAAGGATTTCATCATGCTATTTATGGGTATTTTAATGAACGTAATTATGAAATACATATTTGAGCTTGTGCATGCAAAATACATTACTTTGCCTACTGAATGTGTAATGTTTTCCAAAATTTAATTGCTTTTAGTTATGTTTTGCAGTCTTCTGGTTATTTTAGAACTTTTTTTTTTTCAATTACGTCCGAGAAAATAGTCTATGTGGCCCAATAATGAAGCCAGGATTACAAATTACTATTTTGTGATCCTAATTTCTATGGAACAGAAAGCATTCATCACACAATTTGCTTATTTGCGTTTTTATTTATGGCCTCATGTGGCGATTTGGAACATTTTTGTCCAGTTTCTCCAGCACTTTGCTAATATCTGATATTATCAGATGCATGTAAAATTAATTTATAGATTTCGATCGCTGATATGTTATTCACTGTTTAAATAAACATGCTGAATTATCTTATTATAAGCTTCATGCATGAAACGGTGACAAAAAAGTTCTGTTAATTCCAATTTTTTATCTTGGTAATTTCGTAACTCCAGAGATCTATAGAAAATCCAGTGTCTTATGTTAAACACAGTGATGGTCAACCTATTAGGCAGCATAGGCCACCGCCTAGGGTCCCGTTTTCTGAGAGGCAGTGACTTAGCAAAACATGACTCAGGGCAGCACTTGGGCTTTGACCTGCACTGGCTAGGTGCTCAGGTCGGCTCCACATTAACTCTGTCACTCTATTCCCCACCAGTCTGGAGGACCTTTGCGTCACATTCCTGGAGGAGATTTTTTTGGGCACTTTTTAATTCACATGAAGTATATAATGCATTTTTTTCCACTCCTGCCTTGTAACATGTAGCATCTAAGTGGTAGAAAAGGGTGTTGGTGAAAGTACTGAGCAGATGATACAAGGCCTATTAATATGAGGCAGTAGAAGGATGGAGCATGGGGACAAGCTGGCTGACAGTGTGTGATCTAAGCCGGTCAAAATGACAGCTAATAAAAAGCAGGCTGCTTGGGAATGTGGCCTTCCTGGCCCCAAGATGCACACAGTCATACAGTTACTCACAGTCACACACATACCAACATGTATACACAGAGGGGGCTTGATGTCTAACCAACATTTTCAACAGTTTAATATGTGGGCTGAATTGTTCCAAAAAGAAACAAACTTTTCTGTTTACATAAAGAAATTACATCGATAATCTTTTGCTTTTTATTTACTTTAGTTATGAGGAATCCTGTTAATGATATCAACTAACAAAGTCCTTTAATATTGAAAGGGCACCAAGGGTGAAAATATGGGCCGCTTCTGGTCTGATCTTAGTCTGCTCTGTAGTAACATGCAATTAATAACCTTTTCTGTGGAAGAATTAAGATGTTCATTTCTGTGAATGAACTACATGTTTCCATGGACCATCATGAGTAAGGTTTTAATCCACTGAAGTAGGTTTTTATATTATACTTTCTGTCTTGATTTAAACATCCAGATATGTTTAATATGACTTTAATTTCTATGAATAGCTAGCTTCATTTACAGTGACCAATAAAAATCACCGGATAATAAAAATACGTCAGCCAGAGCAAGGCTCTCCAGGACAAAGGTTTGTTATCCCTAGTCTATGAAACAACAACCAGGCAGTAGTAGATTTGCGGTGGAAGATGTTGATAAGCAAGCAGGACACTGGGAGAGGACTTAATGTGAAGAGGGAATAAATAAATGCAGGGAGTTCAGGAAGGGTTGATGTGAAGGTAAAGCTGGCCATTAGATCTTGATTTCAGTGCGGAAGGTCTGAGTAGGCTCGTGTTTGGCCCTGGCCTTAACTGTCAGGGCACCATCACTGCCAAGCGATGACATCACTGAGGTGGGGTCTACCTCTTCTGGTAGCTGGCACTTGTGAGTGAAGGTGTTCATCACCGTACCATCTGCTGCCAGCTGGGTCAAAGCAAAGAGGGTGTTGAATGAAGAGAGGGTGGAGAATCAGAAGGGCAGGGGGATGTTTTGGATTTAAGATTGACAGAAAAAAAGGAAAGCTGAAAATAATGAACCTGAAAAAAATCCCACCAATATGGTTTCTCTCCAGACTCTCCTTATCAACAGTCTGGCATTCCCCTTGCAATTGGAATCACATCTCTAGACATCACTTCTTCCTTGCTACATCCATGATTGGTGAAACCATTGTTCCTAAACCAGAGGTGGATAGTTCATGTCAACTAAGTAAATATCTAGACCAAGAATTTGTTTCAACCAACCAGTTGAGCATAAAGAGTCACAGTCACAGAGTACACAACTAGTTGGCTGAAACAAAATCTTGGTCTAGATTTTTACTTTTTGAACCTGAACTATCCACTTCTGATGACCATATAACACTGACTAATAGAATTAAAAGTACTGTAAATGGAGCCTTCTCACCTTCTCAGCCCGGACCTCAACCTGGTTGTTTGAGGTCGTAACAATGACATCCTCTGGGGAGAAGTCACTGACGTCTACAGTGAACAAGTATGTGTCTCCCGAAGTCCTGATCTTTCCTGCAGTTCCTGTGCAGCCTGTAGGGGGCAACCAGCAATGCTTTTTTATCACTGTTACTTTCTTTTGTCATTTCCCTTTTGATCCCTGCCACATATGTAAGCACATAAAATGCACCTGTTTCAAGATTTACTGGAAGGGATGAGGCTTTGAAACCCGGAACACTTGTACAGTGATTTATTGACCATCTTAGCCAGCTTCTGATTATGTTTTCAGTTTAAATTGGGTTATACCAGACAGTCACTGAATCATAAATCAGGATATTATTAAGCTTAACGGGGTTTCAAGCCTCATTGCTCCCATCTTTAAACTTGTGACATTAGCAAGGATTTTTTGGCTCAGTTAAAGGTAGCTACCTAGCTGCAAGCTATGGCGTGGAAATTACGAAAGGGTGATGGAACTAGAAAACTATTTATGTGATTAACTAGCAAGATTCCCTAAAGCAAAATGATTTACAGTTAGTTTATTATAAACCAACAACTGGCAGTATATATACCTTTAAGGACTTGTCTGAGTAAATATCTCGCTGGTGCATTGCTCTTCCCCTATGTGTCCGTGCAGGACTGTGTACACTAGTCACTAGGCAACAGGCTGTTTAAGCGAAAGCCAGGCGTCCCTCTTCTAATTCCCCGTGGCTGAGGTCATTGTAATGGCCTGCTACCAAGCATTTCCTAGCATGCTGAAATGGCTGGTGCCTCCACGGCTGTTCCCCTCACCAACCCTGCCTGTGAGCACTATGGAACATACATCAAAATGCTATGATGTCTAGTCACTGTTAGATACTATTTAGCCACAATTAGATAGCACTTGTCTCTTGTACATATAGCAAATATTTCCAATATTTAACTGACTGACTTTCTTTTCTTTGCCATGAAATCGAGAAATGAGCCCTCTCAATCTTCACTCACAGTAATATTAAAACATATTTCATAGCATCCCATTAATACTTGTTACAATATGGATGTGCTTCTGGGAGTAGAGGCCTTAAACCTGTGCTACATGTGCATGACAAACCCAAGCAGAACTTAGCAAACCCTGGAATATACACACAAACACAAACCCAGTGTGTCCTGGTGAGGTGGCCGCATGAAAGACCCAAAGTCCCCAGCGAACATTCCTCTGCCCTTCTCCATGTACGGTGTGGTAGACGAGGATGAGGAGGAACAATAGGAGGAAGATGCCTGGTCGAAACTGTGCTCCGATCGGAAAGCAGAGGAGTTGGTTGCACTCATCCAAGGGACAGTATGCCTGTGGTCCTTGTGAAGGAGAGATGTTTTGCGGTGGAGGTGACTGCCAGGTGAGGGGTTCACTCAGAGCTCTAGGATGACGCTTTTCTGATCCAAATGACTCGAAGAAGATTCACCTCAGAATAAACTCCAAGGACTTGATAACTCCTCTTTGCTCTCCAGGGCTGTCTTCACACCCTCCCTATCTCTGTTCTCTATGTCTGGCTCTTCTCTTTTTATTCTGTCTCTTCCTCTCCGTCCCTTGCTCTTGTGTCACAGTGTGTCCTCCGACAAAGTCAGCCTGTCATGCTTTTATATTGCCTGTGTCACTGTTGAGCTTCTAACCAATATTTGTGAGTTGAGAGGGGGAGAGAGAGAATGGGTGTGTGTGTTTGTGTGTGTGTGTGTGTGTGTGTGTGTACTCTGGGAGTTTTTGCGGGATATCTGAGTGCTATATTTATCTCATAAGAAGAGGATGAGAGAGTGTTAGTGACTGGAAACGTTCTGTGCCACAAGGGCTTGAAGTGGATGAGAGTCTCCTCACAAAACGCTCAGTAACAGAGAGAAGGAGGAGGTAATGAGTAGAATGCACAAGGTTCAGCTGTTCACAGGTTCTACATTCCAGGCACCGCACAGCCCCTAAACCACATACTGTATTTATTGACCTCTCCCTGTGTTACATTCCTCTGTCTGCATTCTTTTGGTTTAGTTAACAGGGGTAAGGAACCCTGATCCTGTATTCAGCAGGTTTTCTATCCAACCTGATGAGTTCTTATCTGCCTGAGATCGAGTTTGGTTCATCAGAGACCTTTTAGGATGGAAAACCTGCTGGATACCAGCACCCCAGGTTTAGAGTTGCCTACCCCTGGGTTCCAGGATCATCCAGGATGTCCATCTTCACTCAGCAAAATCACCAGAAGACACTGCCTGACAAATTCTGTATATTGAATAGATAAGTATTACAAAAAGAAAAAAACTGATGTCAAATGTGAGAAAGACAATGATGTCATTTCCATCCTTGAGGAACATGTAAAACAGTCTGGGGGGTGTTAATCACAGTAGGACCAAAATGAAAGGATGGAAAGAATCTGTTGGGGTTGCCAGGGGAGGAATAACACTGGAAAGGAGGGATTATGCAGCATCTGTCAGATGGGGGCAAGACTATTATTATGATCACAAACAAGTGTTCTTGTCCTGCCTCAAGCTGTGTGTGGCAGTCACACCCATTCAACCATCTGCCCAAAACTGCTCTGCTGTTGTTCCACCCTTAACAATGATATTGACAAGTTGCATGTAGTCGTTTTTCTAATGTGGTCATAATTGAAGACTTGACTTGTCTTGGTTCTGACTCGGTGCTTAATAAGAGCTTGTCTGTGCCACATCTTTGTGCTGCAGCTACACAGGAGCTCCACATGTTGACCTACCCTTGTTAATGTTTCTCAACTTTCTACCTCCACTATTGCACTGCCAACAATCAATTAAAGAAGTCAACTGGAAAAAACCCTATATATATATATATACATATATACATATACATATACATATACATTAACTGCCTTAATCCTTTGTGGCATAGATTCAACAAGGTACTGGAAACATTCCTCAGAGATATTGGTCCATATTGACA
>JAODKM010000037.1:4208308-4219301 GCA_026780845.1 Petrocephalus sullivani | reverse complement strand
TGTTCTCCCTATGGTGTCTGTTGTATGCATACTCTCCCCATGGTGTGCAGCATTCACATGTTCTCCTTATGGTGTGTGGCATTTGCACATACCAATGACATTCAAAATGATACAGCAGACTTGACCAGGAAATGTCTATTACAGACTTCCAGTACAAATCAGAATAGAAAAGTCTCTGCAGCGGGTGTTCTTATCTATGGCGATGAATAGATACAGATTCACACATGTTGTTGTGATTGATTATTGGTATTTTTTTCAGCTAAAGAAAATGATTGAACGTTTGGCTAAAGGAGAAATAAAAAAAAACAATGGCTAGTGTGTCAGAATAACAAATCCAGTGGGTTGGAGTGAGCAAGAGGTGTGTGAATTTCCAGAGGAGCCCTACACTGAAGATATCCACCTGAGCTAAAGACCGGGACAGTACTAATAACAGACCAAAGGCAGCGTCTCCCTCGGCAGTGTCTCACTCTCACTGTAATACCTCAGGGCCGTGCAGGACCAGCTCTCATGCTCTAGTGCGTAAAGCTTTCCACAGTTTATCCATAGATCCACAGTTTTATTTAGCTCTTTCATTACGCTCACCTTCCTTAAGGGGAGAATAGCCGATTGCAGCATAGACAGTGGCCAGATTGCATTGCTCTCCCCAGCGTTTCCATGTGCCCTTCCGGATTCTCCTCGCCACTCTCTCTTCCCTCCCTGTTTTGTTTCTCCCTGTCTCGCCTTTTCCCTCCAATATTTTACTATTTTATGCAAAAGCCTTAAATACCAGCTTTTTTCTTATCTCACACACAATGAGACAAACCTTTTATAATTACGCATTAATTACAAAACAGTAATACGTAATTATTATGCCGTATCTTTTGGCATTAGTAAAGCTCAGATGTGTAATTCTGCACACTAGATTCCAAGCTTGAGTGGAATTTCCAGGAAGTCCAGCCCTGTTATAGCAGCAGTGACAGACTGACAAACACCACCACCAAATGCCAATAGCCACTTTAAGCTCTCTGGAAAAAAACACTCTGAGTTCACCTCTCTCGTTGTTGCTCTGAGAAAACAGGCACTTGCTAAAATAAGGACGTCAACAAATCACTAGATGATGTATTTTGCTGCAAGTAATATGTAATAATAAATACTGTACATCCAATAAGCAAATGGGGCCATTTATTGACTGGTGGAATATTTTATGCATGGAGTGAGGCATGATTTGACACCTTATTTTAACAGCTTCTCAGTTTAACAGTTTCTCAGTTTGTGTGTATGTGTTTGGTAGGAAGTATGGAGTTATCTGGGTTTGCGTTGGTAGGTGGTTGCAGATATTAAACTGTCCATGTAACATTCTAAATAGGGCAGCAATAATTATTGTATACCTAAATCCATAAATAAAATGTCTATATATCCATGACTCACAATAATGTACATTAAACAAATTGACTGGAATGGTAACAAGTAATCTGGTGAGCAAAAGTATACATTCCATCTTCTTAAATGGAATCATTTACACAAAATGAGTTATTTAGTTCAAAATGAATACATTTCCATTTCTGTCCCCCAGGAAACAACATTCAGCTGAAAATAACCATATTCAGACCATTGCATTACATGAGGGTGCCTCCATTTTTGTGATGCTACTAATCTGAAATATCAAGTTGTCAGCATAAAATATTTCTTTCGCTCATTGCGGTAATAAGAATTTATTTTATTGGTGTGGCTTGTTTTGATTTGTTTTAAAATTCAGGAAACGGCAAAGTTGTGATGTTATTTCGATTCTGAAGAGGTCATTGCTTTGAATACTCTTCAAAAGAAAAGAAAAGGTCAAAATATGCTTTGAGTTATATAAATGTGCCCCGTATTAGACGGGCAATCTAATTTCTTCTCTGACGGAAGGCAGGTTTTGGTCGATACCTGGCACACTCGCTATCATCAAAGTGTTTATGGTGAAAAAGTCGCTAGCCATTAAGTGCCGCAGCCAAGCACAAACATTGACTCATTGTTATGTCATTCCGCTGGAAAGGAACCAAGCGGCGTACCTGGTTAAAATATGCGAGCGACTAGATGATCCGGCAAATCAGCTACTCGTCTTTCGGTGGCCAGGGCAGTACTCGTCTCTGTCGAATGCGGCTCTCCACAAGCCTGGAGCTGAAGGTCAGCATGCAGGCATATTGATTTACCAGGATAAAACGCATGAAAAAGCCTATCGTGGTCTCATTAGTTTCAGTGCTTCGGCTGCACGGTTAATGCATGCTCTAAAAAAATATATAATTCATCTTTTGTATTTATCTAATAAAATGAAAGCAGCCTTGGATATGTGAAAGGCGCAATATAAATGTAACATTATACTTATAATTTTATATCTTTGATGGCTGTCTATTGAACATATTGTTCTCAGTAATTATTTTAATTACATAATTAATATTACTTAAATATACTGGTTTTGTTTAGGCAAATGAAACCTTTACATTCCAATTCTGAGAAGTAAATCAGTCGGAATAATGTAATTATAAAATATTTGAATGCGTTCATTCTGGCTCATATCTTGGAGGAAAGAAAATTTTTGGTTTAAGATTCTTCATTGACTTAAATGACAACTGTGTTGTGAACAAAACAATAAACCAATACCTCGGATCATCTGCACAGAGTCTATTTTGTATTGATTTCTCTGTCAGCACAATGGTATAGAGACAGCCCCTTGTGAAAAGGCTAATTCATTCTTCACATTGTTTTAAAGATCAGAATCCGAAGGATCAGCAGTAGAGAATCCAGGAACGTGGCTGGATTGCAGTGCTGGGGGTCAGGGGGTTGAGTTGCACGTGGTATGTCATATCTGTACACAGGCAGTTTCTCACATATCGAGACTCTCAGTTCAAAGTCTAGTTATAAAAAACCTCATCCTCGGATAGGGAGCTGCTGTCTGCATAACGGATGGAGCCGTCGGGCCGGGAGGCCTTCCGTGTGCGTGCCGTCAGCTCCACTTCAGGCTGCCAGTGACTGCCAGGCAGCTGCGGGGGAAAGAGGGGGCCACCCTCGGTGTAACGGTGCCAGGGGCCACCAAGGCCACTGCTGTCGAACAGGTACTGGGAGAGGGTGACACTGTCTGCATCTGGGAAACAGAGGACATGGGGGGATGGCGTTAGCGTGCTCAGAACGCACAGAATGCCACGAACTTGAACAAAGGGCAAGGCTGCAAATGAGGAAACGTGAAACGGCCAACCAGAACGTAACTACCTGTAACACATCAGGAATAATCAAAATGTTATACTCTAATTTCTTAAGCTGAGTCCTACATATGTATCACCAGGCAATATTCATTAATAATAATCTCACTGGGAATTATCAGGTTATAGGATGATCTGGAGCAGCTGAAATGCAGACATTTATGCTTCGTTTCCTAACCGCCTCAGTGGGCAATCATGGCAGGTTTGTGCTATTGCTATAGAGATATATGAGCAGACATACAGTAACCCAGCCTATATTTTGATTATTTCTTCCCCAGACTGAGAGTTAATAACCTATGAATGGAAGCTGTGAAGAATTGGGTGGGGCGGAGCTTAGCTGTCCAGGCTCTTGGTGTCTTCTCCAGCTGTTTCTCTCAAAATAATACTAGTCTGACCTGGTTTTCTTTAGTGTCTGTCCTATTGGCTAAAATATACTGGCCTCTTTCCCACGAGTTTTCTCTTTGTACACCTGACTAGCTTTTTATGGACAGTTCACAGCACAGGTAGATATTGCTGGGTTATATAAAATGTTTAATAATATGCAATTTACCACAATTGTAAGAGCTGTGTCTAGTCAGGAGGGCATATGACTATGCAATGCAACAGAGCTGATGTAGTTATGTTTCTGGAGGGTAGGTAGATGGCAAGGTCTAGTGAAGGGTCTGACGTCTCTCTGGGTCAGTACCTTGTAAGGGTCCAGAGCAGCGGTTTGATCCATTTGGGGCGTCCTGAGAGGACCACACAGAGAGGGCAGCCTCTGCCAGTGCAAACTGTTGTGCCACCCCTGCGACAAGCGTAGGTGGGTCATTTAGGTGGGTTTCCAGAGCATTTAACCCAGAACTCTGCTTACACCGCCGGAGGCTACAGTCCCCAGGCAGACATACTGACCTGCAGCAAAGCGTGCCTCCTTGGCCTCGTCTGATAAGTCAGAGTATAGCTGCTCGTCCTCCTGCAATCCTGCCCCTGCCCCTCCCCATCCACCCCTGGCCCTGTCCCAGCCCGCCCCCTGCTGGACACTGCCGCCGCCACCCAAGGCCTTCCACTCTATGAGGTGGGCGACACGGCCCTGAGCCATGGCAGTGGGCTTGGTAATATGCTCCTTTATGGTGGCCACCAGACCTGAGGAGAGAATGCAGAAGAGAATGCTCTTCCCCAGGGTGTGGGGAAGAGCATTCAGGGGGTCGGGGGGAGAGGATGCAGGCCGCACTGAGCCGGAAATCAGGAACAGAGCATATTAGATGCCTTTTCTGTCTCCTGCGGTTCTAACAATAACCATGCAACAGACAAGCAACACCAATCACTTAGCATATTAAATTCCCATGATCATTATTATTTCTTCTGCAATAACTGCTGCTTTGTCTTATTAATACGTAAGTCTTTTCCTTTATTTGTTTATTTATCAAGTATATCATCAGTTCTTAAAATCAACATATATTTGTTAGCCATTTAATCTCATGCCAATATTTTATTCCGTATTTTGAATTGTGTTTTAAAAACAGATAGTGTCTGGCAATAAATTAAATTGCAATATTTTTTTTTCCATTAAGGATTCTCATAAGACTTAGCTTTATAATTAAACTGTGAGCATTATGCTGGAACAGGTTCATAAAGCCATAACAGTTATGAGGAATGAGCACGAGATTGTGGGGAATGGAAAGGAATGCTGGAAAAATGATGGCGGGGGGTGGGGGGGGGCATGACAAAAGATGCTGGAAGGGGGACCAGATCTGAAGACATGCATCCAAGCAGCAAGAGGGAACGAGTGAAAGGAACATCTGCACAGCTGAGAAAAGATCAGTGTCCTCAGTCTCATGGTGAGATAGGGAAGTATGGAAAGTGCAGAAAAACAACTTGAGGAGCTGAGCGAACATCTCAGCGTCTCCCGCATACCCAGCAGGGAGGAGGTGGCTAGCTCCCCAATGTTGTAGTTGCTCCCCCGGCTCTTCTCCTCTGGCAGAATCCCATTGGCCGGCTCCTGAGCTCCCTAGATACGTGGGCACAGACAGACACATAGGGTGGAGCCTGTGCTTCAAATGATCGCGATTGAAATCATTGATATTAACCTAAATATTCCATTCAATTTATACAGCCTCAGAACCTGTCGGTGCAATAAATAGTCCCAAAACAATAAAGCTATTCTAATCAAAAAATGCTAAACAAACTGATAATTGTTAAATTGAAAAAAGTACAATCAGCTGGTGAATATCTAGCAAATAATCAGAAAAACTGAAAAAAGAGATGAAAATAAATAAAATAGTTTGCAGCAGGATAATAACCTTTTACTGGATAGAGGCAGTGAATCAATCCACATGCTATCTTAATCCATCAGCTACAAACCTGAAAGGACAAATTTATAGCTGAGGAGGTACATGAGAGATTAAAGCAGACTAGAACCTTAAATTGTGGGCTGGTGCAGCCAAAGAAAGGTATATTCCCCGCTGTCACCTGGGGCTTACGTTTCATGCTATGTCAGATATATAACGCTGTTCAGTGAGAGATGTTTGTCTGGGTTTTGTTCTACTCCTTGCAATGCTCCCCTCACAGTCTTCCATGAAACAAACCTTGAAGACAGGCTTCCCATCAGCACACGGCTGTAGTTCTGTCTCCTGCAGCTCAGGGGCGCTCTGGAGCCCTGCATGAGGGAAACACGCTGAGCCATGTGAGAAAGTATGCGGTGATTGTAACAGGAGGGAGATGGGAATCTATGCTTCCATGGCAATCAGAACCATGACAGATGTGAGCAGGCTTTCCAGAGGAGAAGGCAGTGTCTGCCTGGCTCACTTTCAACCTGCGTCACATCTGATTTCCATGTGATATATGCTGTGAAGTGTCATCCTCCCCTTTCTATTGAATTCCAATGCTGAGCTTCCAGCCAACCTCAGTCACACAAAGGCTACCCTCTCTATCCCAATTACAATTTCTATCCAACAAGCTAAATTATTCATTTAGCAAAATCAGACACTACCAGACAAGTGTTGGTGGTATTTCAGTATATTCAAACCTATAATGGTCTCTTATGTAATGTTCTCCACAGATAGACACATGGAAAGTTGGAGAGACTGTGACATCCCCAGACAGATGGGGAGAAATTAACACTCATAGATAATTGGTGATTCGGGTGGATGTTTTCAGATAGACAGACAGGTACAAACTTGCATTCTCCGTGGCAGGCAGGGAGACAGGCACACATTGTTTCACGGACAGAGAGAAATATAGTTCCATACTCACAGACAGGTAGAGAGAGAAATATAAACTCACAGTCATATAGGAAGGCAGGTCCAAGGTCACAGACTGTAGACAGTTGCATGCTCACAGGGAAGCAGAGACAGATAAACAGTCCAAGATAGCAGTAACACAGATGCAAGTATAAGTATTAAGTAGCTGGTCACGGGTACATAAATAAATGTCAAGGCACATACAAACAGGTAGTTTCATAGCATGATACTAACCAAAATGAAGGTGGACACCAGACATAAACTGTAACAAAAATGAAAGAGACACTATAAGAAAGCAGACAGCCCATTAGTAACACATGCAAATTCCCATGGAGGGGTGGACACATTCACAAGCCAGAAAAAACAGGTAGGGACTTACTGGAAGGTGGAGAAGCAGGTGTACATTTACAGAAAGCCAGAGACAGGTGGACACAGAGACAGTTATAGAAACAAGGACACTATGGACATCTAGAGAAAAGTGTGAGCTCAATAACAGGTAAACAGCATACAGGTAAACACTGGCATGTACGGTAATGTACAACAGGAATGGTAAAGGGACAGGTCAAGTAACAGGTACAGACATCACATCCACTCATGCATAGTCACAGCAATATCCTTTCAATCTCTCAGTAATTTCATATTTATAATTTGATTGAATTTCTAATTATAATTATTACAATTTGTGATACACATATATAGTTGAATTTCCAAAGGCAAACAAAAACAGAAAGCTCTAATATGTGAATAACTGAATATAATTTTCTTATTCATGGAAAAGTTCAAAATGTAAACCACAATAAATGTAGACCAAAACTAATTTAGACCACAATAGTAGGATACTGATGAAAGTGAGCTGATTGTGGTCATTTCCTCTTATAGCACAAATCAAAAGGAACTTCATACTTACTGTTTTTTCCTCCCAGGACATTAATTGATAAAACGGAAGAATGTGTGTGATGATTAGCAATAGCATTGAATATACACGGTGTGGCCAGTTTATTAGGTACACCTGCTTGCTAATGCAAGCAGTCTGCTCTGCCAAAGAGAGAATCATGTGTCTGAAACTGGATACAGGCAGCACCTAGACAGGGTCAGGAGGCTCACTTAATGTGCGGCTAAGCACTAGAACAGCAAAAGTCTGACCTGGCTGATTTTGAATGTGCTATGATTGTTGGCACTATGGATGTCGGTTCCAGCATCTGAGATGCACCCTCTCGGGATTCTTACAGCGCTGTACAGTGTGTAGAGTTTACAGGGAAGGGTGACGAATAAAAAACAGCCAGTTCCTGGCACCTCATTAATGAGAGATGTCTGAGGGGGCTGGCCAGACTCATTAACGCTAACAGGAAGCCCACAAGTGCAAAATAACAGCTCCGAATAATAGCGATGTGCAGAGTGGCTTCTCTGAGTGCACGGCTCCTCAGCCTGGAAGCGGATCTCGAGACAAAAGCAGATCTATGCAGTAGCAGCTTGCGGTACCTAAGTGATTACTCAGTGTACATTACCTCATTTGTATGGCACTCAAAATGAGTAATAATCAACATTTTGAAATTATATTAAGATTCTCAAAAATTCTGTTCTAAAAACTGAAAAGTTTTTACATCACATACACACAAAAAGCATTTCCAGATGATTTTATATATTATTTTTATGGAAATCTTTGATTTAGAGTTATGGTATGCAATGCTGGCTATATACTGGCTATTTGAATTTTGGTATAATGATAACATGTTAGGGGACAGTCAAATGTATATGAAACCAGAAGCAATGATGTTTCTATTTTTGTATTTTTTTTATCATCTTGGGCACGGAGAATTTAACCATATATATTTGGATTTGTATTTATGTCATCAATCATTTGGTTATATAATGAGGACAATAAAAAGTAAATAAACCGTTTTGATACATCTATGTAACATTAATACTCAGGAGCCAGCTGTGGAATGTTGAACAGTTTCCATGATCGCATGTAATTTAGAAAATGAATGATCTGGTCCTCCATGCGAAAATACGGAAGCAATAATACTGTAGTAACATAACATATAATAGCACAGGAATAATCAGCAGCATTCAGAGCAGTAACATTATCTATGTATTAGCAATAATAATGACTGGCTCCTTTGCTTCATACGTCTATGAGGTAACGTAAGGTGAGATAATCTATGTTGTTGGAGCCTGCTTTCTTAAAGCAGGAAGAAGTGATAAGAAATCATGCCCCTTTCAGCATCTAAAAAGAGTACTGTAAATTCGAGATGGGTTCGCAAAAAAGTCTGTTTCTTCTGTACGTCATTTGTCAGGTCAACTAGTCCATATATCTGCACTTAAAGGAACACTATCACATTCAACCTGAGCACAATACTCAACTTGAACCATGAGTTTTTGCCAGTTTCTGGCAGACTAGCTGATAGGTGTTAGTCAAGAGATTGTGTCGGAGGAGGACGCTGAGGTCTGCTTCGTTCTTTCGCATGCCAGAAGAGGTGACCCTCTCATAACACCGTACTAAACTTCTCTTCACTGTCAACGCTATAGCCGTCAGCCCGAAGTGGAGGGCTAGAAGCCTCTGATGGACAGACAAATAGATGAAGGGACAGACACACAAACAGTTGAACAGAGAGAGCACTGACCTTTGTGACCTTTGCAGAGGCAGGCGCCCATGCTGACCAGTCAGGGGTTCAGAGTCGGTTATCTGTTCACCATGCTGTCTCGAAAAAGGACTGACAGGGGCTGAGCGGGAGAGCGAGGAAGAGAGACAACAAGAGCCAAACACAATGTAAGGAGAAAGGAGTAAATTAACGGGGACAAGGAGGGGTGAAGGACACAGGAAGATCAAGGAGAAAGACTCATCACAGAGAAAAAGTCCGTGAGAGAAAGACAGGGGAGAGCCTGAGCTGTGGTGTTTCCTGTCGCTTGTGAGACTGACAAACGCGGTTTACGTGTGTCTGTGTGTCAGAGGGGTGAAGAGAGAGAGAGATAGAGAGAGAGAGAGGGAGAGAGGGAGAGAGGGAGAGAGGGGAGTGGAGCATTAAAGAAGAAAATAATGGAAACATACTTGCTGATGTCTACCGACTCCTCCCCTGGCCCCGCCTCCTTCATTATCAGCCGTTTTAGCTGCACACCCTTTGTGCGCCATGTGACTGGGAATCCCCCTTCCCAGAACAACACAGCCCCACTTCACAGCCCTACTCACCTCAGCAGCTGAGGGGGAGGGGAGAGTCATGGTAGGCTAAAGGGACAGGTTGTCATGGTGCGTTACTTACCGTGTCATCATGTATGACTGTGCTACGTTTCCTTTTGGTAATGTGGCACTGTTGTCCTACTGGCTGTTTAAATTATGCTGAGCAGGATACACATAGATTCTTCAGACAGGAACAAGGCTGCATTTATACCTGACGGAGAAATGCATGGGGTGAAACTGTCAGCAGTATCGTAGACCTTTCCACCCTGACCAAATTAACCAGTAAAATGATGGATGGATGGATTATCAGTGCTTTTCATTGTTTCAAAATGCATTACTAAGAGTATGTGAGATTGTCAATTGATCTATCAATATAGCCTCATCATACAACCAAAGTAATAAGTACTTTTTAGGTAGCCTTCAGTGGAATAAGAAGAAAAAAAATAATGAAGATGTTAAACTGATAGTGTTTGCTCACATTCAGTTGGTTTCATCTATCATCAGGATTTCACCCTTGTGAAGGGAATCATCACACACATCCATGTTCATTCATCTTTATTGTCAAAGAGACCCATAACAAAGAGAAATAGCCCATCACTGCCATCTATTGGCTAAATGTGGCACTGCAAGCAATACATGGAGATTCTATTCGGCACTGTAATAACTCAACTTGTCTATGCGTCCCCTCTGCCTGCCAAATCCATTATTCTCAACATATCAGGAACCTCCGCAGACACGACAATTATAAAGAGGGCCTGTAGAAGAATCCCTGAGTGGGACATTATGTTTGGCAAGAGAAATTAGCCTTGATTTATTTGGTGCCTCCATGGATGACAGGCTGGACAGCTTTGTTTTTGCTGATATTGCTGATGCAGTGCTCTAGGTGGTAGCTTCAGGCTGGAATCTCTGGTGCCCTCAGTGTGCAGCTGCAGCTTCAGCTTCTTAATAGACTACGAAAGGGTTAATGTTAGAGCAGGTTGGGTCAACAAAATGAACCGCAGTCACTCCTTAGATCCCCTCTTTTTGTTTCAGTGTATCGTTCAGAATTATCTAAAATTATATTGTTAGTATTTTACTGGCAACAATTTTATTGTGGTGGTGGCACAGTGGCTAGCACTGTTGCCCCAGGTCCTTGGGACTTGGGTTCGATTGATGCAGAGCCATTTGGGATTTGAATGTTCTCCCGAATGTGTTGTGGAGTTTCCTCTTCCTCTGGGTACTCCAGCCCCCCTACAGTCCAGACACATGCTGAGGCTAATTGGAGTTGTCAAACTGTGTGTGTGTGTGTGTGTGTGCGTGTGCGTGTGCGTGTGCGTGTGTGTGTGTGTGTGTGTGTGTGTGTGGACATGTTTATATTACGTTGTGGGGACCCAATGTCCCCACAGTGTGAT
>JAODKM010000037.1:4162345-4178771 GCA_026780845.1 Petrocephalus sullivani | reverse complement strand
CAAAAGGACGGGCCAATAACACCAGGAAATACGGGGATATTTTTTTTTTTTTCGCCTCCGGGGCCCCACACACCACCCCCCCCCTTTAAAGGGGGGGCAGGCCCCTTATCCCCCCCCCCCCCCCCCGCTAAACTGCTAGAAAGCAGACAAAAAGAAGACGGCAGGGAGGAGAGGAATCCAAAACAGAGGGGAGGAAAAATCGATGATTTCATCAAGATTTGTTCGTGATGACAGATGAAAAGGTGGAAAAATGGAAGCATAAAAGAAAGTAGGCGTGTGAGCAGGGTGGCGGGGGGCTTTACTCACCGTTTATGCAGCAGCAGGACACCACCGACCACAAGGAGCATGGCTCCTCCTCCAACGATGGCTCCCAGGACCACTGGTGTGTTACTGGAGACCTGGGCCTCCACTATAATAAAGAAACAGCCAAGTCAAACAAGACTGAGACACAAGGTCACAGTGATTAATATGAATGCTGCACAACTACACAGTGACGTAACGAGCACAGTCTCGTACACTGACCTAGAGGCGTCGTTTCAAATTCATGCTCCACGCTGTTACCACTTGGGGTGCCGTCTGGGTTCAAAACCGTGACTCGGAACACGTAGACAGTTCCAGGTGCCAGCTCGCTGATCTGAACCGAGTTCTTTTCCAGAACCAGCACCGTGTAGGTGGTGATATCACTTGCAGTGCCATCATCCTGACGCAAGAAAGATGGACAAGGTAATTAGTACCGAATCAAAGCAGATCTGTGGTCACATTCGGCTCCCTGGGGCCACGCTCACCTTTTTGCGATACATCAGCTCATAGCGAGGGCCTCTTCCTGACCTCTGAGAGAGAACCCAGGACAGACTCAGGCTGCTGCTGCTTCGCTTGTCCAGGCGGATCAGGGTCACTGCAGGGGGCTCTAGGGACCAAATACTCATTAATGCATTGAGGCTACACAGCTGATTAATGGATTTTGCTGCACTATTCTTAGTAAAAGAAACTGTTAAGATGAGCGACTCTAACCTCTGTGGTGCAGAGCTGTGGTGACGGAGGTGGTGGCCCTCTGGCTGCTGTACTGGGACACGCCGGTGCGTGCCTCCACCGTGAAGGTATAGTTAAGCTGGGCTTCCAGGCCGCTCACAGTCACATAGGGCTCCCGGAAGGTGGTCTGATGGGGCTCAAAGCGGAGCTCCTCCCCGCAGGGCTGGCAGGCCGCCACCTCGCACTGCTCACACGTCACACTGTAAGCCACGTCGTCGCGGCCGCCCGTGTCTGCCGGCGCTAGCCACGTCAGCCGCAGCTTTCCGGCCCTCACTGTGGCAAGCAGGTTTCGAGGGGCAGATGGCAGGCCTGTGGAAGAGGGCGAGGAGGAGTGAGAGAGATGCAGCTGGCCGCACTCCTCCTTCCTCTGGAGCCATATGCTTCCCCCAGCCTCCCCGTGTTTTGTTCTTTTCTTGATTCCCCTGTCTCGTCATCGCACTATTACTCTGAGCAGCTTTGAAATGGGGACCTGATACTCTCTCTCCCCTTTAGACCACTGTTTCTCATCTAGTCCTCCTGGATCCCAAGATGGTCCACATTTTTGCTCCCTCCCTGCCAGACAGACCACATTTTTGCACCCTACCAGCTGCTGGGAGGGATAAAAAATGTGGATGCCTAAGGGTCCCCGAGGACAAGTTTGAGAAACCATGGTGTACCAGGTGTACTGGTGTACACACAGTTAGGAGCTGGGAGGGAGCAAAAGCACCGTCGACAGTCCACGAGGACCGGTTTGAGAAATATTTGCTTTACACCTTCAGATGCCACCAAAAAGTTTCTGGTGCTTCACGGCAACACAGTACAATGTAGGCAACGGAAAGCATGCACCACTATCATGAATGTAACATCATCAAGAAGATGTATGACAATGAAACATCTGAAGTGTTTGGTGTTTGGTGTTTACCAGAGCAGTCCTCAGAGGTGGGGTCCTTGGGGGCCCGGTAGAAGCCCTCGCGGCAGGGGCAGGTCTGGGAGCCTGCAGATGAGCGTTGGGTGTTCTCCGGACAAAGAGCACACTTCTCCGAGGACAGAGAGGCCCTAAAGTAGCCGGCCCGGCAGGCTACAGTGGAAAACACAATGATGCAACTCGTGAGGAACCTCACAGAGAAGACGCGTGTCCATACTCCTTTTCACATCTATTTGCCGTCCTTTATAATGCCCAAGCCTTCAAATTACACATTAACCATGCTATTCCTGTAAACAGAACACACATACACACTCATTTGTGGTTGCAGCCATTTTTTTCACCATAGGCTGTATGCAAAGGGTTATTATGGTATTATCTATGGTTTCAGAACTGCAAAACCACACACAGGCAGAATGTGCTGCAGAACAATCCTGCTGTTTTGTGCAAACCATACCAGTTACCCAGCATTCCTGAGGAAGAGGGCCGCCAGAAATACATTGCAGGGACAGAGCAAAGAGTGGCCAGGAAACTCTCCACGTGAACGAGAAACACTATCTGGGCATCACCAGCGTCAGCGACACGCTTTGCTGTAGCCCCATCAGTGTTATCTGCATACTGTAGGCTATTTTCCCATGTCCCGGCCTGACAATGATACCATCAGCTATGCGAATAGCTCTCGGCAAACTGCTGGAGCGAGTTGGGCGCCGTGGTAAGTTGAGCGGCAGCACGAGGAGGCGAGACATATACAATCCACATAAAAAGGAGGCTATCACAATGCTGCCAAGTGACGACACTTGGCAGGTGAAGCTAATAAAAGAGGAGCATAATCCGTCCCCCTGAAGGGCTCCCTCTCGCTGCTTCTCATCTTCCCCTCTCCCTCTATCGCTTTCCAGTCATCTGTTGTTCCCTTCTTCTGCATAACCGGTAAGCTGCCACTCACTGCATGCTTTGTCCTACTGATTCCCTTCATCGCTCTCCCTTATAATCAAACCTTCTAGCCAATAACAGTGCAAGTGCTTTATTATTCCAGTATGCAACAAACCACACACACACACACACACACACACACACACAGGCAATGTGCACCCTTGTACTCACACATCTTAAAGGAAAAGTCTGAAAAGTCTGCTTTGATCTTCTAACCTTCCCCTGATTCCTTTAAAGACTTCCCATCAGCAGTAATGAAATCGCAAAGGACGATGCTCAAAGGAGATACGAGGGCACAATCGCCATTTACTAACTTCCTTCAAAGCTACTATATGAATCACGCTAGATGCGAAGTGAAAGTTTATCTGTAAAAGTCTCCAGTGGGCAGCATCAAGTAAGATCCCTGACCGAATGGCACAGGAGGAGTTCGAGGGATTCTATCTGAAATGTTCAGTTCTGAGATTAACTCCATGTTCTCCTTAAGTATAACACCACACCTCATTTTCCCCTGGACCACTAACTTCTCCACCCTACAACATCCTTATCTTTCCTGGCTGCTGCATCCTAAACCACTCTCTCATCTCACACCAGCTGGTCCAGCTATGGAGAAAGGCAAGAAAGGAATGACAGGAGGAGAAAGTGGGCTTCCATGGAGAGGGAAAAAGCAGGGTGAGAAAAATAATTCCCCCATTCACTGGGAGAGTGAACAGCTGCCCCCGGGGAGCGTGGTTCAGTCTTCAGTTTGACCCCCACCCCCCCCGTTAAGTCTCCACTTGCCTGCCCTCTCCCTGTCCCTGGCATTCTTAGGGAACAGCAGGCAGGACAGTGCTGCCTCATTCACTTGCGGCATGTCGCACGCATACGTCATCTGGCTGCACGCATACCCAGCTATACCCATGGGCACGGGAAAAAGTGGCGCATCCCGACACACCTAGCCTCAGTACATGTGGCGCGGCCGGACCAGCACACCTGCTGCAACGTCATACGGCGATCGCTCTGCAAAAGCCTGCTCTCGTGTCATACCGCCAAGCATGCTCAGCATGCAGAAAATGTGTATTGTTTACACGTATAAGGCCGCATGTGCTGATCCTGTAGTGTGAAGCATGGTGTCGCAGTAATTAGCATGCTTGGAAGTTGCACAGATCTTAATTTTTGTCATTACTATTATGGATTCATAAATTCACAAAATTCCAACCATGACTTCAAGTAGCCAGCCCCACATCATTACATACCTAATGGCTTACAGGCCACACAAACTCACGCTGATACAAGTGATAAATCTCATGTCTGCATGTTAATAATGAAGAGCAAAATTAGCCAACACTGAGCCTTTTTTAAATCAGAAAATACAAGCAATGCTGCAGTACTGGTGATATTTCACTGGCCGGATGGCATAAACAAAAACGTCACCATTATTAACGTTACGAAAAACTGTGAAAAGACAAAACAGAGGAGTGGCTGTGACATTAGGGCTGAACGATTTATCGATTTTAAACAATGCGATTAGCAAATCGCAAAGGCTGCGATTTAGAATATGCATTATTCAACAAGTCTGACCCAGGGTTTAAAACTGTCGTGAGCATAGTTTTGCAAATTCATTCCATCCTCCTTGTGTGACAGTCAGTCTCACCAATCAGAAGGGCTGTGCTCCTTGCGAGCCAGTCATGCTCACCAATCATAAGTGGCCCAAAGTGACTGCGTATACACCCACAAACAGACACGTGAACCACGAGGAAAACGTTACATTCGCAGTGCAGAAAAAGATCAGTTCAGCTACTGAGCCGTAAGTGAATTACCTACCTATTTAGTGGTCAGAGATTGTTCACAGAAAGGTCCTATTATTAGGGTTCCAAGCAGCGTTAGCCACAAGATCCCTAATGATTTTATTACTGGAATTAATAAATTGGAATACTTTATTTAACTTAAAAAATGTATTTAACTCATGTGTACATGGGACTTTATTATGGGTAAAAAGTGCCGTTTGCGTTTGCAAACGCAGCACTTAAAATGTAAAAATACGATCACTTTTTTTAGAGAATTGTTCTGTGGTTTATTAGATGTATGTTCTATATCATTTTTGTTAGAATAAATACATTTTCGACTGAACTGATAGATTTCCATTCTTACCTATGGAGTAATGTATAGCGCAGTTCAGATTTCAGTGTATGATTGTGCTCAATTATAGTTTTTTATACACATATAGAGAATAGTGAGTTAGAAAAAAATCGCAAATGAAATCACAATCGCGATATCTGTCAGATAAATCGCAATTCGATATTTTCTTAAAACGTTCAGCGCTGTGTGACAGCATTTCGTATAAGGCAAGTGAGGGAGAACTTAGAATAAAGTTTGAAAATGATACAAAGACAAAGTTCATTATAAAGACATGAAATGTGTGTGAAAAATGTATTAGGCTGAGTGTAATACTCGCCCTTTGCCTTTTTCTGATCTCCCAGGGGCCACTTGTCATCCAACTGCCTTCTAATTTAGCACTGAGCAGTTGGTCGGGAAGAGGAAAGAGCAAAATCTGTTTATTTACCATGTAAGCAAAACTGCGTGGGTGGGGGGGGGGCACTTCTGTGCTGCTACCCCTGCAAAAGAAGAGGTGCTTGTTGCTAGGAAGAGAATAGGATGGATAAATGAATGAATGGATGAATAGATGAATAGCTGAAAAGATGAGAGCTAAATAAAGAGACAGAGGAATCCACACCAATTGTTTTGTGGCTGAAGAAGGGTGTTCAGTGTAACAAGAGGCCAGAAAAGTGAATTATTTACTTAAGGGCTTCCCACAAGGGCGGCACAGGACCGAGCTGTCCCCCGTCCCCTGTCCACTGGGAAAGGGGTGCTGGGGGCCAAATAAAACAAACAGAGCACTGGAGCAAGTCAGACAAGCAGAGATCAGAGGGCTGGTGGGATTACAGTCCCTGGTGGCTGGCTTTATGGGTAGAGGAAGTTAACCTCAAAATACTTATATGCAAATACTCAGAAAGAGAGATGGCTATCAATATCGGCAGCTCCTTAATTCGTATGAGTACCTAACTCGAGGGCACTCAACAGCAGAATGCTTCTTCAGATCTGAATCTTTGAATTTGAAGTCCTGAGTTTAGTTTTCTGAGGACAATGTCACCACTTAATGCTTGAGTGTTAGTGTCCTGTTTATTGGTCTAGTGCCAGTCTAGGGAGACAATGAAAAGTCACATTTTTTGGCCGAGGGGAAGCTGGGACCGCAGCTGCAACAGGAAAGGGAATTTCTGTTCGAGGGGGTTGGGGGGTGGCTGTGTGCAGAACTTCAGTCGAGGGGATTATCAGAGCAGAACAACAGCTGTTAGAGAAACACACCTTTAATGTGGGCTTCCGCTCTGCATGTGGTCGTTAACATGCACAAAAATCCCTGTAATCCCCAGCAGGCCAGGGACAGAGCGTTAGCTTAGCCTGGGCTAGTTTGAACTGAGCGGAATCTCTTTCCCATTGCAGGGTCGTAATGACTAGGAATCTGACCTCCAACCTGTCGTTAGTGTGAGTCAGCACACCCTGCCCTCTGTGTGGTTTCCCGGTGAGATGAATCAGGAAACCAACACAAGAATGCTGTCCCTCCCCTCCAAGAAAGTAAATCAAAATGATTCATTCCCACCATGTCCTTTAATATGCCCCTGCTTGCCTGACTCCCAAAGTCAGACCACACTAGCAGTCTGATACAACAGCAGATAACACATTCATCAACTGTCGTAACCTGCCCAGTAGATTTAGGTCATTAACTTGAATGATATCTGATTGTCACTTTTGCATACCTGAAGTTTACCAACAGGTTTAAGCGATAATGAATGCATGTCAACAAACAGGCCAATAGTGTGTCAGAAACTTTTATGAGTGCTAGATACCTCAGTAAGTACAACGGAAATGTTGAACGATGAATAGAAGCTTGGCATGTCTCTGTCTAGTGGGCCCTAAGGCCTCCTCTGGGAGGAGGAATATTTAGCTAAACTGAAGGAGATAGCAATACACAGAAACTAACTGAACAAAATCACAGAGTAAAAAACAGATACGCTGAACTCTTTCAGAGAGAAAGAGGGGAATCATTATTAAATTAGCTATTAATCTTTATGAGAAGCACAAAAGTGAAAGAAACGACCCAGTGCAGGTGCAGAGACTCGCATTACTGATTAACCAGTCGTGCTGTAATTACATCATCATCCCATAAATTTTTGCTTCAGTTATTGCAAGCCAAATCCGTGAATAATCGTGCTCCAACATTTCTGATATATGAACAAACAAACAAAATATCTCAAAGTCGTTTCGCCGATAGTGTTACAAGAGAAATAATAATATTGCTATGCAGGCTGATGCAAGAACATAGCTCACAGCTCTCTGGCCTGATCTTTAATGCACAAAATAAAGAGAGCCTATCTATAACATACACAGGGGACAAAGAACAGGTGGTACACGGCATGAACAATTACGCTATCGCTGAACTCCCACTCGAGACGTGGCCCCTCAATGTAGATTTCCTCAGGCACAGGAAATCCGATAGTTCCTTATACATCTATACATAGAGTACTGGGGTGGAAAGAAAGTAACGGGAACACCACATGAGAAGCGACGTTAACTTTGAAGTAAGTGCGTGGTAATTAGAAAAACAGCCAGACCAAAAAGGTGAGTCACCCTGAGCTGAAGGCCAATTAGCTAGATGTGTCAACGACAAACGAGATCTGACACTTTGATATGTGAGCTTTCAGAGCAATATGAACTGATTAACAGTTTCAGAAAGTCATACAGTCGGTGCCAAGATTTACAGATGCGTCAGACCCAAAAACTGAAAAATAATGTCTCTGAAATAACAGCTGATTTATGGAACTCAATGGGTCAGGTGAAAGCATAGTTATATAACAATCATGGACTATGGGGGTATTAAACAGGACTAGCTGCAGCCTATGGTGCAAACACTGTTCCACCAAGATGTTCCCATATTCCCACATGATACTGTACCCATATACACCACTAACACATTCAGCAATGCACAGCAGGGTGACATGAAACACCTTCCATGGCCTCCTCAGTCACCATATTTAAACTTCATTAGGGGAATTCACAAAAGCTGAACGGAAAGCAGACAACCACCTCCCTCCTTAAAAACATTCAGGCTTTTATCCTTGAAGGACATTCTAATATTCCACTAGACACGAAGCTGCTGTGAAGCTTAATGGCTGTAATCTTCACATAGTTGATGATACTAATATATTGTCAGCATACATGTAATGTGTTTTTTCCACAATACTGAAAAATGTAATAATCACACGTAAGAATAATCTATAGTAGTAAAATATGCCTAAAACAAGTATTTAATCGTAAAATCTTAATTGCCTTGTTGACTTGATGTGAAGTTGACTTTGCATAAACTCTCCTGCCCCGCGACAGAAAATGACCCGGGATGTGTTGGACTGCAGCAAAATCTCTTTCAGCCTGTTGACACCCCTTCCAGGTATGGAATGTATCAGGGCCCATCAGCCCAGGAGCCCACTCCCATCAGCATCAACTCCGAAACGCGGACGGGCCTGTCAGTCCTCAGTTATGCCTTCTGTCTCACTCAATTTGTCAACTCCATTTGATATGCTCTCCTGCAGGGGTTATAATCATTAATTATCTTAGCTATTCTCTAAGAAAAGATGCTTATTTACCAGCACAATTCAAATTCATTGGTACAGAGCCAAAATATTATATTCCAGATTGTGCAAAAACAGGATGTCTCAGCTTTGGAGGGCCAAGACATCTAACGGAAAAGACGCCAACCATAACACCTTTTCACATTTGATACAATACGGCGAAGCAGGCAAGTAAAATTTTAATATGCAATAATTTGCTTCAGATAGAAGACTGGCGGGCTAGTGTGTTATTTAAGGGGAACCCGAAAGCAACGTTTCAGTAACATAAACGGCCATTGCTTTATTTACTGTTCCTGGTCCCTTTATTTACTGAAGATCGAATTAGGCTAGGACCATGAACATTGTGCTAGGTTAAAGCATCATACCAGGTAATGCTCAATGAAACCCACATCTCTTATACATGGGCTTGGGAGTTATGACAGTATTACTGTTGCCACTTGAGTACTCAGTATAAGACATATACATTCTTCAAATATACATTTCAAGTCCACACTTGGCCATTCCATTGCTTGTTTTTAATATTTATAATGGGGGGGGCTGTCAAGATCTTCAGCAAATCAGCTGAAAACACGCATATAGGACCAAATTACAGAATGTGGATTTTTAGTTATTTTTGTCATTTGGGTTTTTAGCAGAATGAACACGTTTCTAAATAAAAACAATATCATGGATTGCATGATTTAAAAAAGGCCTATAGTGATTTCTGAATTTCAGCCCACCTGACATAGCTATACACTTTAATTATAATCTGCCTTTACTCTGGAATTTGGGCGTAGTCCTTTACACCAACAAGTATGCCATCCAGGGCTTCTTTGAGTGCATCCAGGACTAATGTGTCTGCCAAAGTGTCAGGTGTTATTTGCCAGGAAGCCAGGAACACTGAGTCACCCGCAGCTTATTTCCTTCTGAGTGTTTGTTTAACTGTATCACTGCTCTGTCTCCCCCCATGGTGGCATGCAATGGTCCTCCCATTGGCCAGCCCACGCCCTGGCAGCGGATTCTTCCAGCCTGCAGTAATGAGGAAGGTTCCTGTGTGGATCCGTTATGAATGCACTGGATTACTGGACAGACCGTCTGCTGCTTTCCCTTCCGTTCTGATTCCATTCATGAACTCGTAGGTCCTAATCATTTATTCACCGCACCTCTGCTTTCTAACTCCCTCAGTTAGAAGATCTATGGAGTGGAAGGTGCTTCGCAAAGGGAGATAATAAATAAGGATAAACTGCCCATTAAAAAAGGACCTCATTTATCGGAATCGTGGATAGATGCGTCTTGTGCATTCATATATTTGCATGCATTTCAACATACATCTTAATGTGTGCACAGATTGACATGTGTGTCTGCGCATGTGCGCGTGTGTGTATGTGTGCGTGCCGTGCAGATGTACGCATATGCACGTCTCTATGGACACCCATTCACCTCCGTGCTAAGTGTTAGAGTATACCTGAAACTATCCACATCACTAAGGCTCAAACACCAATATCTACAAGCTCTTACAGCCTGCCACATCCATCTGCTATTAACATAACCACAAGCATCAGGAAAGGGTGAACAAAACAGCAAATCGGAACTGGAGGGATGTATGAATCCACATAACCAGGGGCTGAGAAGCTTCAAGGAAATCCACCAGTGCTCGGAAATGACCCTGTTTTCCTCTTCCTATTAATTATTAGTGCCTCAATGAGGAAAGAAGACAAATGTAGAGCATGGAAGGGGGGACAGGAGGCAGCACCCAGGTCTTACCTCGGCAGGAGCCGTTGACGGCCTCGTAGCCAGGCTTGCATCGACACTCGGCCACCTGGACCACCCACTCTCCATTCAGCGTGCAGTAAATGCGGGGGGTCTCCTGGCTGATAGCATTGGCCACGCAGGTGCCTGTCACTTCCCTCAGGGCCCCCCCGTCAGCCTCCGCCACCGTGTCCGGGAAGGAGGCCAGACCCAACACGGCGGAGGGGCAGATCTTGTAATAGATTCTAACGGAGAGGAGGGCCACGCAGCTGCCGAGGTCCTGGAAGGCCAGGTAGAAGCCCTGGCGTGACAGTGAATCCACCACCTTCGTCTCGGTGTTGACTTTGAGTTCACCGCGGGTGGAGATCTCGTCGGGGGCCACGGTGGCCACCTTCCGGAACTGGGTCTTGCGGAAGCTCGTCCCCACGTCCGCGTCTGCCTCCGCCGCATACATGTTGAACGTCTCCTTGCAGGTGAGTGAAGCCCCATCGAAGGAGTTGCAGTCTCGCACCACGAAGCGCAGCTCCACGAAGACGCGCGTGGCGGGCGGCCGCCGCTGGATGAAGGTGGTTCTCAGCCAGTTGTCCTGCTCGCCCTCCACCACATTGCACACGGAATATGTGTAGAACAAGGTGCCGTTTACCACAGTCTGGAGGACCTCCCACTGCCAATATAAGAGATACAAATAGTTCAGTAACACTGCCAGTTTTCCACCCAGGACCATAGTATTACATAATGAGTAGAACTAATTACTCAACTGAAACAGGAAAGACTCTAAAATTGCACATCTTCTTAGGTCTTTTATGAGGTTATTAAAAATGCAGCAAACGGTGAAAGCAAAGCTATATGCAATTAGGCTGAAAGAATTGTTGACACAAAAGCCTTTCTAGTTCAAAAAAAAAATCAAATGGGGAGTTAATCAAAAGGGGCTTTTTCATTTTAAGTCCATTTGTAACTAGAGTGTGGTTGTAAGTGTAATCTTGTAAATCACAGACAATCCGTCTGCCACAAATAAGGAGTGGAGAATCCCCACTAATGTATCATAAGAAGGATACAATGATATTTAAAAGATTCGGGTAAAAAGGCCTTATGAAACAGTAAATCATAAGAATACACAGAAGGATGAGAAGATTAGTTTCCAGGCAGTTTCTGATACACGTATTCCTCTTCTGTATAGCTCAGTCTCGGTTTCATTCTTGCATATCAGTGACGAAGACCGCATATGAATAATACTGATCACATTTGAGTTTACACAACCATGGTGCTCATACTGCATTTGAACCACACGATGTTCCCCTCCAAAGCACAGCCAATAGGATGACACTTACAGAACCCTTTATTCCATTCACTTTTGTGTCATGTGATCCAAAGACTCATAAGCGGATTAGTCAATGAAATACCTGATGGCTTAGTTATGAGTCAAGAATTTCAGCCCCCAACATACAAATCAAGGAGAAATGTAGTTATATAGAGTGCGGCATTTGGAATGGGACAGTGGTACTTTCTGTAAGCCCATGGCGAAACTGGGAAGCTTCGTACAGAATAACACACGTATAGGTAGCTGAAAGTAGTTTGTGATCAGGGTACAGGGTTAGTCAGCATCCAACCGAGGTTATGGGCCTTCACCAATGTTGATAAAATTACAAGATGTAAACCTACAACCCCCCCCCCCCCGACACACTCTCACTCAGCGACACAAAAACCTAAATGAACTAAATGAGCTTCTATCCCGATAATGAGTCCAGTTATACAGTATTTAAAGTAACTGAAAGAAAAACTCTGGAGTGGAATTTACTGCAAGACTGCAGGTTTTCTGAAAATGTTAATCAACCAGATGCGACCATTATTAACTGTTCCGAAAACAAGACAGCAGGCTGACTTAATACAATAACATTAAACAAGATGCTGTTCGATCATGTGACAACCTAGAGACCCCACACACCACTTCAGTATGCAGATGAATGGCACCAACACTCACCCCCTGCTCACTGGGCGACTGCAGCCAGCCCAGCTCTCCACCAGCCGACCTCATGTCCAGCAGTACCTCTGTAGGGGAGGGAAAGCATTGGATAATGCTGATTGTGAGTTCCTGAAGCTTTACAGCTGCAAAGTTCTAGAGTGAAGCCAAACGTTTAAGATAGCATATACGTGCCGCTGTTCTGACAAACACTGCTGTGAACAAGGCACACGTCCTGCCATTAGAGTGGGCTACTACACATTTAAAACTGCTTTGAGTCAATGCAGATTGTCCTGCCAAAATTGCCTATTATAAGAAATAGTGAGAATTATACAGTTAAAGATACCAGGATGACATTTTGACAGTTAAGTGAGCCCAATGTACAGTTAAGTGAGCCCAAAATACAAACCAGACAATCCTAAACATGGCCGAGTAAAGCGTGTAGTTTTAACGTAAGATTATTTGAGTGTTAGCCAAAAGTTAAGCTCAAAACGTGGCTATTATAAAGATATAAATATACGCTATTAATTAATATTATTCTTATTCTTATTATATTCATATCGTAATGCTATTGCTGTTGTTGCTAAAAACAAGCAATCGCATTTAATGAGCAGAATTATTCAAATATTCACAGTCACATTACATCTTCAAAATCTAGCCAGGTAGCCGCGTTGAGCAAGTAAAAATGTACTGATCTGCGCTTAAATCCAACGTGGGCAAACTCATGAGCATATCAACAGGGGCCAGCCTTAGATACATAAAGCAAATGCGTGTACTTTGATATGTGTGTAATAAGGGCGCTTGTAGGAGCGCTTACAGCTTACAATTAAGCGTCCGCTCCCGATATGCACGTGAACGGAGGTCGGAAAGCAGGGCTTTACTAAAGTATGCCACATTTCAGCAGTAAAAAACAACAATTCATCAGCCGTCAGCAGTTTGCTTTCTGAAATATTCAGCATACTGTCAAAGAATTGGCGGCGCCAGTCTAGTCAATGTGCTCAATAGCATTGGAAAAAACAGCAATTATATTTAATACTTCGAACCATCTCCCTGTACTGTGGTGTCACGGCAAATCCATTAGCATTTACACAAAGTAACGTACTTGTCTAACTTTCAGCGCATGTTGTATAATTTCAGTTCGAGGTCGATATATCTTTTTACGCATAGTTTTAACATATTGAGAAACAATAGTTCAGAATGCCAGTTATTAAATAACATAGCATACACAACATCCAGAAGTTTTGTGTGTATAAATATAGTGAAATGAAATTAAACAAATTAGGACTACTTTAAAATATGACACTTAAGTTATCACACACATCTAATAACTACTGATTATTAAAATTGCTTTTTGTAAGCAAAGCGAAGCATATATTTACATATATACACATATATAAACATATATATATATATATATGTGTAAACATATATATATATATATATATATATTCGTGATATTTCTTACACGCCATGTGCGGTAAAGTTCAACTCGTATAACATTTAAAATACTTACCTTCTTTAGTCTGTAGAGTAATCAAAACATTGTTAATAAATACAAATAAAAACAAGCAGTGCTTAGTCCTAAAACAATCCATCTCAATCAGCTAATATCGCTTTATTTCCACACACACGAGCCCTAACTGGAGCCTGCCGTCTTCCCAAAGTCCCATTGAGGAATAAGCGCCGTCATGAGCCCCGCCCGCTGGGAAGAGTGACCAGATTCCGCATGGGAGGGAGGGGGTGATTCCCACCAGGAAACGCTCCGAAACGCGACTCTAACCGGAGCAGTGCCTGGTTTTCCTTAAGCTTCTGATATGTGGCATGTTGCATGCGGTACGTGTGTGTGGCTGGGTAAATTGGACACGCACTGATGCTTTTTCATATATGAAGTTCCTAACGGAAAAATAAAGTTCTCTGAACTGAATTGAACTGAAGAGGACAAAGACAATGTATTTGAATATCCAATAAGCAAGTTCTTCTTTTGGGCCAAATGTAAACACTTAAATAAGTACATATATACACATATACACACATTTCTAATTATATTTTTGTGGGGACTCTCCATTTATTTCTATGGGGAAAACTCAAATCTCAACATGACAACCATAACCCCTACCCAGCCTTAACCTTAACCATGAATAACCAAACAAAATAGAGACTTTTGGCATTTTTTGTTTTTTGATTTCATTTGCAGATCTTTGTGGGGACCTGAAAAATGATTCCCACAACGTAGAAATAAACATTTCTAATAAATCTCCAATGTTAAATCCTGGTTTGATTGTGGCTGTACTGGCAGAAGGCTACACAGCAAAAGTAACTTTCTAATACCAGAGATGACTGCCTCATGAATCAGAGGATGACATCAAGTGACCTGCAAAGAAAATGGGAAATATTAAGCGGTGTGACATGCACTACTAGGACAAGTTCGTAACAGGCTCCTAGAAGCAGGACTGAAGTCCCGTGAAGCCTTCATTAATGAGAAACAGAGAAGAGCTAGGTTGGAGTTGACAAAAAAATTTATATTTTATAGAGAAGCACACCTATGCATTCAGAAAAGGGCGAATCAAAATTTTTTGCTGTGGTCTCTTAAGTTTTTCCAGAGCAATATATATTTAGATTTAATAATAATTATTGCTCCCCGGGGGGAAATTCTCTTTTCACCCCCCCCAATCTTGTTCTCTATGAGAGCAGGCTTGGCCGTGAAGGGCAGCCACCTCACATGGCACCCAGGGTGCTAGAGGTCAAAGGCCACGCTCAAGGGCCCACAGGCGTGCCGAGGCGGGACTTAAACCAGCAACCTTACGAGCACAGACACAGAGGCTGAACCCACTGAGCCGCACACTGCCCCTGTATACATACATACATACATACATACATGTGTATATATGTGCACATGCCGCTATATTTGTTGGTTTATTTGTCTTGTGTGATTTGAGACAGCAGCCCAGAGTGGGCTTTGACCCAGCTGTCACTTTTTTAAACAAAGGCTGCTGAGGTCAAGTAGGAGGGTCTGGCAGTATGAATGTATGATTGTTAATGAGGTGGCTCAACAAGTGTCTCCAAGGCTGCAATATAAATATATGGATGAAGAGGCAGACAAAAGGAGCCCCTGGCAACTACTATTGCAAAGAATTCCAGACCTTTTTTATTCCCGCCTTCACTTGCTAAGCCGGGGACCAAATACATCAAGTCGCCGTTACAAAGCCAACAGGCAGACACAAAGAAAGAGGATGAAAGGGGGCGTGTTTCTCAGGCTGAAGTGCCAAGCAGGGCGATTAAGTATGACTGGCTGAATTAGAAATGAAAAAAACATTAGACATATACTAGGCATATATTGATATTGTTCGAATGTGGGCATGCAAGTGATTTATTTAAGTGTCTTATTTATAACAACAAGAACTAATAACAACATGTACAAAATAAACAAATCTCCTGAGTCCCATTACAAAACTAATTCAAACACACAAATAACTGGTGATTGATGTGTTTGTTATCTCTGTGTTTCCTCACTATTTATCATGGTCTAAGCTTCAAAAGTTTGTTTTTTGTAAACTTCAATGTTAAAAAAACGTTTGAACGAAAAGGTTTATGGTGCTCTGCAGTTTCGTTTTCCAGTCCCTTGTTTTAGGCTCATAGTTGTCTTGTGTTTGTCTTTCAGCCCCATTTCCTGGTTCCTGTGTTGCTGTTCTTCTTTTTCCGGTGCTCCGCGCTTATGTCCGCCTCCGCTGACCCTCATCCTGGAGCCGCCCGTCTAGTCAGAGGTCCTTTTGCCTAACTGTTCTTGCAGTGTACTGTCCAGTGGTATCAGGGACTGCTAATTCTGAAAGCCTGCTGTGATTGTCGAAGCTTTAGCAGAGATACGAACCCAGCTTCCTTCTGTTACCTGTTCCACCTCTGCAAGAGGCTTGTTTTCTCTCTTGCCTAAAGCCAAAAGCTGTCCTCATACCCCTGAACGGCAAGCCCTGCAAACAAAATATTGAGGAGTAAGATTCATTGCCAGCCTTCCCAGTACTTGGAACTAAGGGAAAGCCAAGAGCCTTCGGGATCCCCACAGCCCTGTTTACAGAAAGTACCTCACACCAGGAGCCTTCGGGATCCCCACAGCCCAGTTTACAGAAAGTACCTCACACCAGGAGCCTTCGGGATCCCCACAGCCCTGTTTACAGAAAGTACCTCACACCAGGAGCCTTCGGGATCCCCACAGCCCTGTTTACAGAAAGTACC
>JAODKM010000037.1:4122955-4148777 GCA_026780845.1 Petrocephalus sullivani | reverse complement strand
ACCAATGAAAGAAGTGAAAGTGATCAATTGTCAGCACACCAGAGCACAACAACAAAATGTGTTCTCTGCATTTCACCCATATGTGACATAGCAGTGGGCAGCTAATTTAGTGCCTTGGGGCAGTACCTTTCTCAGGGTTCCTCAGTGGTACCTTGCTCAGGGTTCCTCAGTGGTACCTTGCTGGTCAGAGAATCAAACCAGCAACCTTTCAAGCACAAGTGCACTTCCCTAACCCCTCTTAGCACATGGGACTATAGAGCTTATTTAAAAATATCTATATCCAAAACAAAACTCTTTCAAGACGGAATACATACTTGGACTTTAAAGAATAGAAACTCAAAGTTAAATATGTATCCCTTACCCAGGAGAAAAGTGTTTTCAATATTTTTGCTTAGTCTGTTATTTCTACTTTGGTGGCTCGCAGGGGAACCTGTTTGGGATACAACAGAGGGTATGAAAGAGAGGGAAGAAGAATGATAGGGGTGGGGAGCAGAGAGACTGCAGGCCCAATGGCAGCCGCCCACATTTCTTCACACACTCTGCGGTTGCAGACCAAAGATACCACCCCGTACCTCCACGTCAGGCGTAACCGTTCCTATGGAAACCCTCCAAAAGTGTCCTCATGCATTCCACATTAACAAGTCCTCCCACGCATGAACATATGATACATGCTTATATCCATATATTTGCTACTTGCCCGCAGTGAATTTACCTGCCAGGGTGAGGAAAGATGTAAACTATTTTTGTTTTTTTACGTGTGTGTGTGTGTGTGTGTGTGTGAGGTTATGTATGCATGCTTTTTATATTTTATGGGGTGTTTTTTAAAAAAGAAAGAAACAAGTGTTTTGAGGGGAGGGGTTATACATTGTTATACATTATATCTATGTAAATCGCCCCCCCCCCCCCCCCCCCCCACACACACCCCCAAACCTCACCTTAGGTTATAACCCTAAAGTCAGATGTATGTGTGTGTATGTGGGGGGGGGAGTGGTTTACATAGATCACATATGAGGACCAAAATGCCCCCAAAGTGTGGTAAAACCTGAAAACTCCTTACTTTTTAGGATTTCTTTTCAGGTTCCTATTTGGATAACCTCAATTTTATAAAGGTCGGTGGATGCAATGAAAAAACTAAAAATGCCAAAAGACTTGCATTTGGATTGGTTACTTGCAGTTAAGGTTAGGGCTGGGTAGGGGTTAAGGGTGTCATGAATGGGATTAGGGTTTTTCCCATAGAAATTAATGGAAGGTCCCCATTTAGTCTGTGTGTGTATGTTTATGTGTGTGTGTGGGTGTGCATGGTCATATATGTTCCTGTTGGTAAACATTCTGCACCTCACTGCTGTGACGAGTTTTCGAGATGTTTTTGAAATTTCCCTCAACACAGCCCACCTACATCATGCTTCTCTAGTGCTTCAAATTCAAAGCGTGCCCCGCATTCACTCAGCAGAAAGCAATAATCATGTGTAACTCATCACCAGAATGCAGAGTTAGGGAGCAATCATGAAAAAATACAAACAGAAAAAGACAAACGTGAATCTAAACACTTCATTGTATTGACTCAGCAGCCCAAATGTTACAAGATTGCGCCCTTACTTTTTCAATATTATTTTACAATTTCTGAAAAAGTAGGCTTAAACTTCGAAATCCTTGACACTATAAAAGGCCTTAGCGAAAGGACCCTAAATCTTTCAAATGCTTAAACTTATCATTATAAGTTTGGTTTGCTAGTAAATCCAAACGTTTATATAACGTTCTTTTATTTGTCTTTTGCAAAATCTAGTAGTAAATTGTAAAGTGAATTGATTTTATAGTAAAGGATCCAGTGGCAAACCTAGAATGGAGGGAAGAACTCGCCTTGCTGTGAGCACCCAGAGCAGTAAGAAAAAAGCCGCAGCGGAGCGCTTTTCATCACCTTACATATTAAATTACACCAGGGTTAAAGGTAACTATTCTCAGAATATGATTCAGCATCACAGGAATGTTCTAGACTTCAGGCACTATCCTGTGAACAAACTGAATAAGCTCTCCAGAGTGATTGTGAGCGCAGAATAGTGACTAATTTACATATATCTTTATATCAGTTACTTGTCATGTCATTCGGAGTAATCTTTTTTTTTGCTCTTAATCATTCAAGGTAATATACATTTCACACTCAAGACAGTAATGCTTTACATTAATCACACCTTCATAATGTCTTTATTCATAGAACATTCACTGCACCTTCATAATGCATTAAAGATCAGTCATAAGCAGCACGTAAGTAGTTTAACATCTAACATACCTTAACAGTGTTAATAAGCATTAATAAAGGAGCGCTCAACAGTAGAGGAAGAATCTAAATTCTTATGCACCTGCAGTTCTTCTTGTACAAATGGAAATTATTGTTGTTGTTGTTGTTGTTAACAATAATAATAAAATAGAACCACCCGCCACACTGCAAAGGACAAGTGGGTGTAGAAAATGGATGGATCGTATTCCCATAATACCTCAAGCACTCATATTTAGGTTCTCCAGTCAGGATTCCTTAGATTCTTAAAGTGATTTCTGTTGCATTCTTGAAGCTGAAGCATCAGTGTTCCATATTAAGCCTCCTCTTGTCCCAGCTGCCATGCAGAGCCTATGAGAAAACAGGGGAATGCAAAGGGTGTCCCCCACAGTGAGGAGGACAAATGCAGGCTAGCTGCCATGCAGAGCCTGTGAGAAAGCAGGGGAATGCAAAGGGTGTCTCCCACAGTGAGGAGGACAATTGCAAGCCAGCTGCCGGTGACCAGCTGATCTGTTGCACAGTCTATGTGCCCATGGGGCAGGTGGCTGGTAGTAGATGCGTTGCCTAATGGGTTGACCAGCATTGAACAGCACCACACAAATGCAAAGCTGCGTCCTCTAATTCTCATAGGGCTTTGCTCCGAATGGTATGAACAGACGTCTTCTCTAACTAACCCTCATCATATGGTATGAACTCAAACACATTCCCCTTGCCAGAAGGCATTCCGTCCGTTTTTGTGGACAGAATGATTGCAGTGGAGGCCTTAATTAAGAGGTTATGGGCATCTCTTCACAGTGCAGAAGTTATTCCTCACAAAACCATATCGTCCTGAACAGCAGCCAGTTCTGTGACATCCAAATGCAGAATCATGCAATACAGCTCAGGGCCAGCAGTTTAACACAGGACGTGCACCAAGAATGAACCGAGGGTTAGAGAACAGGATGTGCGGTGCATGTGGAAGTGAGATCTAGCATTTATTCATGAAATTTGTCCTGGGTATAATGTAGGTATCATATGTCGATTTGCTTTTCACAAAGATAAATGGTAATTGCATTTTGATGCTGGTTCTCATGAACGCATTCTTGTGGGTAAACAGATTCAATTTAATAATAAAACCACAACATGTTTTAGCATTTAGCTTTTCTCGAGTTTAATTTGCAGCTTTGCAAGTACAGTTCACTCTTGAGCTGATTACTTTGCTTGGTATAGAGGAAAAAGTTTCAGTTAAAATTTCAGTTTAAAGTCTATGTTTTGTTACTGGCTACATGACATTATAGCGGAGCTTTTTGGCTTTAGATAGCTTCCGCTTGTAACTATTGTATTTTATATAGGGTAACTTATATTTGAAAATGTTTTAACATTCTGAGATATTGCAATAAAGGCAAAACTGTATTTCTCTAAAGCCTTTTCTCCCTGAAGTCAAAACACGACACCCTAAGCCAAGGGTGGCCAATCTTATCCGCAAAGGGCCAGTGTGTGTGCAGGGTTTTGGGATAACCTTTGGGTCAGCTGTTCAAACCAAGGTGTGAGGACTCTTCCACCAATCAGTCCTCTAATTAGTCATCTAATTAGGGAGTTGCAGTGAAAACCCGCACACACATATGGATCTGGATAAGATTGGCCGCCCTTGCCCTAAGCCTTCAAAACTCCGGTATGAACAACTGACAAGTATGGATATTGTGACACCAAGTGGTCATCAAGATTATTACACTGTTAAAAATGTAAGCTTTTCCATTTTGAATTACTCCTTGGGGACAAATAAAGTTTTTGAATTGAATTGAATTTGTTGTTTCAAGTTTTATTTTGCTCATACACAAACATTGTACTACTGTGCAGTGAACTGCTCCATCCCCCAACTCTGGATGTGTGAGGCAACAGACCCCACTGGTTCCTGACAAGTTTATGAAAAACTATATGCATATGGAGGGTTTGCATCCATCCAGTTATTTATTTTTCCTCAGCATGACTTTGGGGGGAGACTCCTTGATGATGGCACGGGGAGAACATGGACCCATGGTGGAGACTCAAACCCTGATCCCCTCCAGGGGGTTAACAAAAAATAAAAATTTTAGGCTACACTGGAATTATTAGGCATGTGTGTCTTTTATTTGTATCTTCTCTCCTGAACAATATTTTCAGTCCAGACGAATCTCTAATTAAGAATGAGCTGTTTAAAAGCAGAGCATATTCGGTATTTGGGCTGAGTTCTTTCTGTTTAGAGAAAAACAGGAAAACCCTGATACTGTGTGGACTTATTAAGCAAATTATTATTACTAATAAAATTGCCCGAAAAAAGACGTTGCAGAGAGCAGTAGAAAAACAAAATCGTAAAGTACCAGTCGTAAGATAATCAAAATTGCTAAGCCTTTCAAACGTGATTACCGTACAATTGAATACCAACATGGAGAGAAAAAGCATGTAGAGTGAAGAAGGCACGAATTAACTGCCAATTACATCTGTCAAATTAATAAGGAGACTTCTACCAGAAACCTTTTACAATCAAATGCCATCATTTTTCAAAACTGTAATCTGCACAGAATCACTAGGGGCAATGTGGTATATGACATTGCTATGGTCATAAAGACTGAAACACAACTTCTACTCAATAAGGCACACAAGCTAAAGCATTAAGAATGGGTATGGGCACATCCGAAGACTAATGTTACAGAGGTTTTGTGGACAGATGAGATGAGAGATGAGAATAGTTTTGATGTAGCAGATGGGCCAGTGGTTGGACACCTGCTTCAAGCACCAACAAGTTGGTGGAGGAGTGATGGTGTTCAGACTTCTGGATGGTATGAAAATTAACCACAAGGTCTACTACCAATTTCAAACACTGGTACAGGAAGAACACTGGTACAGCTTTTGAAAAGGTTATCATATTCATGCAGGACAATGCTCCTTCCAATGCAACAAAGTATTCCATATATTGTCGAAGAAAAGCTAGAAAGGTGATTGGATTATGACCTGGCCCCCTCCATCGCCTGACTTAGCCCCCATTGAGAGCTACTGGGCCTTACTTAATTATGATATTTACCAAGGTAGCAAGCAGTACGCTTCTCAGAGCAGCATCTGGGAGGTGGTCATAGCTGCTTTAGCTGATGTAGGACACGATCATATTAAGAACTTGACTGGTTCAATGGACAACAGGCTCATGATGGTCATTGAGAAGAAAGGTGGCTGTACAGCACACTAAAATTGGTAAAGTGGGCTGTTTGTCATTCCTTATACAGACTGAACGGATAAAACTGCGTTTTATTATTTCTCTAGATGATGAAGAGACAAAAATCCAGTTTCTGATTGCCCAATAATTCTGCACACTGATAACCAAGTGCTTATCATTTATTTTTATTTTAAAATTTTCTCTCTAAATAAATTTACTTGGAGTAAGAGAAGAACTTCTGAATTCATTTTTATAAGTCTGCCCAACTTAAAAGATATCTCCAGGAATAGTATAAAGATATCTCGAGGAATATAGATAAAAGATATCTCCAGGAATAGTACTTGCCTAACAATTCTGCACACAGTGTAATAGTTTCAATGCTAAAAACAAACACTGATACTTTTGAAAACACACTGATGAGGGCATAATGTCAAAACATTTGCGTGTGGAACATAAACCATCAGAGGTTGGCCTAGAGTCCAATTTAAAGTCGAGACCTTGAGAACGAACCCGACCCGCCCCAAATAGTACTAGCAAGTCTAAAACCTGAACCTGGAATTGTGGAAATTAGTCTTCCGTGTGTGTGGAGCCATTTGTGAGCTTTTGTCATGTATTGTCTGTTGCTAGTCGCATGCTTTCTAGATAGATGGTAGATGGGAGAGAAAGGTGAAATGGAAAGTGCAAACGAGCAAAGGACCCAGCCAGTGAAAAAATTGATTTGCGCATTAAGAAAAGTTTTTTGAAAATCATGTGCCTAACCCAAAAAACTAAACCAAACCAGACATGATCCCGAGGCTAAATACTGTCGAGCCCTTTGGGCTCGGGCCTGGTTACAGACCTCTAATTCAGACCCAGTCTTGACTGGAAAAATGTGTTTTATTTGCTGGTTGCCAGCTGATCTGTTGCACAGTGTATGTGCCCATGGGGCAGGTGGCTGGTGCCCCTCATGGTGCCGCCAAATGTAACTAAATGCAGTGGATTAAAGCAACAACTTAACTGGAGAGACACAAGACCTCTTTGATCTATGACAGTGATATGTGCAGCACTACGCACTAGAAATGTCCAGCAAAATGTACATGAAATCCTTCCCGTGGAAACTACTCATGCATGTATGGTGTGACAGTGCTTTAGGTGCCTGTTCTGAGAAGCCTGGTCATTGAGGAAATCTGCAATTCATTCGCAACTTCCAGCAGCCTGGAGGTCGAGCACAGAGCTGGTGACAGCCACAAGTGGCAAGATGGACATTAGGGTGCCAGCAGGAGGAGGTGACGAGGTCGGTGCTGATAAGATCTTAAGGGATGACGAGACGGGTGCCTGAGCAATGTCAGCGAGGGACAAGGCAGCTGTCGGGGGACAGCGAGGCAGAAAGTACAGGCGCCAGGAGGGTACTAATGACAGATCTGGCAAGCACTGGACTGGGAAGGATTTAAAAACAAGACTAACGAGGGAGCACACAGGAGGCAGCTGGGAATGCTTAGCAAGAGGGCAGGAACAGGAGGTAAGGTAAACGACCCCCAGGCGTGGCTTGTTAGAGCCATGCCAGGGACGAAACAGAAGGGGCAGAACTACGGGTGTGACATACAGTACATTCAGATTATTTCACTTTTTAAAAATTTTATGCTGCAGCCTTATGCTAAAATCATTTAAACAAATTTTTAAATTCATTAATTTTTGAATGTGAATTCATTCAAAATAAAAAACAGAATCATCACATTGACCCTTTACTCAGTGCTTAGTTGAAGCACCAGTGATTATAGGTTTGAGCAGGAGCAGACTTACCGTGAGACAAATGTAGCTGAGTGGGTATCTGAAATCTAGGGGCCCCATGAAAACAGAATTTCCAGAAGTTATGTTTATGGGTGTAAGATATTACGATCATTTAAATGATAGCAACCTGTCTGCTATTTGCATTTTTAGTAACAGTTTTCATAGACAAAGTATATGAAGGTATAAGATATCATCAGCGTCAGCCTTGGGCCACGCCAAAGAAGGGACAATTAAGCTTCCTAAATGCGGCTGATTGATCCGCCGGGGTAATACCCACTCCTTCCCCCAATCAGCGAATTTTACCAACAGCACTGCCGCCCCCACCCATGTCAGCCTAGAGCCCCCAGAGGGATCAATCCGCCCCGGCTTTGAGTCTTATTGGGTATGACGTGACAAGTTTTGCACACCTGGATCTGGGGATTTCCAGTCATTCCTCTCTGCAGATCGTCTCCAGCGCTGTCATTTTGAATGGGCACTGTCACTTGACAGCTGTTTTCACATCTCTCCAGAGACCTTCGATTGGGCTTGATTCCACACTTCTGGTTGGGCCATTCCTCCTTCACAGCGTGACTGAGCTCTGCGGGCAACTCCTTTGACCTTATCACTTGAATTGCTCTGAAATACATTGTCAGCTGTGGGATCATTATAGAGACAGTTGTCTGCTTCTCCAGTTCATGTCCAGTTAATTGAATTAACCACAAGTGTAGAAACATTTCAAAGTGTCATAGCAAAGAGAGGTTTCATTTTCTAAAGGGGCCCTATTATGCTTTTCTGTTTTTTGTGTTGCCCTTTATTGTGTTTCATTCAGACCCATTGCCATAGATATATAAAATCAAACATTTAGCCAAGCAGTCAAGCTTACAAGCATTTGTTAAAGAATGAGTAGTTCTGACGAGTTCTGTGAATTTAAGCATGGTACTGACATTCAGTGCCACAAGACGGCTAGATAGTCTACAGTCAGCTGCAAGACGTAGTATTGCAAGGTGGAAGTGTATAGGAACAACAGAAACTGAGCCACAAAATTGAAGACCACGTAAAATAACAGAGTGGGGTCACCCAGTGCTGGATAGTGCGTAAAAGTCACCAACGCTCTGTTGACTCAATTCCAGATTTCCTCTAGCGTTAATCCCAGCACAAAAACTGTGCATCGAGAGCTTCATGGCGGGATTTGTAAGGCAAGCTGATCGGTCACAGCACACAGCTCATCAGGCATGGGGCTTAAATCTATAACAGAGCATTTCAGACAATTAACATTGATGAAAAATTCAAAAATTCACTTCTCAGCAGTTTTCACTTTTTCAACTGGTATTCATTAGGCTGCAACATAAAATGTGAAAAAGGTGAAGGGGTCTGAAGACTCCATTGACTACACTGTATGTATATATTATGTATGTACTACAGTATATGTATGTATATATATATAGTTTTCAGGATCACTCTGCCATCTACCTGCAGTCCAAAACCATTTGGACTGGTGACTCTGATTTTCATCAGAGAAATGTGGGTAGGTGTGTGCCCTGCAATGAACTGACATGCTGCCCAGGGTGTCTTATGCTCTGTGTCCACTGGGATGAGCTGCAGGGTACCTGTGACACTGCAATAGGCAGGTAGTACGAAGATGGATGAATAAAAAAAAATAGGAGAAAGCAGCATAAAATAAATTGAGAGTCAGGCTGCGCCTTGTCTCCATGTCCATAGACAACCAAATAGTAAACTAATCTTGGTATTTTGAAGACCATAAACAACCAAACACTAGCTAATGTGAAATATTCAGACTTCATAAAGCTTGTCAGGAAGCGAGCTGATATAATATTGCAAGCATTAAATAAAATCTAGTGCCTCTGGTGCCTGCAGATTGAGACCATGTGGAGGTATCATATTATACAGGCATGGCGGATGATATGCAAAACCAGTCCACTGAAATTGGACAATTTACTCAAACAGTTACATTTTGTGGAGAAACATATGTATTGTGTGTGCATGACAATATTTTTGTTATATAGACAAATCCACACAAATATATATATGAAGGAAATTTGTAAAGCACTAAACTTAACGTACAATAAATGATTCAGTAGGTTTCCATGAGGGCTAAAGGGTATATTATATATGATATATGGATATATGAGAGTTTTGTTATAAAATGTAAAAATCAGCCCATGTCACCGATCTTCACGTCGTTTGACATTACACTATGCTGTGAAGCAGGAGTGCCCAATCTTATCCGCAAAGGGCCAGTGTTTGTGCAAGTTTTCGCTGCAACTTTCTAATTAGGTCACTAATTAGAGGACTGATTCGCCGAAGAGTCCTCACACCTGGGTTTGAACAGCTGATCTAAAGGTTATCCCATAAACCTGCATACACACTGGCCCTTTGCGGGTAAGATTGGGCACCCCTGCTGTAAAGTTTGCTGTCAAAACAAATTCTCACAAAATTAGTTTTCTCACAAAGTTCTCTCACAGGAAAGCAAAATTCATTCAAAAGTGTAAACATTCTAGTTTAATGTTTTGCTTAAGAGTTCTGACAAATGTCGCAAACACTTCAAAATTAAAATGTAGTCACTGATCATTTAATGATCGGTGGATTGTATAAACCAACGTTTTATTTTACAAAACATCTTAAAATAACCTCATAGAGGAACAATATATTACACTCAAAATGAAATTAGATAGGTACAGGGACAATGTTTAAGATTGTTCTGTTTGTTTTTTTGTTGTTTGTTTTTTTTTTTATTTATGTATCAAAATTATAAGTGCCTTCAACAATACCATGGGAGCTGTCAGCCTGCAGTCGTACAAATATTTACACCACAAAACTGAGAAACATGGTTTACTTTCGACATCGGTTTACACTTGGTTCTGTCTTTTTCAGACGGCTTTGTTTTGTCTGACAAAACAAATTGACCCTGAAAAATAAAACGTTAAAAAAGACACAGTAGGGATAAATGACTATTTACACCACGGTTGAGAGAGCCCCCAGCGGGGGGGCTTGAGTCCCACTGCTTTTCCCTTCCCCATTTCTTTTCCTTGAAAGTCTATATGAATGTTTCAGACTCAAGTATGGCCTTGCTATCGTGCAGTCACCCCTTTCACTTCCTACTTACGCTTAACTCTACACCTATCATACAGGCAGCTTTAAAGGGGCAGACATCCAAGGAAAAAAAAAGTGGTTGGGGAAACATTCACCAGATGTCAAGAATAACTGTAAACGGCCAACGCACAGAATGGCTTAGAGCACTTTTCTTTTTTTCAAAATAAAAAAGGCAGAGTTGCAAAGAGGGATAAAATTAAGTAAACCGTTAAAACAAGACAGTCAAGCTAGAAGCAATTATGAGTGAGTGACAAATACAAAGTCAAGTATGAAAATAAGATTTGATTTTTAATTCCTTTTTTTGACTGCATTTAGTTATCATCTTAAAAGACATTTTGGCACAGATTCATGTTTAAAACAATATGTCTGTGAAAACCAACACTGGGAGTGACCATTCTTCTTACTCTCACTTCTCTTAGTTATGCACGTTCATCTCCCAGCATTGCTAAGTCTTTAAATATTTATAATATTTACAAGGCTCTCATACTCCCCCTTACATCTTTAAGCTTTAAGAAAAAAGTATTTGTCTCTACTACCCCCTGTTGAGCCATAATGTGTAAACTGTACAACTCCAGAACCCCTCTGTGTCAGTGGGGTAGGAACTATGAGGAATAAGAGTGCCATCTCTCCGAAAGCAGTAGTAGGTTAATACATGGGAAAACAGTAGTAACAGTGAAGATGATTGGCTGGCTGGGCATGATTGGCCACAATTTCCTCCCATGACATAAGTTGCAATGCATTGTTCCCAGTATCACCATAGAGGCATACAAACATGGCAGATCACTAAAGCCTCCACCTCACTGCCATCTGCATCAAAGCATAAATCTTCAAGTCTGTGTTTCCGTCTTTTTTCCGCTCCATAGTGCAATGGTTGATCCGTTCCATTTGTAGGAAAAAAAAATCACGAAAATAAAATCCACACTTTTAGCTGTTCCCGGACTCCAAGCTGTTTTTTTCCATTTGATGTGTCCTTGGAACCCCTTCATGTGAAGTGTCTGGCCCTCAGAGACATAAAGTGGAGATGATCATAAAATTGATCACTTCTCTATAGCCTTGCTTAGCCTCCCAGGAAAGATGGAGTTGTGGAGCAGCGTTGGAAGGGTACGGGGTAGGTCAGCTGACAATGTAAACAAAAAACCAAGTAACGCCCACCCAGCACTCAGCTTTTACTTTCCGATTACTCTAGAAATGAAGGGCCTGAGGAGCCCAGGCGCTGCTACACAGAGGCGATGACGATCATCAGATGGGGCGAGATGCTGGAGATGCTGCTGAGCAGGTCTGGAGCCAAACGAGACAGGTGACTCTCCGAAAACTCACAAGGCGGGAAGATCTGCAGCACATAGGCCGGCTGGGGAGCAAAGGGAGTGGGTCAGGGCTCGGGCATGAGACGGGCACTTGGGTTATTCATTCATTCATAGCAAATCAGAGGCCGGTCTGACTCCTGCAAATTGGAAACAGTGCACCACATTACCTGGTTAGAGCCTGGATTTGGGACGTTGATGATGCCAGCAGCTTGCTTGGCCTGCAGGTAGGTGATGAAGCCGCCCTTGAGGGCATGCGTCTGGTTCAGAACATCCTCCTGGTCACGTCCACAAGGAAGAGCCAGCAGGAGGCAGTAGTCACTCTCCACCTGAATAAATAATGCATTGAAAATGCCAAATGACTGGCTGTTATTATCCAGGACACCATCAGTGGTAAACCAACATGGTGACTCTTTGCAAACATAATATATTGCCAAAATAATAAAATACAGTAAATCTTGTTACGTTTCAATAGCAATGATAAAAAGATAAAGCGGCTAAGAGGCTTAGTGTTAGCTAAGTCACCAGACATGCAAAGAGCTGGGCAATGCAGTCACCATCATCCGGCGAGCAACTCCCTCTAGCTGCGAGGCCTCCAGTCTCATCCTCTGCACTATACGCAGCAGAGGCCCCCCCTCTGGTGGAGGTAGAGAGCGGTGTGCAAGCACGTTGTTGCCTGAGACGAAGTGCAGCTGGACAGCGGCTGTATCGTTCTTAAGGGCCAAGTGGCCCTGCCACACAATGGGGTACTTCTACTCAGAAGCATAGTAAAGAGAAAAAACATAATCAGTCAGCTGCATAACTACTACAGATGGGGATACATTACGAGAAATTTGACGTTAGGCGATTTCTTCATTGTGCGAACATCGGAGTGTGCTTAGACAAGATGGTATAACCTATTACTTTAATTACATAAACCATTCATATGGCTGTTTATTATCATTATGAAGAATTACATACTGTACATGATTGAATGTGCTATACTTTTATGTGATTGGCAGGGCAGTAGATTTGTTTATACCATCATTGAGCTACAATGTTATGACGGCTAAAACGTTACTAGGCGATAAGGAATCTTTCAGCACCGTATCAATAGTTTTATGAGACCATCATTATGAGGTCCATCGCTGACCGAAACGCTGACATGCAGCGCATGACTGTATTTATCTTTCCCGTGACAAAATCCATAGCTATTACTTACTAGAGCTATGCTAAATTAATTTCATAACTGTGTTAAGAAGGGTTAGGTATGAGCATTCCCCCACCCCACAACCCTGACCAGGATAAACATTTGGAACATAAATATAGATGGTTGTTACAAAAGTGTCGCACTAGTTATATACTAATTAATGGTACTAGCAACAGATGATCTTCTCTCTGTGAGTCATTCATGCTTCAGCTTTTTCTCACCTTAAGCAGCTGCACCATGTCCATAGAGCGGCTTGCTGTGTGCTCCAGCTTGCTTTCATCCCGCAATTGACCAGAGCCAGACGACGGCAAGTGAGAGGGCAGGAAGGACACGGAGCCCTTCGTCACACATGTTTGTACCGAATCCAGTTTGTGGGAGACTGAGATGGGCGAGGCGTATGACGGTGAGCCCGCATCTCCTTGCCCTCGGGAGCTGTGGGAATGGTCGACAGTGCCTGTGTGCCGATGATGCGAAGCTTCTGCTTTGAGGTCTCCCGCTGCTCCTGATGACACCTGAGGATTTTTGCTCCTGTGACTGTGCTCGCCATCCTGAGAACACAGACAAAAAAAACAGAAACAATCAGAACTTAGCAATAATATTAATTTCAATATAAACTGATTATTATGTACAATTATGTATGACCTGGTACGTGTGACAACAGCAGCCTAAATAGACTGCTAGGAATTATATCAAGCTGTATCTGACAAAAGCACTCTAAGTATGCAAAGCTCAGATTAAACAAACTCTCCATTCTGTTCCGAGTTTCTCACCTGTGAGGGGGTGATGCTGCGGGAAGGCAGGTTGATGCCCATGGCAGAGGGACTAGCATACTGTGAGTGGAACCCCCGTATGTCCCGGTACACTGCAGGGTATTCTGGGAATGTGCTGGCAGCCCCTCCATGCAGAAGCTGCACCCCCGGGTTGGACACCATGACAGGCACAGTGGGATGTACCCCCAGGATCCTGCTTTCAGGATGTGGAGATTGCGGTACTTTCACATCTGTCGTTTTTGAGGAGTCCTTTCCCGTCTGTGCCGCACCTTTTCCAACAGGTGGGGTTTTGGAAGAGGAGGATGAAGAAATGTTGCTAGAGGAAGATGAGCAGCCAGTTTCTGGAGTACGAGCTTGGCGTGCCTCTGTGGGCGCATGTTCTCCAAGCTGGTGGTGCATAAGTATCCGTACATCTCTGGATGGTAGGCCATACAAGCTGGCTCCGTGGTGCAGTCCACAGTAGTCACTTGGCATCACCATAACGTCTGACTGCACTTGAGGTGCAGATGGCCTACGGAGTCCCTGATGAAAGTGCCTCATGTCTTCCTCTGGTGTCCCACTGCTGCTCCCAGTGCAGCCCGTGTGGGACTGCAGCACCATGTCTCTGATGCCTGCAGGCTGAGGCGTGCTTGAGCGCTGCTGGGTTCCAGAACGTGGAGAGGCTAGAGTCTCCGAACGCATCCCATAACCTATTCCAGACAGTGGAGGAGTGTTCAACCTCACGTCACCCTGAGAGAGGTGACCCAGAGAAACAGACTGAGTGACACTATGAGGAGGCATAATAACCGACTGCTCTGGGTGATGTACAAATTGGGATATAGCTGACATGCCTGGGCCTAGGACCACAGAAGTCCCAATGGGGGACACAGAGGTACTCGAAGGACAGACTTTGGAAAATGGAGACGGTGAATGGCCTGATGTTCGGGGTGAGTGAGGCTCTTGTTTCAAGTGCGGCACAGTTCTGTCGGTAGGTGTCCCAGGACTTGAACCCATGTGGTTCCCAGACAGAGAAGGGTGGTGAGGACTCATCACAGGGCTCAAGTTAGAAGACTGAACTTTACCTGAGTCAGCCTTGAGAGGCATTGGTTCAGTTACCATCCCTTTTTTAATATTCTGCTGTTGCTGCAACATAGCTTGATTGTAGATCAAAACTTGCGAGCTGCCAACAGACTGTGGGTGCATTTTCACAGTGCCACTCTGAGGCCCAGAATGATATGATAATTCTGACTTGTCTGACCCAGGATTCTCTTGTTTAATAGTAGAGATGACAGGCTGAGTGTTATAAGACTGACCAGCTAAAACTCCCCCACCGTGGTTATATCCAGTGGGCGTTTGTGAAGCCTTTGGGGTGGGGGGCTGAGAAGGAATGAGTGGCTCCTGTTTAATCTGGGGTTTAGACACAGATTGCTGGAACTCAATGTCAACTGCACTGGCGGGAGGGATCTGGCTGATCTTTGCACTTATTCGCTGAGGCCCCTCAGTCTTCTGTCCGGAGTAACTCAATACCACAACACCCTCAGAGGTGTTCACCCTCAACCCAGGGCCGGAACCTGTGCTGTAGGCTGCACTCTCTACCATAGCTCGCCCCCCACTACTTCCTTCTTCACCCAAAGCTAGCCCATGATACCTGTTTTCATTGATGCCAGATCGATACTTCTGCTTTGGCAGTGACATCCCCGAGTTACGACTGCTCAAAGAAATGCGTGGTGCCTCCTCCGAATCAAAGGGTATGGGAATGCGGCTAATAACTGAGGTACCTGTCGAGGATATCACAGAATTGACCATTTTCTCACTATAAGCTTGCTGGATCTCAGGTGGTGGCGGCAGGGATGACTGCTGGTGTACCGGATGGGGAGTGACAGTCGAAGGCCTTTCATCAGGTACACAGGGCTTGACAGTTACCAGCTCACAAGAATTATCATTTTCTGACATCCGCGGATCCCTCATGGAGGTTGAAAGAACTGTGCTTGGAACTGAGTTTTTTGAGGCTGATACATACTTAGGCTCCATAAGGATTTTGCGCAAAGTGCTAGAACTAGGGTCAGTTTCTAATGCTTTTGCATCAGATGGTAATGTGGAATTTCCAGAAGTTACTCCTACTGCTGTAGCTGTAGGAGTAGAGGGACCTGTAACAGGGATTTGAGGTGCAGATGGAGCAAGGACTCTGCCATCCTCAGAATGATTCTGCCAGTCTTGGGGGGACACAGGTAGCTTGCAAGTACGTGAAGGGGAGAACTTCAGACTGGTTGGAGAAGGTGTGAGTGCTGCTGAATCTTTAGATTGCTGCTGCAGCTTATTGGCTGAATGAAAGGCAGATTCCTGGGGTTCTGGTTGCTCAGCCGCAGGCTGTTCTGCTTCCTTAGGGGTATCCACAGCTTCAACAGTTACCCGTACAACTTCCTGCTTACAGGAGGCCGCTGTAGTGACAATAGTTGCTGCAGTGACTGACCCAGCTTTGGGTTTATGAGTCTGTGGGTCTTCAGGGATGGACTCTGGCATTTTTATTGGGGTATGTTCTGGTTCCAAAACCGACTCCTCTGTGACATCCCCCTTCCTGTTGGTATTCGTTCTACGGCTTTTAGACTTCTTTTGAGGTTTAGCTCGAACTTTACCACCTTTTCTAGGAGTTCCTGGTTGAGGAGACTCCTCCTGGGTAGAGGCCTCACTGGCAGCGGATTCTGAAACTTTAGAAACTGTAATCAATCCCCCAATTCCTGTGTCTGTGTCCATAATGTTACTGATAGCCACGTCTGTCTCTGGCTCCATGCACTCACTGGTACTGGGGATTACCAGGGGGTCTGGGGTAGGGACAAGCGTTGCATAAGTAGGTGGGGCTGTGAATCCATCTGCATCAGCCGTAATGGAGTAAATGGCAGCTTCAAGTTCAGTTTCACTAGAAGGATTTGCAGGCTTCTCTTCCTCAGCCTCATTTTCTGGCTCCACTCTTACAGGTGATGTCAAAGTTGGTGGTTCTGTTTGAGGCTCCTTATAAACTGGAAGGGGTGGCTCCACACTGAGTTTAGCAATGTTCTCTACTGCCCTCTCCAGCTCCATCTGACGGGCTAGCAATGCAGCTGCCGGGTCTGCAGGTGGCTCAGGGTCTGACAGCACCTCTTCCTTCTTCTCAGAACTGAGCTCTGACGCCTTGATGAAAGGAGGTGTCAGTGAATCTTCTTTGGGAGACACAACTGACTTGGTCTTTTTTAGAGAGGCCTCAAAAGATTCAGACTCCTCCTCACCAGAACGTAGTACACCTTTCACATCATCCACACTCAAACGGATCTCAAGGTTCTTCAAGCTCAGGGAGTTATCCTCTATTGCCATCTTAGTGTTGCGTGTCAGTCTTGCCGCTTTTGTTTTTCCACCTTTTTCAGTTGGTGGCCGCTTTTCTGTGACCGGGGTTTCCAGTTTATCACCTGCTTTTTCTTCATCTAATTTCCTTTCAGTTAGATCTGGAATATCACCATTTTTCTCTCCTTTTTGCATTGTCACATCTTGTATCTCATTTCCTATGAGTTTCCCACACTGCTCAAGCAATTCATCCTTTGACTTAGCTGTGGAATCTAAAATACCAGTAGCATCACCTGCCTGTGGAGCTATATTCTCAGACGTTTTGTCTGCTTTGACCCCCTTCCGTCCTTGTACAGCGCTAGCAGGTGGGGATCCTTGATTAAGCTGTACTTTCTGTGTACGGGGTGAGCGCCACCCTTCAGCGACTTTGGCAACTTCCCCGCTACTACCAAGGTCTTTGCTGTCAGTTTCTTCTCCCTCTGATGTTTTTGGTGGCTCTCCCTTCACTGGTGACATATCTTCTCCCCGCCGACGTGTTTTGGGAGGGCGTCCTCGCCGGGGTGGTGCAGCCAGTGTATCCTGAGAAGGCTGATGTTGCTGCTGCTGTACGAGCTCTCTTTCAGCACACCGCTTGCGAGTAGGACGAGGGGATTCTGTAACTTCCTTACTTGACTGCTGAGGAGTTTCATCCTCTACAGGGGTTGCATAGACAGACCTTACATTTCTGCGCCGGGTCCTGCCATGTAGCAAGCTCACCTCGTAACTTTGATCAGAGTCTGGAGCATGAATTGGGGACTTGGCTGTGCTTTTAGAATCAGAGGCTGGTTTGAAGGCCTCTCCTCGAGGAGAAGATGCCCGTTTAAGCTTCTCTCTGTCAATTCGCTCACTCTTGCGGGTGGCTGGTTTCTCAGCACCAGTTGTTTGGACCAGAGAAGGGGGTGGTGCTGCAGGGGTCGGCTTGGCCCGTTTGTTCTTGGGTTGTTTTCGTGTTGGCAGAACCGGCTCAACTTCGGTTTCAGAGACCTGCAACTGAATCTCCTGGGACTCTTCAGTTTTCTGGGGAATATTACTATCTGTTTGATCACATTTTTCTGACAAGGTCTCTTCTTTAGTAGCATCTGTGGTTTCCTCAGGTTTAGGGGAAGCAGGAATTGGAAACTCTGTTGGGTGGGACTCTGGTTCTAAACTGCTAAGCGAGGCACCAGGAGTAGGAGGCTTAATATCCAGGTAAGAGGACTGTTCTACAGTAACTGTGTTTTTTACTTGATTCTTGGATTCACACAACTCTTCCTTAGAATGCATTTTAACTTCTGCCTCGGAGAAAATTGAGTCAGGTGATACAACACTGCTGGGACCAGGTGGCAGTATCTCTGCCACAGGCAGTGAAGGAGGCAGGTAAACATCAGCAACAGACACTCCTTTCTCTTCTTTAGCAGAGAGTTGAACACTCTGTACCACGGGTTTTTCCTGGGGTGGTGTCATGTCTCGTGGTACTGGTACTGAAGTGGGATGTGGAACTGCAAGTGCTGTACTTGGACTAATTGGTTTAATGTCTGGCTCCACAGTCAGCTCAGGCACTTTTGGCGATGACCGTGACTGTTCGTGTTCACTGTCTTGCAACTTTTCCCTCTCATTCACATCAGCACTATTCATTTTCTCCATCTCTCTGGGTCGCAGGTCCCTTTCTTTCTGTTGCTGTAGCTCTAAAAAACGACTATGGAAAAGTACCATAGGCTCTTGAAGGAGGTCGGATCCACCTGCTCCAGGTTGTCCCTCAGTAGATCCTTGCCTCCCAGTATATCTACTAATGTTCTGTTCTGTGTCTTGATCCTTGCGTTCAAGATGTTGTAAGCGCCTTGAGTCCTGCTCAAAAATCGAGCTGTGGAGAAAGCGAGAGGCAAACAGCTCCTGTCGTTCATGTTCCTCTGGCTTAGGTTCTTCTTTTTTGTCATCAAGCTTGCCCTCTGAGTCAGTACGGATTTTCTTTTTCTTCATGTACCAGGAGGGAATTGGCCTTGGGGCAGACTCCACCTTTTCCTTATCTTTGGTGCTTCGGAAGCTGGCGAAGCGAGAGTCACGATCCAGGAATGACCAGTTATCCTCTCGAGATGAGGACAATGACTTTGCTCGTTCCAGCAAGGCTTTAGTGTCTGGTGTTATTGTCTGGTCCAGTGCAAAGGAATAAAACTTGTTCCTCTCTAGGGAGCCAGACAGCTTGAGGTCTGACAACCTGTCTTCACGTTCCCTAAGGAGGAAAGAGAGAGATGTAGAAGGCTTGGGGGAGTGGTGTTTGTTCTCACTGTCCTCATCAGAGTCTGATTGCACTTCTCCGGGCTCCAGTTCACGCACAAGGCGCTTGCGGATACCTTCACGTTTCACGATGCTGCTTGGGAAACTCATGTCAAGCCGTAACGGGTCCTGTTTCACCCTGCTCTCCCAGCGCTGCTCCTCCTCACACCCCAGAGACACAACTTTCAGTTTAGACATTTCAGAATGGGAAGGCCGTCCCCGATTACTTGCTGGATCAAAGCTATACTTTAATATATCCATGTGTGAATAGACTTCTAATTTCGGTGAGTCTTTAGCCTCTTTTGCAGAAACCAGTCGGGGCGATTCTGCAGTATTGTCTTCCTCTTGGTAGGAAAAGTGCCTTAGACCTGGCACAGAGGAAGTATTTTTTTCAGAATCCTCACTCACTTGCCGTGAACTCCTATAGTTTCTCTCCCTTTTAACATTCATATCAAAATCAAGAATCTCCATCTTTTTACGTTTATTAGGTGGAGAGTCATCCGTAACATCCTGAGGTGGCTTTCCCACCTCGTGCACTAAGCTCCGCCGATCAAAATCCTCAGAGTCCGCGCCATGTGGATTTTCAGGCTTGTCCGACTTGTCATGCTCCTGCAGCTGCTGGCGGAGCCTTCGGTTCTGCTCCATTTGTTTGCGGCAGCTTTGAGAGTGATCAATGTCCACAGAAAGACGTTCATCAGCCTCCCCTGTACCTTTTTCCTGCACCAAAGACTGGTCGACCTGATCAAGGAAGTTTGGTTGGTCTTGTTCCTCTATATCATCTTGATCCAAACTCACATCATCAGAAAACATCTGGGTGATGTGACTTTGATTCTTTAGCATGATCCCTGTCTTTCTTCCTAGAAAGTCAACTGGATCTGTGCTCTCCTCTGCTGGCTCCCCCAGTCGTGCCTGCAGGTCAAGGCTAAGCCCCAAGCCTGCAGGCATTCCCTCTGTGTCCAGCTCTTCTTTTGGGCTACTGACAGTAACCAGCCTTTCTGATTTACCTTTACGATGCTCCCTCTTATGTGTTTCCTTTCGAAGGATCTTCCTATCAGTTTCTATTTCTTTTGCCACAATGCCATCACATGACTTCTTCAGTCCCAGTCTGCCCTCTTCTTCGTCCTGGCTCCCCCTTTTCAGTCTTTCTATTTTTCCAGCAGAATCTCCAAAACGTCTCTTTCGAGCAGCTAGTCGGTCTACCTCTATAGATGAGTTAGCGCCATCAAACCCTGGTTCAGATTTCATGTGCTTTTTAGGTTTTACTTTGCCTTCCCTGTCTACCACTTCTACCTGGCTTGCCAAACTCTTTTCTTTGGAGACTTTGCACGGCTTAGGAAGTTCTCCCTTCAGAATATCCTGCCGTGAAGTTAGTCCTTTTAGGTCAATGGCAGGTGGAATTGGAGGTGGAGAGCGCACGCTGTCATTCTCACCCTTCAGACGCTGCTTCTCCCCAGCAGCCTGATCCAGCAGCTTTCCTTCCTTCTCCTTGACCCGTGTGAGCTGCACCACACAAGGTGGAAGATCAAGCCGCCCTTTCCCAGCAGCATCCTTCTCTTTGACAGTTATCTTACCACCTTTGCATCGAGGACCGGCCTCAGGACTGGCCTCCTGATCTGGTTCTAGGTCGGTCTCAGATGAGGGGAGACTGGGGGACGGCACCTTCAGCTTCCTTAACTTCTGCTTCTCCCCCTTCTCACCTTTCTCTGCTTTCTCCTTACGTGCGGCCCGTTTATCCTTCTCGCTCCCAGTTGCACGTTCTAACTCAAACAACTGGCGTTCTTTCTCCAACTTTTCGTTCTTGCTGTACCGTTCTGGTCGTGCCTTATCAGGCTTCTCGTAGCGGGGTGGTGACAGTGAGCTACAACTTCCACTTCGCTCAGAGGAACGGCTGTAGATGCGGCGCTCAGAGTCGCTGGGCAGACGCTCAGATGGGGATGGAGAAGCAGCAGGGCTAGCAGCACGGCGGGGATGTGAAGGGCTCTGGCTGCGTTCAATAGTCCGTCGGCTATGGTCACGCTCACGGTCCGTTTCAAAACGCTCCCTCTCACGCTCTCTCTCCCGTTGTAGGTAGCTGTACTTTCGAATGTCCTGCTCATAGGGGTCACGGTAATCCCTGTACTCCCGAGGGTCATCATAGTAACGTGGGTCATAATAGTCCCCCTGATAAGGATCCCATTCTGTGTAGAACTCCCGACTCCTGGCAGGATATTTGCGGCGTGGATCTTCAGTGTAGGTGCCTGGAGCACGTACATTTTCATAGTATGCCCGCTCTGCTGAAAATTCATGATAGGGTGGTCTGCGCTCATCTCTGTAAAAATAAACCAGATATTACTTCTTAACACTGGCAAAATATTATTTCAGAGCATGTTCAATAATGGACCAACTGTTTTTTTTTTCAATTTAATGACTTTGAATACATACATGCACCACAACCCTTCACAACCACTGAACAGAATATGGAGGGATGGGTGAAAGAACAACAACATACTACACTTATTTTTAACAACACTTTTTTTTTTGTCAACATTTTAAGTTAATCATGAGATTCATTGCATGCATAAGAATGAAAAAATATCACATCCAATTTACTATCCAGGTAAAGTACACATCATGTGAGCTACACACCTTCGTTCAGATAAGATTTCATAGAAATCCCTGATATCCTGTCCAGACGCCTGCATTGAGCGATAAAAAGCCATCTGGCTCTCTTGATTGGCAAAATCCACCTGGAGATGGAAGGCAACAGCGGTATCATTACATATATCTTTTAACAAGGAAGTTGACAACATAGATGCAAACCGAAAATATAGTTTTCATTTGGTGTATTTCTATGAAATTTAGCACACCATCACAAGCACCAACACGTTTCTAAAAACCTAAGAAATTAATTAGTCCAGTCAAACATGTATTTTCCCATCCATTCATCTTCAAATCATTAATCTTGTTCACAGTTGTGAGGGACTTGGAGCCTACCCAGGAAGCGTAGGGTACACTGCAGTTCACTGCAAGCCACATAGACACACACACTCATACCCATTTAGACACACACATTAGCCCAGTTAGCACATCTTTAGAGGAAACCCACGTTAGAAGAAGAACACGCACAACTCCATTCAACCCTGGAGGTACAAGGCATCAGAGCGACCCACTGAGCCACCATGCCGCTGTGGATATGTATTTATACAAAATAAATCATTTTCTTACTTTAATTTTATTTCCCCCGATTTTCCAGCCCTTGGTTTCCTTGACAGCAGCCTGTGCGTACTCAATATTATTATACAGAATCAAGGCCATTCCTTTCAGTCTGTCAAACACAACCTGGAGGAAACACCAACAGAATGAAACAGGTCAGCTGAGACCCACGAGCAAAAAGGACAGCATGCATCAAGGTGCTATCGATATTTTATTCCACCACTTCATTAGGGATGCACCAAGCGAAGGAGTGTTTTGGTTACCTTGACTACATGTCCATAACGACAGAAGTGGCGTGTGAGGTACTGTTCTGTGATATTGGAAGATAGGCCATCTAGCCACACGCAAGTTGTGGGCATGCTCTTCCCAAAGCCCAGCTACACAAGCGGGAGGCAATGTTAGCATTTCCAGCAACACTACGAAAGCCATTAACAGTGTCATTTGTGAGGCAACCCTGCTTTTAAAAGATAGGAAGAAAAAAATATGTGGCGTTTGCTACAAGTAAGTAAAGCAGTCACAAGTGAAAGCAGAATAATGAGTACGCGACACGATAAACGATGAACTGGCGACACACCTTGAGCCTGTTGTTGCCCAAGTACTCCCCGTCCATCTTTTTGATGGCCTTGCAGACACTTGCAATGTCACAGTACTGCAGGAAAGCATACTGGGGGGCGCCATTCACTTTTTTAATATCAATGTCCTAGATGTGGGGAAAAAGGAAACTTTCAATGAGAAACAACACTGTCTGGGCTTCATGCAGCTACATGCATGAGGTTGCTAAATACAGACTGAAAGCTTATTCCAGGTAGCATGTGATCAAAAACCTGTACATTACTTAGAAAGTAAACAGTATGGATTGTATGACAACCAGCTCCATGCATATTCTGTGAAGATGTAAATATTAACACAAACTTGGCTGAAGTCAATCATTTTTTTCCCCCGTTTCACAGTGCACACATACCACAATTTCCCCAAATCTCTGGAAAATGTTGAGGAGGTCATGGTAGCTAGTTGTCTTCTCCAGGTTGCCTATAAACAGTGTCCGTGTAGCTTTGGGATGAAATTCATCAATGCGCTCATCCAGCGGCCGAAACTCATTCTCACTCTCAGTCTCTGAGAGATGTAATAATGAAGGAGAGAAAGCATGCAAACATCAGCCAAAAGACAGAAAAACATATGCAGACCATAATAACAAAAAGACAGTAGAAACCCCGATCCAAGATCCAAGGTGTTGGGGGTAAGGTGTACCTGGGCCATTCCAGGCAGTGACGTCGATCTGCATGCCAAAGAAGAGCTTTCCTTTAGAAGCACACAGGGCCTTCTCCTGGTCCTCCTGCTGTCGGAAGAAGACTAGTCCATAGCGCTCCTCTGACGCTCCATGGATCTGCACTGACGTCACCTTCCCATACTTCTTAAACTCATGGAACAAGCCGTCCTTCAGGCTGGTGTCTGGTGGTCAGAGGTGGTCAATTGATGGTCTGTTTCATGAGATCTCTGTAATGATCAAAACCACTTACCATGGCCTTCCATGCTATGGGTACAACAGGTAGCTTCCAGCAGAAGTGTTACACATGGCGATATCCAGTTGCTCCAAATGTGAGCGTTCTCATGCACTTCAAAACTACCCTAACCAATCCTGGCACCACAAACTAACAAGCTAATTGATTTGATCTACAGCATTCAAAAGGGACAGCATTGAGGACGGCCAACCACTTTGGCACCTCAATGCAGAACTAGTACAGTCCAACTAATTCATACTGGTACCAAAGTACCATCATGTGGAAAAGGCACAAATCAATGTAATGTCTGCAACAAACAACCACATACTGTAGCACTTCAGAGGAGTGCATGAACTCACCTGTGGAGCGCACAGGGAGGTTCTGGACCTTTATGCCAAAACTTTTGCGTGGCTCGTCCTTTTCTAGGGCTGATGCTGGCGGGGCAGAGGGGGCAGGCACTGCGGCCGATTGCACGGATCGTGCTGGAGACTCGTCGCTGGAGCTGCTGCTGGAATCGCTGCTGTCGAGGAGGAACAAAGACCACTAAGAGGGAGCAGTATAGTCTGCACATACACATACGTCATTAGACCCGCACACCAACATATGCAGGTCTATCTATTCATCTTCCTTGCACCAGCATGTCCAGTACAGATTGACAGGGAGGTGGGGGTACTGGAGTCTGGCAGCACAAGGCCTGAGGCAGGGAAGCACCTCGGACTAGGTGCCAGGACACAGCAGGATCCAAGCTCCAATGGCGGTGTGGCAGCAGTGGTACCCGTATCACTGTGTCACTGCTTCAGAAGTGTAACCCACATATATTGGCCGGCCAACAAATTTTCCACAAATTTTGATCAGAATCAATAGAAACCACACCACCATAGCACCAATAATGTCTCTTTAACTATTTCTGATGAGAAAATGAACTCTCTCAGTGAAGAAAATGCTGCCTGCATTATAACTTGGGATTCACCCGGCATTATTAGTAAATTCAGTCTAGGTTAGAGCTGTGACAGAATGCCAGACCAAGGGTAATACACATTACCAGGGTTTTACTTACAGCAGTTAGGCATAAGCACCATGAAAGGCAGACAGCCACAGTCGGATGTGGATTTCCCCGGATAAACAAACAAAAATCTTTATCTAGTTCAATGAGTAAAAAGTACATTTCCTAAACAAAATAAAACAGAGAAGGGGGCAGCCTAAAGCAGACACCAAAAGAGTGATAATATAAGAGAGCAAAACTGGGGGGGTGAGAAGAAAACAATTTCCCAATGGGGACTAATAAAGTATCTAAAAAAAAAAGGCATCCTACTGTACGAACGGGGAGATTAATGCAACAAACGAACAGCAAAACCCGAATATACATCAGCAAAGCTATAAAAATCCAGAAAGGCTTAGGCAAGCTCAAAGCCCATAAGTACACATAAACTCATAGATAATATCACAAAGGTGTTAGTGATCAGCTGGGAAATAAAATTTTACATGAGCCGATCCCAGCTGACCACAGGCACAAGGAGGGGTACACCCTGGACAGGGGGCCAATCCATCGCAGGGCAACACAGAGACAGACAGCCAACCACACACATGGGCAGTTCTAGAGTAGCCAATCAACCTAATCTGCATGGAACAGGGAGAACATGCAAACTCCACACAGAGGTGTGAGGTGTGCTTGTTAGGTAGAACAGACATTGTACTTTAAAATAGCTCTTTTTAAGAGTTAATCATTGCAAAAGATGTTCAGGTGTTTTAATGATTTTGGCTACATATGAGTGTATTGCTTTTTATTTGTATTATATATATATGTGTGTGTGTGTGTGTGTGTGTGTGTGTCTGTATATATATACACACACCTAAAGGATTATTAGGAACACCATACTAATACGGTGTTTGACCCCCTTTCCCCTTCAGAACTGCCTTAATTCTATATGGCATTGATTCAACAAGGTGCTGAAAGCATTCTTTAGAAATGTTGGCCCATATTGATAGGATAGCATCTTGCAGT
>JAODKM010000037.1:4110796-4122855 GCA_026780845.1 Petrocephalus sullivani | reverse complement strand
TTGGTTGATTAGATAATTGCATTAATGAGAAATTGAACAGGTGTTCCTAATAATCCTTTAGGTGAGTGTATATATATTGTAAGGTTGTTTATTAGAGTTGGGGAAATTGATATTATATCAACGAGTAAAGTACTGTTTCATTATAACTATTGATGTCAATGTAATTTTGACTGTGTAAAATTATACTGGGCAATATTGAAAGATAACAGGAATTTTTAGGTCATTAAAATCTCTATCAAAGACAAAATTCATATGGGCCAAGCCCTAGTACAACCCATGAATGAGCAGATGGACCCTTGTGAATGCACATGTGCAGATGTGTAACACTAACCCTGAAATATCCATAAGAGTAAAATTTCAACAAAATAATATTGTGCCTGTAATTCCATGTTTGGCCTTAGAGTGGCACCATCATATTGTTTTTCATGTGCAGTTAAATTGAAAGCAATTTCAGATTGAACTATACTGGTGGAAAGTTAACAATATTCAATCACAGGCATTAGGCTGCCACAAATAATTTGGGCAAAGGCAAGGGATCTCATTGCAGAGCACTCGTGTTACACGGTTACATTAACATCAGCCTTTCTAGTATGGAAACAATGGATACCTAATACCACAAAAACAGTCCTTCAAGAACCTTAACACTGGGCTCAACAGTACAGTGCAATAACCACTAGGAATTTAAGTCCATAATCCTTGAATTACCACTTTGCTGATGTGTACCTCAGAAGGACTGTTTTCCTATTATTTTACTCTGTGGTAGTGGGAGACCTCTCATTCCCAAAGACACTACAAAACCCACTGCTGCATGTCTAGCTTGTTAGCACAGTACGTGTCAATTTCCCCTTTTACTTTCACTTTTGCTTCCACCCTGCATGGGTTCCAGCTGGAACAAAAGGTCACCACAGGCCCCATTATGCACTCAGCGCCCACAAGCTCAGCGAGGACACAATATTCTCTCCCTCCTGCATCAGTCTCCAGGTAAAATCTGTCCATCCCTCACCAACCCCAAACATGCAGGGTACAGTTCCCATAATTCGCCAGCTCTCTCCCCCATTTATAGCCGGCACCAATCTCCGTCTGGGTTTTGCCATCAGTCTCGTGATGAATCTCAGAAACATCGGCTTGTGGCTACTTTCTTATCAGCACAATAGTGTTGTGGTCCTGCCGTGTACAATGCAGCCATTGCCCTGGGGTTACTTCTTTTCACCCCACCCATACAGTGAGCTCTTTCTCCCTCCTCACCTACCCCCCCAAAACACCATCGCACCCCAGCACAGCCTGTGGAATAGGACGGACTGCCTGCAGTGTCTGGGCTGTGGGAGTGGGCAAGAAGCCAGTGGTGGCCAGAAATTTCCAGTTCGAACTGGATCACACGGGGGGGGGGGGGGGACACATACCCACCCACTCGCGTACAGGGAGGGGGTGGGCAATGAGAAAAATACATGCGGCGTCTCTGAAAACTCCCTAGAGCACTTCCATCCAATATGTCAGAGCAGGAGGAAAGGGAACAAGCTGCAGGAACAAACCCATTTCAGGAGGTCTGTGCGGCAGGGAGAGCAGAAGCTGGCAAAGTTTCCTGGTGCAACACATGAAGCATAGTGCTCATTTTTTCAGACAATAAATATATTTTGTAAATCTTCAAAAACATTACTATTAATCCAAATTGTATAATTTTGCTAAGTGTTACTTTAGGTGAAACCCATGAGAGCACGGTGTTTGCCGTTTGTCCACCGGTCAATATTAATTACTGAATGTTTACTTGAGGCACAACCTCAAATGCATGCAGTGTAAAGGCCAGAACTGCACTTCTGAATGGGAAGTGCGAGCTAATGCTGGGTGAGCATCTTAGAGAGTCATACAGGACGCATGCATGCAGTGTAAAGGCCAGAACTGCACTTCTGAATGGGAAGTGCGAGCTAATGCTGGGTGAGCAGCTTAGAGAGTCACACATGCATGCAGTGTAAAGGCCAGAACTGCACTTCTGAATGGGAAGTGTGAGCTAATGCTGGGTGAGCAGCTTAGAGAGTCATACAGGACACATGCATGCAGTGTAAAGGCCAGAGCTGTACTTCTGAATGGGAAGTTCGAGCTAATGCTGGGTGAGCAGCTTAGAGAGTCACGTATGCATGCAGTGTAAAGGCCAGAACTGCACTTCTGAATGGGAAGTGCGAGCTAATGCTGGGTGAGCAGCTTAGAGAGTCATACAGGACGCATGCATGCAGTGTAAAGGCCAGAACTGCACTTCTGAATGGGAAGTGCGAGCTAATGCTGGGTGAGCAGCTTAGAGAGTCATACAGGACGACACCTTGGCACTATCTACGGAGATTTATGTTTCCGTGGCCTATCATAATAACCACAAAATCACAGACATAATGATAACTGCTGGTATATGAAAAGCTTTTAATGTTATTCTTAAACAGGTTAGTCAGATTTCAAGTGACGAACAGAAGATTTTCAAATCAACCGCATGAAAAAAATATATTGTGCTTTTTCATTTATATTTAATTCTTGCTTTTTAAGTAAATTGGCATTGTTAATAATATTGATTACCTGCAAAGGTAGATAGCAGATTACATTATGTAGCTAAGCTGAAGAAAGGAGCAGGGCAGGGATGGGGGTTGTTACAAATAACAAGGCTTTTAGCTACTCAGCCTCAAAATACTGTAGAGCATGCCTGAATGAAGGTCCAAAGCTCCTGCTTTTTGTCTGAGTGTGCAGCATACATTTGTAATTATTTATAACTCAGTCGCAATGTTATAGTGAAAGACTAAAAATGTATCTTCATGTTCTTATTTAGTCATTTAAAAGACAGAAAGAAATGAAAATGTGCGCTAATTAAGTTACTGCTCCAGGACAGGGATGGGGAACCTGATCCATGCAGGGCCGGTGTCGGTGCAGGTGTTCGGGATGACCTCTCAGTCAGCCAATAACAGTAGGTCCCCAGGACTGGAACTGAGAACCACTGCTTTATTATTGGCTAATTGAGATGTCATCCCAAAAACCTGCACCCACACCAGCCCTCCATGGATCAGGTTCATCACCCCTGCTCTAGGAGCCAATAAGTCTCTAATAAATGACTAAAAAGCATACATATTAGAATATATATAATTTCTAGAGGTGCACCAATCTGATATTCGAGATACAGACATATCGAGTATCTACCATATGTGTCCAATCCATGTCCAATGCTTACTTATGTAGTTTGTAACAGTCTGTAAGATAGATACAGAAAGATAGCTCCTCCTTAAATCAATTTGTACTGTACAATCAACTGCACAACTACGCATTTTAGATGTGTTTTTGTGGCATTCAAGCTGAACATTAATGCTGCCACTCAGTCTATTAGAGTGTGAGCGCAGTGATTTCCACCTGATGTGACGTCATACGCATACCATGCGCTTAGGGTGTGAGCGCAGTGATTTCCACCTGATGTGACATCATACGCATACCCTGCGCTTAGGGTGTGAGCACAGTGATTTCCACCTGATGTGACGTCATACGCATACCCTGCGCTTAGGGTGTGAGCGCAGTGATTTCCACCTGATGTGACGTCATATGTATATGCAGAACATTCCGGCTTAAAAAAAATCACCACACATAATAAACTAAAATTTATATTTGCTTAATCTGAAATTAAAATGAGATTTTTGAACATTAGATCATATATCTGACCAAATGCTGAATAACAGAAAAGGTCAGCTTGGTCACAAGTTTGTCTGTAGCACAGAACTGCAGTAAAATGAGAATAAAATGCTGCATTCATGGTGTTCTCCCAGCAAAAAGCCCACTATGCCCACTAAGCCCACTAACATCACTAAGCAAATGCAGTTTGCATGTGGTTAGTCCCACCTCCCAATGCAAGCGTATATCACTGGAGACTTACTGCTGTGGTCAAACGCAAACTACACCAAAACCTAGAACCATAAAAACAGCCAGTAACATACTGTCCTAATTACAAATACTGCAACAATCATCTGCTTTTCATCCAGATTTAGAATCCGTGGTGCTAAGCAGTTCTCCGTGTTCAGATATTACAATTGATGCAGTTAATAGGTTATCGAGAAAACGGAATATCATTTAACATACAGCCATACAAAAAATCCAATTACTCCATAGAAATGCTATGATAATCAGATTATAAATCCTTTCACAGCTGGGTCCATCTGCAGCATTAATAACTACGATTTTGCTAAACCTGATGCATATACGCACATAAGCTCTGTAGGAATGCAGCATTATTAACTATGATCTTGCTAAACCTGATGCATATACGCACATATGGTCTGTAGGAACACTTCAGCGAGGGTTTCACTGCGCTTCCCTTTCTGGGTAACAAACACAAGGTAAACACTGTCTAGGTTATTATTAACTCAAAACACTCAGATAAAAATGCCTAACGAGTTAACAGATAACCTTTTATATTTGAAGTTTCAGCAAAAAATATTTCTTAAGAATATCACACACCAATAGCCCGTGGCTGCGCTTCAATCTCATGTTCTTGTCTTGAGCAGCGCAGCTCTAATGCACACAACTTCTAGCTAAATCCAGCATGGAAGACTGAGAGCTATAGGGAGGGATGCACATCCATTAGTAATCACTGCCACATGTAAGGCATTCTGCATCGGAGTCCAACCCAGCAGCAAATAAGCCAACTGACAAGTCAGGCCCTGGGCCCACAGAGACACACACTTCATGATAAATGGGCTCAAGGCTGCTGACCTGAGAGGCGTTAATATTCATCACCGTAATGGAGAAAATATGTGACTGATTCTTCATTTCCTCCCTTTATAATACACTGTGCACTATACTCCACACTGCTGCTTTTTTTATAAACTTATTTTTTTAATAATCACTCACTAGACTAGATATTACAGGGTCACATCCATTTATCTCAATGTCAAAAATCACATTTAATTAAATTTACTCTGTGTGTTTATCAACATTCCCTGATATTTAATCATTTCTGACAATTATTTATGCGCCAGAACAGAAGAGACTCATCAGAACAATAAAAGGCATGGCAGCTAGCTGTGGGAGGACGGTAAGTGATGGCGGTATCCCAGCATCCCCCGCGCCGCAGCCCCTCGCGACGGTAATGGCGGTATCCCAGCATCCCCCGCGCCGCAGCCCCTCGCGGGCGCGTCACGTACCTCCCGCTGCTGCTGCTGCTGGTGCTGCTGACAGAGTCCGAGCTGGACGAGCGGCTGCCGGAGGCGGAGCCGCTGGGGGAGCGGGGAGGCCGCGCCGCTTGGCTGGCCAGCCGCTGCGGGGAGGGGTTCAGCGACTGCGAGGAGTGCGGCGAGCGGCTGCGGCTGTGCTGGTAGGCGCGCTCCCCGCGGCGGCCTCGCTCTTCGCGGTACAGGTCGCGGTGAACCACGCTGGCCAGAGTAAAGGGCTCGCGGGCTCGGGCCTCGTAGCGCGGCTCGGGGGTCTCGAAGCGGCCGGGACTGCGGCCACGCGAGCCGTAATAACCCACTGGCACCGTCGCGGAGCCGCTTACTCCAACGCCGGCACTGCTCCCACCTCCGCCGGCGCCGCTGCTGCTGGCCCCCGTTCCTCCGACCCCGGGGCCGACTCCGCCGGAGACTCCGCCCCCACTACCGCCGGAGCCAGAGCCCGAGGCAGCCGCGGCCAGGGCGCGCTCCCTCGGGTCGCGGTAATAGTCTGTGTCGTAGTGTCGCGGTCGCTCAAAGCCGCCGCCGCCTCGCTCATGGTGTCCATAGGCACTGTGATCATAGGCACGGTCCCGACTGTCAGAGGTCCTGGGAGACACGGGGGAGAGAGAAACGGGCCCATTACTGCCAGCTTAGCTCACAATCACATCCCACCTACTAAGGGGCATAATGCTAGGCTGGCTGGTCAAACATACATGCCTACACATGATCTATTACATTTTTTACAACACATTAAGTACAGATCTTAAAACCGTCAATGCACATGCACTGGGGGAAAGGATAATATACAAAATAAGACGAGAAAGGCCTGTTACTGGTCTAACGAATGTAACTTTGGCTTTATTGTTTAGAAGTATGTCCTGCTATAGCAGTCTGAACAAGCACGTCAAAATGTCAGCAATATCTGGCACTCCCAGCAACAAAAATGCTTTATATTTCGGTAAATGTTACGGGACATTATTCTAATGGTACAAGCTAAAAACTAATATAAGAAAATGATACAAGTACAAAACAAAATCTCCAGTTACAGGAGTGCAAAGAAACTTAGTGTTGAACAGGTCATATCTGCCTTACAGTGTCCCCTGACGAAGCCACATTTTAGCTACATACACTTCAATTAAAAAAATATATATAACATCCTGTTCTTTAGGACATGCAGGATTATAGACTGGAAAGGGTTCCCTCTTGCTGGTTTTTCCCAAGCATTTTAAATGATATGCTTCTCATCCATAGTTTATGGAAACTTGAAAATTAAGCACTGAACAAGATGCACAAGTTCCACCAAGTTGCAAAGCAGTTTAGCACTTGTCAGACTAGTTTGCAAGATATTCTATAAAGGAGACTGTTCTCAATAGTTGAAATATCAGCTGAACTAATACAGCCTACATCTACAATGTGTTACAAAAATGGCGTAACCACTTGCCTTATTTAGGGTTGGAGCCTATCCCAGAGGGTATGGGTACAACTCATCACAGGACACACTCACACACCATTCATACACAAAGGCACACCTTTGGGAAATTTTGTAATTTGTAATGAAATTTTTCTGGTTCACCTCAGTATGTTTTTGGCTGGTGGGGGGGGACTCCACACACAAAAACCTGTATATATCCTTTGGAAATCCCAGCCATGCAAGCTACCCAAGCCATGTGCACTAATGCACCCCCATATCACAGATGCTGGCTTTTGAACTGTCCGCTGATACCAGGCTGGATGGCCCCTCTCCTGTTTAGTCTGGGGGACACGGTAGCAAAGATTTCCAAAAAGAATATGAAATTTTGATTCATCAGACCACAGAACAGGTAGCAGGCAGGCAGCTTTTCGGGATCTTTCTTAGCTATGGTTTATTCTTTGTATAGTGGAGTTTCATCCTGCATTTGTAGATGTAGCAACGAACTCGGATCAAAAACAATGGTTTTCGCAAGTGTTCCTGAGCCCATGCAGTGATTTCCACTATTGAATCGTGTCTGTTTTTAATGCAGTGTTGCCTGGGGATCTGAACATCAAAGAATTCTCTGAATCTTTTAATATTATGTATTAAAGATGATGAAATTCCCAAATTCCCATTCAATATTTGAGGAACATTATTCTTAAATTGTTGCACTATTTGCCGAAACAGAGCGGTGAACCTCCCCCCATCTTCACTGCACAGAGATTTTGCCTCTCTGGGGGTAATTTTTTAGACCTACTCGTCTTCTGACCTGTTGTCAATTAACCTAATCAGTTGTGAGATATTCACCCAGGTGTTTTGTTTTAGCATAATACAATTTTTCCAACTTTTTGAAACATGTTGCTGGCATCAAATTCAAATTAAGCATATATTTGTCATAAATCAATGAAACTTCTCAGTTTCAACATTTGATATGTTGTTCTATTTTCAATTAAATATGGGTTTATATGATTTGCAAATCATTGCATTCTGTTTACGTATTATTTACACTTTACACAGCATCCTGCCTTTTTTGGAAATGAGGCTGTTATATAATATAATATATACATTGCAACTGGCGCAAGGAAGGAACCAACTAACCACTGCCATTACAGAACAACAATTAATTAATGGATTATACAAATGACAAAACAATACAAGGTCTGTGGTATGTGCATTTGCAGTTGTCTCATCGCGATAGCAAGCTGGACTGATTATTATTTAATTCCACATAGCGTCATACTGTCCAGGCATTATATGGCTGTATACAGTATTCTGTATAAGAAGAACCATTCTCATCCTTGCTGTTGGACCCATTCATAGGCCATGTGTCCCGTTCATGAGAAATTGAGTGAGGAGTGAGGAAGAGAAAAGTGAACAAGAGCTGGTCACCAAAAGACGTTCGTCTTCCACTGTATTGAAATATTTTGGATTCTATAAAGAAGAAATTCAGCAAAATCAAGTGATTTGTTGGTACGGCTTTGTGTCGGCACAACTCACAGCCACACCGCCAGCTTATATGACAGACTGTATTGATAGATGATAAGTTCTACTTGGCTATATTTTATTTAGGGTATATTTTTGTTCGGTAAATATCGCAATATTTATTACAAAAAAATCACATTTTGATATTTTAAATGTTTCCAATATCATACAGCCCTAAACTACCTAGGTAATAAAAACATGACAAATCATAGATTCACTAAATTACATAGATTGCAGCTGAACAAACTTGTATGCCCCATATTGTATGCAGCATAAAGTTTTCAAGGTACTTTTCTAAATGCTCACACCAACACCAAATAAGTGTGCTAGCTGGCTGTGTAACCTTCACCTTTCTATACATTTCAGGCCAAATCCTCCCAGTGGGGTTTGGTGTGAAGGCGTTGTCACTTTCAACATTCCCTCCCTTCCTTCTTCAACAAGTAGGGTGTTCAAAAACTTTTGATTAGCAGTGCATCACTATAATCTTCCATTTTTTTGTTACCATATTCATTTATAATTTGAAATTCCCATTGAGGATTACTTAACGCAACAAAAATATTCATTTGAATTTAGATTAACCTTAAAATAGTTTAATGGATTCTGTAAAATGTCTAACGTCAGTAAGCCTGATTAAGAACCATCTTAAGAACCATAGCCACTTGTCTTATTCAGGGTCAAAGGGGGTCCAGAGCCTATGGGCACAAAGCAGGGAACAACCCAGGATGGCGTGCCAATACACCGTAGGGCACACACACCATTTACCATATGCCAAATAAAATTAACCTTAGCAAGTCTACAGCCTGTGGGGGGAAGAAACTCCACAAACAGGAAGGCAGGATGGAGACAGAAAGCCTAGCCGCAAAGATGTGAGGTAACAGTGCTAACCACTATGCCACCACACCTGCTCCATACTAAGCCAGTGAAGCCTTCCTTGTCTCATCAACACCTAACACACCCCCAGCAGAAACTCGATGAAAAAGCCTGTTGGAAATCTAGTAATTTGGTACAAATGCTTGTCATTACTTTATATAGATTGTTTAGCACAGTAAGCAACTAGATAAAAAAATTAAATGACCAATAGGGAACAATGTTCAAAAGGACATTATGTAATATATAGTCTATCGTCCGTTAGGGCTGAACGAGTTATAAACAATGCAATTAGCAAATCGCGAAGGCTGCGATTTAGGATATGCATTATACAGCACGTCTGACCCAAGGTTTAAAACTCATGAGAATAGTTTTGCTAATTCATTCTGTCCTCCTTGTGTGACAGTCACTCTCACCAATCAGAAGTGCTGTGCTCCTCGCGTGCCAATCATGCTCACCAATCAGAAGTGGCCCAAAGTGACTGCATATACGCCCACAAACACAGACACATGAAACTCAAGGAAAACGTTACATTTGTATTGTGAAAAAATATCGGTTCCACAGCTGAGCCGTAAGTGAATACCTATTTAATGGTCAGAGATTGTTCACAGAAAGATCCTATTATTACGGGTCAAAGCAGCGTTAGGCGCAAGATCCCTAATGTTTTTATTACTGTAACTGTTTTATTTTCATAAGTTTATTTAACTCGCGGCTTTTGCAATAGTCGTTTTATGCGTCATTGTTCTCTGCTAATTTGACCCTTGTGTACATGGGATCAGGCGCTGTTTGCAAACGCAGCACTTAAATGTACATGTAAAAATACAAATATTTTACCATGTTCGGGTTGCTAGAGAATTGTGCTATAGTTTATTAGGTGTATGTTCTATATCATTTTTGTTAGAATAAATACATTATGGATTCAATTCATAAATTTCCATTCTTATCTTTGGATTAACGTACAGCGCAGTTCAGATTTCAATGTATTTTTATACACATATAGTGAATACTGAGTTTAAAAAATCGCAAATCAAACCCATAATTGCAATATCTGTCAGATAAATCGCAATTCGATATTTTCTTAAAATCGTTCAGCCTTATCATCCAAGAGAGTTTTTATATTTTTACCATATACAGCACTTACATTAAAAATATTTTCTAAAACAGTGTTACATATTGTATTGAATTTTGAGTACAATAGACATTTAGGAACATTTATATGGGTGCGAAAGTCTTACTTTTTAATGTATAGCTAAATATACCTAAATTACAACACGGGTTGGAAAAAAGTTATTCAAAAAAGTTATCTATAGATTTATCTGATACCAGTTAAACTGGCAGAGCTATAATGAAAATCAGTTTTAACTATAGTTGCTTCCACACCTAAGTTCTGGAACCTGGTCCCAGTTTACAAGTCTCAGGGCTATCGTGACTATGAACTTTTGTAGTTCCAGAAAAATGTTCAGGCAGTGTGAAAGCGCTTTATATTTTTCCTTCAGAAACTCTAAAGGAGAGGTAGTTATCCAAACTATTTACTTCTTATTGAGCCACGAAACGACACAACACAAAAACTTTGTTTCTCCATTGCCATTTTCCAGTTAACAATCCCTCATAATAACTTGGCTAATAGTAGGAACCATTCAGACTGGGGACCACCTTTACATTTTTATTTAGCAGATGCTTTTATTCAAAGTGACATATAATTTTTGAGAAAGTGGGGTCAACCAGTCCCTGGAGCAACTGGTGGTGAAGGGCCTTGCGTAAGAGACCAACAGTAAACCCATTCTGTCAATGCAAGGATTTGAGTGAGTGACCACCTGATTACAGGCACAGTGCCCTAATCCACTGACCCACTCATGACCCCAACCTTTACCAGTCTACTGCTAAGTCCCATTCTTTCAAATCAAAGAGTGTTTCACTATCAGAAGATTTTTTCAGAACAGCGGTTTTCAGTAAATTATGTAAAATCAGGATATATCTAGATGTCACTGGAAGGACCCAGATGTGTACTGCTGCTTCATTTTTGAGGCAATTTGTCTCAAAATACAAAAATTAATGAGACCCATCAAATACTATTAGACTTTATCAATTTATAAGGTCAAATGTCATCTGCAGTCACTCTTTCCTTTGCTACAAATAAGTCAAACTACCTTAAAATGTCATCAGTTCCAGTGCTTTACCAATGCAGTGCATCTGGAAATTTAAAAAAAGATCCATCAAATGCTTTTTTAGTTATCACTCTAACTAGAAAGTTTTTGCGGAGGCAGTGGAGGACTGGTCCCAAAACCATGTATTAAAAGTAACCCAGTATTAAGAACATAAGTACAATAATTTCTCATGGTTTACATGTAAACACTAGAACCTTATTCCAGATAGTAACCCTATGTTATAAATTTAGGGTATTTTGTTTTGGTAAACTTATATCAATGGAACCGAACCCAGACGTAATTTAGCTAATTCTTTAAGAACTGATTTGTTTAGCATAAAATAACTCTGGCAGCAGTGGACACACTGGTGGATATCCATCCAAGAACAGCCTTACCATACTGATCAGAGATCACTAGCAAAATGCACAGAATATGCCCAATATGTTTAAGTTCAGAAGAGCCTTACTGAGTTGAGACACACTGATCTGGACCCCAAATACCAAATGTTGCACATATTAAAACTGACGGCCTTTCAGCAGATGAGTGATCAGTGACAATTACTTCTTACATACTTGTACTAGCTGATACTAGAACTAACATGTACCAATTGCTTAACCCCAGATGTGTTTAGACTACTGTTTATTTTTTTTTTTTGTTTTTACTGAGCGTGCCACTGATTTGAGGTCTCACTATAATGTGTGACTTCCTCAGAAAGACAAGTAAAGGGATCTTGAATCTCTGTGAACCAGGTGCCAGTGATGGTGCTGACATTTGCTGAAGTGAAACAAGATGCATCCTGAGGCTCCGTAGAGCCGTCTGACTCCTGTCCTGCTCCTGTGTTAATCTCAGCTGACCTCCTAACAATGCTACAGCTGTACAGGCCGATGCGCTTCCCCCTTGCGTTTACGCCCTCCTGCGGCTTATTTCTCCTTCGGGCGGTTTACCTCGGCCCGGGTG
>JAODKM010000037.1:4094433-4106165 GCA_026780845.1 Petrocephalus sullivani | reverse complement strand
AAAGCGACCCCCCCCCCCCCCCCCCCCCCCCCCCCCCACACCAAAAAAACCACCGCCACCCCCCACCCCGCCCCCCAAACCCCGCCACGCCCGGAGGGGGGGGCCGCGCCGCGCGCCCCCCCCCCCCCCCCCCCCCTGCTCCGCGCTCGCTTTTATTACCCCGCCGGGCCCCGCTTTCCTAACGACAGGATAAAATGCTTTTATAAAAGCCCGTAAACATCAGCAAAGGCGCAGCGAAGACGGGGGCGGATGATACCTACAGCTTCCCCCGACGGATGGGGATACGGGCATCGCATTTCGCTATAATCGGGGTTATATATCTATTAGGAGTTATAATAATGGCATTGCTAAAAAAATAGCTCTGCAGTCAGAAAACGATAGAAACGACATGCAATTGAAGAATTATAGACTATAACATTTTTTTTTTTTGCTTAGCCTACACGGTACAGCCTTTTAAAACCCGTTTTAACGTTACAGTCCTGCTAAGTGCAGAATCTCCCTCGGGGTATTTTTCGGGCGCGTTGCTCACTGCTCTGTCGGTCAGATCAGATTTTAAATAAACCGGTTAATTACGGCATTATATACGGAAATTAGCTGTAAGAAAAGGCAGCACGCATGGCTGTGTCACACAATATGTGCAACGCTGCAAAGCCCCAGTATGTCTTTCCGTCGTCAAAGGCTAGGGATAAAATGAACTTAATGCACATCGCAGACATCGATTATGTCACAAATCAATGCAAAAGCAGAATAATATTTCGCCATTGCAAGAATAATCAAATAATGCAATCAAATAAAAAGCCGGATATTTAAATAAGCAATCTCTAAAGCGCCGTTGGGCTGTAAAGTTGCTTTAACACATCACAGAGCGATCAGTTACATTTTCTCAGTACAAGTGGCTAGCTGTGAATCTAATCTAACATTATTCAACCGGGTGTAAAGCAGACGACAATGCTCTTTATTTTAAAGAACCTGACGTTTGTTTGCAATCAGTTTAAGCCTCGTAATATATTTTATTGATAAAGTAATACAATGTTATCTTAACAGCAAACTCATTGATGAACTCATCCCAAAAGGCAAACGCACGGGGCAGAGAGTACTTTTAAACAATAGGCACGGCTTGCTTGATCACCATCAAAGCAGCAAACTTGTCCCTCTTAAGACAAACGTGCATTTTGGAGCACGCATTCCAATGGAATAATTCAATCCGCAAGTCTTTGCTCCCTTCCCCATGCATCTCCCAGCATCAGTAATACAACACCAGATCAGACCTTCTTAGTCAAGATTTTAGACAAGCGTCCCTCAATGTCTTGCTTTTTACAAAATGCAGCTACTGAAATTGCACGGTCACTTTTCCTCACGGGCTGTCCCCGACTTAGTGGGGACCCTGCGACTTCCATGCTATGTGAGCTTAGTCTCCAGGTCCCCAAGGCATGCAGGCAGACTGATGGTGCTGCCATGAATCAGAGTATTATAGGGATCCCATTTTTTATACATCCCATTCTGAATCACAGAGTGCACCTGGAGATTTAACGCTGCGACTCTAAGCAATCTGACATCTTTTAGGATCGTGACGTCTACCTGATGCGAGTCTTTTTAGACGACCGAGTCCATACTCCTTTAAAGGTAACCAGGTGAAAAAAATTAATTGCATTGTGCCACGTTTTGCATATCAATAAAGAGCAATATATTGTGACTGGACACTCCTTGCCGACTTTGATGACAGTGGTCACCCTTAGGCTGGCGGTCGACTGCACCTCTCTGATGTATAATTCTCTTTCTAACTGAAAACAAGGGTTCTTTCAGCACCACGCGAATCTACCCAAAGCAGCATCGGGAATCAGTTTTAGGCGGCTCGCGGAGAGAAAGGTGTCGACTTGTTCGCTATCTCCCCCTGCAGCTGTTACGGACCTGGCAAACTTTGCAATACGGCGGCGAATAACCCGTGCAACGCCGATGCACATGCACACAGCTCAAAGTGGCCGCACACTCCATGTATGTGCAAACAAGCCGACCGCGAAACCTTTGCAAAATGCCAGAATAAATGGGCATGTAATATTTAGTCCCCAGACCGAGACGCCGCGTTACGGGAGACGCGTCGCATGCTGCTTCGTCTCTAATACCCCTTTCATCCCGGCTCCCCCATATCCAATACGGAATACAGTATTTATTCCCCACAAATGAGCTGGACAGCTACCTAGTTATCCCACGTATTCTCCGACAGACCTTTCTGACTAGCTGGCTGCGGGCACTATTAGATGGTTAGTCTACGAGCCTGCGTCCCAGTCCTCCTTCCCCGGCACTCAAACTAGCAAGTGATAAACAGCACAAGTACAAAACGCGTAAAAAATCATTTAGGTTGGCAGCGATTTCCCCCCAGTCCCCATATTCTGGCAGCCTAACATTTCTCACGACGAAGCGGGCAGCCAGTCCGCATCCCCAGCCAGCGCCGAGAGAAAGGCAGCCGTGCACAGGCGCTGGCTGCCGGCTGCCCGCTACGCTTCTTTCCGTCTGCAATCGCATTTTTGCAGCTACGCGTCAACTCACCGTTTGAAATGCTCGATAATTTTCTCCTCTCGCACATTTTCAGGTAAATTCCCCACCCATAGGTGTCTGGTTTCCCGGACCATAGTGTGCCTCCGTGTCCCCCGTGCATACAGATATGTTTTATTACGTTTAGCTCCTATCCTTTTGTATGTTCTGAGTAAAAAATCAAACGCGGAGAGATTTGTGTATAGATCATCAGCGGCTTGCTGCGACCCGATGCCACCATTAGTGCTCTCGCTATGTGTGTGTGTGTGTGTGTGTGTGTGTGTGCCTGTGTGTGTATGTGTGTGTGTGTGTGTGTGTGTGTGTGATTCTCCACTTGCGAACGGCGTGCTCCCTATGTACGAGAACGCGCTTTGTTCCAGTTCCCGTGCTAGGGCGCGTCCCCGCTAAGAACCATATCTGTATTTTTTTAGGATGCGGAAACCTTGCTCATTTGATGACTTACAAACCTAACACAGCACATGCCGTGATACTGGCTAATGCAAATAAAAACGCAATGCTCGCCTTTTCGCTTGACGTGGCATCTAAAGAGAAATGATGATTGGAGTGGCCATACAATGGGGGAAATACATAGCTGAAATAATATGTGATTATTTTGAGCGGTAGCTCAACTGTCAGTGAAGCAGGAAAAATACATACGGTCTTATGTGAAGTTCTTGATGGAAATTTGTGAGTTGGCGACACCAAAAACTTCGTCTGACATTATGAAACCCATTGATCGCTTCTCTCACTGAAATGTATACAAAATTATAATACAAAAACGGAAAGTTATGCAATGATATAATTGATGCTAAAATCAGACTTGCCAGTTTTCAAATCTAAAATATTGTACAAAATTAAATTAAAAAACGATCATTACAATCAAGATATTAGACAGCAACTCATATTGTAAGGAAATTGACCGTAATGATTTTTAGCATTCCAACATACAGTGCATGAAGCAAAAACTCATAGGAAGTTGCTGTGGGACAAATCTCACTATGGTGGTGGCAGACGTGGGAAAAAACAGAATACCTAGTTTAAAAAAGTAACAGCAATGTGAGTCAGATACAAACTCCAAATATGTTTATGTGCAGTTAAGACAAGAATCTGCATAGGATGTAAATTCGTTTGTAGTCAAATGACAATGGTAGTGACGTGAGAGCACATCTGTGGTTAATGCAATCAGTGCAAGTAGCCACTGTAGATAACTGTAAACGTCTCACCCTAGTATTCAATGTCAGCAGATATCTAGAGTGAATTGTATGACTTATGATGTATGCATAATCCAATTATACATCGTGACATTTAAAAAACATTAAATGACAGACAGTGAAATTAGCATGCTTTTAGAAATTTGGAAAAGATCAAAGAGTTTTTTTTGACATTTGAAATGTGTGGGAACCATTAGTAACGATGTAAACTTCACGACCTTTGCGACAGAATATAAAAGGATGTATATTTTGCCCAATTTGTATTAAACTATGAATATTTGATTATATAATTAATTCCTGTATTTTTCCCCCTTTAAAACCAGTTTGCAGTTCCGTCGTGATCGTCGGTAGTTAATTATAATTCCTTTGATTTATCCCGACTACTGTAATCAATTGGCCAACATTTACGGAACTTTAAAACGTATTTTACATGTACTTGTCTGCAGTGAAGAAATTCTGTGTAGTGTACAACGTGTTCAATATAAAAGCAGCAATGGACGCATTACATCAAAATCTAACTTTTTCGAACCTAAGTATAATTATACTGATAAGAGAAATCATACTGGTCAAACAGCTTACGCAAGTTTAAATTAGAATATGGTTGAAAGTGCTTTTGTGATGGCTATCTTTCATTATCACAATTCAAGTCACGCTTCAGGGGATCTTAACTCCATCAAAACAAATCCGTAGGAAAACACTTTCGTTGAGCTTTCGGTGTCAGGCTACGGAGGAGCGCTGCGCGCCTGCGCCAGAATGCGGCAAAACTGGGTAGCTGCAGTGTGGGCACTGCGCATGCGTGCGCCCCGCCCCCTCCCCCCAGCAGCAGACAAAGGAGGGAAGGGGGACTCCCGAATTTCCGAAATTTCTGGAAACGAAGTGGTGCGAGATGGAAAGCGAGGCGCCGCGGAAGAAACAGGGGACTATTCGGATATATTCTGTTTTCATCTGTGAATTTGAAATGAAACACTTTATACGTTGAAATTTGCTTCTAGTCTAGCTAATAAAATGTTGCTGGCTGTGTTGGTCATAAACCTTTCTGGGGAACTTATGGTGGACACAAATCAGTACTTGTATCTACTTGGTTCACAATAAAGTAAAAGGCTGGAGCTTCTACGTCCATTGCACTCCCAGTTAAAGCTCTGCTTCGTACATACTGGCTGGGTCGTTGGATTTACCGCTACCTAGCTAACGGCTTCGTCTCCACTTGGCTCTTGGAATTATCACTGGAAGGATTAAAAAGAGAGCTCTGTGGATATACCGCCTATTCATATGATAAGCCCGATCTCTGGTCTACCTGGGGACTCCAGAGGCACGTTTCCGACAGACGGGAACTAGCGCCGTGTAACACCACCGACAAGCCAAGCGCTTAGCCGCACACAAGTTAACACGAATATAAGTCTCATCTTCGCTCCAGGTTATGCCATAGCGCGGTACAATCTTTCCAAACTGACAGGCATATTTTCGGGGTGCTGGTAAGCTGGTAATAATGCCGTTTTCTCCCGCACCGGACGCCATTTTGTGGGGGGCAGGATTTTGACTAATTTGAACCGGCCATTTTGTATTTATCGCGCCAGTCCTCTTAGATGTACATGTGTCAGACGTCGCGGGCTCGGCTGGAATGAAAGGGCCCTAAGCCGACACGGCGAACCCCCCCCCCTCACCCCCCCTGAGGCATATTCTGGAGCCGACAGGGGAGAGCAGTCCGCCGAATAGCGCGCTGTACGGGGCGGGGGCGGCTTCGCACCGGCGGATCGATCGCACAGATTTAGCGAGTCTGACCCCATCCGTTCCCCCCGTTCTGCTGGAGCCCTACACCGCAGCCTAGGATGGCCCGTGCATTCGCCTGGCTGTCGTGAAAACTTCATTCGTTAACATCCAATTGTGCACAACGCATGGAGTTTACAATATTGTTTCAACCTTAACCAAACTTAATTCTTAGAAAGCTACTGCAGGTGTTTATGGTATGTTTGTGATGTATGTGACATTGGCAGACAATGTGGTATGTGGCTTACCGGCTCAGGCCTGTGTGCCTATGCTCAGAGGCTCCATCCTATTACAAACATTATATGATAACAAACACAATTATATAATCATGTAATGTTATTAATGTATATTAAAGCTGCTAAGGCGTGTTTTTATGTTAAGGTATACTTACATGCTGCGTATTAATGTTCTGGGAATGCATTGTGAAGGGGGACTGAATGCTTTTTGAATGCCTTATAAAGGCATTATGAAGGTGCAGTTCATGTAAAGCATTACCAGACTTTATTTAAAGGTAGATGTCCAGTTCTCTAAGCAGTTCGGGGGATGAATGAACAATTGAAAAATTGGGACACTGAATAATTAGGAACACATTTCCTTTTAGGGTACCTCCTGGTTCTTCACCATGGGTTACCTGCAGTTTTTGGGAATAACAGTACAGTATTTGCTAAACAAATGTTTGCTGGTATGTATTCTACAAAGTACCAGCAGTTGCAGGTTGGTAATGCCAATGTCATGGTGCATGTGTGTTTAGTGGGCCACATTGTGCCTCCTAAAAATAAAGAAACATTTAAACATTTAAAGGTTGCATTGTTTCCTGTTACATATTTCCATTGGAGTTGGCAGTTTGTTCATAAAGTTTGGGATCTCACTGCACATGACTAGCAGGCTTGGGAAGTTGATGTACGGGTGGAAAAAAACATAGAATTGTAAAGGAATGGTTCCTGGAATGTGACTGTGAATTAGTTATACTGCAGTAACCCGATCATAGACATTTCTGGGATGAGAAAGAGTAAGCTTTGTGGAGTTTGCCACAATTAAAGCTGGAGAAACTACAGAGTTCACACTTTCAGCATCTTGTTGAGGTTCTTATGAGGAAAACCTCAGGGGCAACTTCCTTTTATGAAAGGTGCACCTAATAAAATGCACAAAATGTTTCTATTGAAACTATATTTCAACAGGCAATGGAGTGGTTAAGGGATTGAATAGTAAACCAAAGATGACCAGTTTAGGTCCCAGGAAGGGCCCTTTAGCAATGTAGTTAACCTGGATTACTCCTGTAATACCCAGCTGTCAAAGCTGTAAGTCACTTAATAAAAATAATTGACAGCTGTCTACTAAATATGTTATATTGCATGATGATGCTACAAAGACACAGTAGAAGAGTGCTTGCTAAAATTAGTAGGTTAAAAGTAAGAAATTAGGTCTTAGTCCATCTTTAAGTCTTCACATAGCAAACAGTGGTAAACAAATTTGTGCAAGTAAAGCAAACATGTCCAACATATGCGTTAAAATATTAGTTCTTTTATGGACAATTTAATTTTAGTGTGTAGTATATAATGATACACCTTTGGAAAATGTGAATAAAAAATTTTTTATGCAAAATAATATAATAATACAGTACATTTATGGGTGGTATGTAGCCGTATGCTTCTAGGTATATGGATTTGCCAGCTCACCCTGTCTGTGGGAGGAGTTTGTGTGTTCTGTATTGGCACAGCTTTCATGTGGGGGTCTTTCTGCTCGCCCAGCACGGTACACCATTACGAAGATGGCTTGCAGGATTAATATGCTGTCTATATTTATTAAATTAGTAAAGGACTACTACCTTAATAAAATGGCATTTGAATTACATGGAATTCATATTTATTTGTGAACTATTTGTTGTGATCATATGTATTGCAAGTTATTATATATATTACATATTATGCATTGCAAGTTATTTTGTTTTTCTCAAGGCAGTTTGGGGAACATTTTAAATCTAATTTTGGCTGTTCTCATCCAAAACCCTCACATCGTCTCTATGGCCTACGTTTTTTTTTTTGTGAGTCGTTAATGTAATGAAAGAAATAAAGGAATAAGAAACTACCCGAGAAACAGCCCGTTTCTAAAGGTTTGTATGAACAAATTAGGTTTGAAGTACAATGCAGTATTTTGGGAAAATTCTGGGGAATCATTAGTTAAGAATCATGGCTTAGGCTAAGGCAGAGTATGAACCGTCTGTAGGCTGTTATTTGAGTTTTTATTGTGAAATGTGCACGTAAGTTGAATTTTAATGGTGGTTATATAAAAATAGAATAGAAAGTGGATTGCATGTGCCCCCTAGGGGCCAGTTAAGGAACTAAATGTATATTCAGAGCATTCAAGAGCTTCATTGTAACGTATATGAAATACAATATTCAAGCAATTTATTGGCATATGTACAGTAGATATTGAAATTCTTATTTTGTTCGCTCCCTATGCTGCAAAAAATAAAACCAATAACACAGTAGCACATGAAACATGTGTCTACCATAGATATAAATATTAAAGTGACGGAAAAAACTATATAAAGTATATATTGATCCAATAAAATAAATTGTACATGAGAACATACCTACATGTAAATGCCATATGGGAAAAATATGCAATGTGAAGTGACTGGTGCTCATTAGTCCCATATGTGCAGCTTCGTGTAAAGTCCGCATACTGAGTGCAGTGTGGTGACAGTTGTTATAGTACCTAGGGTGGGGGCACAGGTGGAAGAGGGTGGCAATCACGTAAAATTACAGGTTTGAACCCACCTGGAAATTAGTTTGCTCTCAACCAAGATGATCAATTTGCTCCTGCCCCCTGGCTGGCAAAATCTACTTTGTAAGGATCTCCCCCGCTGGCCGGCAAAATGTGCCAGCACCCCCCCCCAACAAAATGTTTTTTTTTTTTTGCAGGTGCAGTTGTTGGTGCTTCTAATGGCCTGGGGGTACAGACTGTTCTGTACAGAAACGGGAGTGATCAGAGTAACAGACAGAGAGGGGGACTCATTTTCAGCCTGGGAGTTTTATGCCTAAGTCCATCCTATTTTGTCTTTGTCCTGGGGGAACCCTGATATATAATGCCATTCTTCAAGTCTTATTATCCTAATACATTTATCACATTTCAAGAAAAAAAAATACTAAATTGCACTGTTCGAGCAGCCTGACGTTCTCAGCCCCACTCGGTGTCTTTCTAACGTCCACCATTTGAGAGAATCCACTGGTTAAAAGCAAATTCACAGGTTGTTTCCTGCTGGCTCAGTTTTAAACCTGTCGAATAATTTAGTTACGGACCAGCACGACAGCTATAAGCGGTCCGCCAGGAATTCTTCCGAGTCTCCCGAATGGCAGGTAATATACATCCATTTCCTATCATGTATCCAGTCATTGTCACCCTAGACCCAATCCCACGAAACACGGGACACAAGTCAGGGGACACCCTGAATGGAATGCCTGTCACTCTTCAGAAATGCTGAGGTGTAATGAATTTTAAATATTTTGTATTTATTGTAGGTTGTATTTAAGTCAATCCTAGAGGAATTATGATACTGAGTTAGGTAGAATTGTACGGGTAATCTTTTATGTGTGTGTCTATTGGGTGTGTGCATTAACATTACCAAAGTCAATCAAAAATGGAGACAAAGTTTTGTGAAGGTATATGGAATAGGGATGGATGATACAATCCATTGATACATCAATTTTGTTTCGGATCCATTGGTATTCCACTATAAATATGACAGGTTCCATTGAAGGTCAAAGCCCGAAATGTCAGTATAGCTGCCATTTGATTCACCGGGTGTCATTAAAAGCATTGTAGGGTGCTCATCCAAGCCAACATTAATAAAATGATTCTCAATTTCTGTCATAGCACACTTAACACTCAGTAACTGTGACACTTCAAAATGAATTTTTTCACACTACTGCTCATTTTTGAAAGTAAAATTATTGACTGTTGTTCTTCTATCTTTTGCTGAAAAGGTAACAGGAACATTTTCACTAAATGAAAAATTTGTCCAGACTGTAATAACAGGTTGTGTTCATACAAGGTTTCACAGAAAGAACTACATTTCATATAAGGCTAACATACAGCACTCTTTGAACATATACAAATGAGAATTTTTTATCATTTTATGCTGCATTGCAGGTGAGGCTGACATCCCTAAATTCCTTTATTATTCTGGTCACAACATTTAGTGATTCTGTACTGTATTACTAAGTAAACAAGTTTGCATGTGAGAGTTATTGAGTCAAAGAATGGTACAGAGCATTTACATATCAGCAAATATGAGAAATCTGAAATTAGACTTCCTTTGTGATTTATTGACATCAAACTCCTAGGCCTTCCCCAAAAGCATCTCTGACAGTATCATAACATGTCCAGATGTCTTTCACTTCTAAAATCGTGCAGTATATTTGTACAGCAGGCCATTATGCTTGAGTTAAATATAAGTTATACACGTTATATATAAAATACCATAAACGTAGACTGCACATCCAATCCATTTAAATTCAAACACAGTAAAACACAGATTCTTCCAGTTCACACATGAATATCTTTTGATACAAATTTTAGCCTTTAGGCTTTCTGTATGCATTATTGTGCCAAAGGTCAATCAATTTTTTTGGTCCACTAAATGTTTTTTCTGATATGATAATAAATAAAGCCAGATATGTTATATGGACATACCATGTTCAGTATGGAAAACACATCTGATTTTTAATGTACCTTTTATATTTTTAATAACTATATCCTGGGTTTTAAGTTCACACAATGAGGTATTTCCAAGTCCAGGTGTCAAAGATTATTTATCATACAACATTGTGACTTGTATGTGTTACCATGTTGAAATGTCATGATGTGTGCCTTAAGTTCCTAGTTAATTGTTCCAACCACCACTAAGCTACAAGCTAAGTTATAATGAAAGAAATAAAAAGAAACAAACTAAAGTTGATAGTTGTCAAAGAGTGGGGTGGTGGCTCCCGCCTCCAGATTTGGGGCTGGAATCCTGTCCCTGCTTCGGGAGGTGTACCGCTTGCATGTTCCCCCCCGCCACGGGGGGTTTTATTTAAGTCCTTTGACTTAGGCTAAATGACGTCTCCAAACTTCCCATAGAATATGCACGTGCCCTGTTTCTAATACTAACATTTATAACAGCAAAATGTGCGTTAGGGGAAAAAAAAAAAAAATCTCCAAAAAAGTAAAAGACATCAATATGCCACAAACACGGGGCATGGAGGGATTGATCCACTCAGCATTTCAGAGGCAAGGGATTTAAAAAAGGCAAACGCACGACAAAACCAAGAGGATCACAACAATCATACTACCATACTAAAGGGAACCAGGCAACAAAGAGAATAGGCCTAGGAAGTGTAACACAAAGCACATCCTAACTTAAAGACCCACTGAAAAAATTAATATAAGCAAGAACTTAAATACACAAACAAAGGAGCAGGAGCGAAATATGAACCAATTAACCAATCAGAGAGGACGTGGGACACTAATCAATCAGGAAGAACAATCAATCATGAAACGGGGGAAAACAGGAAACAGGTGGAACTAATAACAAAGATGATCATGGAACTTGGAAACTAATGGACAAACTAGGAAACATTATGTAACACTAGGAATATAAAATAAAAAGACATTAAAAATGATATTAGAGTAATTAGAATTATTAGAGAATTAAGAAAATAAACACCAGGAAAACCAAAAATTCTAAGGAGAACAGAAGTCCAACACAAAACCCAGAACAGGTGAGGCTGGGATTCGCCAGCCTCAAACCCACACCCCACAGCTCCTAAGCTGCATACTCAGCCTAGAGAGCTACACAGTGCAGTTGAGGATACCTGCTGACCAAACGGGGAGGTGGAGGAGAACGGAGTCAGAGCATGACAATATTAAATGTTTTGTTCTCAGATGAGAACAACACTCTAGGTCCCTGTGAGGCCCTGATCAGGAGTATAACAAAAATATTATATAAAACTAAAGGGCATATTGTGTCCGGTTCAGCATAAACCATCGCTCAGATTACCCTGCTCTTGTACAGTAACTCCCTCTTCCAGGCAGAGATGTCAATTTCAGGTCCAGAAAGTAAAAATCCAGACCAGGATTTTGTTTCAACCAACTAGTTGAGCACTCTGTGACAGAGCATGTGAGCGGAGCGGTGAGAATTTCCGCTCCTCGCTCACGAGGCTGTTGGCTCCGCCGCTCCTCCGCTCT
>JAODKM010000037.1:4072092-4085199 GCA_026780845.1 Petrocephalus sullivani | reverse complement strand
GCTGTAGCTGCTGAGCTGCTAGTTCAGTATCTGCTACACCACCCACCTTGGTGTCATCTGCAAATTTCACCAGTTTGTTATGCCTGCTTTCATCTCTACACGGCTAGATTACTGTAACACTCATTTCAGTTGGTCCCCCTCATACCATCAAACTGCCCTGATCCTTCAAGGCATGGACTCCACAAGACCTTTTTAATGACACTCGTGGGATAATTCTCCTTTCACCTACCCCAGCTTGCTCTCCCTGGCACACAGACACATTTGTAGGTGAGAGCAAGCTTGCCAGCAAAGGGCAGCTGACTGCAGAAGCATCCATGGAGCTGGGGGTTAAGGGCTTTGCTCAAGGACCCATAGACATAATCATTCTGCTGAGGCAGGGCTTGACCCAGCTACCTTCCACTCACAGAGACTTAGCCTGCTCAGCCACTGGGTGTTAGCAGCAGCTCCATTAAACCCTGTAAGATGTGAGGTGGGGCCTCCATGGATCAGACTTGTTTGTCTAACACATCCCTTGATGCTTGAACGGATTGCGATCTGGGGAATTAGTCAAAAGTCAAAAACTTGAACTTTTTTCATGTTCCTCAAACCATTCCTGAACAATTTTAATACTGTAGCAAGAGGCATCCTCCTGCTGAAAGACACCACTGCCACCATTGCCATGAAGGATTTCTGCAACAACGTTTAGGTAGGTGGTACGTATCAAAATAACATCCACATGAATGCCAGGACCCAAGGTCTCCCAGCAGAACATTACCCAGAGCATCACACTGCATCTGCTGGTTTTCCTTCTGCCTATAGTGCATCCTGGTGCCAACTCTTTGCCAGGTAAATGATCTACACGCACCTGGCCATCCACATGATGTAACAGAAAATGTGACTCATCTGTATCATCATGTGACATTGTAGGCTGGACAGGGGTCAGCATGGGCACACTGATTGGTCTGTGTTCTGCTTCTTTCTGTCTTACTCAGCATTAACTAAAGTAGGAAGGAATTCTGAATAACCTTTGGATCCTATTTTTGTAATAAAAAAAAGGAATGACCAGACATAAAATGCCATTCATAAAGCCAGAAAATTCCCTAACTGCTCACGCAACACAAGTAGTTTCACAAAAAAAATCATCTTCAGCCTGTCTTCAGAAGAGTTGAGCTGTCACGTGCTTTAGAGGCTGTCCTACTCTCTGTAATAACTATGCTGTGCAGCTGTAATTTTGCCACGATTTGTCACGATTGTTCGCTTCCAGATCTCTCCCAGTTCAATGTATCTGCATAGCTTGAAAATCTACCAGGTGTAGTACTGTGTGGCATGATGCCTCACGCAACAAACTGGGCCTCCATCTGGGTGACCCAAACTGCCACCTGGCCACTCCAAATGTGCGTATGCGGTCATTCTGCGAAGGTGGGCGTGGCGAAAAAATGAAGGAAAAAGCAGCAGACCCCAGTTAGGTTCCCAATCTTCCCAAAGGGGCATACACACCCCGTCTAAACCTGTACGTATGAACTCAGATGAGGGACCGTGTGAATTCTGCTTAAATGGTAGCAGTAGTTCCTACAACATAAGAAAGTGCTACCTAATTGCCTGCCTCTGAGCCACTTGGTGAGCAGGGGGCTACCCTCAGGGATGCTTGTCAGGCCTTCTGGTGCTGATCAGCAGAATGATGTTGTATCATTTCGTTATTCAGTGGAGAACTAAAGATGAAAAATTTATGATCATCCAATACAACTATCTCCATTATTTTAGTGTCTTTAGCTTTGGTGCTGGTAACAGAACTGTCACTGGGCCCTTTTGCACATGGGGCTACCTTTTGCCTTGCAAAAGTATTCACCCCCCTTGGCATTCTCTCTGTTTTGTTCTATTACAACCTGGAATTTAGAAGGAATTTAGGGGGGTGTATCTTTTAATTTACACACCACAATTACCACTTTGCAGATGCAATTCTCATCTGCAGATTCTCAATTGGATTGAGGTCTGGGCTTTGACTGGGCCATTCCAGGACATTTACCTCTTTCTCTTTAAACCACTGGAATGTTACTTTAGCAGTGTTGTTAGGGTCATTGTCCTGCTGGAAGGTGAACCTCCGTCCCAGTCTCAAATCTCTGAAAGACTCAAACAGGTTTCCTTAAAGAATTTCTCTATATTTTGTGCCATCCATCTTTCCTTCAATTGTAAGCAGTTTCCCAGTCCCTGTCGATGAAAACCATCCCCACAGCATGATGCTGCCCCCACCATGCTTCACTGTGGGGATGGTGTTCTCAGCATGATGAGAGGTGTTAGGTTTGCGCCAGACATGCCGTTGTCCTTGATGGCCAAAAAGTTCTATTTTAGTCTCAGCTGACCACAGCACCATCTTCCACAAGTTTGGGGAGTCTCCAATAGGCCTTTTGGTAAATTTCAAATGGTCTGCCTGGTAGGCAGGCTTTTTCTTGACCCCTCTTCCATGAAGCCCAGCTCTGTGCAGTGTGTGGCTTATAGTGGTCCTATGGACAATTACTCCAATCTCTGCAGTATAGCAGCCCAGCTCCTTCAGGGTTTTCTGTGGCCTCTTGGTTGCTGCTCTGATTAATGCCCTCCTTTCCCAGTTTGTGAGTTTTGGTGGATGGCCCTCTCTTGCAGCGGTGTCAATTTCAGGTCCAGAAAGTAAAAATCCAGACCAAGGTTTTGTTTCAACCAACTAGTTGAGCACTCTGTGACTCTTTATGCTCAACTGATTGGTTGAAACAAAATCCTGGTCTGGATTTTTACTTTCTGGACCTGAAATTGGCACCTCTGCTCTCTTGGCAGGTTTGCTGTAGTGCCATAATCTTTCCATTTTCTAATAATGGATTTAATGGTGCTCCTTGGGATGTTCAGGGTTTGGGATATTTATTTTGATTTGTACTTTGCCCCTGACCTGTGTGGAGAGTTCCTTGGTCTTCATGCTGTCACTTGCTCATGGTAGCCCTTACTTAGCGGTGTTGCCCTGGTGTTGAATCTGGGGGCAGAGTCAACACCAGGTATAGGTATACATACTGAGATCATTTGAAACTTAAATTGCTCACGGGTGGATATTATTTAACAAATTAAGTGGCTTTTGAAGGTAGTGGTTGGGGCTCCAAAGCAAAGGGGGTGAAAACATATGCATGTACCACTTTTTATTTTTTTAGAATTATTTAAAACAAGTTTTTTTTCTTTTTAACTTCATTAATCTGTAGTTTTTTTTGTAGGTCCATCGCTTAAAATCTCTTTGAAAATCCATTTAAATTCCAGGTTGTAAGGGAACAAAATAGAGAGAATGCCAAGGGGGGGGGGGGAATATTTTCGCAAGGCACTGTACTGTAGCACCGGCAGGGTACGGCACTTCCCAGCATGCTCGAGGGCGGCTGTGTAAATAGCGCCATGCTCGGGTTCTTGTTGTAATTGGTTTCGTTTCTGAATGCGGCTTGTGTGTTTCCCATGTGCTGTGTGTACCCTGGTTGATCCCCGCGTGTATTTAGCTCTGTGTAAGCTCCCCACTGTGTGTGTACCGGACAGTCTAGTGCAGGGGTGTCAAACTCCAGTCCTGGAGGGCCGGAGCCCTGCACAATTTTGGTTTTACCCTCATTTAACACACCTGATTCAACTCTTTGCAGTTAATTGCCACACAGCTCTTCAGCTCAATTATTTGTGGTGGAACAGGGAAAGAACTAAGCTACACAGGGCACTGGCCCTCCAGGACTGGAGTTTGACACCAGTGTACTACTAATGTATTTGGGTTCGGTGCTGCTGATGTGCCCGTGTTAGTGCTTTTCAGCGCTGTAATAAAAGAGCCGTCGTTTCTCCCCTACGAGTCTCGTCGTCATTCGCTGCCCTTGTGATGCCTTGGTCTGCCCAGCGCTACAGTACTTTAATTGATCCCTACTGGGAAATTCAATAAAAGTATCATATTTGATTGTATGTAATGCTGTAACTCTTTGTTCTTGCTCATTGTTCCTTTATCATTTCTAGTCAGTCTTTCATGCAGTACTCCATACTATAGACCAGGAGTTCCTAGCCACCAGGCCATGGGGTGTGCCAAACCGGGCCGAACAGAAAAAATAAAACGCATTTTATTTTGAAATGTGACCACTTCCATTTGTGCCGATTCCCGCACTTGTCTCCGTTTTTTTTCAGTAAACCCACAAGCTAAAGCTTAATTGCTTGAAACTGTTATCTTAAAAGTAAGTTTAAGATGACTTCAAATCTCCATATGTTCTGCATTAAACTCAAGGAGGAATATCTTGTTTGCCACCAAAGACATGAAAATCCTGCTTCCATTTCCAACATCCTATCTTTGTGAAGCAGGGTTTTCAGCAGTGACAGCAACCAAATCGAGATTACGGAGTAGACTGGACATAAGGAACAGCCTTCGGGAGTCACTGTCGCCCATCACCAGCAGATGGGAGCGTCTCGTTGGAGGGAAAGAGGCTCAGGGCTCCCGCAGATTCCGCATTATGGTGAGCTGTACTATCACACTCTTCTAGTACTATTACTCCTCCCCCGTCAGTCCTGTGAGAAACTGGGGACCGCTGCTATAGATGCACGGCCAGTTTTGACTGAAGAGGCATTTCTTGGTTTTCTTGCAGTCGAACATGGTTTCCAATGTCTGCCTGTAGCTTTCTGTAGCTACCAAACTCACCCACATCGCATAGCCCCCAGAAGATGCATATACCTGCATACAAGCAGGATCTGACCCCATGACAGGATTAGCATAACAACCACCTTCTGAAGTACATTTTATGTGATTTCATACCTTATGACTTGGGATTATAATCCAATTTGGTCATAGGTTGCATGGATAGGTCACACTGCTGAACTACAAAAACTGTGCCACTCGGAATAAAACCCATCTAATGAGCAGCTAAAATATTTTGTGGCATTTTTCAACCATCTGTTTCACACCTTTTACAATTATTCTGTTGTAGATCCTGCTTATACTGAAGCTGGCAACAACCACTATTTGGCATATGGGTTTTGAGAACTGTGACAATCTTTAATGGTTTAACAAAAGAAACCAAATTCCATTTCATACTGTGACAAAGTAATTCATATATCAAATATTGTATATTTCTGCACTGCAGTGTGTAATTTACTTTCATAATGATTTTATCAGATTCTATTAAAGCTTAGCTAATTTTCCATAGGTGATACAGGACTTAATCACACATCTACATCATGTCATTTCAAGCACAAATTCTCCATTTATTTTAAGGACACATTCATCCAGTTTAGTCTTTGCATCTTTGACAGTAAAAGATTCATCAGTCACTCATCTTTCATTATGCTTTATTTTAAAGAGGCCAATAATCCCTAAGCATGGATCCAAATATTGACCCTAAAAGCCTCTCCCCATTATACACACAAGCACACACACACACACGCACACACACACACTTGTAAACAAAGCACTTTGAAAGTTGGAAAGTTAAAAAAAGAAAAAAAAAGTTAGTCATTTTGTCACCATTGCTTCAAACAAAGAACCTTTGCTTGTGTTCCACGATAGAGGAGATAAACCACTCTGTTCCTCTCTTCAAGAGAGATAGGGATGAGGACGGACATGCTCAGGCCCTCTGCCATTCATTCTTCCCTGTTGTGGAGATGTTGGAGGGAACCATTTCTCTGTTATAACTACAATCATAGAGCCATGAGTGATTTTTACTGCGCTGCCAGCTCTGCAGTTTTTATTGAATAAAAGCCTAAACAAGACTTATAGAAGGTTGAAGGCAGGGAAAGGCTGAGCTGGAACAGCATCCATGTTTTCTCCTTATCCCCGAAATCCATCTTAAAAGAGCACAAGCACACCACAGGTACAGCTCTGTACAGTTCAGCGAGGTCTCCTGGGCTGGAGCCGCCTCTGCACAGTTCAGCGAGGTCTCCTGGGCTGGAGCCGCCTCTGCACCAGCTCATTATCTCTTGGCGCGCACAAAGTACAAGGCGTTGGTTTTGGGGTAGTACTTCACATTCTGCTTCTTGTCCATGAGGCCCCCAAAGATGATTAACTCGCCTCTGCCCTGGACTACAGTGTGGAGGCTGGTCTCCGGGGGGCCCACCACAGCTCCCACTGGCCCCGCACTCCCAGCTCCACTCCCAAACACCTTCCAGGAGACGACGCCGCTCTCCTTTGCTCGGGACACATCCAGCACATACATCTGCATGGGTTTGCAGTTGAGAGACTGATAGAGGGGCTTACCCACATTTAGGCTTTGAGGTGGGTGGTGACCGAGACGGCGCGCGATTGGAGGGATGGAGTGTCCGTCCACCGCAGCGGCCTGGCCAAGATTGGGTGGGCTAGATGAGGATGAGGAAGGGCCAGATGTCCCTCCACCACCTCCACCACCACCTCCTGAGTGGGACTGCGAGGTTGAAGATGACGACAGCGATGCCGAGAGTGCCTTGACTGCTTCCAGTCCTCGACGAAGTGCCCCAGGAGACACTGCACCAGTAGGGGTCTGGGGTGAGCTGGGGGGAGTGCGGAGGCCATTGGAGCTCGCATGATCCGGAACAGAGGATGAGGCAGTAATAAATGAGGTAGGGGAATCCCAGCCCTGCTCAGAGGCACCTGGGGCATGTGGGCGGGAGGGGGGGGAGGCGGCCTGGGCAGGGCTTGTGTGGGGGGGAGGGGAAGAGCCATTAAGCAAGGGTGGCAGTGGCGGTAAAGGTGGGCTATCAGGGCCCTGCGAAGGCGACTGCTGCTGGGAGGACGAGGGGCTTCCCTCCCGGGCTCCGGCTCTGGGTGACGGACGGGGTCTCAATGTCCCCCAGCGACCATTCACACAGGGGGCCTCTTCAGCACTGAGGACCACGCCAGTGGCTCCGCCTCGGACAGGGGACTGAGAGCGCAAGGAGGGGGGCTCGGGGATGAAGGCTGGAGGCGTAGCACTAATAGGGGAGGGGCGGGAGTTCAGGCTGGGACTGAGAGGGGCACGGCCAGAAGGAGCCTGGGAGAAGACCACCACACACTGACCCACCTGAAGAGAAAGGGAAGCACATTTAGGCCAGGTGATATACTCTGAAACCTCTAGAGGAAGAGACATGAAGCCCCAGAATATGGTTAGGAAAGGCCCCACACTACATACCCTGCAGGCAGGATGGCACCACAATTCTGGGGCCCCGTATTCTTCGTTCTCCACCCGCAGCTGCTGCCAGGACCATGGGGGGACACCCATGTGCAGCAGCCAGGCATCCTTCAACAGCTGGAATACCACATGCGGGGGGGGTGGTTATGACAGACAAAGGGAATATGCAACTATGAAAAACAATCTTGTTTAGAAGGATTTTCAACATTTCTTAAACCAGGGACCACAAGCACCAGCATCAGCACGGAAGTTACACAGAAGTGCAGGGAAAATAGAAGTAGCGGAGCAAAAATAATTATTTTTGTACTTCAAATAAATTTCATACATTAAATACCTTTTTGCTTGCATCTCCATATTTCTGCATCAGAGGATTCAATAAATAACATATACTTGTCCAATAATCGCCTATGCTGAAAGTGATGCTTGTCAGCGCTAAACAGTGGAGTAATATCATTTTTAATTGGAAAATTTAATATTAAATTTGGAGAGCAGAAAAATGAATTAAAGATGCTGCAGGTCGTATAAATAAAATTTAAATAAAAGACTGTGGCACTCTTGATCGCTACCAATACCCCAATAAGTAACAAATATAATGAAATTACGCGTGGACCTGCATGTCTCCAGTACTTTTTTAGTATAATGGCTACAGGTCCTGTTGTGTGCCGGGGAGTGGCCACGAGCTAGTTGAGACAGCCCAGGAACTCTGAACCAGGTTCCTGAACTTCGGTGACAAAGCAACTATTTTTATCTGCCAATCAAAATTTATTTAACAGTAAATAGCAGATCCATTCACACTCTCCAAGCCAGAAGGAACCAAACCTAAATGCCAATTAAACCAAATGCTGTTGGAATAACAACAAATGTAGCCCCTTTGTGTGACGTCTCAATGTAATCAGGTTCACCTGAGCCTGTTTAGGTGATGATCTGGGACAATGCTCCTGGGAAGTCTGTAAAATCAGTCCTTTAGAGTTACGGTGTTCACCCGTTCTTTCCTCTGCTACCAACCGGCACTGCTATTTCAGTTTTGGTATGGTTTGTCTCAAAATAAAATCTGGTGTAGATCTTGATCCATATGTTTTTGCAAAGTGGTAATAAGATCCACCAAATACTTCTTGAGTAATCACATTCACGAGGCAAAGTCTTCTACAGTCACCCTTCATTTTACTGCCAGTACAGGCATAGCTTCCTTTTCGGTTATCATACTGATAAGATCAAGTGTCTGAGGCTGCTCTCTTCTTTGCTATTACTATGTGGTACTGCTTCAATTCTGGGTTGATTTCCTAAATATTTGATCAGTGACTGATCACCCACACAATGCACTAACAAAATTTGAAAATTCAACTAATATTTTTAGTTACCATGCTAAATGAGAAAAGTGTTTGTGACGGTGGATCAGTCCCAAACCTGTGTTTCCTCTATATGCCTAAATCAGTGTTGAACGGGTCAAATAAAACAGCAACGAAATAAAACCGTTTCACTCCAATATGCTCAACAGATTGTTTCTGACACTGCTTTGAAAATAAGTGTTGTTCTTAAACATTTACCTATTAACCAAATGACTCAAAAAACCAAAGCCTGACCAGGTACTTCAAAATGAGGCCCAAAATGAGACTCTTTGCAGTTAAGGTATTAGACTTCAATAAAATATCAATATTGATAAAAATATTAAAAATAATATTGATAATGGTGATATTTTTTTCCTCTGAACTGTTAGGCAATTTTTTTAATGAAATGAACAAGGTAACTATTTATTCAGCATTTCTCTGCAAAAGCTTCCCCGTGTGACTCTAAATGTTTTGATGCAAGCTGTGAATTAATGGATTCTGTGCATCATGACTGAATGTCCCACATCATTTATAACCAGGAAGGAATACTACTGGTCTCCACAGAAAATATTTGCTTATACTATTCTCACATTAGGCTACGCAAAGAAATTATATTTTGCGTTAGCTCTGACTGCCCTAATCTAAACATAATCCTGTGAAAAGTCCTCCCCTCCAAAAAAAAGAATTATTTTGCCTGCTTCAGGGTTTTTCCAAGGTGCATATCTCCAGTAATTGAATACGATAAATTCTGAGGCACATCCATTGTTAAAATAAGATAAAATGGATGAAAGCATGCATGCTACTGAATTCTCATATCCCTATAACTGATGAACTGGTTGAGTGGCCACATTCAGGTAATACTCACAGCATTGGGACCTCCACAGCCGCCCAATATCAAGAGTGTCTTTTCATCAATCACAATCTGGAAAAACAATGCAGCAGCATTGACACAGGAACAAAGCAAAGAGCTGAGATGTGCAGGGAAAAGAGAATAAGAAACATATATGTTAAGAGGTTTAAGTATCTTAAATTCACTCAGTCCATACCTGTGACTGGCCCCCTCGGGGGTGGGGCGTAGGGCCAGTAATAGATGGTTTGGACCAAGACCAGTGCTCTAGATCAAGAACCCAGACATCATTGCTCCTACCAAAAGAAAGTACAAAAGACTGAAGCGGACTATAACTGAAAAGTTTCTGCTTTGTCAAGTGGTTTATATTGTATCTACATTCATTTGCCAGGGACAATTAATGGGTCTGAATTTGCAATATATTAACGTTTATCTGCTACCCCTACAAAGGAAAGTCAGCAGATGCAAGATAGCCCACAAGTTCAGCAAAAATGTATATAACATCAGAATGATAAACCAGCATAATACAGAATGTATCACATTAAAACAGAGAAGACGGTATAATACGTCAAAAAGTGCATTCGGTGCATTACTTAATGTTTTTGTCACACTGTGCAATATTTTTGTGAAATATAACATGCAACGCTCTTATGCAACAACTGTGAATATTCTTTAGAATATGCAATATGCTTATAACATGCAATATTTTGTGTCTGTTAGAGAGTACATATACTTTGTCAGTCTATGCTGTCTGCCTGATGTTGTATAGCATGTACTTGTTTTATGTCTACAGTCTCACATCGGGCCTGGAGAAATGCAATTTCATTCAGCCATGCAGTCCTTACTGTATGGTCTGAATGACAAAGTAAATTCAATCCTGAAGTAAATTTAATTCAGTGAGATACTTGATAATTGATTTGAAGCCCAATTTTAGCTGAGATTTAAAACAAACTTTTGAAAATAAACATTTTAAGTCATTACATACATTTGCCGTGCTCCGAGAGAGCCACCAAACACCACCATTCTGCTACCAATTACAGAAGTTGAATGGCCAGCCATTGGTGGTGGCCCATGGGTCGTCACTATGCAATTCCACCTGGGAGGGTAGAAGCAAAGACAGTTTGCAGGAGAGCCAAAGACATTATTCCATAGAGACGGACAGGCTAGATTACTGCTTCCTTACCAGTTCTTGGATGGGGAATAGGTATGGATCTCATCAAAGAACCTCTCTGGCTGGTGTAGGGGATAAGGACTGGGGCGAGTCCAACCCCCAAAAAGAACCAGAATGTCACGGAACACAACCAGGGTCGCCCCTGCCTTTGGTGAAGGGTAAGAACCTGAAGAGGCCAGAGGGAGGGAACCACTATCTTAGTGACAAGCAAGACAATAATGGCATTTTTCCATTGCCACCAAGACCCGAGCTGTACCTGACCCGTAAGGCAAAATGACAGATTTCCATTATAAAGTGTGTGGGCCGTACCCGTGCTGACATGGCCCTGCGTGCCCAAGCTGAGCTGGTTGTGTCACCACCATCCAATTAGTGAAAATACACAGCGCATCACAATGCATTCCCGATAACTTGGAACTTGTCTATGTCCAACCTCCTACTTAAAAGAGTACTACAGAAAAGCTGAAGGTAATGGATTCATAATACAAATTTTCACAAGATAAAACTAATTCTACTACCGTTTGATGCTACTATAAGACAGAGATTCTCACAGACATGTTAGCGGAAAGAAGCACCGGATAAGTCATGATGCACACCGCAGGAACAGTAACACCAGCACCTCTTTGGTCTTTCCAAAAAGGCCACACCCTTACCGAGCCGACCCTCCTACAGTGGAAAACCAAAGGGAGCTGAAACCGCACCGGAACTACTCTCTTTGCAGTATGGGTCAGGTATGGCTTGGTTCCTGTATGCCAATGCAAAAGCATTACAAGGCCACTAAAGAACCATCTCACCGGTCTGAAGAGAACCATATTAGGAACCATACCTGAGGCCAAAGGGCGGATCCACTCCTTGCTGTTAAGGTCGAGCCTCCAAAGGTCATTGAAAGCCGCGTTGCAGCTGCTCTGGGTACAGCCCCCAAACACATACATCGACTGGTTTAGGTCGTAATAACACGCACCTACAACACATACAGGCTCATTTTCCTCAAGAAATCTCCTAAGTTCAGAGGAGAGCAAATGTGAAACACCACTACAACATAAGTGGGGAATAAATACAAATGGAGCATTAGACCTATAAATCATGGGAGGGGGGAGGCCAGGTACTGACTGTGTGAGAAGCGTTGCGTTATGGGGGTGCCGGGGTAGGGATATGTTCGGCTTTCCCACTGAATGTTACCCTCCTGCACAGCTCTCAGGAAACCATGGTAACACTGATGCGCCACACCTGGAAGAGAGAGGTTAAGAAGGCACGTGACTGACAGAAGCCCAGGGGCTTCTCCTCATCTATAGCAACATGTTGTTGATGCTTTAAAATCACATGTACTAATTTATAACAATTGTGCTTTACGCCAGCATACATTATACTTCCACAACACCTGAACAGTGCTAACTACATTTTAAATAAGGAGACCTACAGATATATGTGCTGAATAATGATGATTAAAGCAGGTTATGCAACTAACCATGGCAGGGCTAACCTGCATCTGAGTAGATGTACCTTTAATCAAGCGATACCACTGTTTACACACAAGAGCCGCAGTCTTGTGCTCCTGGTATGGAGAGAGGAAGGACAGGATATACTCCAGCACCTCTTCTGGTAGCTGTCCCATCGTCCGCACACATACTCCCTCCTTCTTTCTGTTATTGGTCTTCGACTCTCTCTTCTCTGAAGTGACCCGCCCCAATCCTACCCCAACCTCCTCCGTGTCCATAGCAACCAAGCCTTCATCTTCACTGTCCGAAATACCGGACATGCTGGCTGTGTGAGACGCAAGGAAGTGGAAAGGATACAGAAAAGAGTTTAAAAAGACATGAACACAGAAAACAGCTTGCTACAACTATAACTGGGGAACCAGGAACATCTACAGATACACAAGGGGCTTGTATCAGCACAGAAATGCTTAAAATCCCAGCATGCACTCTCAGTCGCTAAACACCATTAAAGGAAAATGGGAAAGTAATTTGTACTGATAACCCTGAAAAATGGTTGGCAGTGACAGGCACAGAGAGAGGTGCAGGCCGGTAGATGAGTAGGAGAGCCATTAGGCCATGCGGATCACTGGACTGAGAAAGAACACAGGGCAACATTAATATTTAGGCCCGCATTTGCATTCAAAAGTCAGTAAAGACGAGGCTCCCCTTTATTCAAAATACTTAATACAAAACCCCATACATAATTACTCTCCATATGAGGAACATTATAAAAAAACAGAACATGGTATCACATAACCCTTCACAGCTACTATTTTTAACTGCACAAAATCAATATAAAATATGTGCAGAAATGTGACACTGGGAATGAACGTTAAACTGGAGTTTTGCTTAGAGCCCCAACACAAAGTCAGGCCTCTCCATTATTTAACATTTTGTGCTGCACGCGGATGCTCAGCGGAAACGGGACTGTTATCCAGGTAGGATTATCCTCTGCTTTCCCGGCAGTGTTATTTCTCTGTACCCTTTGCACTCCTTCAGTCCGTATTTAACGCTAATACATTACACATGATTGTACAAACACGTTCCAAGGCCGTTTTGCTTATTTTCCCCCCAAAACTGTCGTACTCGTGGTAGTCACCCAACGCCCATTTACTGAAATGCACATTATTAAAAATGTTAATGTACCCGACACACCGTATCTGGTGGAAGACCTGAGGTTATTACGATTATTACCGCTATAGTGTAAATGTTAGGGGACAGG
>JAODKM010000037.1:4048807-4065324 GCA_026780845.1 Petrocephalus sullivani | reverse complement strand
AATATTAACTGCTAGTTTACTCTTAAGTACACAAATGGAGAAAAAAAATGCAAAAACTTTATGGTTCAAATGTATTCCCCCTCGTCTATTGACAGCAGTACAGAGCACATTTTATATTATAAGTAGTTTGAAAGTTATTTAGCACCCCAAAAACACCAAAGGCATCCTGACTGGGAAGATGATCATCCAGGGTGAGGGCTGCCTTAAGCTGCACAAATGCTCTCCCCTCTTTTATATTTTTCATAATTTGTTCATGCATTATATAAACTAAATGCATTTTAATAAGGATCAGTTTTCCCCATCTAGGTTAATGTATATTCATTCCAATGGATTAAAAAAATGCACAGCAGAGCCCTACACAGGCTGCTTCGTTCGGAAGTGTACTCCCCAATCTGCAAGTCCTCTATAGGAGGCGCTACAGACACAATAAAATAAAGCTAAAAGAAAATAAATAATCCAACCCTCCCCTACAACGGCCTTTTCTCTCTGCTGCGGTCTGGGAGGTGCAACTGCAGCCTGATGGCCGAAATGGAGAAACAAGTCTCCCTCATCATATCTATGCAGCATTATGCTGGCAGGGAATTACGCTACGTCCCAACTGTGACTCATGATCCGTCACGGGCAGGAGCGATTCCCCTCCAGCACAGTAGGTGGCAGTAGCACTCCGGCGGGCCTCTCTGGCGCGGGTTCCGAGAGGAAGAAGCACGCGTGGCTGCCGGAGTGCTGGGGGGCCTGGTGTCCGGGCGCTCGGAATATGGATGATGAGATCTCAGATAGCTGGGAAGAATCGGCAGAGGGAGGGGTAAGACACGGGCCCTGAGCGGCTGCTCACCGCTTCCAAGCTCCGGGGTACTTAGGGGGGGATCCCGGGCCGCCATTTCAGCCGCGGAGGCTTCGGGGAGGCGGCGTGAGGAAGCAGGCCGGCGCTTAAAGGGGCAGGACGGCGGCCGAGCGGGGCGTTGGGGTCACAGTCGTGGCTATAAAAGCCATAGCTCGGGGGTTTGGCGGTATTTAGCGAGTTAATCCCGCAGTAAAAGAATATCGGGTGTTTTCTTCGGGAAAAAAGGAAGAAGTGAAGCCGGCCTCCAGTCCCGTCTGAGCGGCACATGTGCTGGCGGTCCTGGGGCCGCGGCAAGGTTATCTGCGCCTGCCTTGGGCTGCTTTCGGGATCCCCCAAGCCGAAAGCGCCTCCCCTCTCCCAAGCAGCTCTAAACTTTATTTTCGTTGATGTGACTTAATTGGCCGCAAACGAATAAACGTAGTGTCTTTTGTGTTTAATTAGCAAGTATTGGATACTTGGCTCATTTTACAGGCATTCGTATAGTAAGCAGTACAAATGTACACCAAGGATCAAAGAAAATGGGGGGGGGGGTCCGTATGGAATGTCACTTGTTTTTAATTTCATATCCTGGATAACAAAAAAAAAAGTGCATTTTTGGATCATTCGTCACGATATTTGCCTAGACACGCCCGGCTAGAGTATCCACACTGCTTAAGAGCAAGCAGATCTTTGACTTGGTCCACATCGTTTTCCCTGCATTATAGGAATATATATTGCAGGGTTTAACATTTAACGTAAAGTTAATATTAATTTATAAACAAGTACAGCAACCCCAGCCGTAGACACCCGGCTCCGATCTCTGCTGAAACACACTTTGTTATTCACCGTCCAGTCTGCGGTAGTGAAGCTCTCCGTCTGTCTGATCTAATATGCTTATCATTTCGCTCTGAATTACTTTGTGCAATAGATAAAGATGATCTGACTTTTTAGATGTTGTTTTGACTTTTTAGATGATAATGTATTGATGCTTTGACTTTTTTGGGTACCTGTCAAATGATGCCTGCTTACCTTTTCTCCTTTTCCCCCTAATGCAGGAATTGCAGAAACGGGGGGAGAAATTGAGGATAAACCAAAAACACAGGTGGGTGTCGCTAAGAATGATCTATATCACTTTCAGTTTAAATTGATCCCAGATATCCCTCTCCATGGTTAATGTTTGCGTATGTATAAACTTAAAAAATAGGTTGGAAATATAGATATCATGTAGTTTTTTAACAAACCCTGTGACCCCGGGATAAAATTCTGGATGCCATTGACACTTATGTTTGCTTCAGCAGAATTTTGGACAGCAGTTCTGGCCACTGTCCCCTGAAGACTGCAGCCATCATGATCCAGGACAGCTCCCTGCCTGCAGCCCCCCAGCCTCAGATCCGCATCTTGAAGCGACCTTCCAGCAACGGTTCTCTACACTCCCCTGCCGGGCCGCCCCGACCTCTTACACAAGTCAAGTCCCTGGCCCAGAGGGAGGCAGAGTATGCGGAGGCCCGCAGGCGAATCCTGGGCAGCGCCAGCCCAGAGGAGACCCCTCAGGACAGCCCAAATGCAGTCAGGTAAAGACCTCTGCCACACAGTAGTCTATACTCTCAAAACAGAGATCCCTATCAGGAGAGAGCTTGAAAAGTTGGCAGGCAGTTGGTCCATATTGGATTTTAAATTCTTAATCACTGTAGGATAAAGGCATAAATGGCTGCAGTATGTTAGGCACATGCAATTTTCACAGCACAAGGATATTGCCAGTCAGGTGGGTTGAAACCATTTATAATTTACAGTAAAACATTTGTACTCTGTCATAAGAAACAAAACTTGGCAAGCTTTGCAGTTTTGATGGTGGTTCCTTTTCAAGATTATCTAGTATATGTCTGGAAATCAGTATAAAGTTTGCCAGCGCTGCTTTTGCAAGTGCTCTCTCATCCTTTCTGTTGGACCCACTTGTAGACCGTGTGACCCGTTTGTGAGAAATGTAACAAAAATGAGTGAGGAGGAGAAAAGTGAACGAGCTGGTCACCAAAAGACATTTGTCTTCTGCTGCACGGAAATATTTTGGATTCCACAGAGACTGTGATTTTTCAGCATGGCCTCTTGCCTGTTGGCACCATTCATGCCATCACCACCTACTTATTTGACAGACCCTATTGGTCGACAGTAACAAGTTCTAATTGGCTGTAGCTTATTTGGGGTAAATTTTCAGCTCCTTTTTTCTTTTATAATTATCACTATATTGTAAAAAATTTCAAATGGAGTAGTATGGATTTTTCTGAAAATTCTTTTGATATAGAAAAGGTAGATGGTTGTTGCGTTAATCTAGAAGTGGCTTTTTGTATGTTGTTTTGGAGAAATCCAGGTCTGACTTAAGTTATCTGTGTCTCATATTGCGTATTTCTGACCTCTTTAAATAAGACTTACTTCAAAATAACATTCTAGTGGTCTCTTGGATGTAGCTACACACACGTTCTGTCACAGCTCAAGCCTAGATGGAAACTGTTCCATTTGCCACTCTCAGGTTGGGATTATTTGTAAGTTACAATGTGTACAAGCTTCTTCTCTGGTCATAAGGGTATCTGCAGGTTTTCTGTCAATGAACCTGTATCGATTAAGTGGGGATGGATCAACAAGTAATGGCTGTGGTAGCTCCATTAAAAAAAAATGTTTGTGGAAAAAATATGCAACCAAATAATAGTATTTGCATAGTCCTGACATAACTATAATGTGTGATTGTTTGTGTGTGTGCCCTGTGATGGATGGGCATCGATTGCAGGGAGTACCCAGCCTTGTGCCCTGTACTGGCTGGGACAGGCTCCAGATCCCCTAATTGGGATTATCTATAGGACTAATGGTTATATGTCTTATTTTTTTGATGTTTTGAACAATCTTGTTTAATTCTCATTTTATCACTATGTAAAATACAATACAGCATTTAGCTGATTACAGGATCCTCATACAGGTTGATCCTGGGGGCTTTGGTGCTGAAAAAGAGAGAGAGGCACACTGTGATTTTAGGCCAACTAGGCTAAAAAAGTTCAGTCAGTCTGAGTCAAGGTCTAGATTTTGTTCTGAGTGGGACCCCGTGTTACCATTTTGTTGGAAAGCCATTTAATTGTTAATTGCCTAACACCATCTTTGAATTTCTGAAGAAAAACCTGACGTTTCATTTGTTGATCGGAGTGCAGCACTGAATACTTATTTTTGCACGGTTCTGTTTTCAGGTTTGGTCTTAACGTTTACATTTATGGCATTAAGCTGACACCCTTATCCAGAGTGACTTACATTACACGTAGATTTTCTGCATGAGCATTAAATATCAAAGTAGTGTTTCATTAGTGAAATACCCACGTTTGCTCCTAACCCTAACTCTGCCTGTACCTTTTCGTTGTATGACTGAATTGGAGCGCACAGTGATGAATGTGCCACACATGATGCCCTGTGGGATATGTGCTGAGGATAATCACTTCCCTAAGGGGGAACTGGCACTGTAAATAAATGTCTTTCTTATCTGAGTGAGTGAGTGCAGTGACGAGCAGAGGCATGCTGGCTATAGATGCACCTGTTTGCTGGTGCGCACAAGCTGACCACCGTCTGTCTCCCTCTCACCCCGCAGGCCGGTACGGATGAACACGCCCCAGTCCCCCGAGGACTCCCGCGCTAACAATCAGGCTCCGCGGCAAGCCGTCAGCCCTGGGGGTGCGCAGGGCTTTCGCCAGCGCAGATAGAGGACGGTGGGGGGTGGGGCATGAGCTGGAGGTCATCTTGGCCAGGGGCGCTGAATATTTGAGGGCAGGAGGGGGCACAGTGCTCCCTCTCTGCCCGGGGTGAGGATGCCCTCCGCTGCCGCGCTGTTTGGGGAAAGAGGGAGAGATGCACGAGAGGAAATCGGGCATTGGACGTGCAGGCCGCCGGCAATTTCTCCCTTCTTTCACGGGACTATATGCACCGTGATGTTGCTTCTTCAAGACCCTGTTCACTGGGCCCCCCCCCCCCCCCTCCCCTTCTCCCCCCCATGGCCCCAGAACTGCTTCATTACCTTTGTGTCCACCTCAGCTGCCTCAGCTGGCCCACTGTGGCTGGCACTTGGCTTCTGGATGAGGGGTAGCGGGCATTCAGGGCCAGGCAGCTGCCAGCCTTAGGCCTTGGGCGCCGGCCTGGTTTGTGAGGCGGAGCGGGCAGCCAGACCCTCTGACGCTGGGAGGACAAACTGTCAGCCATAGATGAAGAAAAGAATGGAAAAGTTAGTCCACCAGCATCTCCTAGCAATATTACGTATAATAATAATGATAATCGTCCCTGTTATATACTGTCCACATGGTTAAGTTTGTCAGTGTTTTCTTTTAAATTTGGTTTGAATAGTCTGATTTTATAATGATAACGCGGTGGGTTTTAAATGGGCGTGAGGGTCAGGTGAGTGTCGGATTTGTGTACAGTGCTGTTTACAGTTCTTTTTTTAAAATTCTTTTTGTCTTCCTTAGGCTCAGATTTTCTATTTATACATTAAGATGAAACGGCAACTAGGATTAAACGTAAATCACTGGTAGACTGAAGTAAAATTTTAAGTTTTTCTGTTTTTGTATTTGATAGCAATTTAAATTGAGATCAACAGGAAACTTTTTTTACAGAAAAATTTGTACCAGTGTTTGAACTTGGCCTGTGGTGCCTAGAACAATGAAAAGCCTTCTAATAAATGGGTATTCTGTGCTGGGTTTTCCTACATTTTTCTTTCCGCAATGTATTGACTGGGCATGCAGTGACAGCATGGAGATGCATAATCAGATTCTCTCCTCTGTATACATTTTGGGGAAGGAAATTAATGAGATTTTCTTTGGGGCGCGACGAACTGCAGAACCTGTGATGTGTCTGAGTTTAACTTGAAATGTGGATAGAGATCATCTGGGATTTTCAAAAACGTGCTTAGAAGAGAGACTGATTCTGAGAGCTTTGAGCATTTCTCTTCCATGTCTTGCAGATGATGGAATGAATCCCAGTTTTGTTTGCCTGGCACGTTCCTTACTCATTCCCACCTTCCTCTGTATGTCTCCTGGTTACACTAGTTTTATCTGCTGCAAGGACATGGTGAAGCCGGCTGACAGCTTTGGTGACCTTGTTAGGGAAGGGAACGTGTTGGGCATGAGAGTACGAATCAAACGATCCACGTCAGGAACATTTCTTTACTTTTTACCGTTTGCCTGATTTATTAAATATTAGGGTGGTGCCTTTAGTTATCTGCAAGTAATCACATTACTCGACAGGGAATAAAAATGGTTTTGGGTGATTGCAGAAGACATTTGACCTTGCGAATGTGCTGTCAAAAAGTATTTGATGGCTCTTATCACTGCGCCACAGAAACATTATTTGGATGAAGATCCACAGCTGATTTCAAGACAAGTCACATCAATAATGAAGCAGCAGTGCTAAGTGGCAGCTGTAGAAGACGTGGTGTTCTCCAGCTGAGGAACATTGTATAGCGGATGATTTGAGACAAGTCGCGTCAAAATTGAAGTAGTGTCACTGCTAAAACATGAAAAGACAGCTACAGACATCTGGTCACACTATGTTGGGCTTTTAATAGAGATTTCGGAGATGCGTGTAGGGGGTGTGTAGATTGTAGAGGTTGGAGGGTGTGGGAGGAGTAGGGATTAGATGGGGGAGGGGACGACGGGACCGTCCAGGGAATACGTTGTTGCTGTTCCGACAGCATCTAGTTTGAAGTTTTCAGGTATTTTATTGCACGTGTAGTGTAATACAATTATTTACCCTCAATTGCCATGTGTTAAACTTAAAACCTTAAACCCCTGGAGTACCATACTGTCTGTGTGTTTATCGGATGTGTTGCTGGAAGAGTCAACTAGGTGAAGCAAAATCTCGTGTGCTGCTGTAACTAAAACATGGCCAATTCCTGATTTATTTAAAAAGATGAATTTCTGCTTCTCAGTGTCGAACCGGTCTTGCATCGCACACTTACACAAATTTGTGATGTATTTCACTATCTTGCAAATTTGTTTAAATATTTATTAAATGCTGGAAGCTCTACAATTGGATTAATAGATGGTCCATCAGGAACTACGCATGATTTGTGAATGTAGGCTGTTCTTTTTTTAAAAAGGATTTATTATAGCACTGTATTGTTTTTAAAATCATTTGCTTTGGGGATTTCACAATATTGCTTTAAAATCTTAAAAAGATAAAAAAATTACTTTTATATTTCACCTCTTGTGAAACCGGTCAAATGTCATGATTTTGTTATACAAAATAAATGAATAATTTTAAAATGTTTTGCTATTATTGAGGAATATGTGTAGTTTTGCAGCAAATGTCAAACGTCTTTAAAGAAACACATTACCGTATGCAAGCTGGAGGTCTGCTGTCTTTGTTCATTCACTTCTCCTCCAGCCAGGAATGACAGATGAGTAACTGAATGAGATTCTCTAAAAGTGTAAAGCTAGTGATTGCCATGTACCCGATATCTCTGAAAACAGATTGTGGAAATGTATAATTCCATTTGTTTGTATTTCATTGCTTTGTTTGCATGCATATGGACTGTATCACCCTGCCACTGGCCACATGAATGCTATTCGAGAGGTTTGGTGATTCTGAGTTTTCCATAGTGTGAGCTTTGTGAATAAAATTGAAAGAGCAGTTAATACTGATGTTGGATCACCACTTTATTTTTAAAACATTGTATTGAAACAATAAACAGAATGCCTGTGAATCTCATATTAAATAGAAATAATTTGTAGAATCCAGCTTCCAACCACTTATGCTGCTTAGGGGCAGAGGGGCAGGAGGTCGGGGTGCAGCCTGGTCCGTATGCCAGATCACTGCAGGGCAAACAGTCATAAAGTTTAGGCAATTTAGCGGCAGCTGTTAGCCTAACTGCTCTTCTTTGAGCTGTTAGAGGAGACCCACACAACCTGGAATGAACACACAAACTCCTCTGCACTCGGCACCCCACACACATGAACGAGTGTTTTTTTGAGGACTTGCTCTACTTCTGCGGTCCTTTGGTCCAAATGTCTCACAGACATTCGTCAGGTGCGCACTGAAATTGCTCTTAGATTCCCACACCGTTGTCATCGGAGTGTGGAGCTTGTATGCTTCCCCATGGCTGCATGGCTTTCTCCCGGCTACTCTGCTCCCCTGCCACAGTCCAAAGACGCAGCGGTGCAGTGGTTACTCATAATATTGCCCAGGGTCACCCCTACCCCTCGGTTCATATGTTAATCGTAAAATCAGTCCTCCTCATACCACACTGGCACTGTATAATTATGCGATAGATCATTCAGTGCAAATAGTAGCACTAAAGATAATTGCTGGCTCTAGAAATAAGACATCATTGCTGACACATAATGGGTAATTGAAAAAAGATTCCTTGAGTACCAAACGGAAGGAAACGTGCTTTATTACAACGATACTTTCAATTGCACTGTTTATGATAAACCACAGCTTGACAGTTCTCAGGAAAATGACATCTGTAGACTAGCGGAAGAAACGTCAGCCTTTGATATGCTGATGACACCACACTTAATATGGGAAAGTGACAATTTGAATATATTTGAATATCAAATATAAAAAGACTACAGCTACAATGTGAGTAAAGCAAAGGTGATGGATACAGCACTGACAGTTAACATCAATGTAGACAGTGATGACAAAGTTTGTAGTCAGCTTTTGCCTTTTTGCAGCAACAACAGATAGCACAGTCAAGAAACATGTTGCAGACTGGAACTTGGCTGACCATGGGGGGAGAAAACACAGTACTGATGTGTCAATAAGAAGAGGTCAAAATATGGTGTTTCCTGAGTCTTTATGGGTGTGTGAAGACTTTTAAGATTATAATGGATTGCAAAGGACAAAAAATATGTGGATCAGATCAAGCCTGAAATATCACTTAAAGCTCTCATTTGGGCCTATTAGGAGAAGACCCAGTGCATTAGACAAAGACATAAGGAAGAGGAAGCCTGCCAACAAGACAATGGACTTAATCATCATAACAATGGGCAAGGCTTTGAGAAACCTGAAGACCCAGGCGGAAGGCAGGAGATTCTGGAGGAATGGCTTCTGTATGATTTGCAGAAGTCAATATCGACTCAATCGCACCCGATAATGAGCAGCCTTGAATTTAGCTTTTCCAAGTCTGCCACCAGCAGTCAGGGCCTCAGAACTCAGGTGCTCAGGTGCCCACCGATACTTTTTTGCAATCTTTTTTTGTGGGGTGGGGGGCATATTTTGCATTGTCTTTATAGGCCACATCAAAGGGGGGGCACTTTCATTTGTTCCGATGGGAAAGGAGCAGGTGCTCGGCCACACCAAGGCCATTAACACACAACCTCCCCCCAAGATGTGCCTGAAAGACACTTTCTTCAAAGAGTGGGAAGGTAAGATGCGAGTGCCATTCAGGAAGTGACATTCATGCAGGACAATGCTCCCTCACACGTCTGTTTGCTCCACTCCTTGGATAGCAAAAAAAGGCTTTAAATATGACAGAATAATGACACTTTAAAACAGTCTTACCCAAGCAAACTCTCTCTGCCTCCCCCCTTCAATAACTTACCATTTGCAGCCCTCCACCCCCCAGTGGACATCTACATCATTGTAGAAAACAGCCCAGGAGCCTCTGTGTATGTTAAAGTGCCTCTAATTGGCCACTGGTCTTGCTCACCCGATTCAAATGCCATAGAACATAGAGATGGGTCAGATTTACAGTTTGAGGAACCAGCACACATCTCAGAGCAGCACCTGTCAGGCTGCTGTGGCTGAAAACAGGCACGAAAAACTAAAGAGAGTGAGACAGATTTGGAAAGTGCAGTACTGCTGTATGTTATTCTGGTGTTATTTGATAAGCATACTTGTTCGTTGTTAGACTGAAAAGTGCATTGAGGAGAACCTAATTTATATGGTTGCTTAATAATTGTGCAAATTTATTTTTAAACAACTTATATTTTCCCTCGAAAGAGACAAATCTCATGTTTCCTTTTTAGTACATATATGTTCAACAGTAATAGCAATCCTGCCTGATAATTTTGCACACTGTAGAGTGGGGTGTCTTTTGGGACTTGAACCGGTAACCTTCACATTGTTTAATCCATGTCCTTAACATCAGCTTACAATTAAATGAAAAGTCCATAAATCCATCTTCCATAATCACTAATTCCCCACAGGACTGCGGTGGGAACATCTTCGATGTGGTCTCAGGCCATTTAGGGCATGCACACACTGGAATACCCAGAGGAAATACACACATACAAGGTGAAAATTCAAACCATCAACCCTGGAGGTGCGATGCAACAGTACTAAACAGTAGCACCATGTATCACCTTGCCATCCCCAATGTAAAATTGAATCTAAAAATTGACATGGAATTCAAACAAAGCATGAACCTGAAAAAGACATTGCTTAGATGGGAATGGCATAGACCAAACATATGTCTGGTAGGTAAATGAATAGAGAAAACTCAGCATAAGAACATAAGAAATTTACAAACGAGAGGGGGGGGCATTTTACCCATCAAGGTATGTTATCTAGTCAGTACTGGTGTGGTAAATACTACTGCACTATACTCCACTGTGCAGCAGGAGTACCTTCTTCTTTAGTATAGTCAGCCCATGGGTCGCTATTAATAAAGGTGTAAAGTCTGCAGGATATCTCATATGGTGAAACTGCATTCTTTGGTACTAAAACCCTTGAGGAAGCAAAATTATTACTGAACAAACTACACACAGTCCTACTCCTTCAGGTTGAGTAGATATAAAGTGTGTTTAATCAATGTTTTATTTATTTATAGGGCACAGTTCTTTAGCCCTCATTTTAAGGGAGATATATGATATTGGAGGTGTATAAATAATTCACATACATACCTGCATATAATGAGAAAATAAACATTTAATGTCTTAGATCAAAAACACAGAGTCGACTCTGCTGTCACATGTAAAATGTCAGATTTTCACAGCCCAAGCAGAAGTCCAAAGTACTGCTCAGATTTTGGCAACAAATCCTCGGTTCTCCTGTCAAGGACTGAGATCGGCGATGCTAACTGATGCCAATCACAGAGCACTGTGTCGGCGACAGGGACTGGTCAAGGGGTGGCCAGGAGGAGGCATCTGACAGGAAGCTTTCCAAACGTTTGTACAGTTTTTTGGACTCCTTCTTCTGCCTTAGTCCTCGCAGGCAGTCCAGTGCACCCTTGTCAATCAAAACCTATAAATAACAAGAAGATACATACACATGAACGAAGAAGTGGAGGAAATAGCGGAGATGAAAAGTATGAAATAAAAGGGCAGCGTCAGACTTGGTATATGTGGTTTGAATCTTAAAAACATCTTTGCCCAACCTAAACGCAGGCTGATTGGCTAGGGCCGAGCCCCTGACGATAGCAGCCAAAGAAGCTACTTGCCTCCAACAGGTAACAGGTGAAGAAGTTGAGTGCAGCCAGAGCTACCAGCACAAGTTTATAGTTCATGTCTGTGACTTCGCTGAGCTTGAAGATCCTTCGCAGGATGAACACTGGATACAAGACCAGCCAGCTCATGGCACCGAAGAAGACCAGCAGCAGCACCACAAACAGCACTGGGCCCACAGAAAGACAAAGTGGACACACTGTCAGGGGAAGGGTTTTGCAAACACTACTGGGGTAACATTATACCATTACAGCAGCCCTGTGGGTTATTACCATTTGCATAAAGAGGCTTCTTATAAGGGTAGCCTTTGGTCAGCACCACAGCCATAATGATGTACTGAAAGCCAGACAGGGCAAAGACACTGGTGTCCTCAAAGTTAGGCAGGTTGGCTGCTCCAGTCACAGTTGAGTTGAGGGGAGTGTACCTGCAAGAGATATACAGGACATGTAGGAGGTACTTAAATTCAAAAGTAAATCACAAAGCTGACACGTTTGCTAAGGGTTTCGCGATTCTGAAACCGAGACCGAAACCACGCTATTAACGTTTGCAGTCTCTTGCCGTGGTTCCGGAAGACAGAACCAGGAAACCCGCTCCCCAACCCTCTGCCGCCGGTGCTGCAGACGCAGCCTGTGAAGCTCTCGTTACCTCAGTAAGGTCACGCAACTCATTTCTCATTTTACAATTAACACTATAACACATGTAAACAGATATGACAAGCTGCATATTTTGAAAAAACTACACATTACACCTATTTCATTGATTTCCAACTGTATGTCACACGACCATTTTAGTCCTAATATAATCATAATCATAATAAATTGTTCACGTCTGCGGTAAATGAAAGTTTCATTAACTCAAGATGGGTAATAACCCTCTTCAGTGTTCCAAATTGCAGGTGATTTAGTAAACCCATACGTTTCTTCCCTGTTTCTTAACCCCAAAAAAATATATAAAAAAACGAGCCCCGAACCGAACCATGCATCTGGAGAATCGTTATACCCCATTGACCCACTTATACAGACTGATATTTTACTGCCTCTGTCAGGATAACAGCGAGATGGGAGCAGCAACTGCTACACTATACTACACTATGCTACACTGTGCTACACTATACTACACTATACTCCAAGTTTACAAGCCGCATCGTACACTTAGGTCACAGAATGCAGGTCTCCTTGTTGTCCCACGTATAAACAAAGTGACAGTTGGCGGTAGAGCATTCTGCTACAGGGCCCCCATATTGTGGAATAGTTTGCCGGCCTTTGTTCGGGATGCTGAATCGGTCTCAGTCTTTAAATCTTGACTGAAGACCTATTACTTCAGTTTAGCTTACCCGCAACCTAACGCATAATACAATGTAACTATGGCCACTGGTGTCGCTGTACATGCCATGTTTTATACACATTAGTGTGTCAATGCATGTTCTGACCAACCATGCTATCTGCCTTCCCACAGTTCCGGATGGTGCCTGGGGTGGGCACCATCTGAGCTGGAATCCTGGTCCAGTCCCACAGAGAGGTGATGTCGTGGATATGACTTATGACCTTTATTTATTTAGATGTATATATCCTCATTGTTGACCTGTCTGAATGTGCTGTTGTCCCGCTGTGTTGTACGTTGCACCCTTAGTCCTGGAGGACGTCATTTCGTTTCACTATCTGTTCTAACGTAGATGGCTGAGATGACAATAAAGCTCAACTTGACTTGACCGACGACATTGTGGGTGCAGCCTTCAATCTTCCACCGCAAAAGGATCGGCATGGAGAACTGATCCATTGATGGACTTTGGCTTTGCCCTCGACCACTTCTCGCTTTGAGCAAGCAAGCTCACTCTGTTAGATGTTAGCATGCCCAGGGGGTTGGGCTGCCAGCTGACCTTTGACCCCCAGAGGTATTTTTTTCTCCCTACTTGGGAGTTTTTGGTTCCTCTGCTCCATTGTCAGTTGGCTTTCTTTATTTATTTCATTTCTTTGTATTTAATTTTCTCAGTTCCGCTGTTGTGTTTTGCATACAGTAATGTATCACAACACACCCATGTAAAGCGCCCTGGGGCAGCTCTGTCGTGAAGGGCGCTATATAAAAATAAATTGAACTGAATTGAATTGAATTGAACTGGATTTGAGTAACATTCAAATAGATCTTACTGCCCCCTTAAGCCCCCTTGCCTCTCACCAGCTCTGAGTCCTGGTGATGAGAAGGGCAGACACCTGAAGCAGCACCAGAAGCACAAAGTGTACCAGCATGCTACACAGAACAGGCAAGCTGAGCAGGCTGGCTGGGGGCCGGCGGGGGCAGAGCTCTGAGCCGGGCCCACCCATCCCCATCACAATAGCCAATGATGTGCCCAGCACCAGGTCAAAGAACAGGAACTGCAGGTCGCCGAGGTTGGTCTTCACCTGAAAAAGGGTGGGACAGATGCTGACACTAATGAATGCTGTGAAGCAGTAGTAGTGAAGCTACTGAATGCACACATGCATACGTAACCAAACACACACACACACACACACACACACACACACATACTCACAGTGTAGAGGATAAGGACAGAGGAGAACTGGATAAGACTGTAGATTGCCATGTACTTGAAGATACTAAAAGATGTCACCAAAGAACATCTTCCTTCCCTGAAAGAGAAAGACAGTACTAGGTCATTTAGGAATGAAGAAGTAATTAGTTTAGACACTTTGGAATTTTTATCTCTAATGATCAGAAAGCACATCCAACAGGACAGAAAGATTTGAAATCGCAAAAGGCAATAATAGTTCTAATTTCTTCAGCTCCTTGCCTATTCATACTGTGATGATTATGATCGTGTTTACATTTTCCTCACTGCAAACAATCTGCATTATCCTTATTACAAAGCGCTGGAGTTCTCAGTTCCTACCGAATGAGCAGCGGCACACAGCTGATGCCATCAGAGCTGGACGTGAAGGAGGAGGCGACGGACGCCTCGGCCTGGGACAGGGACACGCCCACGTCAGCCACCTTTAAGGCCCCACAGTCATTGGCGCCGTCCCCACACATGCCCACGCAGTAACTGGCAGGCAAGAAGGCAATCGCCGTCATTGGTACTGAACTCTATGAAGATACTTCTCTTTCCAAGATGGAATGTTCCTACTGCAGATATTTTTTGGTGTTTTTCAGACGTATAGTTTTCTTCAACATATCCTGTAACTACAATGAAAACTAAACAATTACTGTTACGTCTTTTTGATTTCAAATAAATTGTACTAAAATCAGTTTATGTTTCACTGTACTGAAAATGTTGACCATGTATTACCAAATCAAACCGTATTGCATTTCAAATTTCACCAGATATTGATTTGCTGCCTTGCAAAATTTAACCGTATTATGGCAAAACTTATGACTAACAGCCCTAACAGGTGAGAGTGAAGCTTGGGGTCCAAGTGCAAAGTCCGGCCATCTATCTGGTCGCCCCTGGAGCATGTTTCGGGGCAAAGGGCCTTACTCAAGGGCTCCGTGGAGATATTTCCTGCCTTTTCTCCTCCCCCCTTGCTTTCATTTTTCGTCCTATCCTCTTCAGTCCTGCCCCTCCTTCCCTCCCTCACTCACTCACACTCACTGACCCTCTCACTCTCATTTACTCACTCACTCTCTCACTCACTCTCATTCACTCACTCTCATTCACTCACTCACTCTCATTCACTCACTCAGTCACATTCACTCACTCACTCACTTGAGTTTCTGCAGCTCAGTGACCAGCCGAGCCTTCTGCTCTGGGGCCATGCGAGCATACACCGTGCCTCTCATCAGCACCTGCATGTAGATTAATGGTAACACAGTTAAAACGAACAGGAATTTCTTCTGTTCTCCAAAAAGTTACTGATATATTATATATTATATATTGGATGGCGAGATGATCACAGCTTCAGGTCCCAGACCTCTCCTCAGGGGAACCTCAGTCATGCCACGTATTTGCTAAATTTCAACACCACCACACTTAATTAACTGACCTTAAATGTACTAAAAAATACAATAGGAGAGGTTCTGAAGTGGCCAGTCTAAGCTAACAGACTTTGACAGATATTATAGCTTTATACCAACATGAAGATAACGTTGACATAATTTTCTTTGGCTGCCTAAGACTTTTGCACAGTACTGTATATCAGATAATATGAAGAATATTTTCATGATGTAAAACAACAGTCTATTTTAAAGGCCTTGCAGATGTTACCTTGGGTAGGTATTCAGGGAAGTGGTCACAAAGGGCAGAGAAAGACTTGCCATTGATGGCCAGGTGATACCCGGAACCTCCTTGGTACAGACTCTGTGATGGAAACAAAGGCTTCATGCATCTGCTTTCAGTTGAATGTGCAAAAAAGTACTTACTAGCAATTTGACCAGTAATTTTGCCTGAAACACCCATCCCTAGTAAATTCCATTTATAAGGGTTAGAGACCAGGGGTGGGGAATCTGATCCATGGAGGGCCGGTGTGGGTGCAGGTTTTTTTCTCAATCAAGAACCACTGCTTTCTTATTGGCTAACTGAGAGGTCATCCCAAAAACCTGCACCCACACCGGCCCTCCATGGATCAGGTTCCCCACCCCTGGGTTAGACAAACACTCACCCTCACAGCTAACACAATGAAAGTTACTAATTATTATATTATTACGATTGTGACATCTCACTTATTACCAGTGCTGATACATCTATAAGGTACAGTTATATGTCTTTAAGGCAACAGTCTTTGGTGCTTATTCATTTATGAATCACATGTAATGTAATTGTAATGTAATGTAATGTCATTTTATTCTATTGGGGGCAGAGTGTGGCCTGTAATCGGAAGGTCGCCGGTTCAAGCCCAGCCTCCGGCTGTCTGTGGGCCCTTGAGCAAGTCCCTTAACGCCCAGCTCCCTGGGCGCTGCACAAGTGGCTGCCCCTCACGGCCAAGCTTACTCTCATGGAGAGCAAGGTTGGGGGAGGTGAAAAAGTCAATTTCCCCACGGGGATAAATAAGGTATAGTTCTATTCTATTCTATTCTAATCTAAAGTGTGACTTTAGCTCTGGTATAATGCACTTAGCAATGTGCTATTACCTGTGCAGAGCCAACTTGCAGAGCCTCAGTCCCATTCTTTCCCAGGTGAAATCGAAGCACTGCCAGAGAATTGGCCCCGGGGGGGTTCGCTTGTACAAAAATGATTCTGTCATCTGATGGTACCATGCCACAAGTCCGGGCCACGTTCGCAGCAGTAAGGATGTTGTCACCTTTGGAGATTCAAGTGTGACTATTAGGAAGGGTTTGCTGGATCTCACACACCCTGACGTACGTAC
>JAODKM010000037.1:4003696-4019803 GCA_026780845.1 Petrocephalus sullivani | reverse complement strand
AAAAAAAGGAAAAAAGAGAAGGGAGGCGGGGGGGGGGGCGGGGCGGGCGGGGGGGGGGGGGGCGGGGGGGGGGGGGGGGGGGGGGGGGGGGGGGGGGGGGGGGGGGGGTCGTCGTACCATGGGATGGGAGCTTGGATACCGTGGCTGTCGTGATGTTTGGGAGGGAATTGTGCTTCTGGAGTTCCAAGTGAGGCTGAATATAGCATCCTCCATTCATTCCTGTTACCGCATCCTTTATTGTGCCAGTTTGATGGATGCTGCCTCATTCAGTGGGCAAGTGAAGCCTGGTCTGAATTAGGAATGAGCTCATAGAGGAATGTGTGAGAAGCCGCACGGAGGACGAAGGAGCAAAAGGAATACTGAGCTGAAAACCAAGGCAAAGATGCCAGTTGGTAATTGGTGGTGCGGAGTGTAAAAGCGTGAGCCTGTGTGTGGAAGGGAGAGCGCTTTCATCTCTCTGGCTCTCTCTCACCAGCTGCTGTTCCTCACTGGGCTATTTATAGCTCACAAAGACCCGAAAGCGCAGAGTGTTTGTGCATGTGTGTGTTGTCTGCATGGCGAGTGTGTCTCTCCTCAGTCTGACTGGCTCCGTCATACGCATCTGTAATGACTAAGATCCGTCAGTCTCATCAAACATTCTAGGAACCTGGAGGATAACTTGATGCAGCAAAAGGCACCTCAAATATATCATCTCAGGCAAACTAATAATACTAGTTTGGGATCCTTGCCTAAAATGGTGCATTTTTAGCATGCCGGCCCCACAAAATCGATGATGTCATATGCCTGTAAAAACGATTTCGGCAAAGCAGGCAGAGTCACGTCTATCTCTGCTAGGGCATCCCCACAAAGCTGACATAGCAATAATGAATAACAGAACAGCAGTGTACCTTTGCGTCTGCAGAGTGGAACACCTAAATCTACAAGTTTCTTTAGAAGCGGGAACCCACAGCCCAGCACTCTGCAGCCAAAGTCCATGGGCTCTCGAGCTGTCAGTCATCTCCCACCCACAATGAATAACACCTACCACTGAAGTCACGTCTGCTATAGGTACTGCCTCTTCCTGTCGCTCTCAGCTGCAAGCACTCCACCCCAACACCCTGTAACTTAGCATCTGCCCATGTTTGCTCTACTGCCAGCTGGCCTTGCTTTCACTCTGAGCCGTTCCACAGCCCACGCTCAGGTATTACCGAGCTCCGGAAACCAACATTCTCAGCATCGATAAAACCGCCAGGCTTCGCATATTATACGGCTTGTCGGGGAAACGTACACTCTCCTCGCACATAGACGAAACCTATGTGGCGACTGTCCACTGAATCGCTTAATCGTGCGTCAGGGATATTCTATCATACAGAAGAAGAGAGACACAATTTCACAGAAGAGATCCATATCCTCAACACGACATCCATCTCTACATTTTGTAGAGTCAATATGAGAGTCATTAACAAAAGTGTTTATACAGAACATGAAGATCGGCCCACACTTACAAAACGAGACTTAGTTCTGCAGCCCAAGTCAGCTACCAACACCCATTGACTTTCTGTTCCATTGTAGCTCTCTTGTCCTGTCACCTTCTCCAAAGAGTACCACAGGCCTGCTCCTACCCATAGACCCCCCCGCCGTCCCGATCCCCCGCCACACTTACCGTACGGTCCGCTGCTCCTCCATGCCCTCATGGCACATTGCAGAGCTCCATCCAGCCAGAGCAGTAGCCAGCTGATGCAAAAACCCAGCAGCAAGCCCAACATCAGGTCCATCTCCTGCTTGGTCACACTCTCACTCACAAAGTAGTTCTCGGAGGAGTCCACCAGAGACTGGTCACCATCATAAGGAATCACATAGTGAACGTGATGCCTGAAAGAAGGGAGATGTTGGGAGAGATAGTTTTTCATAATATATACAAATAGCTGAAGAGGTGATGCCATGCAGTGTCGGCCACAAACGTAAGCCTGCCCTGACATGTAGCAGCCAGGACACTCTTTCTCAGCTGAGCCGGCTCGCCCTGACAGAGTCGAGATGGTCGACTGACGCCAGCTGCACAACACAAGTACGAGATAAACGGACCCTGCGCTGCAAAACAAGATGACGGCCAGAGGCAGCACAGGGAAGATGAAGGAGGGTGACGTTACCGCAAAAAAGAAAAGTCTTGGAGAATTCTGAAGGAACGAGTTAAAAATGATGAGTTTGCAGTTTGTGGCTTGATTCCATTGTCGGTACTTGTTTATCGGACCCGTATTTTCATTTTTTAGCTCATGGGACTTTACATACACAGACATGTTCTGAGGGCAGACTGAAAAATGATTGGTTCAGCAAGATAACTAATCAGATAGTTGAGGAGGCAGCTCCAAGCAACTTGAAGAGGCAGGACCAAGACATCTGATTGGTTGGTTTGACATCTGACACAGCATCTAAATGGTTCTCTCTTTGAACCAATCATTTTTCGTTCTGCCCTCAGGACATGTGTGAGTAAGTAAAACACCCATATGCCCCTTTTTACCACCTTCCTGTCCTCAAAACCCTTTCAGGTGTCCCATCCTATCTTCATTAGCTCTGTTATTACATCACAGAGGTAGCTTGGTGTAACCTCAAATCTCCAGGCCTTAGCTATTGACACATACCCCTAGCTCTATGTGTGTGCGCATTTTCCTCAGGCAGTGCAAATACATACAATCAGACAAAATGGTATCTCTCCATGTGTGTTCTGTAATGGTCCAGCAATTGTCCAGGGCACTCCCTCACTGTGACCCTGTTTGGAATGGCTGGTGTGGAATTATTTTACCCTTGATATTGAAAATGACAGCATCAATGATCAAGTTTATATCAGCATTACATATATTTACACAAGACATGTCAGGGATTACTTAATCACCCCTGGTTTAAACAGCTTCAATGAGATGAGCATAAAACACTGAATAACAGAATAAAGAAAGAAAATTTTATGCCATGGGTATATTTAGAAGGTGCACCACGCATAGAAGGTAAGCTTTCTCTATACATGCGAAACACTACATTTTAATTGCAATTACTGATGCTGTAATTGTGTTGATGACTTGTTTTAATAAACATATTGCCTCCACTCCATAATTAATATAAATGATAACAGCACAACACTTTGCGGCATGGGCTGGATGTGGAGTAAGGACATCAGATTTTTATTTAAAATACTTAATAAAATAAGTCATTTTATTTATTTGTTTTCTGTTATTTTAAGCATCTTCATCCCCAGGCTTACAGACGTTTACATATAGGCTATCACTATCTTCGGCTAGGTGCAAATAAATCACGTGACACATCCTGTTGGGCCCAGCTTGCTCATAGTGAACTTGGATTTCCCATGACCAGTAATACAGAGAGAAGCTGCTTTGGTGCTCGGTGCAAATTGCTTTAAGGCAAAGTATGTAGTGAGATACACTATCAGATATTGCTCACCGAATGTCATTATAGGACAGAAAAAGAGAGCAATTAGCAAAGAGCAGTGCTGTGCTCCAGAGCTTGTGAATTAACTTGCCAGCCTGATAGGGGTATTCTAGTTCATTTTAACAGGCATGCTCAGGCAGTGGCATCTTGTGGTTTGTCATATATAGAAAACTTCATTAGTGATAAATCAGGCTAGCTACTTTTGTTCCTAAGGTTAAAATTAATATCTGTTAGCTAAATATATGTGCTTTATAGCCTATGTGTAAAAGTATGAGCCTGTGTAAAAAAGGTATGAGCCTGTTTAAAAAAGGTATGAGCCTGTGTAAAAGGGAGAGCGGACTGGTGCACTTGACGTCATATGCATTGCAGCTGCTGGTTACGTTTTTTTTTGAGTGTATATCTAAAAAAGTTTTTCCTTCAAGCTTGCGCATGTTTGGCACCCTCCCGTAAGACAAAGTGGGAAATTCCTGCATTGCGATAATTAATTTAAGTAAGCGTTGGTGTGCCTCTTTGCCCATGTGCACGCTCACACCCCTGTGAGCCACCACCACTAATTCTGTGGGAAACACTGGGTATAAATTAAGGTTGTAACGGGTCTGAATCCGAGACTGAAACCGCGGTACGAGATCATGAACATCCGACTCCCGGATCCCATCCAACCCAAACCCGCTGCTGCAGATGCAGCCTGTTAAGCTCACATTATGTTGCTAATGTTACAAAAATAACACAATAACATGTAAATCATGAAATTATTATTCTGTTTGAAGTTAGGAAAAGCTGTAAATTTTGTAAATACTACACATTACTAGGGCTGTAATGGTACACATATTTGTCATGTACTGTTACTATTTTACATATATTTTTGTATTTTCAAAATACAAATTACTTGTATTTTTACAAGTTTACTTACTTTACTTTAATTAAATACATTTTCTCACACCAGTATTTTGAATTTCCCATCTCTGGACACAAATAGCTCTACCCTGACATCCCTGTAGTATCTCATGTACCATACAACTTTTTAAATGAACTGAACAAACATTAAACACAATAATAACAATGACAGTGTGTCCACAAAGAGCAAGCTAAAATCCCACGGCTAACACCTATTGCATTTGATGTTTGAATTCTAGTTCCCTTTCTAAATTGAAAAATGCCAGTATTAGGTCGACTATGTCGACACTTGAAGATTTATATAAACACTCATGGTTTGGTTCTACATTTTGTATACTTCTACATTTAGAATACCTTATATTAACAAATTAACCCCTGTTTTATGTAAATATGAGTAGGACTTACTGCTTAACCTAATGGGTCCTTCTCACAATTCAAACGTTTAACCCTCATCATGAAATCCTGCATCCCAAGACCGTTCTTTTAAATCACATTATGAGTGGAACTGGGAACCCAGTCTGCTCCCTCCTATCCCCCCTGCCTCGTATACGGGGGCATTGGACCGTGGTTAATGGTGGATCTGACTAACCGGGGCCCTGCCTGAATGGGGGGCAGGGGGGAAACGGTTGGGGGGTGGGGCGTAGGAGCGGTCATTGGGGGGTATGGGTATAATGCTGTATCTGGGGCTCAGAATTTAGTGAAGCTGCTGCTTGTATTGGCACATATATGCAGTAAGTCCCACCATAAGCATGCACACCGTCATATGAATGAACGAATTAGTGGAATCTGTGAATGCCATGCAAACCCATTCCCTATGAGATGTTACACAGCACTATCATTTCATCTGCAATCAAGGCCAGACTTATGCATAGGCCTCCAGTTGTATGGGGTCTCCAGTTCTTTTCCTAGTGGTTACAGCAGTTTTATGCTGTAGGTAGGGCCCCAACAAATACATCAGCCCAAGGGCCCCCACTTTGTCCCTGTTTGCAGTGAGAAGATGGGTGCTGTTAAATACAACTGATCGGGATATGTTTTATAAAAATAAATTGAAATTGAATTGAAATACGGTAAGCATTGCTGAACTGATTAGGCTAGGTAAAAGAGTCAGCGACAGTAATCTTCCAACGACATTAAGAACGTCTGTAATTTGTTTAACATTATGTCATATTTTTTTGTGACGTCGAGTAAATAAAATGTGTTACTTTGCTTGTTCTGGTGCAATTTTACCTTCCACAGTTGCAATGGCAGACGCGGTCCTCCCCTCGTAAATGCGGTAAGATATAGTTGTGAAAGCGATCCAGTAGTGCGTTCATGTCCATTAAACACGCTATCGCCTGCAAAGAACCATTCGAGTCAATTGGGGCAAAGCAAGCAGTATTCCGACAACAGCAACCCCCATACGACCTGAAAAAGCGGTGCGCGGGAGACAAATCACATAGATATCTATAAAAATCCACAAATGATTAAAAACCAAAAAGGTGCTCCAGAAAAAAAAATGTCCTTTGTTTAAGTATTACGAATGTAATTGTTTGTAAATACACTTCTATTAGTCTGCATGCATTTCTCGGAATCCTTATCTTCGTGTAGTTTTTTTTTTCCTGTGCCAAAAATGTGCACTTATGTATTTTCAGAATTTCAACCAGGCAAAAATTACATTAAGACCTTCTTTCGGAAATATCATAAAAGGCGCGAGGCATGGGAGTGTAGAAATTCTTCTTACCATCACCATTGCAGCCCCCAGAATCATAAAGATCATCGCGGAGGTGATCATATGCATTAAAACTTCCCAAAGTGATTTTTTTTCCTGCCTCCGTTCCCACGATCAGTCCAAGGTTCCGGTCAAATCAAACACCCTGCCCCAAGAAGCGACTCTCCATAGAGGTTTACCGCAGCTGACACCCCGGTACCTCCAGGCTCCCCGGCAAGGACCGCAATGTTTCGCGGCATAAGGTGCCCTGATTTCCGCGGCTCAGGCGAAAGTCTCTCGCCTGCTTTCACTATGCGGCGTTTGTATCCTAAGTTGAAGTTGAAATAAATGGTAAGAGATCGCAGGCTGGAGGCGCCGGTCCGGGTTAATGTTTCATTAGATATATATTTTTAAATGCATTCCTTTCTGCTTCGTGACCATTCACAAATCTGAACAAGGTCGAAGGAGGAGATAAACCCAGTGAAGGGTACCACTTCTCTGCCCTGATATGTCTTCGTCCCTTCAGTTGCAATGCCGCTGCTTTCTTAATGAATTCACTGAATCATCGGCGTGCCTTTCACTAAGTGCCTTTCTCACTCAGCTAACACAAACCCTACTGTCCGTTTGACGGCTGTCATTATTGCCGTATTTTTCAGCAGCGCTTCTGTGTCACATCGACGGCTCGCTGGGTTCGGATCCTCCCATTAATCCGGCGGAGATGCTGCGGCGGCGTTCGCATCATCGCCCGGGGAAAGAGATGCCCGTATCCCATGTCCTCGCTCCCTTCATCGCGGCCACCTCCTGCGATTCCCCGTGTGGGTGCTGGGAGATATCAAAGGTCGATATACCTTACCGTAGGTATGCCCCAGTTTTTCCCCCTCCCTCTAAATGCAGAAATGTAAAGCGGTGCACAGAACAACCCAGATTTCATGCAGCCCTAACCGAGAAACGCGAATTACCCCGGGTCCTCGCACACGGTCTCTCCCTCTTTAGTGCGTGACATTGCAGGTCATATTTGTATTCTGCGCCATTCTGTGGGGCAGGGCTTTGCTTTGTATACGATTCCCCAACTACCTTCGCCCAGCCGGAGCATGAGCCATGAGGAGAGGTAATTAACCGCGGGGAGCGCTCACATTATACGGGAACGCCGAGAACCGGGGCGCCGGTATTGTCGCTGGCTTTCCAGCAATTAGTTTGAAGGGGAAATGCGTCTTGGTGATTCGTAAGGTAAGGAAGGGATGTTACACAAGGGACGGATAGGCTATATTTATGCTTGACCTATATGGCATATGGAGAATGGATCGGAAGGGTTGGATGTAATTAAGTTGCAAATTTTGAAACCTGGGTTATCCGGACTCGTCAGCTCTCCTACTATCTGTTCAAATGCAAAGAGGAAAAGAGTTAGAGGAAATAACTGAGAAGGATATACAACGTATTTTAAATAAATAGGCATTCCTAAATGTAGCTGTTTTTAGTGTATTTTAATTTAAAAATTGATATGGAAGCTCCATCTGAGATGGTACAATGTTTTAATTTGAAATGTGGTGTTTTCTCCCACTGGTACTGGTTCTTATTGAAAGGCACTTTGCTGTTCGATTAGCAGCATCTTAGAGGAACAGAAGCATCATCTTGGTGTGGCTGATGGACCAGCCAATCAGGAGGCAGCTGCACAGTGATGTTGACAATTTTAGGGGATGTTTCAAGGCATGTTGGTAACTGCAATGTAGGTAGGAATGAAGTCAAGATCTTACAAATGTTCAGACATTGTGAAAAAGCAGAAGTCTGGGGTATTCATTTGGCAAAATAATTCCACAGCTTACAGACACTTCAACAAAACTTTCTAGGATGTGAGCCAACAACAGTTGTTTGGCCACAACTTTACGCGGCTTAACCAATAGATGGTTTGCACTGAAGAGAATAACAACAACAAAAAAGCATTAGTCAGCATTAACTTCATTTATGCAACAGTGTACTTATGCAATTTACATGACACATATATAATTTATTTTACCTAAGTTTACATCAATATAAAATAAATTTTACGTATCTAGCTATTAAGTGTGATTTCAGAAAGGTACACACTGATACCATATACTAACACTGAAGAGCATTTATTCTTTCTTTTACCTATGACACCTTTGCACCCTTGGAATTAACCAAATGTCATTTGTGTGTAGAGCGGTTACCTCATATCTCCAGGGCTATAGGTTCAATCCCACCTCTTCTCCTTATGTAGAGTTTGCATGTTCTCCCTGTGTTATCTGGGCTTCCAGCTGGCTGGCTTTTCTAAGTGGCCCGTAATGCATGATTGGATGCGTGTGCTTCCCATCCAGGCTTTATTCCAGCCTTGTTCCTGTGCTGCCTGGGGTAGGCTCCAGGGCTTTTCACTTCTCTGACCAGGATAAGTGGTTAAAAGACTGATGGATACCGTCTCCTTAACTTTACAATAAGCCAATATAATGATAATCCGGATCAAATGAAGGGAAACAATTTATAAAACGACTCAGTCACAGGAAAAAAGTTAAAAGAAAGCATTATTGGAAGGGAGATATTTCGGGAGACAGCCTGGCTCCAGTGCATGAAAATCTCGATAACTGGTCAGGATACTATTTGCCCCTGCCCTTCCAGATAAAATGTAGCCTTTTAAATTCTTTCCGAATTCTTTAAATTCTGAACTGACAGCCTCTCGATAGATGCATTGTGACTGTGGATGCAGGATGGCAAAAAAAATGTATGATATAGAAAAAAACAAGGCCTTTAACCTTCTTTAATAGTGAACTTCATTTCAGGTATTTACCGACTCACTCACAGGCACTCCAGACATCAACATTTTACTTGATTTATAAAACCTAAAGGAGCTTAATCGACATTTGAGAAAAGTTCACGATTCTCAGAGGCAAACATCAGTTTATAAATAAGAGTAATATGAGAAGTTCCAACCCTGAGGTTTTTATCGTTCATTAAATACACTTGACACACTTGTCAGTCTGACAAAAGCAATAAAAATCAGCGTTGTCTCTTAAAGAAAATGAATCGGTAAGATGTTTCATTTCTGTGTCTGTCGTGTCCCTCGACCGAGCACATGAGCAGACTGGCAGCACAGAGGAGGACCTCTCACCTCTCCCTGTCGCTATTCCTAGAGCAACAGCATGATTTTTGTCGGGAGCGTCTGACTCAACAGGAGGTGAGAGAAAGACGAGGCGAGCAGATAGGATTCACCCCGCCGCCTTGGTTGGGCAGCGCACTCCTCGCTGGCAAAGCCGACACAGTGGGGCATTGTGCCATCGTCTGGACACATTTGCCAGGGTGAGAGAGCCTAGCAAATCTGTCCCGATTTAGTTTAAGGCAACAAGGTGCTGCCCCCCCCCCCCGAAAGAGCAGCTCCACGAATCCACATGACGTAATGCAGGTGAGCGTGAACACAGTGCACCGCAGGTGCAACAGGAGAAGATGCTAATATCTCAGCAGCTATGTGCTCCTGCTACAGTGCAGCGCACTCAGTGACTGCAGTGTGTCGCGCCTTCAGTACAAGGGTCAACAGAAGCACACATGAGTGTTAGTGCCTCAGTGCTGTACAGGCCGTATAAGTGGGTTTCTGCATTAGTGAGGGAGCGATAGGAAGTGGATGATGTGTCTCTTCTGCAGGTTTCAGCTGGATGACACAGCATCACTGCTTGAGTGCAGCAGTCAATAGAAGCAGGCAGTGTGCAGGAAGGATCGATGGCTTTTCTCCTCCAACTCCTGCAGCAGCCTGTCCGTCTCGCTCTCCATGTCTTCAGTATTCTGGATCTGTGAGACAAGGAGAGGAGGGAAAGAGTTACAAACAGCGGTTTTGTGCGTGAGATTATTGTCTATGCGGCCTTTTGTGTATCTCAATATGATGTCATCTACAATGAGGATAAGGAAGCCAGATTTTTTTACATTAGAGCTACTTTTTATTAGAACATTAGAGCTACTTTTGCATCAGGGGCTATAGCGAGAATATGGGAAATTTTTAGTGAGGTAAACATTTTAGCACACACGTACACAGCTACACAGGGACTCCATCTCTCGATTGTATAAAAACAGGACATTGTTCAGTGATTCACTAACAACTGTTGCATAAGTACATTAAATCTGAAGAAAATTCAGAATAAACTTCAATTACATCATGTCTCAATTTTGAGTAATACAGGATGATTTAGAACAGCCAGTCTGGGAAAATCACCTGGCAACCTTCACATTGCAAGCCCGTGTTGCTCACCAAATGCTGCCTGCTTACCCTAAAACCACAAGCCTTCACTCTGTGTCAGCACCTTTGCATGCATCAAGCAGACAATTTAACTGCTACTTTACAAAATAATTGTAGCGAACTCAGTACCAAAAGGAGAAGCACACCATTCCGTAACCCCCCATTCCTTTGGTCTGAGTCACTCCTTTGTAGATTTGGGGTCATTATCTTGTGAGGCCTTGGTGTTCTCCTCATGCAGCAGCATGGTGCTGAATCCCTTGTAGATGTTATGATGAAGAGGTGGCCAGGCCCTGAGGCAGCCAAGGCCCCCCCAACCTAAACGCTCCCTTTGCCAAGCTTCACAGATCTTATGAGCTTCTTTCTGTCAAATGCTGTGTTTCTTTTCTCAGAAAAAATAGAATGTATGTTATTTTATTTGTGTACATCGTTACTAAATGTAAAGTCTTTAAGTGTAACATCTTCAATCTCACCATATTTTTCTATCGGTATTGTTGAACATCAAATATATCAACTATTTGTCATATATGATTTTTGTGTGCTGGAGTGTGTACTGATTTCTTTAGTACACATTACCAAGCAAGCACTTTCATTTCGACTAGACTTAACCAGATTCCAAGATACACATTTCCAAATTTAACCAGAATCCTTAGAACCCTTTATTTTACTCCCGAACCTGAAAACACAGGTTAACTCGGGACAGTCACTCACACACTGACCCAGCTCGCAGATGACAAAGGCTTCCTCATGGTTGTCCTGGACGTCCTAGTTAATGATGTGCACTGGCTGGAAGGTCAAGTCTGAAATAGACAGGAACATAGAGGGTAGACTGATAACCATACACTTACATGATAAACCAGCCTGGCGACTTTGTATTGGTGCAAAATTGTGATTACCTATTACAATTTGCAGATTGTGTTCACTGACAGACTCACCTCCCAACACCTGACCGTAGACGCGCTCCTCACACATGATGACTAAATCAAGCTTTTCGTTGCAGTCCTGGAAATGCTCGGGTCGCTGCTTGATGTGTTTGTTGCACTGTAACGTGCAGGATCCCATTTTGTGTGCATCTGGACCGTGTTCTGGACCAGGTCAAGGAACAGCACGGCTCAGGGCCCATAAACAGCAAGGAGCCCTATGCTATGGGGAACTCAGTGACACGGATTTACCGAAAGTGCATGTGCTTGCACTGTGGAAACATGCCAGAACACCAAGCAGACACCCACGCAAAGGCAGTGAAAATGTGCAAATTCAACACACAAAGCAGGGCTGGCAATCAAACGCCCTGGAGGTGTGAGCCCACTATACCAGTTCCCAAAGCAGCAAGTACTCTGACTAATATGCAGTTTTTATTTCAAGCAGAAATTTTTATTTCAAATGAGAAATTAATAACTCCTGGTGGGACCTATATAAGATAAAACTAGACAATACTGTTCAGGACGAGTCTTGCATGCTCCTTTTAGCTAGATAACCACCAAGACAGTTTTAAGCATAATGTGTATGGCCTTCCGAGTGTGTACCTTTTGGGCCTGAATAATTAGGCTGGGAAATGAACACACTTCCTCAGTTGTGGTAATTGAGATAGCAGCCAAGGCTAGAAAAATGCAGCATGTCCCGCAGGCATGTCACCACAGTACCACAGACAGGAGGTGGGTACAGTAAGTGAGTAAAAAAAAAATAAAATAACGCACACACCCTTTTCCCTACTCAGGCCACTTACGGTTTCATTCACTGTCCTTCATGCTTAAATCATTTGCTCTTAATCCACTGCCCACACATTCTGCCCAACTCCCACTACATTACGTCTACGTCTGACATGGGAGGGTGACCTGAAGGGCAGAGGAGAAGTTGTGTGGGCTCTTCTTGGGAAAGAACAGTGAGAGAGGAGGAGAATAAGGATGGGGGGAGGATAGTGGCTGGACTGCTCGTGTTCCTTCTGCAACGCCGGCATCCATCCACCCACCTCACTTGAGTCACACACACACGCACACACACCTCATGCAGAGCTGTGAGTCAGTGGCAGCCACACACACACATGCACGAAGCAGTCCATGTATTCATATCTTTGTGGGCATGCTACATTGGGTCCCCTCCATGTAATATATACAAAAGCACACACACACAAACTTGTATTCATATCTTTGTGGGCATGCTACATTGGGTCCCTTCCATGTAATATATACAAAAGCACACAAACACAAACTTGTATTCATATCTTTGTGGGCATGCTACATTGGGTCCCCTCCATGTAATTTATATACAAAAGCACACACACATAAACTTGTATTCATATCTTTGTGGGCGCTGCCCATTCATTTCTATGGCCATAGCCCTAATCTTAAATATGACGCCATTAACCCTTACTCACCCCTAACAAAAAACAAAAACAAAGCCAACAAAAAGTAGCTCTAATGTAAAAAATCTGGCTTCCTTATCTAATCATAAATAACTAAACAAAATGCATTTTTAGTTTTTTGATTGCATTCATAGATTTTTATAAAATTGGGTTTCCCTTAGTGGGGACTAGAAAATAGTTCCCACAACATCAGAATAACAGGTTCTTATCACATTGTGGGGACATTTGCTCTCCACAACGTAATATATATGACCACAGAGAGAGAGACACAAACACACACATATGTTTGCATTCCTTTTTTACATCGTCCATTCATTTCTATGGGAAAAACCACTCACGACACCTTTGACCCCTACCCAGTCCTAACCTTAACTATATGTGTTTATTATATGTTTATTTTATATATTAATGTTGTATATTAATGTATATCTCTTGCAGCTGAGCTGGGAGCTACCAAACAAATTTTGTTATATTTTTTGATACAATGACAATAAAGTATTTTTATCTTTCTTATCTATATGTAACCAAACAAAATACAAGACTTTTGGAACTTTTACTTTTTTGACTGCATTTACAGATTTTTATGAAATGAAGTGTGAATTTGTGAGGACCTAAAAAAATTACCTGACTAGTCATGTTTTCTGAGGATTTCCTATACTTGTGAGGCCCTTTGTTCCTCACATGTATAGCAAAACCTGTACACACACACGTACTCATACACATACACAGGTGTATGTTTCCCTGGTGTAACATTTATGTAATTTCAACCTGTCTGTCACACGTTCAGAGGAGACGCATTAAATTAATGACTGTTGGCTGAAGTATCGCCACAGGAAGCAGGACATCACACATTTTGGATAAATCAGAACTGGCTGGATGATGCAGGTCTATGTTACAATTTCAATATAAAATAATGCATTTTCAACATTCTGTTGTGTAACCTTGCAAGAATCTTGACAATGCTAGTTTTGCAGGATAAAAAAAATGAGCAAAGCCAAATATTAGTTATTTGTAACCATGACAAGCACATCAACATCAGAGCATCTCACCCTTTGCAATAGCTATTGTAACTGAAAGTCACGTTATGCACCACCAGGGAGCAAACACAATTTATGCACTGCACTCTAATTCAAAACGTAGTGCTTTCACAATCTGAGATCACACTGATACGGAAGCCCTTTTCTGTGGTATTTGAGTTCGGGACTAGCTGAGATAATTAACCATTAAGTATGTCAAGCAGTCCAAAACTTTTCTGGTTTTTCCTCATTTCTGAAATGTATTAATCAGGCTAACTGCTGGTACACACTGACAGAAACATTTTATGGTCTCACAGCATTTGCTCCTTGAGATACTCATTTACAATTCAAACTGAATCAAACGTATGCACCTTGAGGTTTATAACAGTCTGATTCTCAAGAGTTTTCTGAAACTAACTTAACTGAAAGCTCTCTGAAGGCAAGTAGGTAGTTAATCAAGAATTCCAGTTCATGAAAAAGCTTGGAGCCTGGTTAGAATAGTGGTCTTCTTGATATCAAGGTCCCCCTGTCTATGAAAAAGATGCAAATTACTGCTTTTTCACTAATTTGCTTCATTGCATATTGTAAATTGTATTGTCTTCCATTCAAGTATATGCTTATATGAGAACTTCCAATGCTGTTAACAAAAGTACTATCAGCATATTTAGTTGTTTTGCCAGTAGATCATAGCTGAAACAGCTTACAATTTTCTCCATTAGGACAATTGGATTCTTTTTTATTTATCCGGTTTATTTTAGGAAACATAGGGGCCTTTCATCCGTAAGGTTCCATGGCATATATTTAATCACTAAAAGGCTGATTCACCCATGCACTCAAGTCAAAAAGTATGTAGCTGTACATATGTATCATAAAGTGTTCCAGGGTTTGGAGGCCGCCCCATCTCCTCCTGGCCATGGTCTCAGTCAGCTATCTCCACCCTGGGCGACATTTTTGACAGCTTGGCTCTCAAATTGTTCCAGTCTCTTAAGGACACATTTAATCTTCCTTCTTCCTCATATTTTTTCTACCTCCAGCTGAGGTCCATGCTTAGGGCTTGTAGTCCCTCTTTCTCCTCTCCTCTTCCACTTCACCCGCTGTGCAGATTTGCTGCATCTCTTTCCCCCATTTCTAAGCCAGTGTCCAGTCTCTATTCCCTCCTCCACAATTCCTCTTATAAATCTCTCCCCATAACTTCTGTCTGGCAGGGGGAGCTCTCTCACATTCCTGTCTTGGAGTATTATTTTCCAAAACATTAAAAACTGCTCTAAAAATCCCAATCACCAGCAAACACAATTTAAGTTTGTCCATAGATTATACCCCACCCCCAGGAAACGCCATCTCATGGGCTTAGAGCCTGACCCATTTTGTCACCTCTGTCCTCTTCAAGTCTCTGGCACCTTTCTCCATATGTTCTGGGACTGTCCTCCTGCTGCTGCTCTTTGGGACTACGTGGCCAGATCTCTCTCTTCAGTTCTTTCCTGTCCCATCCCTCTGTCTCCTGCGGTCCTTCTTCTCCTGGACTTCTCCTCTCTCTCTCTCTCTCTCTCTCGCTTCCAGCAGAGTCTTCTGATGTCTGCCTCCTTAGCGGCCAAGCTGCTGTTAGCCTCTCGCTGGAAATCTCCTGCCCGTGCCATTCCCTCAGTCTGGAAGTCCACCTTTCTTGATTTGCTTTTGCTGGAGCCCTGATTAACAACTCGTCTGGTTTTGGTGTGTTCTGTTTTTTCTTGTTCTTTGTTGAAAATTCTTTAATAAAAATTTTATCGCAAAAAAAATATATAGAGGCCCACAATATACACTCACCGGCCACTTTATTAGGTAAACCTCTAATGGATTGAGATCTGGTGACTGTGGAGGCCATTTGAGTACAGTGAACCCATTGTCATGTTCAAGAAACCAGTCTGAGATTATTTGAGCTTTATGACATTGGTGCATTATCCTGCTGGAAGTAGCCATCAGAAGATGGGTACACTGTGGTCATAAAGGGATGGTGTTATGTCCCAGTCTAGGATTAGGCGCAACAAAAATTGGAGTGAGGCCACTACGTTGGTATCTCTAGTAGGTTTATTAATAGTGGGAACCACTTCTGGAGCTGACAAGGCCAAAATAACAAACAAAACACCTCTAACTGGAATGAAAGAGATATTTATTATCTAACCCAAATAAACAGAAAATAAAAGTACACAAAACTAACCTATGTTCCTGGCTAATCCCAAAACAGTGAGAAAAACTTAACCCAAAGCAAAATGGCGTCACACTCCTTACTTCCCCAGCTACACAGTGAACCAAATGGGCATAATATTCACAGATATTTACAAAACAAAGTCCACAATAACCAAATCCAAAAGAAAAGAAAAGGGCTAAGCAAAAATCAGTGGTCAAAGAGCAAAAAAAGGATCAAACATAATAAATCATCAGTAATACAACACAACCACAGAAATTACAAAGCAAATGGCCTCTTGTTCTTGGCTTGGACAGGCCTTATAAAGGAAGTGATGAAAAGACACAGGAG
>JAODKM010000037.1:3990721-4000776 GCA_026780845.1 Petrocephalus sullivani | reverse complement strand
CCTTATACTGTATGAGCGCGTCAGAGACCCGTGAGAGTGAGAGAGTATCCTTATACTGTATGAGCGCGTCAGAGACCTGTGAGAGTGAGAGAGTATTCTTATACTGTATGAGCGCGTCAGAGACCTGTGAGAGTGAGACAGTGTCCTTATACTGTATGAGCGCGTCACAGACCCGTGAGAGTGAGAGAGTATCCTTATACTGTATGAGCGCGTCACAGACCCGTGAGAGTGAGAGAGTATCCTTATACTGTATGAGCGCGTCAGAGACCCGTGAGAGTGAGAGAGTATTCTTATACTGTATGAGCGCGTCAGAGACCCATGAGAGTGAGAGAGTATTCTTATACTGTATGAGCGGGTCAGAGACCTGTGCGAAGTGCAGTGTGGGGGATACAGCTCCTTGTCCTTCTGGACCAAATCATTGTGCATCTGCTCACAGGTGACTTTGAAGCTGTATGCATTGGGCTTGTCCTTTGCTGGACCAGACAGCTTCTCGTGGGTCACAGTGTCAAAAGTCCACACCTCAAAACCCTACCTGCTGCAGGAAGGAGGGAAAGAAAGATTGTCAGTATTATTCTTGTACCAGTCTCCTACCCACCCAGCATGACTATGGTTTCGCTCAAAGACATTTCACAATATTTAAATGCAATGAACACAACACTGTGATGCAGACAACCATGTAACTCATGCATGTTCAGCTGATTTAAAGTCTATAATAAATGAATGTCATTAAAGCATGACGTGTCTGTGATTGGTTTCATTTTAATTGAATGGCCTATCATTAAACAATGAGGAGGACCTTACTTATATTAATATATTTTTACTGCTAATCATAAAGGGAACCCTTCAGAAGAAAATCACATTGTATCATCCTGTATTTCATAACCAGTTGAAAGCTCAAGCAACTAAAATACAGAAATTTTAAAACTATTAGCAGTCAGGATCGATATTAAACTGAATAAATATCCTGTACTACGAAGCAGTGTTCTCAGCTCCGAATTCATATTCGTCTACATATCCTTAGCAACACCTGTTGTCCTACTGGGTGTTTAACCTTTTACATGTATTGTGAATATATAATGAGGAACATTTGTCTTGTTTGACACTTCAAGCTGTGAAAATAAAGCACCAATTTAGAATGTGCTGTACAGAAACCTATACGTTAACTTATTATGCATCATTCATTAGGGCAGTTAACCGAAACCTCAGTCTTTATTACAGACTGCAGTCCAGATTTTTCTTTATTGCAATGACAATTCTGTAGAAACACACTATGAAACTATAACAGACAAATTAGGTTAAAACTTTAGATTTGTTCATTGTCTTATTCCCTGTTGAGTATGGTAACTGCAAAAGTATGCTTTAGAAATAGCCAGCTCCATAGCAATTTAGCCAGCAAGTTCCACCGGACTGAAAGAAAACCGCACAAGACAGTTACCCCCCCCCCCCCTTCAACTCTCACATGCGTGTTCACTAGTCATGATCATTATAGAACATATACAACAGCTGCTGTTCTTACAGTGCGGAACACTTACTAAAATTCACCTACTTGTGTGTGTATACGATAATGCATTATGGGGGGGAAATAAAATTGCCTGTGAAATGTTCTTCAGTGGCCTTTCTAACAAATAACATTATCAGTGAGGAAGGCCATTTCCAGATGGCCTGGAATAGTGATTTCATATCTAATATATTTAATGACTGTACATTCTTTTAATATGGCACCCACAGATAAGCCTGAATAACATTTCCCCTGTTACATGCATTTCTGGATTTTGTGAGGCAGAGAGGGACTGGGAACCAGCAACTTTGATTACCAGTCAGACTAGCAACTGAGCCAGTTGGTTATATATGCCATTTAACCTACAGGTGATATTTTGCCATATCACCTCACCTGCTTTATTAATAGTGGCAGTGTTGCCTTTTCTTGTGGTTACATCCTTGTAATCTCCATATAACTGGATAACCAACATTTGCTTGTCTGTGGGGAAGAACACCGCTGTCCTTCCGCCTTCCTTTTGTTAACTAATGGCTCATATTGACAATAGTATGCTGTGCTCCTTCTCAATGACGGCTTTAACATGCTTGGCGTGAGTTAAGGTGCACAAGAAGCGACTGGTTGCAATGGCTTTAGTTTCAAGTGGGAATCAACGCTACTTAAAGCCAAGCCAATTCAGTTAAGTGCAGATTTGTTTAGCGTCCTTGACGGGATGCCTCCCAGAAAAAAAAAACACAAAATTGAGAATCCTTTTAATCCTGAGCTGCTGTTGCTGCCATCGTTTTTTTATTATATCAAAGACTGGACCACAACCAAGAAAACTTCAAGCAGAAAAACTGTAGTTGACGTTCCGAAAATCCGACGTTTAATAGTTTTCCAGGCCACGATGCCTATTTATTTGCACATAGCTCATATAAGTAGCTGCAACACCAGCTTGCCACAATGTAATTGTTACATAGCATAACTATAATTCTATTTTTGACATTATGTTTACAATGGAAAATCCGAACTGACAATAAAAAAAAAACCCCGACCCGTAGTACTAACCTCAGTCACTACACGATCACCTACTACCTATGAAAGGACTGATGGCTATAGTGGCCATCAGCCGCCTGTCAGAGACCCGAGGACGCCATGCGCCTCCATACTGCAGGGCTGGCACAGCGGCGAAGCCGGCATAGCGTGTCCCCCCCACCGCCAACAGACCCGACATCTAGACCCTCCAGGGAGTCTACAATCACGCCTAGTCAGCTAACTCCTAACCGGCACACAAGGTGCGGAACACACATATGCTAAAGGACATAAACAGCTTCATCGGACAATGCAATATTATGTATGCGGCTACCCTAAATGTATTTTAAGATGGCGAGACCATTAGCAAATTAACTCAAGTTCACTCAACCACAGGGGGCGTTAATTTACACCAGAAGCGACTAGTCAATTTCAGCAAAGATGCTTATTTATACCGCCTCGTCACCACGCGATCCGGCCAATGAAAACGTAGCAAGTGTGGCACGCGCGTCAGAGAAATCAGGGCCATTCTGATTGGACGATGGCGGGCCGCACACCCCGGGGACCGCAGTGGAGGGGAGTGCGGGTTTCACCGTAAAATCACTTTTAGAAGTCGCCGTTTGAGATAGACTGCTGTCTTTGTGTTACGATGCGTGGCGATGCTTACGCGCGGTAAGGCCCGCAGTCGCTGACCTTATGTAAGCCTGTCAGACTGCAACGATACAACGCCGTGCTGCTCCCGGTGTGCGGTAGCACCCCCTTCTGATGCCCATCCGCCAGCATGCTACTCTCAGCATCGGTAGCAATTACAAATGAGTCGACCATGCAGAAAATACATAGATTTACCATATATCTCGTTCAGCGCATACAAAGAAAAAATAAGGTTGAGCAGTCTGAGACACAGGCGAAAAAAGAAACATTCGAGTTAATTCAATGTTTATCTGACACAATACGCAGGCACGTATGTGAATGAAAAGAGGCTTCACCAGGGGTACGGGGGGAGGTGCGGGGAAGGGAATATGCATAAATTATACATATATTACCCACATTATACATAAATGACCCATAAGTAAATAGTTAAAGTTTATCTTTTTATATATTCAGAATCAAAAAGTCTTTACTGATCGCAGAACGGAAATGACTTCTACTATTATTACTATAATACTATAATCTACTGTAATCTATTGTAATACTATAATCTACTATAGTAGAATTTGTGGTACTTTGAATTTTAATTCTAGGTATATTTTCCATCAACATTTTGGTCCATCTTATAGTCCAGACATATAGCCCAAAATGTGTATAGTTACGGGAGCTTATACTGGTTACGGGTGTAGCAATATAGTTAGTGAGGGTGGGCATATTCACTTTAAAAATCTGATTAACATAATATGGAAAGTGTGCATATATGTGCTGTGGGCCTGTCTGGGTGAAAGTCCAGGGTCGATGTCTAATTCTAGTGCAGCCCTGCATCTGGCAGACTGACATGCGATTCTGCCCATCCAGTTCATGGGGTGTTCTTATGGGGTGCTCTCTAAGAAGCACTACTGGAAGTCCTTCCTGCTTGCTGTTTTTGTGGTGCACCTGGATTATTGTTGTCAGTGTGAATCAGTAAGGAATCATAATTGTCTCAGTTCTGGATTGCAGGTCTATTACGGTATGAATTATTCCCCACATTTATACCAGCTTAACTATTTAATAACCTACGTAATTTAATAATACAGATCCGTCACACTCTGGACACAATCATTCCCAGCTCCACCCCTCTGGCAGGTGCTACAGATCTCTGTGCACAAACACCACCGGACATAGGAGGAGTTCCTATCCTCAGGCCAACACCCACATCAACAGCTGAGCTATGCCACCTGCCTTTCTGTCAATTTCCCGCCCTGTAATTCTTTTTACAAACCTTTTACTTTGTATAGTGGGTTACCCATGTATGTATATATAAAAATGTATAGTGCAATTTATTGTCTGTGTATTGTTATTGTTTGTATAGTGTAATTTATTGTTTGTGCATTGTTATTGTTAGTATAGTGTAATTTTCACATTCCTTGTGTGCCCCGGCACACTTGGCGAATAAAGCTGATTATGATTATGATTCTGATAACAGCTCCGCATGCACAGACGGACCGCAGTCTTCCACGCGCCCCGCCACTTCCGCCTACGACACTGGCATGACGTCACACGCCGACCTACGAACCCCCCACACAGGAAAAGTGACAGACTAGCACACCGTTTCGGTAAGAATTTCACAATGTTACGCATACGTTATATAAATTATACATTTGTTTAGTTTTGCTCGAGCGAAACACTGGCTAAGCTGCCACGGTAGCAGACGCGGGGCGCCGAGCGTGTCTGCATTGTAGCAGTCATGGGGGCAGACGGAGAGCTAACGTGCTAACTAGCTAGCTAGCTTGATTTATGTCCCCAAATTATGCGAGCGCTCCTGTCTTATCCGGAACCGAGGGTATTTCGGCCGTGTGAATGTAAGAACCGTCATGACGATGCTGTGTACCGTCCATTACTCGGTTACGCGGGTGTCTGATGACATTAAAGGAAATGTCAGTGGCCGACGGCGTTCGAGCCGGGATACGGTGCCGGCAGGAAACTTACAGTATGCAGCTCCGGAGCTATAACTGTTTGGGTGGCTAGTAACGAGCTCGGGGATCGTGCCAGGAAATTATTCCGACAGACAGCGTGCCACGCTGCAGGCTTAATCCAGTTTAGATCGGAATTAGATAAGATATAGATCTTTATTGTCAATATTACAGAGGCAGTGAAAAACAGTCTAGCAGCTCTCTGTTTAGCAGTATTTTTAAGTCAAGATAATAAATAAGAACAGTGGACAAAAGGAAAAATAAAGAAATAAACGGCTGAGTGCAATGTGTAGAGTATGAGGTAGTGTGTGCTTAATGACCTATCTGCCCTAAGCACAGCACAGCACTGCATAGATGCCAGTGCTTCGGGGGTGGGGGATGGGCACATCTGGCTGCCTGTGGGGAAAAGCCGCTGTATAATAACCTGTACAAATTACAAGGCAGACCTCCAGGCTAACTTGGTCTTGCCGTTTCTTGTCTGACTGGTAGCTGGCGAGCAGTCACTCACACTGACCCCATGACACTGCCCCGTGGACACGCCCACGTCACCCACGTGACCCACGTGACCCGCCAGCGTCTCCATTTACCTTCCGCCGGTGGGCAGCTAAGCAGACGGCAAGTACATTATGATTAAATTAGCTTCTTACATAACTCAACATATCATCTACAAGCATTCGATCGCAGTGCATCTTAGTGTATGACGGCTGATCTCGTTACGTAACTTTTCATGTCAATCTGTGTTTGACATGATTCTTTTACATTTTTTGTTTATCATAGCATTGCCATTTAATATATAGTATTTTTTGTCCAAGATGACTGTGCATCAAAGTGAGGATCGGATCCTTTCCTTGTGGTAGTTGTATTAGTCTAATATTGTTTATTTAATTAAATTTATTTATGATGGTTTCTTGAATAAAGCAAGATTCTAATTTATACAGATTATCCTCATATATAGGGTATAGGGTATATATGTTCCAGGAGAGGATAAGAAACTGAAAAAACTGAAAGCACAGAGTTTAGTTTAGTTTGAATATAGCTTAAGTATGTTTTCTCTGAGGTCCTTCCAATTAATTTAAGATCTTTTGTTTCTTTTTCAAAATGTGTATCCATGAGATTTTTTTTAATGGAGTAACTTGCTTTTGACTAATTGTGGCTATGAGAGCTGGAGGTAAAATTGCATTAATGTTTCTTTTTTTAAAAAACCTGAGAATGTTTATTGGATGTTTAAAGCTCTAATTTAAAGACACTTTCCACAGGTAAATTACAGTGAGAAGCGGGCTGGAGGAAGGTCCCTTTTGGAACTGCCTGTGGTATCCTGCACACGGTTTGATCAGTGTGGTCTGAGGTTACCCAGCAGTGAGCATTTGTGCGTGTGAGTGCTTGAGAGCAGCGGGGCCTGGGGTGGGGGTTGCGGGCAGGGAGGGCTGGAGGACGGTACCCCCATGTCGACCCGCAGCTGCCCAGCCAGCGATGTGGACTGTAGCGTCTCTGAGGAGAGCCGTCCCTTTGGCGATGTGGAGCTCACCGAGATGGGCCCTCTCCTTGAAGAGGTAATGTGTCAAGGTGCATCTCTGCATGAATCTGTGTGTCACAGAATAAAATGCTAAATTAGAGTGGCGGGGTGTACAGAGCAGAGCCAGTGGCTGACACCCTTTTTGAGTGTTACACTGTCCGGAGGAGGACTGATGTCCAGTAAAGATCTTGTATTTAATGTTAAATCTGTCATGAAACTTCTTCGGTATACCGATGGCCTGCTTGAGAAAAAGAGGAAAACATGATGAAATTTATGTCACCAGGGGTCCACAGAACAAGCAGGGCCCTCTACCCTTCAAGACACAGAGGATGAGGAGGATGAAGACAGCGTCCGGGTGATTACATTGCCTCTGCAGGCCCACCATGCCATGGAGAAGATGGAGGAGTTTGTGCACAAGGTCAAGCCCGAGCCAATAGTTTGGACTTTTTTTAAATGGCAGCTGAGGGGGGGGGGGGCACTCAGTTACGCTGCTTTCTTTGCCCCTTACTTGTGGCAGGTTTGGGAAGGCCGCTGGAGGGTCATCCCGTACCACCTGCTGCCCGAGTGGCTGAAAGACAATGACTACCTTCTGCACGGACACCGGCCGCCCATGCCCTCCTTCCGCGCCTGCTTTGGGAGCATCTTCAGGATCCACACGGAGACGGGAAACATCTGGACACACCTCCTGGGTCAGCAGAAGGCTCCCCCTTAAGCCATACTATAGCAGTACGCAGACCTCTAAATGGCTGCTTTGTATATAAATAGTCTTGTATGGTCAACCCGCATCTTATGTGGTTTTGAACCATCACAGTTGTTCTGTGCCGCATTATACGGTATGTGTACAATGGTTTTTTTTTCCATTTTTTCCTAAACAATACATTATAAGAACTACTGTACTGTTTTTTTTTTTACATAGAAATTACATCATATAAGTACAGTTCTGTAATCTAGGCATGATTTAAAATATATAACAGGTTGGGAATAGGTGTAAGGCATAAGGGTCTTGAGCAGGGGTGCCCAATTCCAGTCCTAGAGGGCCAGAATCCAGCCGGGAAATCTGCAAACTGTGTTGGATTCTGGCCCTCCAGGACTGGACCAGTTGACCGTGTAAGATGCAGGGGCAGTGTATAGAAATATTTGTTTATGCATATTTTTTAACCACAACTTCACTAATCATTATTAACCCCCCTTGATATTAGCAACTCATAAATTCAGTTTTAAATATGGAATTGCATTAATTTGCATTAATTGAGGTTAGCCGAAAAGTGATTGCGATAAAATGCCGTATGAGTTTTAAATCACTATTTGTTTTAATCTAGTTTGCATAGCCTAGTGAGCTGTGCTAAATGGACCTGTGGGCTGAGGTCTGCACCTGTTTGAGCTGGTCCTGGTGTGCCTGTGCTGCAGGGCTGATCCTCTTCCTGTGCTTGGGCACTCTCACCATGCTACGGCCCAACATGTCCTTCACGGCCCCCCTGCAGGAGAAGGTGGTGTTTGGCATGTTTTTCTTGGGGGCTGTGCTCTGTCTCAGCTTCTCCTGGCTCTTCCACACCGTCTACTGCCACTCTGAGAAAGTGTCCCGCACCTTCTCCAAGTACGTCTCCAGCCTCCCTCGGGCTCTCCGGTACCCTGCATAAATGGATATGGACGGATGGATGGTGTGCTCCAGGCATGAGTGTGTGTGTGTGTGTATGCAAATTTTGCAATACTTGTGAGAACCAAAAGACCAGGGGTACTGATGGACGATATGATGATAGTATTAGTAATCCACGATTACAAACAACTAAGCCAATGTCAATGTCTGACAGTGACTAATTGGAAATTTTATAATTTGACCTAGCATTCCTTTCCAATTGCAGTAATAGTGTATTAGCCCCTCTTGTTAGTTAAGAAAATTAAGAAATTCGACGTTGTCACATCAGAACCATTGACAATTTTTAGATGAACTAGGCTATTGGTTGTATATGCTTGTCCACTGTGGTGTGCAGACCGTCCCATACTGAAAAATTAAATGCAGTGTCCTGTATTGATCCATGAAAATACGTGATTGGTCCCATATTTTTGTACACATTTTTATGGAGCCCCTAAGGGCACATGGAAACAAAACAAACAAAAGACTATGGGGGACTATGCATTTATTAATTTTTATAAATATTTAATAATGGCACATTGTCCATTCAAAGTGTGTGTGTGTGTGTAAAATATATAACATTTAAAGTACCACGTACAATTCTCAGAATGAAAAGATTCAGATTGAATCAGTTTCTCTGTATTGATTCACACATTCCTAATTCATGTGGGTGCAAATGTTCCAGAAAGCAGGTTTGGGTTTAAATCTTAACTCCGATAGCATGGTAAAGTTAGTTTTAGATTTAGTTTTCCGACAAATATCTTTCGGCAAAAGCAAGCACCTCTAAATTTTAATTAGTATTTGTATGTTCGTATGTGTACTTCCCATTCAATAGCTGTTGTTCACTTATAGTTACCGGTGATGAATGGATACAGTTCAATTATTAATAAATACATATAAAAATACATTATATGAAAGTTAAATGGGGCGCATTGTCCCCAAATTCTAAAGCTTAAAGCATGCTTAAATTGTTCTAAAGCAATTAATGTCCTTGCATGCTTTTTTGGAGGGGGGGTTGGATGACTCTTAATTTTAAAATGAAAATATCCAGCCCCTTTTTCCGTATACATTTTGTAGCTGCCTTTGGCCTCAGGTCAGTGATAAGTCGTACGACTTGGACGAGATGGAAAGTGCAAAGTGGCTTTGGGTGTGCACAGTGTGAATAACAAAAACTGCGTTTTTCTCTACACACAGTGGCTTCACATAGTTGCGGTTCACAGAACAGCTAGGGGACGGTTGGGTAGCACTTTGGTTTTATGTGGGTAAAAGTCGGGAAGTTCTGAATCCTTCCCTGTTCTTGTGCCTCCCAGGCTGGACTACTCGGGCATTGCCCTCCTGATCATGGGCTCCTTCGTGCCCTGGCTCTACTATTCCTTCTACTGCTCCCCACAGCCACGCCTCATCTACCTCTCTGTGGTGTGCATGCTGGGAATCGCCGCCATCATCGTCGCACAGTGGGATCGATTCGCCACACCCCGCCACCGGCCCACCCGTGCAGGTGATCAGCAACCTGCCCTCTTATTGGACAGCGCGGCTTCACATTGTTTCATGCTTAATTGCCGTCTTTTTCTTTAGCGTTTTTTTAAGAACTAGTTAATACCCAGCTGTATGATAATGTGTGCCCCCCAGTAGGAAGCTGTTTCATCGGCCAAGATGGTTCTTCTTTACTTTAGTGCATTGTTTCCCTACCGGTCCCTGGTAGGGAGCAGAAATGTGGACTGTCTGGCCAGTCCCTGGTAGGGAGCAGAAATGTGGACTGTCTGGCCGGTCCCTGGTAGGGAGCAGAAATGTGGACTGTCTGGCCGG
>JAODKM010000037.1:3968112-3989873 GCA_026780845.1 Petrocephalus sullivani | reverse complement strand
TTCTTTGGGAAATCCAATCCGCGGGCATTTCGCACCCGGCCGGAAGGAGGCAGCCCAAACGCCCCCCTCCTCCAAAAGACCCCCCCCCCACCCCCCCCCCCCCCCCCCCCACAATCTCCCCTTACAGTGAAGAAGGCCCTGGTCTTTTACCAAGTGCCTCTCTCTTATGTTAACATTACTCTTCCCCTACTTCTCACTACTCTGGCTTTTTGATGACCAACCCCCTTTGGGCTGAATTCTTCTGCCCTTCCAAGCACTTTGGTTCTGGCCCATAATGGTGGTGGGTTGTCTTATTGCCGCTGGGTAGCAACCAGACAGGGAGTGGGAGGACCGAGGGAGGAGGGGTGTTCCAGTGTTGTCTCAGCACTGCTTGTTTCATCTTTGTTCTTAGTCCTGGGGGAGTAGCTTGGGTGGGCACTCATGACTATCATAGGAAAGTATAAGTAATTTTTGAGGGCTTATGCAGCACATAGCATGCATGAAAAACAGAAGCCATGACCAGGGACTGAAGGTAGCGGATGAGTACTACTCATCTCTCATTCCTGCAGCCTGCAGTGTTGCAGGAGCTTATTAGAGTAAATTTATTTGTTTAATGATGTTTTAGACTGTTTCACTAAAAGTTTTCACTTGGAAAATAACTTAATAAAGCCAATACTGTGTTCTGCATGAGTTATCTGAAAAAGTTGGCAGTCTTCTGCTCTATACTCTGAAGTTCCTATAGTGTGTGGCCTTACAGGAATGAGAATTGAGTAGCCCTTTGGTAGATTCTGTCTCTGAGAAAAGGCCCTGGGCCTCGGGTGCCATTCTTGGATCAGACTCGCTGTTTCTCTTTACAAATCTTCATGGCAAGCTCATGCAGAGTAATAACACTTGAACCAGTATGTCACATGAATCACAGTAGTTTGTGACAGCCTCGCTGGTCACAGGTAAGCATTTCATGATAAAACTGAGTGGAACGATAGCGCTGAAGGTGACTAAGTAGCATCAAACAAACTCAGTAAAAGTCAATGTGAAACTCTTGAGCATTGTTTATAGCCACATAGAGGGTTTACACTTATTACAATTACACCGGATGGAAACACAAGTACTGCTGAACATAAAAGTGAACACATTACACTTAAACTATGTTCATGCAATAAATTGTCAGGTGTAATTTCAGTGGTGTTACCCACACTTAAATGTGTTGAGATGTTTAACTAAGATTTCGGAGGCTGGAATTGTGGGTGCAGGATTACTGCATTTCCTACCCTTGCTCTGTCGGTAGCTGTATTTGTTAAGAAAGCACCTCTGCAGAAAATATCAGAATCCACAATATTGGAGGCTTATCATTCACCTTTGTTTAATGTTGAATCTGCTGTAATTGTGTAAAGAGCACACCACTATAAATGTATCCATTCCAGGATATTGTTTTGTAATAGATTTTCTCAAGCATACACAGTTTGAACTTTTGCGGAAAGGTAATGTGACAGATGTTATTTCAATATGTAGCTATACACCTTGCTACTCATCTAACGATTGTGCATAATATATAGAAATGTTGATTTAGTAAAGTTAATTGTAAAATACAAATGGAAATGTATATCGTACATAATTTAAAACTATTTCAAAATAATTAAATTTAGTACTCCTGTGCCTTATGCCAATGGGAATAATGTACGTTGTAGAGGAGGGGGATTCTTTAATGGCCTAATTAAGAGTTAATGGCAGAAGATTCTGGTTACAGAATTAATCAAAGTAGGTCAACCTTAGCTCTGTGGAGGAAGTGTTTCTATTTTATGATTTTAATGCTTTATACCCAAAAATAATAGCCGACTGAGATGACTGAAACAGTGGTTGCAGTGGAGAAAAGCAGGTGCTGCTATCCCGCTTTTTATTCAGCACCAGCAGATACGGAGAGCTACGTCCCAGCGGGTACCGACCCGCTCCGAGCACCGACCGAAACACAAGCTTTCCAACTGCTGTAAACCGAGATTTTAGGATTGTTAACGAATGACTCGACTGTGTGCGTGCGCGCACGTAACTCTGTGGCCGGCTTTTCATTGTCGATCAATGAACTATTGAAATGCGTCGTCCACATAAGTGTAAAACTGTTACATTAAATATTTAACAATGGCAAAAAAACGGCGAGCTGTTTCTTCCATGTAGCAAAATGGCACGTCTCCCAGTTTCATTAGGAGGCCGGCGAGGAGCGCGGCGATAATTAGCGCGTTTTAGCTGATTATCCCGCGCTTCTCCTCTCCTCCGTCGGCGCGCGGGGCGGGGCGGAGCGGAGGGGAGGGGCTACGAGCGCTCACGCGCCCCGGCGCGCGCCGGCGGTGACGTCGCCGTTTGCGCGTGCGGACGTCTCCCGCCGTGGGTGTGCGGGGCAGATGCAGCGCGGCGCGCGCGCGTCACACGCGCGGAAAGCAGGATAAAAGCAGCGAGAAACATCCAGCGCGGGGGCGCGCCTTAGCCGGCGGGGACTCGGTACCGCCGCACGTAGCCCCGAGCTGGTCCGGGCCGCCGGGAGAGCGCAGCAGCATTCGGAGCGGCGGTCCCCACGGAGAATGGAGCGCGGCCATCGGCGTCTGTAGCCGCCAAAAACCCGGACGCCCCGCTTACTGCACTTCGTATGTAAATAACACGCTTCGAAACCCGCAGTGAAAGCGCGCTGTTTCGGTGGCACCGGGCGCCGCGGCTCCGCGGCCCGTAGCTAGGATAGGAACACCGCTGCGGCGCCGTACATGTGCGTTACGCCGAGCGTACGCGGGGCGGCCCGGGGAGGGCTTCCGCTTGTCGACGCGGCGCTTTGTCGGTACGGGCTTCCGTCGATGCGCACCGACGTGACATGTGTGCGGCCGCGGTACTCACGGTACTCACGGTGAAGGGGCCGTGCGGGCTGTAGGCGCTGCCCGCGGGCCCCCGCCGCCTTTGTCGCGCTTAGCGAGGCCGTCGCAGGACAGGACGCTAGCGTGATACTAACCCGTCTCCGTGCCGCTGCTGAGAGACAGATAAAGCTTTTCATTTTCTGTGTCCGCCGAAGGTAATGCCTGTGTAGCCGCATATCGCACATTCGCTTGTCTGTACATGGCCGCTTAAGACCTGGTTAGTACTGCATTTTGTATTGAATGTGATGTTTCTAGAAGGGCTCGCAGAACTGGCGCTAATCCACAATTGTGGTTGAGGCTCCATGGGTGACATTCATATACCCAAATGAATGGACAGGATCAGTACTCCTCTTTTATTAGGACATCTACCTGTCTTTATTATTAAATAAGAAATACAGTATTTGTCAAATAATTGCACACTTTAATAATCTTACATACTTAGTGATTGAGTAGCTTGAGTTCCATAGATCCATGAACTGTCTTTTCATGGCATTTCTGGTTAAATGTCAGTTTTGGCTGGACGTCCCTAGTTGGCCTTAGTAGACCCAAATGAACAGACAGGACCAGTATTTTTGCTCCACACAGATTTCTCTTCCCTGTCTCTCCATGGCCTTTTGTGGGGCATTAGCTCAGGCCCCGAGGTCAGGTTCCCTGGGCTCCCTTCCTCACACCAGCATGGCCCCCAAAGATATCATGACGAACTCCCACGCCAAGTCCATCCTGAATGCCATGAATGCCCTGCGCAAGAGCAACACCCTCTGTGACATCACGCTGAGGGTGGAGAACACAGACTTTCCTGCCCACCGCATTGTCCTGGCTGCCTGCAGCGATTACTTCTGTGCCATGTTCACCAGTGAGGTAAAAGTGTCCGCCACTAGTCTCCCTAACCCCCTGCTCCCCATACAAACCTCTATAGAACCAGCATGGTCCCGGCCACCAGGAGTGGATGTTCTTTAAATAACAATTAGAGGACCTGAGTCTAGGGATTTGACTCGGCACCTCGGCAGGGCTGTTTGAATCAGCAGTTACAGAAAATGTGTTGGGTGGACATCCTGAGAAAATGACTGTTAAGCTTCAGGGAAAAATCCCCCTTTAGATCAATGCGTTTGTGTCTAACAGTGGGGACCTGTACAGAACTGCAGCAGAGGTCAGAGGTCAATAACAAGGAACAGTGAATGTGACAGACAGTGGTGAGAGGATAGTAAGAGGGGACTTTAAATATTAACTAAGGGGTAAAGGTGTGGTATTTCAGTGTAACCAGTAGAGGGAGCAATCAATTTTAGTTTCTGAAGCAAAATAGCTGATTTTTTTTGTGGTACAAGTCTCTCTCACTTGTTGTTATTGTGCCTTTGTAATAACAACAAGTTTTAACAGAACCCTATTCTTGTGTTTTTTGAATACTTACTATACACTGAATAGCAACGTTGACCTTTTGTTAACCGTTCTGTTTTATTCCAAAGCACCAAATACCAATGGAAGGGCATGAAGAATGTGATAGTGACCAAAATAGCAATGGGTTGCAAATGTTAAGTTGCTTAGTAGGTACTTTTCACCAGAGACTTAACTCTGGTTCTTTGCAGCTTTCAGAGAAGGGCAAGTCCTTCGTCGATATCCAGGGGCTGACAGCTTCTACCATGGAGATCCTACTGGACTTTGTCTATACGGAGACTGTCCTAGTCACTGTGGAGAATGTGCAGGAGCTGCTTCCGGCTGCTTGCTTGCTGCAGCTGAAGGGTAACTACAGCCCGTTGTGAAGCTTCTCTTCTTTCCCTGGAAGAGCTTATTCTCGTTTTTTTTCTGTGTGTATTTTAAGCTAACTGCGCTCAGTGTGACGAAATCAATAAATAGGCAGTACCCAAAAAAAACAGCTCAGTGATGCAACCACGCGAAAAGCTGGTCTCTTTGTGCAGTGTTCCACCTTTCTGACTGCCTGGTTGTCATAAACACCCAACTTCATATTTTTTTCTTGCATGGTTCCGTTTTTTGTATTATATAGGTGAATGTGCTAGATGGAACGTGTAATGCTGGAATTTCCCAAATTACTGCTTGCCACAGGTCTTCTCGGCTCAGTTTTCATTTGGCTTCAACATGAACTTCATGATCAGGGTTCAGATATTGGGGGGTTTTGGGAGGCTTCTTAGTTAAGACCAATATTTACTGCTTTTGATTATGCATGTACAATTAAATGGTATATAAATAAACTGTTTTTGTGGCAGCTGTAGCAACCATCTGACATTGGAGCTTTTTTTGGCAGCCCGCTGAAAGGCATATGTGTGCACATGTATGCGTGTCTCTGAATATGCGTGCATGTGTCTTTTTGCGAATCGTGCTCATCCGTGTGTGTGCACTTCCTCAGGGGTGAAGCGAGCTTGCTGTGATTTTCTGGAAAGCCAGCTGGACCCATCCAATTGCCTGGGCATCCGCGATTTTGCAGAGACGCACAACTGCCTTGACCTAATGCAGGCTGCTGAGCTCTTCTCCCAGAAGCACTTCGCAGAGGTAGTTCAACATGAGGAATTCATGCTGCTCAGCCAGGAGGAAGTGGAGAAGCTCATCAAGTGCGACGAGATCCAGGTGCTCCTCCCACGGCTATTGTTTCGGAAAGAGACCAGATATTCACCAGACATAAGTCAGGCAATGACTGTGATTTAATAGACATCTATAATAAATGCCTATTTCATATTTCTTCGTATAGCGTGAGACATTTCATATGCTCGTTCACGCTTACTTCCATACTTTCAGAATCCGCAAAGGGAAATGCGTGTCTAATTCCACCCACTTTGCCACACTTTATTCTTGTCGACGCGCCCACTAACCTTTCGAAATGCCACCAGCCTGCAGAGACCTATACCTGCTCCTTGGGGAGAGACACCCTGATCACTGTGGTCCAAAGATAAGCAGTAAATGGAGGACAGGATGTATGTAGATGGGTCTCAACCTGCAGGCACAGCACCCACCCGCCAGGCATATTTGTTTTCAGTTCTTTCTGCAGTTGGGGTGGGGTGAAACATGAATCCAAATCATTTTCCGATTGGGGGTGTGCTTAAGCCTTCTGCATTCTCGGAAGGGTTAAAGCAGCAAATGGACTAACCAATTTATTATGCGTGTAACATATCAGTAACCCTTTCAGTAAAATACACACTTGCTGTGGTCTTTTTGTTGCTTGTTAATTTTTATGTGTCTTTTGATAAAGTAAATCGCAGAAAGTTGTGTGATTTATTTTGCCTGGGAGTCATGATTAGAGGGAAACCTACTTGAAGCAGATCCACATTGTTAGGCAAGGCACAGTTCTCATTAAATATGAGAAGGGGAAAAGATGATGTTTCTGCAGCTTAAAAGCAAGGAATAGTGCAATGTCTTGCAAAAGGCATGAAAGCAATTGTTATATCAGGCTAATTGAAGATAAATTTGCGAGTGATTCAGAAAGCCGATGAAGTAGGTCATATGAATGGTTATTATAATACCCAGCCAGATAGATAAATCTTAATTAAAAAGAACAGCTGTAAAAAAAAAACAAAACACTTTTAAGCAGTACATTTAAGATGGTTTTTAGGAACAATGAGCTTCATTCACCAAACATTCTTGAATTTGTTCTTGAGAAAGATCCTATGAAGGTCCAAAGAAAAGTCTACGTCAGATTCATGACATGTTTATAAACCGCAGAAATGTGTTATGATCAATTCCATTGTCCTCGTAAACTGAAAGCGCGTGACAGTTGTTCCCAATCATCGTAGGTAAACATCCTGCCAGTCCCAAAAAATGGGCATGAGACTGCTAGGCCGTGTGCTCACACAGAAATAACACGTAGAGGTTGAGAGAGTAGTCAACAAATTTGAACGTCTAAAGATGGTGGAGCACCAAACTCCAAGTATAAGAGAAACTTCAGGAAGTGAACAGCAATGTTTTTTAGTGTCAGTAGTGCATGTAAAGTAACACCCACAAACATGCATGGGATTCTATAAGTCATTCAATAATTATTAATGATCATTAATGGCCACAACTTTTAATAATAATAATAGTAATAATTTTAATTATAATTCAAATGTAGTTAACGTAAACATGCTTAAATAATTATTTATTAAATTATCCCAGCAAATATGAAAAATCCCAAGTAAGTTTGGGCATCCCTAACCTCAACCTAGCTTAGCCTGCTAGCCTGAAGGATAACATAAAATGTCTATTTATTACCAGTTTGTAAACAAACAGTACTGTACACTTTCTGTGTCATATTGCATTATTATTTCCTATCTAGACCTTTTTATGTAATACGCAAACCATTTAAATTATGGCCTTATATGTACAAAGTTACTACTGTGCACAGTGGACCCATTATTAAAAATGCAAAATTAAAATTTAAAAAAATTTAAAAGCTACTGCGAGAAACGTGAGATTCCGACGGCTAATCCAGCAAGTGCCGTTCTTCTGGTAACACGGCAAATGTGCGGCGTACTCAAGCCAAGACTTATTAAAGATATAGTATGCCTTTGCATTAACAGATACTGTTTGTATATTATATAATTTTATGTGATCCAAATTATTTTCAGTATTGCGTTTGTCTTCTGAAGAAATTTCTTCAGTTGCTGAATGAGGCCCATTATTTTTGTTTAACAAATACAAAGCTTTTCTTTTTTGATTAATTTATCTATTCCAAAACTGCAGTCTGCATAATAATCTGGGACGCTGTATTTTGTGTTTGTTTCAGAATATATATCAACTGTTGTTGATATCTGATATCTTTCACTTTGGTGTACATGTACATTAAAAAGCATTGTTGGCTGTTTTTAGAATAAACCAAAATGGCATCTGCATAATTCGGAATGTAGATTCTAAGGAGGGGAAACTTGTGTCAAGATGGCACATGTTTCAAGAACAGATGAAGACCTTAGGTCCTTGGAAACTTACCATCAAGTCAGAATCCATTTAGTATTATCTAGGTCTCTGCTTATTCTTCCTGGCTGTTGGAGGTTTCTTTCACATGCTTCCAACCTTTGCCGCCAGCAAGAACTGCAGGGGGGCTGTAATTTTAACCTTTTATTGGTTAAAATTTTGCTGGCAAGTTCATTCTTGCTGCTTTCAGGAAGTGTTTTGAAGAATGTAAATTATGGGAGGCAGTGTTATGAAAACATCTAGAACTAAAACCTTTTCTTTGTGTAAGATCCAGTAGGAGTATAGTTTTAAACTAGTTGTGATAGTCTGATGCAAGAAAGTCTGGGTGATGCCAGGGCAGTTTGGTAAACGGAACACCATGACAAAAAGGGTATTTGTTTGTTTGCTTATTTTTGCAATTTCCCTTTTCAGGATTTTATTGGGGGTTTGAACTGTGTGATAGAAATGTTTATAATCAGCAATGCTGTTTTGGCAGGAAGGACGAGAGAAGCTATAGCAAACCCTGCACACACAAGCAAAGGATATTTATATGTAGGCATTCAGGCAAAAAGGCAATTAAAACAGCACAGCAGAAGTGGAGGAACCCCCTGACCCTCCCTTCCTCCATTCTCACACTGGATAGGGCAGCTTATGATATGAAAAATGACCAATGCCGTCCTCTCTTTCAAACGGAAAACTGTTACAGTATTGGTTATCTCATAGTGACTAACCGGCGATCATCGACTTTGTCAGGGAAGCAAACTTAGGCTACACACAAAGCAAGATGATTTTTTTTTTTTGACTTTTAGTTCTAGCCTACTTTTCTGATGCAGTTCATTAAAAAATAAACACAAATTTGGTACGCAAACTTGTCGGTATGTAAACGTCACCCGTAATGGTGGTCTGCAGTTAGGGCTTATCACGGCCACTGGTATGAGGAGAGCGTAATGCTTTTTGAGGTGGTATATGATGCAAAAAGTGTGTGAACCACAGATTTAGAGGACGTGTTTTTAAACGGTAATTAAATCCAGCCAACTGATCATTTTCCGCTGAGACTAAAAGACGATCAAATAACTACTGCTAATCAGCACTACCTGGTAATCGGCACTACCCGGTCGCCGATGTGTTTCATTTCCCAACAACTGAACTTTATCACTACACATAAGTTACAGGATTAGACTTATTACCTATACATTATATTAAAAAATCTCTGACGGTGTTGTGAAAGCTTACATTATATTACATGATATTTTTTCTGGAATCTGTGGAATAGAAGCGTATAAATAAATGTACTTGTTTTCTTTTGCGCATAATTACTCCATCAGTGTTAAAAATGTTTAGAGCTCTATAGCGGCACAAACGTTTTGGGTGGCTAGGTCTAAAGGATGCTTTACAAGACTAATAAGGATAATGTAACGTGTAGGATGCTTCTTGCATAATGCTGCTTGTCTAGATTGTCGCAGACCCATTTTATTTTTATTCGTTAGTATCTGCTGTGACGAACGATGATCCCAGCAGAGGGGGGGGTGTGTTTTTTGCTGTGTGCGGGGGACTGTGCAGGTGGACTCTGAGGAGCCTGTGTTTGAGGCTGTGCTAAACTGGGTGAAGCACAAGCGGAAGGAGAGGGAGCCCTTCTTGGCTGACATGCTGGAGCATGTGCGCATGCCCCTGCTCACACCTCGCTACATCACAGACGTCATTGACGCAGAGGTGAGCTCCTCTGGACCGTCTCCACAGTGGGTCTTGCTGCAGTGTAAATGGGAGGCTACTTTAGTAGTAGTGTTAGGCAGCATATGATCCAGAATCAGAGCTGATGTGCTGAGGTTTGTTCAGTATTAGCAGTTCTTGGGATAGAGAATTAGAAATTTATGTCCACGACCACTACAGTGATTGAGAGTGCTTTTATCATTCAGAGCACCACTGTGTGCTGAATTTTGATTCCAACCACCTACTGAGTAGGTTGTTAAATATGCCTACATGTTGCAGTCTCAATGGGCTCAAGCTATATTAAGAGTAAAATGTGCCCTTTGCAGCCTCTGCACTTTTATTCTTTTGTTTTTTTTGTTGTTGTTATTGTTTTTAGCCCCTAATCCGATGCAGCCTTCCTTGTCGAGACCTTGTGGACGAAGCCAAGAAGTTTCATTTGAGGCCAGAATTAAGGAGTGAAATGCAAGGACCTCGGACTCAAGCACGGCTAGGTATATTCTAATACAGCAGTGCTATCCTCCCCGGAAAACAGACCATGATGGAGCAGAAGTATAATGAATCAGAAGCCGTTCTAGTGGTGGCATACTGCGGGAATTTCTTGTAGTACTGGACAAGTGTAATAAGCAGTAAACTAGCTATGTAGGACACTTTGCAATAGAGTATATCATGACCAGAATACTATGTTTCCAGGAGCAAAAGAGGTTCTGCTGGTGATTGGAGGATTTGGCAGCCAGCAATCACCCATCGACGTTGTGGAAAAGTACGACCCCAAGACGCAGGAATGGAGCTTTCTTCCAGTATGTGAAGTTTATTGAAGTGAACTCCCTACCCGGTAACCATACCTCAGAATTGCACATTCCTGTTAACGTACGAAAGAAATCAGGTAAAATCTGTTTGTACTTCAAAGAAGGTTTAATAGAAGTCCATTAGAACTGCATGTTAGAAATATACAGTCTGAGAAAGTGATTAAATTGATACAACTGCTTTGGTCAGCATTACCAAGTGAATATAATATTTCAATCATAGTATGTCCTATCAGCAACATAGATTGAAAATAGATATTTAGACGACACCACAAATAGGAAAAGAAATAGAATTTTCATAAATAGTCATTTTAACTCCATTATCCTAACAGTTACACTTAATTGTAAAGATGTGTTTATTGGTAATTAAGTACCATCAAAAACAATTGACATTTTAAATTGACATTGTGAAAAGTTTGTGCGGTGCCCAGGGAGCTGGGGGTTAAGGGCCTTGCTCAAGGGCCCACAGACGGCCAGAGGCTGGGCTTGAGCTGACAACCTTCCAATCACAGGCACAGAGCTTAACCCACTGAGCCACACTCTGCCCCCGTCAGATAATAATGTTAATAGAAATGGGAATTTGCCCTCAGTGTCTTGCCGTACCGCTTTCCAAACGTGCCTCTTGAAAGCATTTGTCGCCGCAGAATATTGCCCGGAAACGGCGCTATGTGGCGACGGTGTCGCTGAACGACCGGGTGTACGTCATCGGCGGCTATGATGGACGGTCCCGCCTCAGCTCGGTGGAGTGTCTGGACTACACAGCAGACGAGGATGGGGTGTGGTACACAGTGGCCACCATGAATGTGCGGCGCGGCCTAGCAGGGGCGACTACCCTGGGAGGTAGGGGACCTTCTGAGAGCTGTAATCACTGCCTGTTGAGGAAGGAGGTTACTTAGAAATTTGCATGTTCCCTATTAATACATGTCTGTGACTAGTACCAGTATTAAAATTAGTACAGTCTGCCACCTTGACATGTTTGCTCTGTGTAATTTGGACAGTTATGTTCACAGTCATGATATTTTTTATTCACAGACATGATTTATGTGGCTGGGGGGTTTGACGGCAGCCGTCGGCATACCAGCATGGAACGATACGACCCCAACATTGACCAGTGGAGCATGCTGGGAGATATGCAGACGGCCAGGGAAGGGGCAGGGCTGGTGGTTGCCAGTGGACTTATTTACTGCCTCGGTACGTGGTCGGAGCTTTGTTGGTGCACGTCTGAAATGCACCACAGTACCTGAAAGTAATTCTTAATGTGGTCTCTCGTGTGATTTCAGGGGGCTATGATGGACTGAATATACTTAACTCAGTGGAGAGGTACGACCCTCACACGGGACACTGGACAAATGTAACCCCTATGGCCACCAAGCGCTCAGGTAAATTTGATGTTGGGTATCATGTGTCTGGGAGTACTTACTGGTGGCCCCTGGCTGAGTGCCTAACCCCTCCTGATGTCAGGGGCCGGCGTGGCCTTGCTCAATGACCACATTTACGTCGTGGGAGGCTTTGATGGCACAGCCCACCTTGCTTCTGTGGAGGTCTACAACATCCGGACAGACTATTGGACCACTGTGTCCAGCATGACCACGCCGCGTTGCTATGTGGGCGCCACCGTGCTTCGAGGCCGGCTCTACGCCATCGCCGGGTAACGTAGCACATATTGGCTCATTCACAATACTGTCATATGTCCTTGTTCATTTTTAAGAGTGATTTTTAACACTGATCAGTGGCATTGGCCAGTTCAGACTAGAGGTCGACCGATATGGGTTTTTCTATAGCCGATGCCGATATTTAGAAGTCGGGGTGAGCCGATTGCTGATATATGCTGCCGATTTTCTCTGCCCGATAATTGGATGCTTCCGCGTCTATTTCTCAACTTAACAATTATTGAACACTGACTTAGGACAAGTGTAAACTTAAATATAAATTGGGTGACCTGATAATCCATGTCATCCCGGACACTTTGAGCTACTTCAGGTTTTACAAACTACCTGAAAGACCCCTTTGCTTGGCTAATAGTTAATTTCTTAGTTTCACATTAACATTAGTGATGCATGTATTATTATAGGAGGCTGACCAGTCAGCACACAGCAAGAATGCAGTGCTTAAGTAAAATCCAAGTCCTTTTAATTGAAATGGAATTTTACAAATCCTGTTTTAGGATTTGACATGGATTATCTGGTCACCCTACATATAAATGAACTATATACACTTAAATAAATGCACAAAACTTATGTCAATGATGAAACATATATTTTGTGTCTGACAAATAAATAAAATGAAAACAAAAGCCAGATTTCCACCGGTGGCAACTTAGAAGTTATGGAAAATTGGGAGGAAAAGAGAGAGAGAAACAGGCGAACAAAACCTGAGCAGATGGATTTATTTTTGTATCTCAGTTACATTAAATGCATTACTAAATACCTTTTTCTGGATGTGTCTACATATTTCTGCGTCGAAAATTTGATCGAATAACCAATATACTTCTGTCTGTCTTTTTGCTGGTACCGGCGGTGAAACCTACCAGTGTTACCCAGATTAAGTAATGAGTTATAAACATGTCGTGGGCCATATAAATAAAATTATAAATCGACTGTCAGTCAAATCTATAATGCTACATCAGTTGATCATGATCATATATCCAGTTGCGGATTTCTCGGGATGAGTTAATTTTCTTCATTTACGGCCATAAACGGCCTGCTGCGGTTAAGGTACAGTCAGGGGTACCTTAAATTCTCCTCACTTGGTTGCACAAAAGACTAAGAACCTGTTAAAGGAACTTTAAGGGATTCCATTAGTTTAAGACCAAGATAAGGAGAAACTTAAATACTTACGTGAACATTTTATGGAAATCTTAAGGAGGACATTTTAAGGATGTTGGTGCAGCTGACTTGATTTTAAGGAAATCTTAACTCAAGGTGTTTTGTGCAACCGGCCCCGGGATTTAAGCCATTCAGTTTTCTCCCAGGACTCTTATGAAAGTTCTGGCTAGGGTCCTGCACAGGGGGCAGCATGGGTCACGGGGCTGCCCGCAGATGTGCCTGTCTGTAAATCGGCATACTACACTCGGATATCGACCTATGCCGATATATTAAAAAAGGCCAAATATCGCTGACCGATATATCGGTCAACCTCTAGTTCAGACCCCTCAGGACCATCTGACAAACGGTAATATACAGATATCGCACTGTAGGGTAGGCAGACTATATCTATGCTGTACCTCTGTTTTGTGCCCCCCCAGGTACGATGGGAACTCCTTGCTCAGCAGCATTGAATGCTATGACCCCGTGATTGACAGCTGGGAGGTGGTGACGTCCATGGCGACCCAGCGATGTGATGCTGGGGTGTGCGTGCTGCGCGAGAAGTGAGCAATTCAGAAGTGCCACGTGCCTCATGGCAGAAAGGAAATGACTGACTGATCAGGCACGGAGCATTGCTGGATGACGCATGGTATTAGGTCCTGCCATGAAGAGCGTTCGTTCTGTGTTAGAGATCAATGTGCTCTCTTCCAAAATCTGCTTCCACCTTTGCGGGACTCCCTGCTTCTCCTGTGCACAATGTAACGCTGTCATTTGAGTTCTTTTGAAAACGAAGGGCAGGAGGACCTGCGTGTTGTGCGGCAGTTTCATTCCCGAAGTTGTTGTCCTCTGCAGCACCAGCCCCCACGTGTGGCCTTTGCTCACTATTAAATCGCCTGGAGTTGGGTGCCTGCCCTTGGTTCTGAGTCAGCTCTGTGTTCAAAGTGCAGTGTCCTTACTGCCATCAATAAGCATAGAGGGGGAAAGCCTGTAGCCGTGAAGCTCAAGCCTTGTATATGGCGACAGCCTCTCGCACCCATGCCCTAGGACCGCCGTTCATGTAGGAATAGACGCCACTGATCATTTTAATGTGGGTTTTTTTTTTTTTATTTTTATAAATCATCATGCTTCTAAGTATGTGACATTCTCAGCGGTGTCTTTCTGGGTTGTGAGTAAATCAGTATTCAGGGTTTTTTTTTTTTCCCATGTAATTGTGCTGGGGTAGGATTTAAAAAATAAATGACGAAAGTTAAATAATGCTGTGTTTGCATTTTGTAAGAAAGCTACGTAAAGGCTGCCTTTTAGTCATAGCGGTAGATGAATTTTGTTGATAAATATCCTTTTGCAGCAACTACAGTGAGCCAGGTTAAAACTATCAGCTATATCTAGGTAGCCATAGGCATTGGCCATATGCTTGGAAGCTGAATCACTAGCTGGAGAGTGAGGTGTCCATCCATATATAATAAAGTTTTGGTGTGGACACCTCTATGCACACTTTTTATATTAATATTACCTACATGAAATGGTGGTCTGAGCACTCTGTGGACCACTGGCCCAGGAACAGGTGACTTGGCGGTCCTCTATCACTCAGGTAACCTGCCTGCCAACAGCTGTGAACGGAAACCGGGGTGCTGCATTCTAAGAGAGCACTGAGTAGGGTGTGTTGAGTCATGTGCCACATTGTGGATGATGTTTCCCCTTTGTACCATAGTGGCCATAAAATGAAAATTCTATCTCGTTTATTATCTTATTGTTGGTGGTGTATGGATTGATATATGCTCGTTATCCTTTGTAGATTGCATGAAATCTGAGCGTCCTGTGCATTTCTGCATGCATGCATTCTACTGATGCTAAAAAAGGCTCCGTGTAACACTGGCCTCAGTTTGACTGTGGAAAATGTATAATAGTGTATAGTATACATGCAACGTATAATATCTAACAGACGTCTACATCAGAGCTGAAAGTACAAGAGGCTTCATCCCTTACATCTGCTTTGATAATCCTGCCTGTTGCACCTTTGTAAATATGTGAACTTTATGACACTAGATAAGGTGCCAAACCCTGTCATGAGTCAAAGAGGAAGCAGGTATGGGGAATTTCTTCTTGGCAAGAAATCAAGGAAAAGTGAACATATGCATATGTAGGGCTGAATGTTGTTTTTTTTTTTGCGTTCTTATTTTTGGTCAGTATTTGTGATGTTGAAAGGCTGCATTTTTTTCCCCACAAATGGCATTTATGCATCACCAACTTAAAGGTGGGCTGTAAATGCTTTTAACGACAAAATTCCTTATAGCAAAGGTGGTTTCATGGGAGTATTGCGATAAAGCAATTATGGCCCTGGAGAATAGGGACCCTACACAAAAACCGAAATGTCTCCCTGCTGCTCTCATGCTACTGTTTTGAGCTCTATTGTGTGCTAAACATAGATTTGCTGGAAGTGCAAAAATATATTTCAAGTTTAGTCTATGCTGTGGTCGCTTAAGATGCAAGGCTGAGTAAGGTGTTCTTTTGAAATGTAAAATTCTTATTATGAATAAATTTGTGCTACTTATCTGTCACTTTAAAATGCTTTAAAATTGTGATTTGGTATAAATTGGACTAATTATGTGATTTTATGACACTGGAGAATAAACAAACATACACAACCAAAAGTATATACTTGCTGAAAATGTGGCACATACTGCTTACAGACACTGGCTTCATCTTGTATCTTACCGGTACTACCAAACATACAAGTCTGCCCCTTAGCTACCAGTTCTGACGTAGTTCTGAATAGATTATCCATGTTTCTGTATAACCGTGAACACTTCTATTTTTCCAAGCTTTCAAGTGATGGATTTTTGAAGCATTTATATTATTTAGTAGCTGTAATATAAATAAGTGTAACTAGTTATAATTTCTATTTCTGATATCACATTCGGTTCCAACGAGTTAGAATGGCAATTCTTGATATCAGAAATTAAATTTTAACTAGTTAAAATGCCAGTTCCTGACATCGGGAAATCTTTTTTGGCTAGTGAGATTCAGAACAATTTTCTCATTTATTTCAGTGAGAGATTCTGATATCAGGAATTTCCTCTAAAAATGAATCAAAGCTAAAACGGCTTGCCATATTAGTATAACACGCTGGGTCTTCAGCATGCCCAAGCATACTATTACATTTCATACTCTGCGCCAATAGAAATTGCCGAAAAGGATTTTTTTTCATTTGACCGCTACCAATTGTATTGGGAAGGCGGAGTCGCCATATAAAATGCCGCCTTTAGCGCCGCGCTTTGGCAGTGCTGTGTTGGCGAAGACTCGTTGCATGTCTGAAGTCGACGGAGTTCATTGTCGTTTAAACAAGACTTTATTAAAACTGTTAAGTGATACATTTCACTAGCCTGAGCATTTAAAATGGTAAGTTTTAAAAAAATCTTATCTGGGAAAAAAAACTTTGAAGTGGTATTCTAACTATGGCACTTCTAGCTACGGTAATCCTTTACAAAAAGTGTAGTCATTGCTTTGAAAAAGTATTTTGGAGTTCTTAAATTTGTCTGCTTAATTTGCCGGGAAATGTGAATAGGCAGATCCTTGCTTTTTATCGTGCTACTTGGTTTAACCACTGAAGGTGCCCCTTATGGAATTAATCCAGCAGCGGGTTCGATAAAAATCCCTTCTTTGCGCTTTAGCCATACTTCAGCGTTGCTGGAATTCGGAGAATGCCAGCTGAGGCCCGCAGCAGCCGCTGGTGATGAGGAAGCGGGGGGGGGGGCGGTATTTCACGGCTGGGGAGGGGTTGGCTGCATCGCAGCCGCCTTACAGGTACATACGCCCGAGCCTCTCGGTGATTTTTAGGCCTATTCATATTTCACTTTTCCGCGTGCTGTTACGGTCCGCGCACAGAATGTGTGACGCAAATAACGTCATCAGATGTATCCCGTGGAGATTGTGCGTGCGCGTGTACGCGATATCCAACGCCATACCAGTAAGCCCCGCCCTTACTGCGATTTCATAGGCTGGAGGGACGTAGGTTCACATTGTGATTGGCTGTAGAAAGCAAAGCCCGGACCGTGAAAAATGATCGAGTGATCATCTGATTCTGTCTTAATTTGTGGCTTGGCTGCGTTACGAGTAGATTTGTTCAGTTTATAGCAGGGCTGGCCAACCCTTCTGGAGATCTACCACCCTGCAGTGCTTAGGTGCAGCCCTAGTTTAACACCTGATACTGATAATCAGGCCCTTCACAAGCATCTCATTGCTTCATCATAGCTGACTCTGAGATGATGAGGAGCTTGTTGCTTGTACGCACATATACTTCTTTACGAGTGTGCATAGCCAAGGGAAGTTTATTCTGTGGCATTTCCACCATTTCAGTGGGTCTTCTCCATTGACAGCTGACCATGGATTTTCTGCCACCTGGAAATACAAACACGCATTCGGCATATATGGAAAAGCGATATACGAGACGTATTGTTTTACAGTGCACAGCAGGCAGAAACCGTGCCATGAGGAAATGCACAAGTCATTGCTTTTCAGTGAGTGTCGCGCAGAGACCATGGCGTAATGAAAAGCAAATCCATCATTCCATTGCTTTGCATCTTAACTACCCTGTATAAAAAAGTGTGTATATCCGTACAAAGTGTACACGGCGAGTACACCCGCTAAATTTAACAAAAAAATTCTATTAAAAAACTGATAATGTACTGGTAATTTTCTGCCAGGACATATTTCTTTTTAAATGGATTTTTTGGTTAAATTTAAATTTAAAGTTTGCATTACACACAATTAAATGAAGAAATCGTGCCTAATCGCTTAGGCTGACTTGCGATTTAGATTAATCGTGCAGCAAAAAAAAAAAAAGACTGGTGGTGGTTCTTCAGTCTGCAGTGTTATCCATTGTATTAACAGAAGCAAACACAATGCAATAAATGAACACCAATATTTCACATGGGATGCCTAATAACTGACATTATGGTAAAGTTAATATTTTGGGGTTAACGTTAACTGAGAGGATGGTTAACATATCAATTACGGTCCCCATTATAAGCCTATTAATGATATCAGTTTACTGATTGGCTTGTTAAACAAATTAATGATATCAGTTTACTGATTGGCTTGTTAAACAAATACTGAAGAGACCTCTACATAGGCGTGCACGTTTTGAGCTCAGGGTGCTCAAAGTCAGAACGACCATTAAACTTTACTGAAGCTCTGTTTTATATCATCGGTGACTATCAACAGTTATCACTGGAAGTCTTTATGGAGAAATAATCATAAAGGTGCCTCTGGGCCATTGCGAGAGAACACAAGAGGGAAGCACCTTGAGCACTAGTGTCCAGTAGGGATGGGTATCGTTAAGATTTTAACGGTACTACTACTTTCCGGTGCTGCTTATCAGTTCGGTACTTTAACGGTATTATCGGTACGTTTTTGAGGAATAAATCAAATTAACAACATAATTAACAGATTTATTTAACAAATCACTAATTCAACAAATTTGCATTATTTTCAACAAATTTTACATTAAATGTGAAGAAAAGATTTCACAAAAAATTCAGCAATGTTTTAAGCATTTCCGATAATGGAAATGTAAAACAAACCACATGATTGATTTTAATGCAAAGCCTTTAATGCCTTTACACACAAAACACCTGTTGCACTTTTGGCATGGGGCACTGTACGCACTGATTCTAGTGAAGCGCAACCGCACTTTTGATCTCTTACCTCTCCGCCATCATCCGTAATTGCGGTTGGGCCATCCCTGCCCGATCTGCATGCGCATATTTTACGGTACTGCAGATCTGTATAGCAATGCATTAAGATCTCTGCCTATCTGTGAACGCAGGAACAAACTTTTCATGCAATACTGTCAACACAGTAAGCTGACAAATACTCCTCTCACATGGGAGTTACTAGGTTACTAAAATCATGATAATAAAATAAAAACGTATACAATCATTTTTTGTTAGTTTTAATTCTAACAGCTTTGCAGTCCACAACGAGTTAGTGTGCATTTAAGTGTTTTACAATATCACACAAAATGGAAAGCTGCGTATCTGCCTGACAGGCAGGCTGTGCTTGTCATATATTTCAATGTCTACTAATGGTTATTAAGTATCATGTCATTTCGTACGTCTGCTTTAATACATTGTAAGAGAGAATTTTTAACTTGTGCCCATACTCTGGCCAATCGGGCAGGGTCCAGCGGATGTCACGTAGCCATAAGCAGAACAGAGCCTTGCGCATGCAGATCGGGCAGCGACGCCAGCATCTGTGTGCGCATGTGGGAGTTTCCCCATGCATCGCGCACACGAGAGAACACTCTAGATTAATGTTTTAATCAATAATGGAGCTGATCAGATAAATGGAGATTGTTTATATACAAACAAAAATGATTTGGGAGAAAACTGTCAGTTGATCATCTTTGGATTTTTAAATCCTCAGATATTGGTATTGGCAAAACCTGTATTGGTCGGTTCTATTCGACACCTGTACTTCCAGCGCTTCTGAGTATTTGTTGAATTTAACTTTGAATCGTTTGGGTTAATGATACATATGTCTAGCACAAATAACTGTGAACAAAAATGCATTTATGAATGAAAGTGTTATTTATGAGATGTTTCCGTACTCATTAAACAAGCACTAAAGTGTGCGATTTATATGAACAACCCCAGGAGAGCAGTTAACCATTGAAAACAATTGTTCGATCACAGGTAAGATAACGGCTAACACAACTGGAGGTGTGGCTTACTGTGACTGGCTTTGAAAACATGTCTACACTGCTTGTGCAGTCTGGATTTTTACGTCTTGGACGTTATTATGCCAGTCAACTGTGCATGTGCAAGGAAATCATTTAGGAGTTTCCAGTAAATGGTAGCACTGACTTTCAGAGAGCAGAGATAATAACGAAAGAGTAGAAGGGTTATGTTGAGCAGCCATATGAGGCAATATGGAGGCACCAGCATATCATTTTTCATACCATCCAGACTATGCCACAGTATAAAATATCTTCAAAAGCAACGCTATTCCAACATTTTCACATCTTGGTGATAAAATTTACAGAGTGTCGGGGTGGCTTATTGTCGCAAAATTTTCACTACCTTATGCTATATTACTGTAATACCACTTAAGCATAGTAGCAACTTACTTGTTGCAATGCGTCTGCCCTCTGCTGGTCTGGTGGAGTATTATTGCAGTACACATGCATGGATTGTGACCATCTGTAGCCACGAGCAGATGTACTATGAGCACAAGTCTGCTTACACAACTGTACAAAGACCTTAACGGCACGTGGGAAAAGTGGATTGCACTGAGAACACTGTACTATGCTTCCTAAAGTTTTATGTTCTCAGTAAGAAGTTTTCAGCTATCACCGGCACACGGAAAACGTGAATTGCATCCATATGTGCTGCTGTTTTCAAATATCAGAAATTCTTGTAAAATGGTTCATGTGGGTTATTTCCTGCCTTCTGCCAGTAGCTTCCAGGATAGGCTCCAGACTCTCACGACCTGGCTCAGGGCAAGTGGGTGTAGGAAATGGATGGATGGATGGATGGATCGATTAGTTGTATAAATTGAGTCTTTAAAGTTTACCAAGGATAGAATTCTACAGCTAGCCTGAGAAACGATTTTGCAAAGATTCATTTATACTGGGTTTTTCTTTAAGTGTTTGCTACGTTTTGCACAAACTATTCTGAAACATTACTATAGGGTACAAAAAGACCATCCAAAATTAGAAATTGTAAATCTACCATTGTAAAATTTAATTTTACTTCCTTACAAGAGATTGGTTCTTATACGTTCGGCCGCAAAGCAGGCTCTTACGTATTTTATTATTACTTTTATATCATCTGAAAGAAGTTGAAACGGAAGAGCATTGTTTGGTTTATGATCCACTTAAATGAAGAATTACTAAGAACAAACAATGCACACCAAGTCCTAATAAGTCTAAAGCGCACAGTTTTAGGAGTAACATATGTATTCATATTGTTTATTTACAGTTCTGATCATACTTGGTAGAGCATGGATCATTGTGGAAGCAAATATACACTTTCCGGGGTGTGTTTTAGAGGCAAACATTTTTACAATATATTGTATTAGTTGCGCTCAGGATTACTCTGGAATACTTTAGCACAGAGTGTTGAAATTTGGACTACCGGATTGGATAATTTCTCTCAAATCCAAAGATGTGCGCTTTCTTGTGGGGTTCTGGGGTTACGGGCCTTGCTGAGGGGCCAATGGTGACGTCATGGGGACATCACAGATTCAGTCCAGCCCTCTGATCGCTGGCAGTGTCCAAACCTGCAGAGCCACACTGCAAATTTGAGCCCATCATAAAAGGCTGTAATTGCTAGTGAGCACACTGCCATGGAAAAATAATGTATTGCTGCTTGGAATATTGGTAGGTGAAATGTGGTGGATGAGAAACTGCACCATAATGCACTTATTTTTGCCTTTGGAATTTTCCACGTTCTGTACCTGATTATTGTTGGATGAACGGTTCATCAGTTTTTGGGTTAATTGTTTCTGGGGCCCCAGTCAAAAAGTCACCCCCACAAAGTTGTATTAAATTTAGTTACCAAGGCGATGTGCATTTCCTTTTATCTGTAGTGTAAATACATTTAAAACTAATTAACAAATGGATGACATAACGTTTTGAGTAGAGCCCGACCGATTTATCGGCAGGCCGATATTAGGCATTTTCCAAACTATCGGTATCGGCATTTATAATGGCC
>JAODKM010000037.1:3946250-3968012 GCA_026780845.1 Petrocephalus sullivani | reverse complement strand
TCGGAATATCGGATTTTAAAACCAACAAATATTTGTATCGGTATCGGCCTGCAAAATCCTTTATCGGTCGGGCTCTAGTTTTGAGTTTAGGATGCTTACGGTTACACCATTTAGACACTAACAATGGCAAATGAGAAATTATTTCAGAGAAACGACTAAATGCTAATGGAAGCCTCCCTAACTTCCCTAGGATAGAACTGAAAAGGTTCTTGGGTATTACTGAAAACCGGTAATGTATATAATTTAATAAAAGCATTTTAACTTGCATTTTAATTTTATAGCTGAGTATTTGTCTTGTTGATTGTAGGATTTCACAGATCCCAGTAACTGCATTTCCTCCTGTCTATTTGGTAGCCATTAGCAAGGCATGGGATGTGATCAGTGTCCCATCAAGTCCCTTTAAGTAACCTCAAGCAATATTTAATGCTTTTTTTCTCTCTCTTGATGGGGCGAAGACACATCAATAATATCACTCTGCGGACCCAGGGATTTACAGGCCTGTTAACTGAATCAAATGTGGAGGCAGAGGACTAAGCTTAACCAGTCATTCTCCTTGTACCCCACCCACCCCCAATGTAGCGTGAGTGCATCTCCATCCACGTGGGCCAAGCAGGGGTGCAGATTGGCAATGCATGCTGGGAGCTGTATTGCCTGGAACATGGAATCCAGCCTGACGGAAGTATGCCAAGCGATAAGACCATCGGCGGCGGCGATGACTCCTTTAACACTTTCTTTAGTGAGACGGGCTCAGGGAAACACGTTCCGCGGGCTGTGTTTGTGGATTTGGAGCCATCTGTCATTGGTGAGTGTGGTTAAAAATGAGCCAAGGACTAGGGATCATCTCTTCTCACACATGGAAACTAAGGCTTAGCAGTTATTTTCTTAAGTGTTTCTGATTATTTTGAAAATCACCCTCTCAAACATGTAGCATACAATCCTCCAGTTTTTAAAACATCCATATATTTTGAAAAGATGGAAAAATGTTTTTCCTGATTCTGTTGTAGATTTTATGCAAAGTAAACTCCATGGATACAGAGTAGTTCTGCACTTGAGTTGTCATCTATGGCATGTGCGACTTTGAATCCTTATTTTCAGATGAAGTCAGGACTGGCACATATCGACAACTCTTCCACCCCGAGCAGCTCATTTCTGGAAAAGAAGATGCAGCCAATAATTATGCCCGGGGCCACTACACTGTGGGAAAGGAGATCATCGACTTGGTGCTGGAGCGTGTCCGCAAACTGGTAGGAAACAGCTTTAACTGGTGTTGCGTATGGAGATCCTAGAGCACTTTTGAGTAGCCTTGCTATTAGGATTCATTCTCTTTCTTCCAGACTGATCAGTGCACAGGTCTGCAGGGATTCCTCATCTTCCACAGCTTTGGAGGTGGAACAGGTTCTGGGTTTACCTCTCTGCTCATGGAGCGCCTGTCAGTTGATTATGGCAAGAAATCCAAGCTGGAGTTTGCCATCTATCCAGCCCCCCAGGTGTCCACAGCTGTGGTTGAGCCCTACAATTCCATCTTGACCACCCACACCACCCTGGAGCACTCTGACTGTGCCTTCATGGTGGACAATGAGGCCATCTATGATATCTGCCGTCGCAATCTAGATATTGAGCGACCTTCGTACACCAACCTCAACAGGCTTATTGGTCAAATCGTATCCTCCATCACAGCCTCTCTGCGCTTTGACGGTGCCCTAAACGTAGACCTTACCGAGTTCCAAACTAACCTTGTGCCCTACCCCCGCATCCATTTCCCCCTGGTCACCTATTCACCCATAATTTCTGCTGAGAAGGCCTACCATGAGCAGTTATCTGTTGCGGAAATCACAAGTGCCTGTTTTGAGCCCTCCAATCAGATGGTGAAGTGTGATCCACGTCATGGCAAGTACATGGCCTGCTGCATGCTGTATCGCGGGGACGTAGTGCCCAAAGATGTCAATGCTGCCATTGCCAATATCAAGACCAAGCGTTCCATCCAGTTTGTGGACTGGTGTCCCACTGGCTTCAAGGTAAATGTTTTCACACTCCTGGAACAAGGTCAAATGGCATCTTTTCAACTCCTTTCTAAACTCTTTGTTTGTCTTACAGGTGGGCATCAACTACCAGCCTCCCACAGCGGTGCCTGGTGGGGACTTGGCTAAGGTGCAGAGGGCGGTTTGCATGCTCAGCAACACCACTGCCATCGCCGAGGCCTGGGCACGTCTGGACCACAAGTTCGATCTCATGTATGCTAAGCGTGCCTTTGTCCACTGGTATGTGGGAGAGGGCATGGAGGAGGGGGAATTTTCAGAGGCAAGGGAAGATCTGGCAGCTCTAGAGAAGGATTATGAGGAAGTGGGGGCAGATTCAACAGAGGGAGAGGAAGAAGAAGAATACTGAAGGTCTCTGAAAAGCAATGTCTCTGGTGCACTCGAAGCACAAGCTAACAGGATCGTAAAGGTTTTTCCTGTCCATTGACGTCTTACCTGAAAGAAAACAAGTCTCTTTGCCAGTTGCAGTGAAGCCTCGATGGTACTTATGTTTATGGTCCATCAAAACCGCAGACTGGCTTTTATATTCAATGTGCAAACTTTTTTTTTATTGTTTTTCCTACTCGTAAATAAAGCTTGTACAAACTTTTGTGTGTTAGATCCCTGAAGCAATAAGGCAGACATCTACAATGGCACAGCACACAAACCCAAATACAAGTTAAATAACAAAAGCCTAATGCAGAAACCATATTCTACCATATCAGCTGGTTCTTTCCATTAGTGTAAGGATGCTGGCTGAACCAAAGCTTTCCTCACTTATGTTGCCTTGGACAAAAGTGACCACTATGTAAATGAAGTATAAATTTCCCATATTGTGTAGGTGCGGCAATGTCCTGGGATGGCCTGCTATTTATGCTGGGGGTACTTGCTGCCACCTGGATTAGGATCCTGCCAACCCTATGATGCTGTACTGGATAAGCCATCAAATGATGGATGAATGGGCATTAATGGGTTCGCATATTGCAGGAACTTAAACTTCTGTATTAGTGATTGGTGCAAAGAAATAAAATGCTACCAGAGAAGCTTGAAGTATGACATCATGGTAAAGTAGTCTATATATGGTAGCATAACAGGCCCAGAAGATGGCGTATCACTACAAATGGAAGTATAAATCCACTGCCAAAGCACAAAGTGTCAAATCACGTGGGCTTTGTCACACCAGTCAGACTAGTACACAGTGACCATTCCCCCAGGACTGTGGAGCAACACAATCAAATATTTCCCATCATTAAATCATGGTTTACCATTCTTCAGGACAATGATGTGATGTGGATTTGTATATAAATCAAATCAGAAGAACAAGGGGTAAGACTATACTTTGCTAAACAAGATAGGCCTTCTAGCAACAAAAATCCATTACCAGAAACATTTATAATGACTGACATTTATAATGGTTGGTCAAATTATTTATGTAGCTTTTCAGTTACTAGCTCACGTAATCAATCCGATTTATTCGAGATAAACTTTATTCTGCCCACACTGGCACATACTTATGCTCACCCACGAAGAAAGGCCTCTCTTTCTGGACACCTCTAATTTCCAAAACGCGAAGCCCAATCAGAAACGCGGCAGCGACTATTTAAAGAAAAAGTCCCGGTCATTATCATGCTGCCTGTCACCTGGAGTATATCCATCCGCCAAAACAACCAAATAGAAATAATAGTATTTTAATATACACGATTGTGCTGATGTAAATTTAAAAGATCTAAATTTTGGTCTCAACATAACTTATATTGTCGTAGGCCTACAAACACTAAGCGAAAAGTCGAATTAAAATTAACCCCAGCATTAATCATTCAAAATTCCAACCTGAACCTTTTGAACCAATGGGCGTCAAAATGACCGAGGATCTCTTCTAAGGAAATATACTTAAATCTCAATTTAGCGTCTGATGTAGCCTTTTTTAATCATTAATGTAGCCTCTAACTTCTCTCTTGATGGCCAAAAATTTATGACGCAATAGGAAGAATCTAAACGAAGAGTCGACGTATTTATGTTTTTTTTTAACTTAGAAATAATAAATACATCAGAAAAATATGCAACGAAATAAAATTTAAATGAGATCGAGGATTATTACAGCAAGTTTAGTGTAACGATAATGTATTCAAAATCAGATAAAAAAAATGAACCACCCTCCATTATGATAAGTCTTGGGTACACGTACCATGTCACATCTCTTTGGTGATATCCTTATATACATTTATTATTCCGTAATCGTAAGAAAGTACAAGATACATTTATATAAGATCAGTTTAAGTCAAAGAACAACCATCTGTACACAAAATACAATAAAAACTGGAGTGAATTCCCCCTGTAGCAATTTTATATACACTGCGTATTGTTTGCTTTATATGTATTAATAATGCAGATGTGAAACAAAATCGAGACACCTAAATTTACAATAAATTTCAATATGAAAAGAATCGGGACTGGGATACCTTCGGCCGCGTTAATTAAAAAAAGAATGACAATTACGAGGAGGTTTCTACTTTGTGAGGCGGATGTGCTGGCGGCAGGCGCCGTGCGTGCCCGCCCGCGGCCGCGCCGATTGTCTGCGGGAAGCGAAGCCGTCGCCGGAGCGAGAGGCACCAGGTTACGCTCGGCTTCCTGCCCCCACGCCGCCCGCCCGCCCGCTCGCCACCGAGACCCCCGAGTGCAGCATCGTTCGCCCGCCGGCCGGCCGCGATGACCCAGCCTCGGTCCGATGAGTTCATCCTGCCTCCCGAGTGCCCGGTTTTCGAGCCTAGCTGGGAGGAATTCGCCGACCCCTTCGCCTATATCAACAAGATCAGACCCATTGCGGAGAAAACGGGCATCTGTAAGGTCCGGCCGCCGCCGGTGAGTACGGCCGGGGGATGGAGCCCGCTCCCGCTGGAGCACGGACGTGGCACATTTTCCGTACGCTTTAAAAATAAAAGTTTTCAATATGGCGGCTTAGACTTAGGAGAGCACTTGCACATAAAAAGCAGCTCTTCTTGCATAAGCTGGTTAGTCATATGGCTAACTATACTAGCCGCCATGGGTAGTTAGGCTCGCGCAACCAAGACGGCCGGCTACCGCAATTAACTTTAATTGAGGGAATAAAAAAAAAAGAGCCGAAAGCTCTTGCTATGGAAGACAATGGTCATTGGATCCAAGTGCGAGCCCGGAGCGGTGGCTGTCGGAGCCCCGGCCGCTAATGAGCGCGTAACGGCGCTTTGGGGAGTTCGTCCCGGGGGGGAATGGCATAATCGGGGAGCTGAGGTCCATTTCTGGTTGGGGGTTAAGGTGTTTTGTCACCCAGTGAGGCCCAGATGCATGCATGCGTCTGATCTGCGCCCAGCAGTGGGCCAGCAGCTTGTATGCATGTATCGCATCAACTTGAATGTTCTTAGAAATTGGCAGGTCTTTCATTAATAAGGAATCCGCTGTTTAGTGACTGCCAGGCTGCGAAGAACCGCTGGTTACGCCGCTATGGGTCACCTGGAGCCTCTCAGTTTTATAAGATGAGTTGCGTTTGTGGAGTGTGGATAAATACTCGGTATTTAATCACTTTATACGGTAATAATCGCCACCGTATCGTAAGCAACACCGTAATTAAACAACAACTGGCATAAAACGTGCTTTGTAAGGGAACTGGCTTGACTAGGGCTGTGTTTGTCGGTTCGGTTAATAAATTATGCAATAAAATTTTTTTAATTAGCATACACGTTTAGCTATTTAGATTGCTTAATCCCATGATTTAAATATTAGTTTTTGCAGGAAGACCACAGGGCCACTCCTAGGTGGCTGTTTTCATTTGTTGCTACAATGCTTGGTTCTTGATACAATGATACAATGAACTAATTCTGCATGGACGAATTACAGTAGAATAAGAACATAAGATGGGGGAGAATATAACCAAACAATTGTTAGTATGGATTTTAAGATGTTAGGCAGGAATATGCGTCTTTATATAAAAATGTTTGGATTTCTTAGTTGGAAAGGTTTTCTAAGGGGAAATGCAGTCCTTTTTCAGGTTGTCTGGATACAACTCCTACTTGTTAACAAATGCAAAGCGGCGCTGACGCTGGTTTCGAATGTGCCGGGAGGGAGTGGTAGGGAAGCCAGTTTGGGCTGTCAGGGAAGGGGTCAGCTCATGTCTCACGCCGGGGGTAGGGGACTGCTCTTGCAGCAATCCCTGCATTTGCTCTGGGTGCTGGGTCTTGGAGAGAATCTTTTACCACGTTTATTGTCTAATTGTTTTTGTCTATTTTTAGGCTAAGTACTTTTCCCTTTCATATTGTTATTCAGCTTTGTAAGACTCGTGAAATATGTGAGTTATACTGGATTATTAATACTTTAAGCAGTTTAATTTAGTAGGAAACTTGTTTCAGCTGAGGTCTAAGCTAACAATGGTTTTAGTGAACAGTTTAAATTCACCCCTGGAAATAATTTTGGTTCCACAGGCAATGGTGCAGGAGGTTTTGTGGTGGGGGCACAATTAAATAATTTATATATATATATATATATATATATATCAGGTCTGGAACATCTGGTGTGCAAAAAAGCTATTGAAATATTGCACAACTAGCCTGCTTTAATTTGTTCTGGTCATTTATTAATGTTTATAGGATATTTCACTTTTTCGCTAAGGCCAACACAGCATGTGCAAAAACTTGTTTGTTCCTGATAATTTTGTCAAACTTAAAAATTTAAAACTAACCTACCATTTTGTTCCTTTATGACACAATGTGCAGAAATAGCATTTTTATGTCTTATAAAGATTTCATTGCTATGGTTAGGCCTGGGTGATATGGACCAAAAAAAATCTCGCTATTTTTAGGCAGAATAGTGATACACAATATATATCTCGGAATTTGCTATGAAGTGGGCTAGATGTTCAGTTGTAAGCCAAAGCCACATGAGATGTCACACTTTTATTAAGAGTGTGGTCGAAACAAAATACAAATAAAGTATTTCCTGTTTGCTGATGTCCAACTACAACTATTCACTATAGACTTTCTGTATTCCAAAAAGAAGTCTGTCTGTGTATTATGCCGCTATCACAGGACAAATAAAGCAGCTAAGACACAAAAATGTTTCACCCCCCTGTGTCAAACACACCAAAAAATGATCTAAATCTAAAACCTATTTGGTAAATGGCTGACAACCACTAAAATTACACTTAATCCTCATTCCTCATTAACCCGCAATAAAATAAAAGATGCTGCAAATAATGGTATTTTTAACCTCTGTACCATTTGGTATGTTTTTTTTAATGAAACAAACCAATCAACAATGTCTTTTCCCTCCATCCAGCTTTCCTGTCAGACGCTAACTGAATAGTTTGATTTTAGCTGTAAATCTTGGATTTTGTACAACGTCCTGAGTGTAGTGCTCTCGTTGTTTACAAACTGGAAGAATAACTGCAAGTTATTGCATGAAATGCACGGAGATACCGATGCTCTGCGTATAGATTATTTGAAAGAAAAGGCGTATATTTTGTATATTAGTCATTATTGGTAGCATCTCACATTGTGATGCATTTCTGAAAACTCAGAACTTGAGAATTTCCAACCTCCTACTTAGAAAACAGCTGAATGGATTCATAATGCAAATTTACACAAGCAAATGCTAATTTTGCTAGCATTTGACACCTGTGTAACAGCGATTTTCATGATGTGTTGGCAGAAATTAGCACGCAAAAATAATAAATAATAATTGCACATAGTAAATCATAATGTACGCTGCGTGAACAATAAATAAGCGTCACTTCGGTTTTGCGTAACTGTCACTTTTCGAAACCTGACAATGCCTTTACCGAGCCGACCCTCCGCAGTGAGAAACTGAAAGTGTTTTAACTAGTCTCTCTTGGCGACGTGCTTCGGGTACAGCTTGGTTCCTGTGTGCCAGTGGAAAAGCACCATATATCTGCCCCTTTAAACATGGAAACCTACTAAGATGAGTATAATATGTGTTGGAATGTATGAAAGCTAATATAAATTGCCAATTATGTTTTTTCCCCCAAACTCTATAGGGGTGGCAGCCTCCCTTTGCTTGTGATGTTGAGAGACTTCACTTTACTCCACGGATTCAAAGGCTTAATGAGTTGGAGGTACCCTTTTTCCTGGCTTAGGCTTTTTATGCTGTGTGCTTAAAGATGAATGTGTTATTCCTTGAGTTAATGTTGCATAATGTTGACATACAAGACAGTTCATTATCATTTCCATGTTTTAATGTGAATGTGAGCTCTTCAAAATGGATTTGTTTTTCTTTTGGAAGGCCCAGACGAGAGTCAAGCTTAACTTCTTGGATAAAATTGCAAAGTTCTGGGAACTTCAGGGATGTACTCTTAGAATCCCACATGTTGAACGGAAGATTTTAGATCTATATCAGCTGAACAAGGTAAGTGCTTTGGCAGTGTTGGGTAATGAACTGAACTTAAGTACAATGGAGGGTGACAGTAGCTCAGTGGCTAGCACTGTTGCTTCACAGTTCTGGGATTGGGGGTTTGAATTTGGCCCCCTCCTTGACTGTATGGATTTTATGCCTTCATTCCTTGTTGTTTGGGTTTCGCATGAATACTCTGGTTTTCTCTCCTGGTCCAGAGACATTCAGTTAGCTGAATTTCTGTCTGTAAATTGCTGATAGAGCTTAACTGTAAGTGTGTGTGAGAGAGCGAGAGAGAGAGTGATACACTGGCATCCTGTCCTGGTTATATGCCCCAGCCGTGTGCCTTATGTAGCCTGGGATAGACTCCAGGCCCCTTGTGATCTTGACCAGGCTAAGGGCTGGGGGTAGTGGTGGCCTAGTGGTTAGGGATGCACACTTGATTGGAAAGTGATTGTGAGTGAATAAGTGCAGCAAGACTGAGCTAATATGTCCAGTTACAAGTGCATTACTTAGTAGTAATAATAATAATGTTATTATTGTTATTATAAAGTCAACAAACCAGCAAGTGTTGATCACAAGGGTTGAGCGATTTATCGATTTCAAATCGAAATCACAATTTGAGACGAAGCAATAAGCAAATGGTAAAGGCTGCAGTTTAGCATGTTCGTTTTCCGGCACGTCTGACCAAGGGTTTAAAACTGTTGTGTGAATAGTTTAATTTCGTGTCGTCCTCCTTATGATGTGATGGTCATACTCACCAATCAGAAGTGGCCCTAGGTGGCTGCGTTTATACGCCCATCAATATTTAGTTGCCACTCCGGAGCCATAAGTGTATGCCTACCTAATTCAGTGACGGAGATTGTTCATAGAAAGGGCCTGTTTTCTTATTGGAAATTGGTATATGTTGGTATACAGTATATGTTGGAGACCCTTACATCACTGCATAAACCCTTACAGCACAACACAATCCAGTACATTTATGGTTCCTTACTTGGTCCGGCTCCCCCACTCATTTTTATAACCCTTTTTTAGTACGTATAAATTGGAATAGCTGGGTCACTTTGCTTTTGGAGTTTTGCATTAGCTCGCATTGCATTCGCCTTTTCTGCTGGGTGAGGCATTAGAGGAGAAGGCATCCAAGTTGTTGTTATGGTAAACTAATGTAACAAAGTTTTAAGCAACAACAGACTGGCCACCCGTTTCGTCAATCAAGTGGCGAATGCCAAGGGGGGGACCGATGATTGGCTAACGTCTAAAACATTTTTTATTTTATCACCTTTGCGATCGACGTATTGGGCACCCCTGATTTATACCAATTAAAAAAATAATGAATATATGTTTGAAGCTAGGGATGTGCATCTCCACCACTGAGGATGATACGACGATGCAATGCTATTGATGAATGTCAATATGTCTCAGTGGATCTCAACTTGGTAACTAGATGTCGTTTACCGTTTGACAAATTTTCAGTTCAACATGTGGTCCATAAGCAGGTTGGCCACCCTGTCAAACAGCATGCAGCATGGCTGAAGAAATTGGTACTTTTTGTAGAAATGGTTTTGATTTGTGAAATCTGACGATTTACCAATATACTGTAATTAGCAAATTTGGCAAAGACACCAGGGAAGTCATGGGTAATGGCACTGGTCCGCTGACAAAGTTTTCCTTGTTAAGACGATATCTCACAACCTTGTGAGGTCTTTTTCAAGCTTTGCAGAGGCGTTGTATGAGTGCCGAAATGGGACATCAATTTTTTGAGATGGTAAGTGTCATATAGACGACACTTGGACTTGTGAAAACTAATTCTAAAAGTATTTTACAGATCTTGTTCAAGACGTGTTGTATGGGCGATTTTGAAACAAATTGCACCAAATTGAAGCAAAAGCTCTTGGTAACGGCAAAGTGAAGGACGAGAGACTTCTGCTTGTGAACAGGATCATTGTTATTACTGTATTTACTCTATTGGATCTTCTTACCATTTCACAAAAACATGATGTGGATGAAAATGTACACCTGGAAATTAACACCTCAAATCACCTAATCATTGGAAAATTGGCACCATAAGACAGAGGGCTGCCGGGAGCGAAACTGGAGCCTACATCTGCCATCTTGTGAACACGGCCATCTAAATGTATTACATAGATCTTTCCGTGACTGACTGGTTTAGACTAGTTTCCCCTTGGGGTTATTTAATTGAATAGGCTTGCCTGTTTTGAATGTTGGGTTCTTGTGGTGCTTTGTATAGCTTTTCTATCAATACTCTCTTACAGTTCTTGCTAGTTACTCATTGGGAGCTCCGTATACCAGCACTTGTGCCTAAGTATACTTTTCCTTTACTTTGGATAAAAGTGCCAAATGTTTTTGTAAAGTTTTTTTTTCCTTCCTTCCAGTTCACTTATTTCACTAGAGGGTACCCTGTCCAAAGTAGGGCTGAACGATTTATTGATTTCAAAATGAAATCGTGATTTTAATTGATGCGTTTAGCAAATCGCAAAGGCTGCGATTTAGGATATGCATTATACAGCACATCTGACCCAGGGTTTAAAATTACCATGAGAGTAGTTTTGCGAATTCATTCCATCCTCCTTGTGTCAGTCAGTCTAACCAATCAGAAGTGCTGTGCTCCTTTCGTGCCAATCATGGTCACCAATCAGAAGTGGCCCAAAGTGACTGCAAATACGCCCATAAACAACAGACGTGAAACCCAAGGAAAACTTTAAATTTGCAGTGCAGAAAAATATTGGTTCTGCTTAATGGCCAGAGATTGTCCACAGAAAGGTCCTATTAGTAGGGGTCCAAGCAGACTTAGCTGCAAGATCCCTCATGTTTTTATAACTGGAATTTTTTTATTTTCATTACTTTATTTAGCTTAACACAGTTGCGGCTTTTGTGATAGTAGTTTTATTTGTCATTGTTCTTTGCTAATTTGACCCTTGTATAAATATTGGACTTTCCAGAAGCACCTTACTAAGGGTAAGAAAGCGGTTGAGCGCTGTTTGTAAACGCGGCACTTAAAATGTGCATGTAAAAATACAATCACGTCACCATGTTCGGGTTGCTAGAGAATTGTTCTGTGGTTTATTAGGTGTATGTTCTATATCATTTTTATTAGAATAAATAGATTTTGGATTTCCATTCTTTGGGTTAATGTATAGTGCAATTCAGATTTCAGTGTATGGTTGTGCTCAATTATAGTTTTTTATACACAATGAATACTGAGTTAAAAAAAAAAAAATCGCAAATGAAATCGCAATCACTATGTCAGATAAATCGCAATTCGATATTTTCTTAAGATCATTCAGCCCTAGTCCCAAGTATAAGAACTTCCAGTGTTTGACAGCTCTCTATCTTTCTTGTCTTTTCACAGCTTGTGGACAGTGAGGGAGGTTTTGACATGGTCTGCCGTGAGAGGCGCTGGACTAAGATAGCCTTGAAGATGGGCTTTGCACCTGGAAAGGCTGTGGGTTCCCACCTCAGAGGACATTATGAAAGGATACTCTACCCATACAGCCTGTTCCAGGCTGGAACCAGCCTTTTGGTGGGTGAGCGTCCCACCCCCAGCAAGAACGCTGCTGTGGTTACACAAACGCACGGCTCCAAAAAAAGCTTTCAGGCAATAGTAGCGCATTGCTGTCTTGAGTTTGAATTCACTCCATTTTCTGCTGATTCATGGTGTGTTTCACCAGATGAAGGAAAAGCCTAGTTATAGAACCTGTCAAATGTTTGATTTAGCTCTTTCTGTATCAGCTCAGTTTCTAGTATGTTGTGTACGTATAAAACGAGTATGGGTAGTGGTGTTTTCGTAAGAACCAGTTTTGCATGTTTGTGCACTGGCTAAAATGGAATGTATTATTGTTGGTCCGACCTACAAGAGGATGTTCACCGGAAATGTGATGTTCACATAAGATGTTGTCTTATAGTATTCTATAACTTTCCTAGCTCTCTCTTGCATTAGGCACCTGAGCTCGCTTCTAAACTGATGCACTTAATGGGCAGCCCGGATCCGAATGCAGATCCGGATAAGGTATGCCTGTTTGGTTATGTTCACAAACCATTTAATGATATAAACAAATCAGGTAACCATTATTACAGCATTGTTCTTTATTTATTTGTTTGTTTTATTTATTGACACCTTTTATTTCTGCCCCTAACCTTTCCTCTTCTAGTCTTTGTGAACAATGCCTTTCCCACCTACCAGCCTGTGCATGAGAGAGGGCTGCTGTTTTCACTTGGCAAATCCCTGGTCACGTAGTAAGAGTGCTAAGTGCTGATTGGAGCAATGGTTCTACAACTAGAGATTTCCAAGCATACTATCTGTGTGGCGTTATAATACTGTTTTTGACCAGTCATAACCATTGTGTGCCTTTCTGTTATGTGGTTTTATTTTTTCTTAATTATAACAACCTTTTTAAAATTTTTGGGTAGGCGTGTTTTAACATGTGGACCTTGAGGCTTTTCTATATCCTTTTCTGCGCGTCCTGTACCGATGGTCCCCGAGTTACGATGGTTTGACTTTGATTTTTCAATCTTATGATGACGATAGCGATATGACAAAATTGTAAAGTTTAAAAAAAAAAAAAAAAAAAAAAAAGTTTTGCGCGGCAGGCAAACGTGGCCGCGTACGTGGTACCAGAAGTTGGGATGCTGCTGGGATCTACGCATCTCCCGCCTTGGGAGAAATTTTTTTTTTTGTGTGTTTTTGGCATTTTTGTTAAGCTTATTAACAAATTACAGTATACCACCCCATACTGATCACCATTCTCTAAGACTCCCGGGTAGCCTAGGCCATGTCTCGACTTACGATATCTTCAAATTACATTGGGGTCATCGGAACGCATCTCCATCATTAGTCGGGGACTACCTGTACATCAATAACATCTATATTCCTCATTTCTCATATGAAATGATGAATTCCAGTCCAAAGTGACGTTATTGTCATTCTCTTGCAGAGTACCCAGGGTGCCGTCCTGACCAGTGACATCAAAGATGAGGAGTATAAACCACATGCGCTGGGCCAGCGGCAGTCTGTCCAGCCGGCGGAGGCCTGCCCTCCAGCTCGCAGGGCAAAGCGCATGAAATCAGATGTAAATCTTTTCATTTGGTGAAGCTGAACTTAAACCTGAAGAATATTTGCATAGATTGAGCATCAGTAACATTTTAACCCAAATTCCTTAGTAATCTTTTCCCCAGGACTCCTCTTGTGTATGTATATAACATTATGGATAGGGTCAGATAAATGCTAGATGTTTACTAACGGTATTTAAGGTAAAGTGAATACTACACTGCTGCTTTGATAGTACTTAAAACCGAAATGGCATCGTAAAGTGACCTATGGCGCCATGGGGATTAAGGGATCGTCGGTCCTTTTAAGTAGATTTGTCAAAATGTATGTGAAAATGCCTATAATGTTTTATTTAACTTTTCTGATTGTCTGACTGGCACCTGTCTTTGCCCCAAAGGTAGGCCACGTGAAAACTGAACCAGGGCAGCCAAAACAGAACCGACCCAATCTGAGGAGGAGGACTGGGTCTTGTGTCGCCAAACCAGAGCCTGGTACGGCGCAGCCTCCTCTGCTCCTAGGTTCAGCCCAAACCCATCCCATTCAGAATATTCTGGCTCAGAGGTCAGCCGTCCTGTTCCCAGGAGCTGCAGGTTATTACCCCTCTTGTCTATTTGTGATGTTTCTGTAAGCAGATGTTCATTCCGCACTGATCTTTATGAAATTTTAACATTTAATATAAATATTTTGCTCATTGTAGCCGAACTGACCACAGAACTAAATGTTTAAATATTTTCTGACCAACCAGTATGTCATGCAAATATTTTTAATGCTGCTGCTGATTTATTCACAGGCATTTTACACTAATGTGCTGTTTTTATTACAATTTTATTTCTAATTGTAACTGCTCCTTTATTCTATTTCACATTTCGCTCCATTTTGGTTATGTTTTTTTTATTTTATGTATTTGTTTATTTCCCTCCGCTTTTTATCCATTTTTTTTTTTGTTATAAAGCACTTTGGTCAACCGCTGGTTGTTTTTAACAGCGCTGTATAAATAAAATGGGTAGATGATGGTGATGATGATTCTTTGTTGGCTATGTAAGAGGCTTGCCGTATTTCTTGTCAGCTTCTGCACCATGTTCCTTTAGAGCCGTTCCGGTTGCTCAGTACAGCTTTTGCCTTGCAGGGAAGGAGGTCCCTATTCAGGTTAAACAGGAAGCCATTGAGACTGAGTCTCTGAGCCAGACAGTAAAAGATGTGGCACAGGAGCCGGCCAGTGATGCCATGGTGAGTATGGTGTCTGCAGCATATTGGTAATGGAGGGCAGCTGTGTGGGCGTCCCTGCTGGTTGGGGGTTCAGGTCAACGTCCAATCTTGTTGGCGTGTTCTCCCCGGGCTGTGCTAGTCTCCTGCAGGTACTTCCAGATCAGCAGGAGGGCTTATCGAAGTCTCTAAATTGCCCATAGTGTGTTTGTGCATGTGCCCTATGATGGACCAGCATCTCAACCCTAAGTTAGGACAGGCTCTAGGCCCCAGGAGCAGTGCTTAGAAGATAGATATATGTTATTATTTTATTGTGGGCAGATAACATGCTAAAAGCGCCTCTGTTTGGCTGATGATAGGATCGGAGACACCAAGGAGGGTGCTGTGTCCCCCACTCCTAGTTCTGTCTTTTAATAAATACCCTGACTCTGTGAACGACCACCTTTGCCTCTAAATGTGATGGAGTAGCTTCCAGAACTGTCAGCCGTGTTGTGAGTTTGACCTGAGGTACAGTAATGATAAATATATGTATTTCAGGCGTTGTCACATTAAATATTATGAATTGGGCTAAAATTTGTTGGAATAATGTGCACACATCTACATATTTACGCACAACTCTATTCACAAAAAGTTGGGACAGTGTGAAAAATGGAAACGAAAAGCTGTGAATTCAGTTTTAATCATATGTAACTGAACAATACAAAGGCATGATATGTAGTTTGAAATAATTTGTTGTTAATATGCACTCATTCTAAATGTGATGCCCATTGCATGTTCCAAAATGCTGGAAAGCTTTAGTGCTGCTCCTTTTATACCCAGTTATGGTAGCTTCACCCACTACCTGATTTGTGTTTGCTTGCCTGCATGTCCCTGACAGAGGTGTGTGTGTGTCTGTGTGTGTGTTTTTTTTTTTTAAATGGCGTTATTTGGAACATGTTGTAGCCATCACATATATAGAATGATTGTATATTTACAGAAACAAATGAAGTTAATTAGTTCAGACTTTACACATGTTTGTCGTGTTTTCTATGATTTCTGCCGGTTTCTGCCTCACTCCAGTCACACACACACACACACACACACACACACTTGGGTGATGTCTTAAAGGAGCCTGAGCTTCCTGCATGTATACTGGAGTTCAGTAAAATAGCTAACAGTCGTCTTGGTCTTTTTAGGCCCTTTCTCTCCAGTGTTGGTGTATTATTTATTTATTTGTAGCCTAAGTGTTCCCAAACTGCTGATGGAAGTGGTCTGGGAGGGCCTTCGAGCACTCACTTCACTATAACAGTAGACTGTAACCAGTACTAGCTATAACCAGCTCACAATTAGCCACAAGCCATGTTGAACATCTACTTGTGAATTTAGGTGTCAAGAAGTGTATTTATTTTTCATTGTGCATTCCAAACCAAAAATGCTGTAACTTAGCAGCATGTGCGAATGTGTTCCCTGACAGCCCTGATATATAATATAATCATGTACAGTACAATGAACATTGTTTTTGTATTTTTCACCTGTGTTGAAGACCAAATGTTTTTTTTTTTTCCTGTTTCACCCAAATATTTTGTAAAACCCATTCCCAAATAAAGTCAGCGTTCCTTCTTTGCATACTCGTGTCACATGGATGTTTGATGTCCCATTTGGAATAAACACTAGGCATCATTCCATCAACTCGTTTAAACAAATGTCACAGGTACTAAATGAGAACAGTTTGCTGTGAGACGTGTATAATTGTCTGTGTGTACAGGTTTTCTCATCCTCAAACGTGACTAGTAAGAATTTTTTGGTCCTAACTTCTTCACTCTTTATTTTATAGAAATCTATGAAAATAGCAGTTTGTATTATCTTCACCGTAAAGCAAGAAACGGATTTACAGCCTCATTATCTATGTGACAAGCTGGAAATAGTCAGATTTTGAGACTGATTGCCCCAAAACTGAAGCAGCACTGCATAATGATAGTAAGGAAGAGGGTGGTTTCAAACAATTTTATCCCGTGATAACTCGAAAAGAATTTGATGTGTTTTTCAAACATTGCAGACACATTGTTGGCTGTGAATTGAATTTAGAGAGAGATCATATAAAATTTAAAGCAGTGCCACATACTGATGGCAAAGGGAAGAGCAATTTCAGACACTTTGTTACTGTGATAACTTAGTATTTGACTTTGGCCTTTGCAGATGCATTGTAAGGATGAAGAGCTGGACATAATTGTATAATGAATGTTTACATAGCCTAGGCTACAGTGAAGGGCAAGCACAGCTTACACAAATTGTTTTCATGTTTCTTGTTCACCTCTTCAGACATCAAGCGTGTCCCATTGTTTTCAAGAAATGCCCAGGCACTTGGGCTCCTTGCATACACTTGCGCACTTTGAGTCATCACCAAAATGTGTAGCATGTTGCTGTATCTCAATGCGCTTGCACTTAAGGGGGGTAAATGGGGCCAAAGCCTTGGTCATATAAAGAAAAGTAGTTCTAAAAGTATTTAACAGACATTTTTTCAGACTTTGCATACACATTGTATGGCTGACAATCTAGAACTTATCAAATCTTGAAACAGATTGCACCAAAATTAAAGTTGCGTCCTATAGTGATGGCAAAGAAAAGGCCAGTTTCAGACACTTGACTCTCACTGTGATAACACAAAAAGTGCTTTAGACTGATGTTTTCCAAACTTTGCAGATATTGTATGGCCGAAGATCTGTATCTGGTCATTGGCAATTTTGAGACTAATCAGGTTAACTATTTTATTGTATTACTCAATTTACTTTAATTGATCTATGGATCTTATTACCCCTTCACAAAAAAACTAGATGGAAACCTGCACCTGAAATACCTGAGTCAAATCCCACACATCTTTGTTGGGAAATTTGCAAACTGTGTTGGATTCTGGCCCTCCAAGACTGGAGTTGGGCACCCCTGATCTTAGCCATCTAAAGGTATTCTGGGAAATTTTTAAAACTTAAAACTAAAAGTTTTTTTTAAAAACTTTTCTGGAAAATTGTACTATAAATGTTTTTTTATATTTTATTAATATACATTTTCTGACGCCAGCCTCCCCCATCAGTACCACTTGTCAGTGGCTAAAATTTAGGGAGGAGGAATTTGATTGTTTTGCTCAGCCCTGGTCCTAGTGAGAGCATGAAAGAACAAGTACTGATCTGGTAAACCTGATTGCACTGAATCAAGTCACACAAAGTTACGCCTCTGGAATATTTTTTTTGGCGAGGTAGGGAGAGTGTGTAGGGTAGGCTTGGCCCTGCAGGATTTTCATTCAGTGAATGTATAAAGAATATACAGCTAACTGGTGGGGAAAGTACGCAAATAAGTGCACAAATTGGCATGTAAGTGGAATGTGCCGTAAATGATTAGGTATCATTTCAGAGTTATGCGTCATAACTTGGACTCAGAATATTTGGATAAAACCATTTATTGGCGTTCACATTTTCAGTTGATCCGGCCAGTAATTTTAGAAATTGTAGAGGTTGGGGTGTGGGAGGAGTAGGGATTAGCTGGGATGGATTGGTGTTGTGGAATATGTTGTCGTTGTTCCAAAAGCATCTTTTCTAGTTTTGGTATATTACATTTCTGTTGTGTAAAGAGGGTCTGGACCTAAACTTTTTTTTTTTTTAGCAATTCAATATGTAGGATTCACTGTGATCTATTGAAATGTGAACCATTAACCTTGCATAACTATTTACTCTTGTCACATAATTTTCAATATATTGTTTGTAATGTTTTACACATTAAAGCTATTGGCTTTGTTTATGGCTGATATTTGTTGCAGTGTTCTCCTGTAGCCAGCAGAGTAATCATGTCAGTGTTGGGCCTTGGTTTGCAGTGACATAAAGTACAGAAGTTAGAAAAATGGTATCCAGATATAGATATTGTTTTTGTTTCATTTTACTGTTTCATCAATAAATAGAGAATCATTCGTGTTGTGTAATAAATTGTGAGAAGACTTGAAATCCATTTGATGATAACTGGTAGCAGCCAATATGCCCTGTAATGTTAGCATGCCCGGGGGGGTCCTCAAATTGAATTGAATATGCCCAGGAAAAAAAATCTAATCTGTATGTGATTCTCGGGGACCCATAGATAACATAACTAAAAATGCCTTTGCGGTTTAGTGTGGGTTTTCTTCTCTATTTAATGTCTGGAAGATACCTAGGGTAAGAGAGATTCTCTTTCTTTTACAGGCTGAGACTTTTAGGTTACATTTGTTAAGATGTCAGACCACTTGTTGCGTATTTTCTGCCGGGTGCGTGAAGGCATGACCTGATCTGTGGATAGGGCTCCTGCATTTGACTGGACCTGCACCCTGAGGCTCTTGCCCTGTTTCCAGGTGGACCAGTACGTGTGCTTGGTGTGCAGCAGCGGCAGTGAAGAGGAGCGCCTGCTGTTATGCGACGGTTGTGACGACAGCTACCACACCTTCTGCTTGGTGCCTCCCCTCCAGGACGTCCCCAGAGGTGATTGGCGCTGCCCCAAATGCGTGGCTCAGGTGAGAAGCTTCACTACTTTTTTAGCCATATACATTTTTCTAAAAAAAAAGCTGATTTCACACCATTTTTTTCTTGCATTTTTTTTCCTTTTCAGTGGAAAACTGAAATAATGTCTTTTGCACCCTCTTATTTACATTAATAAATGATTTCATGCCACAATACATTCTTACAGCCCTATTGTCTATAAATGCTTGGGCTTGGCTGAACGAAAACTATTCTAATGTATTTGTGAAAGCAGTGAAATATGTGTATCTTTGTGTATGCAGCACTGCTTAAAGCAAAACAACACTTTTTGTCATATTTGAAATCTGTGGCTAACATTGTACAGCGGACACTTTGGAGCCGGACTTACCTTATTTGGAGTATGGCTGCATTTGTCCAGTCCCCAGCTTTCCGGTACTATACGGGCGTTTACTTACGCCCACAATTTGGTAAGCAGGTTAGTAGTATGCCTAAAATATTGTGACACCCATATGTTAGTAATCTGTATAAATTCGACACCTATCCTTATGTTTATTAAATTCACTCCACTTACTCCTGTTTTGTTATCTTGGAAGTGATTTAACAGTGATCGGTGAAGAAATGGACAGCTCAGCGATCACGACGTGTTTAAAAAGAGGAGATATTGTGGATAGCGTGGTAAAAGCGTGGTAAAAACATGTTGTAGTTTGAAGTCCCCCGTGTTTATTAAATAATATTATTATATTATATATTTATTATATTTTATATTATTACTACAACATATTATTATTATTATTATTATTCTTTTATATTATTATATATAATATTATATTATATATGTATAATAATTAAGACTGCTGAATTTATACTGATTACTAATATTTTAGGCATACTACTAATCTGCCTGCCAAACTGCGGGCTTAAGTAAATGTCAGTATACTACGAAAAAGCTGGTGTTTAGACATGTTTCGCGCGTCACCTAAAGCCCTGGTGATTGCATATAGATCACGATGTGATATCATCCAGCCCTAACTGGGAGTGACCGAATGTTCTTTTGACATGCTACTAATCGCGTATACATCGCAATGTGATATCATCCAGCCCTAACTGGGAGTGACCAGATGCTCTTTTAACATGCTACTGAGGGTTGTTATTTCATTTTTTAAAACACTTGACAGGAATGTAGCAAGCCTCAGGAGGCGTTTGGCTTCCAACAGGCTCACAGAGACTACACACTCTGTGCATTTGGAGAGATGGCCGACTCTTTTAAATCAGACTACTTCAACATGCCAGTCCATGTAAGTAAGGCTGTAGGATGTGATGCCGTAGGGGCTTATAAAATGGCTGCTTTACCTGAAAGGCATTGCAAACATACAGAGTGGTAGAGATTAACTGCATAACTAAAAAGAAGGGGATTTTTGTAATCCCAAGGACCCATGGCTAGATCTTGGTTAAGTGTTTAATTAATTCATCATAATGTATTTTTTCTGTGTTTGTTTGTGTAAGCTGAATCTCCCTCTGGTTTGCTAATGATGATAATTATTATTAGTTTATTGAAGGACTTGCATTACAGCTGTGTGTGCAACCTTGTAGCTGGTCTCTGCTGTACTGTACCGTATACATATAGTTAACCATGTGTGATTTTGTGTGTATGTCAGATGGTTCCAACAGAGCTGGTGGAGAAGGAATTCTGGCGTCTTGTAGGTACCATTGAGGAAGACGTGACCGTGGAGTATGGTGCTGACATTGCCTCTAAGGAGTTTGGCAGTGGCTTTCCTGTCAGAAATGGAAGGTTTAAAGTGGCCCCTCAAGATGAGGTAGTGTAGCTCTGTGTGGTGTAATGTTCAGTGTTCTTGGAAACCAGAGGTCTAGAGTAACGAATTACAAATACTTTATTACTGTATTTCAGTGGATGCATACTTTACTTTTGTGTTTTAAATTGTTGCAACTTTTACTTTTATGTTGCTACATTTCTGAGCCAAATAATGATTTGTTAATCCAATACTTTCTGCACCAACGTTACTCACCCACTTAAAAATGTACTATTACATCTACACACTTCTGGGTAAAATTATGAATCAGTTATTTTGTTTTTACTCAGAATTAAGTCCTGATTTTTTTCCCTCACATTATTCATGAGCAATATTTGTTTCTTTATTATTTTGCATTACCTTTACATGCTTTCTATAACTTGTCTCAAAGCACAAATGCTTTTAACAATTGCACAACTCTAAAAGTTTGTCTCCCAATGATCAGCACTATTCAGCATGACCTCGCGAGATTGTATGAAGCTGAACACAACCCACAAGTAAAAATTGCAGTTCGTTGTCTTAAAGCAGAATTGTTTAATCGGTTAGGTTTTAACTCATAGAAATCTCTACTTCAGCCGTACCGAGCCTCCTTTCAGTCCTAATGATTAGCCCATAGATTAGTTCATGGTGTTTGCCCCCTTAGTCAGTAGTGTGCGATGGCACAGCTTGCATACAGGTTTGCATATACTCTGTGGTTCATCGACAGTCAGTCCTGCTGCAACGCGACTAATGCGTTCCTAGAAAAACCTCATGTTCACTAAATTTGTGTAGTAAAATATACCTCTCCAATGGCAAAAATATAAAGTTAGGGGAATGCGACTCCAAAACGTGGT
>JAODKM010000037.1:3898001-3915231 GCA_026780845.1 Petrocephalus sullivani | reverse complement strand
CGTTCAGTCTGTTTTCAGTCTAGCTTTGCTCTTGTTTCGTTGTTTTGGTTATATAGGCTAACCTCGAATTATAACCCTTTGGGGGTCTTTATCTGCGGACTAAATCCTGCCATGTCCCAGATTGGCAGCATCTCCAGATCAGCAAACTAACAGCAGGGAATCACGCAACGTAGACTCTCTGAACCAGCAGTCATATCTCTATTCTATCGATCAATATATCCCGTTTGAAGACTTTGCATTATTCCCTAAGGTTTATTAGTTATTTACCCTTTCAAAATATGTACCCTGAAAAGAATCAAGTTTGCTGCTGTTCAAGTTATAGGACTTGAACCCTGGGCAGTTGCTTGTTCTCCAATGAAAAGCTGCCATGCAATTACTGGAACTGTCCAGTTTGCGGTGCTGAACTCAGAGTCACAATCAATTGCCTTTTTGCTCACTTATAATATATACTTTATTTTACACAGCATATATTGTTTATTTTCTGCAAAGCCAAGAGGTCAGTCTATAGCAAGCCAACCATGGGATGGTATTTACATTTATCCAGCTCATTATTACAGTACAACTTCTGCCTTTTCTCTACTATGCCACAGTATTTTTGGAATATAATTTAGCATACATGTGCATATAAATATAACTTAATATTTGATATTGAGATAATGAATATCTTAATATAATGAAGTGGACAGATTTGATTGAGGATGAAATGCATACACAGAAGGGTCAAGCGACAGGCCTGAAACTCTGGAGAGTATTGCCAGTGGATGTTGTACTAGTCGACTGTGCTGACCCAATTCTAAACTTGCAGTGCAATTAGGCTCATAAATCTGATGCATAAAAGCACAAGGCCACTATATATGTATCTGGGCCAGCTAACTATCACTTCCTACAGAACTAAAACTGAACAGAGAAGCAGTCTTTTGTGTCCCATATTCAGCCTGAAGTTTGCTGGTCCTTCCTGAGAAGCACATGAGTAGGACAGAGTTTCTAAGACCGGAAAATTTTATGGCAATATGTTTAGAAATAGAGTGTCTCATTTACAAGTACAGATTTTTGTCATAAAATGCCTTGAACCATTGAATATAATTATCTGGAGAGTGATGATAATTATCTTGCATTTTATAATTATCTATTGTTTTTATATATTTTATAAATTATTTATTAGTGATTTTGCTGTTGCAAACCAGGTACAGATTTATGGTACCCATTACAGTTACTTTTCACTGACAATTCAGATTTTTTACATGACATTTTTTAATTAAATTGAAAATGCAAATTCAGTAATACATAAAATCACAGTTTTGCTTGGAGGATTTTGTGTAATTTGCAGAAATGTAGTTTGGTGTAAATGAAACTGAAACCTAGTAAGTTTGCCTAAATTTGCCAAAACATACCTGTGGAGGGTGAACCAGGTTAGTTTAAGACATTCATATATGCAGAGTGATTGTTTTTTCCCCACAAGAAAGTAAAAACTTCATATGAATCTGCAATAATACTGCTAGGTCAGCTGTTTATAGAGCATATTTTTGAACATAATGTTCCTTCTCTCCAGGCCAACATGATGACCAAACCTTACGGTAAATCAGATGATGGAGGCCAGCTGGTGAGTTCATTGGGCTGGATGGATGAAGACCTGAGCTCCCAGGATGGGGAAGCAGCTTCGGCGATGAGCCATTACAAACTGACTAGGATTGGCCTCGATGTCAGGGAGCTGGGCAACAAGGATGTGGAGGATGAGGAAGAGGATCTGGAGGAGGATGAGAATCTGGGAGGGGAGAAGATGCCCAAGCGTAGGGGGCCAAAGAAGAAGAAGATGACAAAGGCCCGACAGGAACGATTCCGGGCTCGTCGAGTGAAGGCCAACGCCCGTGAGCGATCGCGCATGCACGGCCTAAACGACGCTCTGGACAACCTTCGCCGCGTCATGCCTTGCTACTCCAAAACCCAGAAGCTCTCGAAAATCGAGACCTTACGACTGGCGCGCAACTACATCTGGGCACTGTCAGAGGTGCTGGAGGGCGGACAGTCCCCCGAGAGTCACAGCTTCATGGAGATGCTGTGCAAAGGCCTGTCTCAGCCAACCAGCAACCTGGTGGCTGGCTGTCTACAGCTTGGGCCAGCCCCAGTGCTGGTGGAAAGGCTGGAGGAGAAGTGTGGGGGGCCTGTGGGGGCTGGCATGCTAGAGCAGCCAGAACACCCCTTCAGCTACACCTCTCCAGGCCTGCCCAGCCCACCCTATGGTTCCTTGGAGGCCTCTCACTTCTTGCATCTGAAGGGCTTCAAGGCTGTGACCTATGAGAAGGTCTCCTCCCACGAGTGTAGTAGTGCCACCCCCCCTTACGACGGCCCCCTCACTCCCCCCCTCAGCGTCAGTGGCAATTTTTCACTGAAACAGGAGCATGAGGCAGAGAGGAACCATGGCCCAAAGTACACCACCTCACAGCACTACCCTGCCATCAGCGGACTGCCTGGACCTCAGGGCCATGCTGTTTTTCAGGTGTCCCGTTATGACCTGCCCCTGGATGTGACTTTGGACTCTTTCGCCTCAACCTATATGGTTACCTCACAGATGGCTGCCCTTTATAATGAGTGAAGGAGACGAGTATGGGGAGCAAACTCCTTGTAGTCCACCGGTCCCTTATGCTTCCTGCAAGTACTCAGAGAGCCATACTTCCAAGACTGTGCAGAGACAATATGTTGCATTTACAGTCAACCACTCCCCAGTCCTGTCACCCAAGCCTACTTGCTAGAGTAGAGAGGCTGGAAAAGAATAGCCCGACTCCCATTATTAATCAATTTATGGGTATAATCACTGTTTTTGCAATTAAGTTCCATATTACATGGTGTTATTATGAAGAGGTAGGTGAGTCTTCCCAAATTCCCCTCGGTACAGGAGGAATGGTCCTTCTGATTGGACTGGCAATTAGCCAGAGCTACTTAATAATTCCTATGAACATGGTACAGAAGTCTTCTCTTCTACATAGGCCTTATTTCCACAAGGGTCGCAAACACATAAATCTTTTTTCTATTTTTCTTACTCCAGGAGTGAAGAACAAGACAAAAATTGTACACATATGGACAATAGTGGTCAATAGTTAAACATATTACTGCACATCATATCAAAAGAGAAAAGATGTTTTTAATAAGAAAAGATCTTAGTTGGAGTGGTAGATATTTCTCCCAAAATAAGCCTCGAACCCCAGCAATGCTCAGTGTAACGTAATATATCTATATCAGACACGATTGTTTCAGAATACTGAATATGGTCATTTAAAGATTGATTTATTTATAACTGTATTTAATATTTATTTGGATTTCTGTTGTTTATGTCACTGTTTCTCATTATACACTGTTTAATGTTGTTACACTGTCAGTCTCTGGCAGGTTTTAATGTTATTGTAATTAATTTATTTCATTATTGTCATTTTTCTGTTGTCTGATCCCCGGTCTGTCATTTGACTTACTTCTAAAAATGTAAATATTTTTTTGTCCCGCACTTAAATAAATGTAGTAATATATTATTTTGCAGATAATGCTGAAAATGGGTACTTCGAACAGGAAACCCACGGCATATTTGATCACTGAGTTTATTCTTAAGAAGGTTAATGGAAATATGTGTGGTTTTGCTTCCAACACATTTAAAAGCAGGAAAGTGCTTTTAGGTCAGGACTAAACATGTTTTTGAGAAATGCGAGTGGTTCATACCCACAGCTAACCTCATATTCTCAGTACTGAAATCTGTTCTTCCAACCGTTTATCCGGGTCAGGTGACAGAAGGGCTGGGGTCTGTCCCAGGCAGCACAGGGCACACGGCTGGGGTGCAGCCTGGATGGGATTCCAGTCCACTGCAGCCATAATGGTAATGTGAGGGTAACACAGATAGATGGCCTGGAGCACTTGGGCTGTGTTATTATATATGTACATAAGTGCCATATTCCAGGCTATAAAATCCATTTCAGAGCAATAACTATCTATGCAAGAGAATTTTTTTAAACAGTATTACAGAAATCAGTGTTATTTTCGTTTTTAAGTAATAGAAAGGCCTCTTTCTTAGCGTCCCTTTCTAAGCTGTATGTTTATCTAAAACTGAGAGCTTGTTTTGAATGTCTAGCTTTTTGTACAAATGAAAATGTTATATCAGCTTTTTTAAAGGGATAAAAAAATGTTAAATTAAAGATTTTTTTTAATGAAATTGATTGGTGTCATGAATTGAACTTATTCAAATGGAAGTTACAGTGCTGCAAGTACTTTCCATCATGAAACAGCTTTATTGCATCATAGGACTACTTGAAAATCCTGTAAGCCAAACAATTAAATCAACATTGTAAGAATCCTTAAAAATAAATATTTGAGGATGCATTGTGCTTCCATCAAGATAAGTTGGCAAGATATGCTCCGGTTACCATTCCAGAGCATTTTAGGAGCATAACCTGTCTTAGGAAGCTGGGGAATGCTCTTAACCGATGTGTATTTCAAGAGAAATTACATCAGTGTATCTTCCTCTCATCCTTTTAGACTGCATGTGTGCGCAGTTCACTCCACTCCCAGTTCTGTGCTGCTCTGGGAGCCACGGCAGGCCCTGGGAACAGTGGGTCATGGAACAGGTGATGGCCAATTACAAGACCCCCCCAATATCATATGAGAAAAGATAAAAAAAAAAATTATAAAGTACTCACAGAAAGTCTTGGGGGGGATTGCAAAATTCAATTGACAAGCAATATTTAACATAACTGGACATATCTTCCACAAAGACACTTTTGACTGACATTTTGTAATTAATTGCAGTTGTAGTCACTGGCTTCCAAAGGGACACAAACAAAAACATTTGGTGTTTAATGTTATTGCAAAGGTGTTGCTAATTAAATTGTTTTGTAAACAAATTAACAAAGTAATGATTTTTGTTATAAAACCAAGATATTAGCAATATTTTTTACTAAATTAAGCAAGCGTCTCAAGACTTTCTGTGAGCACTAAGTCTAAGTAAAATAGGAATAACATGGGCTTGTTTTCTGATCACTTTATTAAACATAATAGCCTGCATTTGTTGCTAAGGCTGTAAAGAATGATTTTTCAGCTGTGCAAATTTCTTAGTCTTTCGGCAACAGAAATTGCGGGGGGGGAAATTGCTTGAGGGTCGTTCATACTAATCACCCCCTCACCAACCTACGGCATTGGTACGTCGTCTTTTCCAGGCCTGAGAGCAGAGACAGAAAGAGGAAAAAAAGAGAACAATTGTTTGTGTGGCTACCACTGGCCCATTGTAAGTGCAGCCTGTTCTTTCTCTTGACCTCTGACTCACATTGTTGCTGAGCTGCTCGTTCAGGGAGGAGAGACAGCTGGGAGAACAGCGGGGGGCTTGGGGGGGGGGCTGGAAGGGCTGATGGGGGCTGACTGACAGCTGGGGCCAAGCCGCAGAGAGAGAGGGAGGGAGGGAGGGAGAGAGGTGAATAAGCCCCGCCCCCAGGACCCCAAAGAGACACACACAGAGTCCTCTGTCAGGCAGGCCCTGGCCTCTGGTAATTGGAATGACACATAGCTGCACACAGACACAGAGGCAGGTGTGGAGAGTGAGACGGGGCCATAATTGTGGCGTTTCTCCTTGTTGTTAACGCTGCTGCATGTTCATTTTAAAAATTGGGGGGTGGGTGCCTAGGTCTGCATGCGAAACAACCAGAAAAATAAAAATGTGACAGCACAATATATTCAGTTTAATTTATTTTTGCTAGCGCCCTCCACAAAAGAGTTGTCCCAGGGAGCTTTACATGGGTGTGTTAGGATACATTACTAATATGTATAATATATACAATATATAAGAAAGAAGTTCAGTCACAGTGTTGGAGGACCAGGTTTATCTACATCAAAGCATTGATTCTAGGGTCTTCTTGGCCTCTGTGCACCAAGACCATACAGAATTCAGCTGGCAGTGAGGCGATGGTCCCATAAGCTGGAATACAGAGAGTCTTCAAAGACAGTAATGTTTAGGGTGGTACTATAGCCTGGATGTTCTGCTTTGTGAAGGGCTCCTAACAGTATGTCCACTTGAATCAATGAGGTCAACATCAGTCAAACTGAACAGCTTTAAAGTGACCTTTTGATAAGGCAACAAATTCCACTTGCATTCAAAAATATGAAAAAAATAAGCCAGTGTCGTTTAAAAATGTATCTGTAGGAATGAACTGGAAATTGCATGCATTATAGAGAGATCATAAGAATTACTGAAACCACTTTAGAGCAAGAGAGCGGAACAGAACGGTGGGCCCCATGGCAGAGCTCTGGACGTCTCCCCTAGCGCCTCTTAGCTTTCCTAATCCAGTGGTCAAACAATATCGGCCCACATTAAATGAAAGGTCCTGAGCTATGCGGGCGAGTCTGGGGGATAATGCACTGTGATTAAGATTGTATTAATGGGGGCAGAGAAGGCTGGAAGGTTTTAATCAGTGTCTGCGCTGAAATAATCCCCCGCTCTTAAGCTGGGGCTGGCAAACACTGCCATCCTCTCTGCCCCTGTGAAACCCACACGGACAGGACCCCGGGGAAGTGGGTCAGAGAGCAAATAGGAATAAGAACTGAAATGCTCTGCAGAAAACAAAGACGAGGAAGGTAAAAAGGGCTGTGACTGAAACATATGTAGGGGGGTGAGACAGAACCGAACTATGAGTGGGTACAGCACTCTTAGGGGAGTGGGTCCGCTGCGATCCGGAACACAGTAATAGTATTAGTGCTTACTTTGATTCAATATTAAATTAAGCGCTATAATACGCTTCTGCAAATACTTTATAAAGCAAAACCAAGCCAAACATAAAAGATACAATTTGAATAACAGATTAAAGGATATGCATTTTATTGCATAGCTGATTGTTGCACTCAAAATACAAAACGGTACAATGAAATCCTACTTTATTGATTTATACTGGAGAGTATTTATGGAGCAATTTCCCTATAGCGGGGAGGCGGGGGCTTCAGAGAGAGGAGCATTCAGGCCCAGGTTCCTTGCTCATTACATTGTACTGTACATTGATTCAACTGAAATATTTAAGAGGAAAAGTGGCAATTAAATCAGGCTAGAGTATCCGAAGGGAGTTTCAGTTTTTCCGCAGAGAGGTACAAACAATTGGCAGGAAGGATGGGCCACGTGTCAACTAAGGGCAGTGAATATGAGGAGAGGTGCATTTTGGGAAACGATTCACAGAATAGTTGAGTGCGGCTTTTCGGTAGCCCCTGCGGGGAAACAGGGGTAGCCACCTTGCAGGCACCCAGGGAGCTGGGGGTTAGGGGCCTTAATCAAGGGACCATGGACATGTGACTATTTTGCCAAAGCCGGGACTCAAACCAACAACCTTCTTATCAGATAGAGATTTAGCCCAAAGAGGCACAAATTCTGATTCAGATTAATTTTGATTATCATTTCTCTCATCTTTCCCTCTCTCTCTCTCTCTTCTCCTCCAGCTAATGTCCATAATTAATCTTTTTTCATGTAACCAGCCGTCACACACATGGGTACAGCTGCTCAGGGCTTGCAGGTGACCCCCTTCTCAGGCCGGCCCTGTGAGTCACACACTGCCCCAGTATAACGCAGAGCACGTTAGCAGAAAGGTTTTAAAGCAGACATGCCGTGCAAAGCAAAGACTGCAAAGCAGATGCAGAAGGAACAGAATGAAGAGAGGGTCAGTCAGGATGAAAGGGGAAGGTGCATAAACATCACCTGTTAAGGAAAAATGCACATTGTTATGCTAAGAATGCATCCTTTCTTCTGGTTTCTTCTGGCGTCCTGGTTTCATACAACTAACAAAGCTTTTATTACTGTAGAAAGGAGGAGCTAATGGAGTAAATGGGGAGCTCTTGTGTGAAGTTCAGCAGGGAGAAGGAATGGTCTCCGCTGGAGCGAGGAGCTTCTCAGTGCTGGGACGGCTGGTCCCCATGGCGTGTTCGAAACTGGCCTGGACTGGCGAGATCACACAGTGACCGAGATGGTTCTCAAGAGTTTTTGAAAACCAGTAGAAAATGAAAACTGGAAACTAGCTCCACAATATTTACTGTAGATTACATTTGCAGTAACATTTGTCCATAATCAGCGCGTTAGATTGTACGTTAACCGGAATCAATCTGCAACTGGAACAGCATATAAAATACACAGTCTCAGTCGTACTCAGAAAGCAGTCCCATTATGAAACTGTTGTTCCTCAGACTGCATGTCTGTCATTGTCATGTAAACATTAATGCATATATGGAAGAATTAATCTCACCTCTTATTAACATTTTTTTGAACATTAAACTTTGAAATATGCAATGAACCAGAATAGGGAACAAAAGCCGTTAATATGGGGCAAAAAGAGAACGCGAGATGGAACAGTGAGAGAGTGATGTGTGGAATGAGTGATGATGAGCAGTCGGGGTGGCTGTACATACAAGTGTGCTGTGGGAGCAGAAAAAACGGGCAAACGAAAAACAAAGGACTGGCGGGATGAGGTCTGGAAGCAGCAGAATGCAGAAGCCGAAGATGGTTTAATTACGGCGAGACGTATTAGGAGCAGATGAGAGCAGTAAGGGTGTTAGAATGAAAAGGTGAAACGGCGGGCAGGGGGGAGGGATCTCGCCGCACTTCTCCCAACAACACCGAGAGAATCAGGCATCAAAGTTAAAGAGCTTCTAATGAGATCTGGATGCTGTCGTGTTTACTCTCCACCCCACTCTGCCCACCCATTTCATTGAGGAAGTTGCCCAGCTTTGAGACACCACAATGGGAGGAAAAATGGACAGATGGGACCTTTTTTTGGGGGGAAGAAAGCACAAAACAGTGAGGTGGAAGGATACGAATGGCCGAGGAGGAGAAGGCTGGCGGAGTACGCGGGTGTTACGGCTTAACGTGAGGGGATAGGAACTGTTTACAAATTCAGCCAGGTTTTTTTTTACTTTTCTATTATGCATGTGAAAGGACAATGCAGTGAGGTGTGTGGCAGTGCACCCTGGGAAAAGGCATGATAGACCAGTAAGCAGTGCAGCTTGTGTACATCTTTCCTGGGTAAACCTGAAGGACCCCTACAACACAGGGAGTGAAAATATAGCAGTTTCCAAGAAATGACACTATGTCCGTTTAACCATTACATTAAATGTCTCATCGACAACCCACAAAGTACGTATTTTTCGAAGATAGAAACTAGATAAAAATACACCTGTCAGAAGCACACTTCTCCAAAATAAGAAAACTTGTTTAGAAATAAAATCACAGATAAATTAAGGAAGCAGAGAAAAGTAGGAAGGAATGCAAAAGTGGTCTGGTACAGTGGGGGACGGGGCTGGGGGTCAGAAAGAGGGATGGAGGAAGACAGAGGACACAAACGGGGTGTGTGGAACAGATGGGCTGGATGCTCCTCATTTCAGGTCATGAACTTTCGGTTGGTAACATCTGTCCATCCGTTTGTCCATCTGTCACGTTGAGACACAGCTGACATTGAACCTGCACAGACGTTACTGATTATCGGCAAGTGAAAATGCCACTTAGAAAGGGGGAGAAGACGGAATTTAAACGAGGTTGACACAATGTCATAGATTACAGACTAAAGAAGCCATAGAAAACACCAACGTGGCTCAAACAACCTGCTTCCGGAGGAGCAACATCGCCTGTTAACAGGAGATTAATGAAGATGTTGGGGTCTGGTTGATTGGTCTCATTTTATCAATTGGAACCACCTGGAATCTATCAATGGGATATCTAACATTCGCATTATGCATGGCAGTACAGAGTACTTCCAAAGCAGGAATGCAGAATGTTCAGAAAATGTTTCCATTGATGCTGTCTTCCTAACAATAAAAAGGCAAAGGTGAATGGTGGTAGAAGCAAGGACTAAGGTTACTCCAAGCGATGACATGCACAGATACTGGAACAGAGCTTTCCCAAATGCATGTATGTGGTGCATGTAATTCATGCATAAAAATATACATTAATCATAACCATATTTACCATGCAATTTAAGAAAATGTTTTTAAGGGGGGGGTACAAGTCAGTGACAGCCTACATTTTTCCTCAGATGCCCACCACCCATTTTACTGTTGACCCCCCCTTTGCCCTTCCCCAGTAGAGAGAAAAGTGTTTACAAGCACATACACACCCACACCATATGGACAAAAGCAACAGTATACCTGGCCATTACACCCAAAGGAACTTTTATGACATCCCATTCCAAATCCACAGGCATCAATATGAAGTTTCCCCTTACAAGCCCTTGCAGCTATAACAGCTGCCACTCTTCTGGGGAGGCTTTCCACAAGATGTTGAAGGATGTCGGTGGGAATTTTTGCCCAATCACCTAGAAGTGCATTTGTGAGCTCAGGTACTGATGCTGAACGTGAAGGTTGAGAGCGATCTCCATTCCAGTTCATCCCAAAGATGTTCGATGAGGTTATGGTCAGGGCTCTGTGAGGGCCAGTCAAGTTTTTCCAATACCAAACTCACCCACCCATGTCTTTATGAACCGTACTTTGAGCACTGGGGCACAGTCATGCTGGAACAGAAGCCATCCCCAAACTGTACTACCGAAGTTGAAACAGTTGTCCAAAATGACTTCGTAAGCTGAAGCATTAAGAGTTCCCTTCCCTGGAACTAAGGGGCTTAATCCAACCCCTGGAAAAAAACTCCATACCATTAACCCTCCTCCACCAAACTTTACAGTTGGCACAATGTAATCAGACAGGTAACGTTCTCCTGGCATCCACCAAACCCAGACTCTGCCAGACAGAGAAGTGCGATTCATCACTCTGCTTGCTTTACACCACTTCATTCGGCACTTGACATTGTGCTTGATGATGTGAGGCTTGCATGCAGCTGCTCGGCCATGGAAACCCATTCTATGAGGCTCCCAGCACAGTTTTTGTGCTGGAGTTACGGCTAGAGGGAGTTTGGAACCCTGTGGTTATTGAGTCAATAGAGCACTGGTGACTTTTATGCACCAAACGCCTCACACAGTCCCACTTTGCAGTAATACCATTTTCAGCTGACCTGGGAATATCTAGCAGGGAAAACACTGGACAACAGGCCAATATAATGAAACACCAGAATGCATTGCAGCAATGCAAAGATAATGAATACTAGTCCCTAATTACTAGTTATGATAAACAATTACTAATAATTAAGAAAAAGTAAAGCCCTGATTTTAGCCAGAGATTCCATTCCCCATAAGTAACCGATGGTAGTATCTCGAGAGGAAGTGGCTAACTTTGACTATTTGACAAATGACTTATCAGTAAGATTTCCCCGTGTGGAGCGTGTCAAGCAGCAAAATTTAACGGCTGTCCAGTAAAGGAATATATTAAAAGCATCAGCTCTATATAGACAGCCTAGATAATATTGATTAGTGATTTACTTCTTTCCATTTTACCTGTAACACAGCCCAACACGTCCCTCATCGCCCTGGCCTTCAGCCAGGATGTCAGATTCCCTTGTGCCCCTGACTATTATATTATATTACTCAAGCATGCAATGAATACACCCTCATCATGCTACAAATATACCACGGGCAGAAAACCCGACTTAAACACTGGCTACAAATGCAATGTTACTGGACTGAGCCAGGAGTTACTACAAAATGCAAGATGAGGGTCTGGGTCCATTCTGTTTAGAGCATGCAGTTCTTAAAAAAAAAAAATAAAATAAAAAAAAAAAAAAAAAGTCATTTATTTGCCTGGTTGTGGGGGGATAAAGGAGAATTAAGCAGCTGATCAGAGCTCAATGCCCAAAGCTTTGCATTAGATATTAAATCCACACGAGGGAGGAGGGGTACAAATCCTCAGCCACATTTTAATATCCCGCACCCCATGAAGGTGCTCCGAGCCACTAGCTCATCTGAACCTGCCTTTCACAAAGACTGCCAAAGCCTTACATCAGGATGTAACCCCCATAACAAGGAAGCACCTCAGAATTATTTCAAGCCTGTACAAAAGAGGCCCCCGCCCCCACACACACACACACACACACACACACAATATTCACTAGTCGGTGACCTTCCATGCACTGCTACGCTCTCGTGTCCTGAGAACACACATGTGACAGATGTTGCGACAGCAACAGTTGGTATTATGAAAAGGGAGGGGCTTGAGGGCCATCTGTCCAGGGTCAAGGTTTGGAAAATGAGTGGATGACAACCATTAAGTAACCTCCACTCAAGTTCAGAAAAACGCTGAAAAAAATGCAAGACATGGGGAAGCACTATACTAGATTTAAATCTACCGGTCTTGAACAGCCTACAACACGTCGCAACTTTGTCGGCAGTACGGAAGCGCCACCTTGTGACGAGAAGCAGAAACTGCAAGGCAGTATGCAATAATCCGTTTATTTGTGAGATCAAAATAAAAACGCGGACAATATACATTCATGGTATAATTTACGAATTTACATTAAAAGTATTCAGGAAGAAAACATAATTAGACATAGGGGGGGGGTGATTTCTTACCATCAATACTTCACTTAAATGCTTTCTTAATTTATTTTAGTTTGTACCCGAGTTGTTAAACACGATCTCTCTCATCGGGGGTTTGATAATGTTTCTGGTCTTTGGGATCAAATAACGTCTCCAGGTTTTTGCGAACGAGCTCCACCTCATCACGGAAACATGCCATCTTCTGCTGCAAAGTCCTCCTCTGATGAAAGCGAGGGGAGGGCAGTTAACATACCCGAGACAGTGAAGTATACTTAGTTTGCCACATACATTTAGAACTAAAGTGGAGAAGACTGAGGACTCCCAACCATCCGGTACTCACGATGAGTATGCACAGCCTCTCCTGCTCCAGCTTGAAGAACTCTGCCACTGTCAGATCACTGTAGTCCTTACCCAGGCCCAGGAAGCCGCAGTCCGGGGCGCGCCGGGTGTGTTCGGACCTAGACGCAGGGAAATACGCCCCATTGAGAAGACGGGCAAACTCTCAGTAAAGCCTAATTTGCGCTTGTTACAGTTACGCTACAGATCTCAACGTGAAAATTTTTACGTTTTAAACCAGTCTACGATTACCATAGACAATACAGAAGTATAAGTTCCCCAAATACAGTTCCATAAAGTTTTTAAAATACCCAATACTACCGGACTAGTTCTACTACTACTATCGCCGCGTTTTTGTAAGGAGAAGCAGTACCAGGGATCATCTTGCGGCTCCCAGCCTTCCAGCTCCTTCAGGCAGAAGAAGCAACGCGCCACGTCGGGCTCATACTCACTGGGACAGTGGACAAAACCTGCTTTGGCCATCTGCAAATAAAAGTTTACAGCAAGCCGATCAAAAACGCGACTATGATAAAGGCGTTTACTGAGCATTCAAAATGATCGTTTAGTTTGTATTAAAATGGAGTTAGTTGTCGTTTTCCAGTAAAAAAAAAAAAAGCCCTAAAAGGGAGATCTTATAATTTCACGTTTGCGCACTGCAGCAGCATATACTCACCTGTTCTGGCGTGCACAGGCAGTCCTCCAGGAAAGGCCAGTCTGCAAACGTCTGCAGCCGCTTCTCATAACTGTACATTTCGCAGTATGCGTGAAGCTTATCCGTTAGAGAGTTAGTTGTTGTCATTATGCGTTTTAATTATTTTATAGCTCAACCGCTGAAAGCAACTCGGTTTTGTAATCGGTTAGTAGTGGCCGACTTATGGAATTGTAGCGCGAGGTTTAGTAAACCAAATAATACACAACATACAAAGGAAAGGCGATTCGAGCAAGTTAAGTAGTTAGTGGAGGTCAACAGATTTTAAAAGTTTTGCCTCGCAATTTGTACCTGGTGCTTAGAAAGCACATAATTTACACCTGGAATACGACACGGGGAGGGTTACACGTGACGTCACAGCATATCACCCAAAACAAGCAATGCATGGCCATCGTCCGCCATATTGGTGCACTGTCCTTTTTATATTATTATTACACAAAACGGATTACACAGTATAAACATTCAACATAAAATAGCTAAGGTATCTCTTCGAAGGCATGAAAAATATCCAGTAATTGTCTTTTAATTGATTTGCTATACAGTGTTAGTTCTTTTATAAAGACCACCAATAAAAGTTGTCTCAGTACGTTTATGAATAAAATAAAATAATATCCATAAAATAAACAATTTAATAGAAATTCAACTTTCTTACCCTCCATTATGATTGCAGTTTTAATATCATTTCTGCAAACATGGGAGAGAGAGAGAAAAAAATGTTTCGAGTCAATTATACATCACAAAAAAGTATTGCTATAAAAACAAAACAAAAATAAGTGATCTGTAGTCTCAATTTCTTCATCACAGAATATGCAGTTATTTGTGATCAAAGCTTAATTGTTGTCTAAGAAGTTTTCCTGGAGGATTTATGTCATTAAATACTTTAATCTGAAGCTTGTTTTCTTTTGAAGGTAAAGGCAAAGTTAAGAAGTTAATGCATAATTTCTCTAAAGGAGGCTGATTAAAAATCTGAGAAGCTGAAATTGGTGCAATTTCATGGCTGGTGCTACTCTGTGTGTACCCTCTGCGCTCATTTGCTGCTTTTGTCATGCTCGGGGGTGCTGTTGTCGGTTGCAACAACTGCAGTTTTCATGACAAAGATACAGAATTCTTTAGAATATCCAAAATTGTATAAAAACCGCAGTCCAGAGAGTAGAGAAGAAGTTTTATCTAGTGAGTGGTCTAACAATAGCAGAATTTCAAGAGCAGATCTCATTGAGAAGAACCTTAATAGCACTGGAATTTGTGGAGGTCACTTTGTAGTAAAAATAACGCTAAAATTACTAGTGTTTCCATTGCACTGGTTTTCATACAGTAGATAACAGTATTGTTAGGATAGCAGTACCGGGCTTCCGCTGGTGAGCATCAGCTTGGTTATTGTTAGTATGTTAACTACGTAGCATCTTATCATCGCCATTCTGTTTGTAGTTGTGGAAACAATTGGTTTTAAAAATATGACGTAGAAATTTATTGCAATGGCCATTATTATCCTTTCACAAACCGGCCACTATATATGACAGAAGCAGCAATGGCTGGAAATCAACAGTGAACATGAGACACCAGAGTGTGGAGTATGTCAGCAACAAAATAAAACAACTGCTAAAGGTTTTCCCAGAAACCTGCATACACACCAGCCCTTTGTGGATCAGACTGGCCACCCCTGCCTTAGGTCGCCCTTCAGTCACACATCCAGGGAGATCCCACTGACAAATAACACTGGTACTTCATTGAATATGTCATAATTCAATGCCATGAACTTATTACTGTAAGTCAGAGGTGCCCAAACTTACCTGCAAAGAGCCGTTGTGGGTGCAGGTTTTCACTCCAAACAAGCTGAAGCCACGTCTGAGTTTATTGAAAGCCAAACTCAACTGACTAAACAGGTGTGGCTCCTGCGTGACAGTTTTACACTGACTTGGCAACCTCTTCTCTCCTAATCCAAATTTTATAGATCTGTGTACCTTTTACATCAACTTCATGTGAAGGTTTTGGGGGAAATAGGAGGAAAAGCGACATCTAGTGGTCGGATACAAATGTGCTTCCATGTTGCTCTTGGAATGCGCGCTAATAAATACAGAAACATTTCATTCAGCATTCCTGTTGAGAGTGTGTAAGTATGTACTTCCCTGTGTGTGAGTATGTCACACGCAACATCATCATCATAAATTTAGCCTCGTTAGAGGACATTGCTTGCGGCCAAATATGACATAATTAATACAATTATTTTTCCAGTGATGATTCGTGACTGGTCAGCCGTTTTAGACGGCCAAGAGCAATTCTAATGGCTTTGTGTAATGAATTGGACCTGGCCCTCAAAGGGCCTTGCTGCTTCTGTCCAGTTTCAAGTACTGACTACACTTGAACTTTTCGTGACGTGAACAAACCAGCGGGAGCTGGCTGACAGATCAGGGATATCCCAGCCCACACCAGCTTCCATTTTTCCTCAAGTAGTGGCTGGCTTTAACCGAATGTCAAGACAGTATATTAAGTTTCCTTCTGCTGTGGATGTACAGACAAGCATTAAAATACAATTTGCAGCAATGTCTAGCTTTTCCTAGTGTAGTGCAATAAAAGTACCATCTGAGAGCAAATCTACTCTCGTGAACAGATAGCAGTTTTGTTCCATCAACGGAATGTAATGCCAGTATGGTTTTAACAAATGTCATTGCATGATGCTTATTTTTCATGGAACAGCAGAGTAGCATATATTCTCGAGGCCGGGGCCCTTCGAGATAGATGGCTTATTGGTGAGTTGAATATACACATCTGAGATGTATGCCAGAGTTTTGTATATATAATATTTACATGTACTACTCAGATGAGCCAGTGGTTACCCACTTAAGCAATGACCACCCATGCAGTGAAGAGGAACGCACAGAATGGCGTGTTCATAGCAGGGCGCATCATAGCCGTCTGAAAAACAGGTGCCGGTGTTTGACCTGGTGAAGCCTTGTGTTATACCACCTGACAAAATCATATTCGCATGCTGTGACCTGCACAACTAGCCCAATGACACAACCTGCCTCTCCCCAAACTGCTACTTGTCAAAGCGCATTATATCGGTGCCGAGCCCCTACCTGAACCCGGAAGACCTCTCCGCTCTGAGACTGAGGGAGCATACGTGCAGAACTATGTAACACAGGTGCGGGAATACTCTGCATCTTTAGCAGTTTCCTTACTCTGAATGCATCAATGGCATGATGATGATGTACAAAGTTTTAGTTTTGCGTAATGTACAGATTAATTTTATAATAAATCTGACTTCAGATTCGGTATCAGCGCACTCAATTTAGTATGAGACACATAAATTTTGCTGAGTAGCAGAATTTTTTTTTTATTTTGTTGGCCTGTGTAATCGGCACCCTGCACCGTTGTGCAGCGATACGCTTTTTGGCCTTCGATTTTAAATCCGGCCTTTTTTCTGTCACTGTCCGTCTAGTTGAGCTGACCACATTAACATCGACAGTCACAGGCTGTCATTACATGTTGTTTTATTATTGTCACAACCACAGATGAACTGCCAAATGGAATGGCTCCTTTGGGACAGTGAGAATTACATGGTTACCATCCTGGAGGTGTGTTATTGTAACGCTAACCCCTGAGCCACCACACCACATGCTCTGCAAATTCAGAATGTTTATCTAGCAAAACATTGCTAAATTGTGAACTTGGTAAGAATGAAAAGGAAGAAAAACCAGACCTAATATGTTTACAGCTTTATCTATCCACTACTCACCCTCGCACGCGGTCGCCCCCCACCCCGCCCCCCGGGTCAGTGCTT
>JAODKM010000037.1:3880882-3892482 GCA_026780845.1 Petrocephalus sullivani | reverse complement strand
TGCTGTGGATCCCATGCTTCGGCTGCCTGCTTCCCTGGGCTCCCCCCTCATTAGTCAGTCAGAGACTTTTGTTCAGCCTCCTCAGTGCCTGACCCACCCCACAGTCCAGCCTGTCAGCCCCTTCTTTTCCTCTGTCCCTGTGATTCCTCCAGGTGCCCCCCCGGCATCGTCCCATCGCGCCCGGCCTGAGATCTCCCCCATCCCCCAGCCTTGCCACTTTGTCAGGTCACATTCCATCTCCCCCTCTCCTTTCCTCCCCTCTCCTTTTCCCTCTGTGTCTATATTAATCTTCATATGGTATGTAGGAGGGCTATAGAATAAGAACATGATGCGGCAAAGTCGCCAGGAGGAGTATTAAGGGGACAAACATGTTAAGATTAAAACTCTGAACAGGTGCAATATTACAGAGAACCAAACAACAGCAGTGGTGCCCGGGTAAAAAATGCAAGGATTACAGGTGTGTTTAAACCCGGACACGCTAAAAATCTGATCTGAGAGAGGAGTGGGACAGATGGGGGGGTGCGGGAGAGAAATAGTGGCATTATTAGTCCTGCGCTGTCTACTCCATGACTTAAACTCTGCAGGATGACAAGCGGCAGCTCGCACTCCAATTGGTCGGGAGTGCCACCAATCAGAGCGCAGACATGTAAGGTGCCTTTAGGTTATACCCAGCCCCAAAAAACACACACAAGAAGCAGGCAGAGAGACAGTGTCTATGTGTTAAGCCAGGGAGAGTGCAGGAGGAGCAGCGCCTAGGCTTACGTTTGCTTTCAGGCAAACCTCATGTACCTTTTAAAGTTCATGCTGGCAAGATTTTGCCCGTCTGTTTGATATTTTTGTTTTTTTTTTATCTGGAGGATCTTGGTACATTGTTCTTGTTCTGGAGCAGATTTAATTAAGATCTCACCGGGGGATAATATACGCACTGATTCTTCTCCACCTCCATCTCACCACATTCCTGCCCCATGCATACCTGATACACACAGAGATAAACACAATTCTAAAACACTCGCAGCCCGCAGGCAGGAGCTCTTTGCCGTCGTTTTCAGCCAGTGGAGAGGCAAATGTCCTTCTCCCCCGTCTGCTCTTTGCTGTTCGGCCAGCGTCTCCTGGACACAAGGCTTACTGGAGAAGAATACTTGGTGCCCCAGATCGGGAAGGGGCACACACTGGTTACGGGAGGAGACTGAGGACCACATTCAGGAGTGAAAGCATGATTTTGGGTGAGTTTGGCACAAGCTAGAACAACTTGTTATGCTTCTCCAGAGAAACCTGGTTTCTGGTTAAAACTCGCCAGTGTAACGGCCGTATATGTGGGAGGGAGACAGTCCATTCACAAAGTCAGTCTCAGTGACCCTGTTCATGCCAGCGGGTCAGCGAGCAGAACTGCAACATGCACCTCAGTGACTGGATGTGCAATTGGAGTATAACAGGTAAGTACAATAAACAGGTTTGGGACTAGATTGCTGTTGCATCCACAAGACTGAGTTGGCTTTCGTGTTTTTTGCCTTAGATCTCACAAATGAAACAATAAATAAAGAATAGAAAAATAAGGTTTCCATCTTTACGCCGGAATTATTCTGAGCCTGATTGATGTTTTCCGCCTATAGCCAAGCTCTGGGTTCGAGCAGGTTGCCGTGGGACAGCTGCAGAATGAAACTGTGCTTCGGCAGCCAGCCAAGGTCACTTTCATGTGCAAAAAACAGGAGTAAGGCTTCACGCTGCTGATCTGTGCAGGATCACAGCTTATAGATAGATATCTGACTATTTCTACCGCAGGAACAGCGCGCACCTTTGGAGGCTTGCTCTTTCATATCATGCTGTCCGTGTAGTGTTTCTGTCTGCCTATCGCTCTCTATCCTCGTGCCTTAGCCCTTCATAAGATGCCAGCACTGCTATCCGGGGCTGTTTTATCCACCTTTAGTGTGGCCCCCTTGGTGCTGTATGTGGTCGAGCGCGCACACTTCAGTCCTGGCAAGCCGTGTTGTTGCAAAACGTGCCCAGACAGATCTGCCTCCCTCTCTGCCCCCTCACACACCACCTACCCCCCCCCAGCCCCATCTGCTCCAACGCTACCACCCCTGGAGCAAGCCAGCAGTAAATGCTGAGGCTGGCGGGGGCATCGACTCGCATGTGCAGGCGGCTGAGCGTCTGCAGCGCAGTCCAGGTGTGAGAAGCCACGTGCCCCCCCCTCTCTGCAGCTCAGACACTGCCCTTTCTCTCACTTCAGCCTTGGCAGTCTGAGTCTGCAATCTGTATGCCTTCTGTTTGGTGTTTGTCCAGGTAGCATACATTTACGCATCCTCTATCTGGCCTGTTTGTACTTATGCTACACTGAGTTTCTGTTCATTTTCTGTGTGTGTGTGTGTGTGTGTGTGTGTGTGTGTGTAGGTCAAATAGAGAATATATTATGGAGACCAAATGTCCCCACAATGTGATAAAAACCTGTTATTTGACGTTGTGTGGACCCTTTTTTCCTGTCCACACATAGGGAAAATAATTTTATAAAAGCTGTGACTGCAATCAAAAAAGAAAAATGTCAAAAAAGTCTTGCATTTTGTTTGTTCACTTATGGTTAAGGTTAGGGCTGGGTATGGTTTAAGGTTGTCATTGTTGGGATTAGGGTTTCGTCCATAGAAATAAATAGATTGTCCCCACAAAGATATGAAAGTGATTTACTTTACTGTTGACACACCACAGCATAACAACAAAGAATGTGTCCTCTACATTTATCCCATATGTGACATAGCAGTTGACAGCTATTATTCAGCACATAGAGAACAGTACCTTGCTGGTGAAAAAATCAAACCAGCAACCTTGCAATCACAAGCATACTTGCCTATCCATTAGGCTACCACTCCCCCAAATGTGAATGCACACATGTGTGTGCATGTGTGTATGTGTGTGTACATTCTCGTTTGCATGTTCTCTCCTGAGTATTTGAGGGCATGCTTTCTAGTTCTGCGTTTTATAAGTGTGTTTGTGTGTGTCTCTGTATGTGCATGAGTGTGGTCTGTCTCATTACTGCATTTAGCCTGTCTTTGTACAGTGTGCATCCTCTGTCTCTGATGTGTGCAATCGGTATCTGTGATATATGTGTGAGTTTATGACTTGTGTCTATGATGTGTCACCTGTATTTGTGATGTGTATGTATGTGTGTGTTCTGTCTATGTGCTGTTGTGTGTGTGTCTGTGTGTTCTATGTGCTGTTGTGTGTGTGTGTTCTGTTTATGTGCTGTTGTATGTCTGTGTGCTGTTGTTTGTGTGTGTGTGTGTGTGTGTATCTGTGTGTTCTATGTGCTGTTGTATGTGTGTGTGCGTGTTCTGTCTATGTGCTGTTGTTTGTGTGTGTGTGTGTGTGTGTGTGTGTATGTTCTGTCTGTGTGCTGTTGTATGTTTCTGTGTGTTCTATGTGCTGTTGTATGTGTGTGTGCGTGTTCTGTCTATGTGCTGTTGTTTGTGCTCCCCACTGTTTTATGTGCTTTGCTCCCACACTCTATGATGGAGGGATAAAAGAGAAAATGCCTGTTAATGATTATTTATGGTCCCTGAATCTGCCACTCTTCAGTTCACTGACAGGGACCCTTATTGTGGATCAAACAACCCAAATTACACCAGCAGCATCTCTCACAGAATCGCTCACAGAGCATCGGTAAACCTGCAAGGTCACCTGTCCACTTCTCTGCTAAATGAATGCGACACAAAATCCACGGCAGCACATGCAGGTGTAATACCCTTTGTTTGCACCTAGTCACCTGTAGTATCCTGTTACGTCTACTGAGCTGCTAATATCTGTTTTTGTAGTCCATCTGAAGAAGTCTTTTTGAAAAAATACAGTTCAACAAGCAGTTTGGTCTAAGAACTATTTCAGAATATATTTATCTTTGCAACCTGTACATAATTCATAGCAATAAAAAGTTAAAAGTAAATGTTTAGCATTAATTGAGCAGATGTTTGCATCATACGGTAGGATGTGCATTGATTAATCTGACAAGTGGCAAAACAATGGAAGCTCTGAATTCTGACTTACTCTCTAATGCTTGAGGGAGCTGGCATTCACTTATAGCAAGTTTTCTCATGTACGCGTCTCCTTCTGTCTAGTATTTGATCCGTATGCATTTCTGCAGGGCAGTGGGATTTTAAAAACTCTCCAACCCAGATATAAATCATCAAATTCATATCCAGAGAGTGGGTCATTGCTGTATGGATGCTAACAATGCTATTTGTTTTGTAATGTGTGTCTATCATATACTTTAGTATTGTGTGTTACAGAATTATCACAATCATTACAGTCTATGAATGAATTTTTGTGCGTGGGCCGCGTGCGAGACACAGGAAGAAAGAATCCTTCTGCCAGTCAAAAATTATGACCTTGAGCTAAATCACTTTTTCTGTCAATGGTTCTGCACCGCATGATGGCAGGGAGAGGGAGTCTCTCTTCAGGGAACTGTATGTATATTTTTCCACTGAAGAAAAAGGCCGCTATTCCTTCGCGTTTGACAGCACTGATGACACATCGCTCTTTGTAGCTTCAAAGGTAAGGGCCAGAAGAGGGTGATGTAGAGGGAGGTAGGCAAGGAGGAGTCAGGAGGAGAGAGAGCATCTCCGTCCCATCTCAGCATCAACTCAAAAGGCCGAGAAACACAGAAGAACTGTGGCACAGAGCCTTGATGTCAGTGACTCTAGTGCAGAGTTGTCCCCTGTTGTAGGGAGGCCAGTTTTACACCAGCTTGGAGTTGTGGGTGCTGTGCTGGAAAAGGGAGCAACCGGGAGCAAAAAGGTCTTATTTCCAAATCTCATAGGGGCTGTCCTCATCTGTATACCCTCGATAAAGTGTTGCATTCATAGGGGGGTGACCAGCTGTGTAATATGGTACAGTTTAAAATAAATAACTTAATAAGACTGGCAAGCAAAAGTCATTTTGGGTAAAAGTGTTTTCCAAGTTAGATTAACATCCCACACCGCCATCCCTGCAGCTTCGTCCCCTTTGCTCATCTTCAATTCAATTCAATTCAATTCAGTTTTATATAGCACCTTTCAAAACAGAGTTGTCCCAGGGTGTTTTACATGGGTGTGCTGGGATACATTACCATATGCAAAAATCTTCTCTACCAGAGGGCTGGAGATTTGCTTCACTTGTGTCAGTACAGTTGCCAAGGCTGCGTTCTGGAACTGTGTCCCATTCAAATGTTGGTTGTCTGCTGCTCAGTGTTTACCCATTCTGGAAGCCATGCTTGTCCATCCCTGTCACTGGGGCCAGTCTGCTTGTGAGTTCAGATAATCTTCATTATGTGTCTGCGTGACGGCCTCACATTCTTCATCCATCCATCATGGCTTTGCTTCCTTGCTTCTGTTCCTCTCAGCATGCAAATTCAGCCAGGGGCCTGAAGGAGCATAAAAAGCCTTTGCAGTGGCTTGTTTTCTTCCCCCTTCCCCATCTCCCATCTCTGCTCTTTTTCTGATGGCCTTTTCCTCCCCCATGCCCCACACCAAAATCCCCCCAGTGCCTCAAAGCAAACCCCTTTTTAGAGTAGCTTCAGAGTTGCTAATCTGAGTCAGAACACTCCAGCTGAAGGCCCCATCTTATCCTTCATAAAATAGTAAAAGCCTCTCTTAGCTTTGCATTAATAGTTTGATTAATATTTATGAAACAGACTAGCACTAGGTTAAAGTAACTTTCTTGCGATCTTCTTGCCTTGCTTAATGCATTTATCATTTGATAAATCAAGTTGGCTCATGTCGCATTGCCACAAACATGCACTTTTTTGTGTACAGACAACGCAGGTGGGGGGTCCTTAGAAATCACACTTCTCTCTTCTGCCTTCCCACCCTCTAGGCCCTTGTTAGCCCCATGATCAAAATGCCAGCCCAGCTGAGCATCACACGCCTGTTGACAGCAGGTGTGACGGGATCCAATGAGTATCTCCTGAGTTGGGGATGTACGAATTAGGAGGTTTATTGTGTGAACCCAGCCCAGGTCAATGGTATCATGCGAATAATTAGTGCTGACGTCTCCTCATTTGGCCTCTGATTTAGGACTGCAACAGGCAGCTTGGTCACACTAGGAGTGCAATTCAGCTGTCATACATGTTACTCATTTCACATCTTATGATGACCTTATGATGAAATACAGCATAAGTGCAGGAATGTCTTACCCTGCTCTGGCTGGGAATGCCACATTTAATGAGGCCAGTGGACACAAGTTCTTCTCCGTGGGGCTGGTCAACAGACAATATGCTCACCCTCATGCTCATACTACAAAGTCATTAGCAGTGTCACTGTGGCTTTGGAGAACGTAGACCTTTGTGGGCAAGGAAATTCTCTCAATGTCTGCCAATGTGTCACCGTTATATCCATGCAAACCTTGCAGATTAATTTAATTAAGCTGATTGACCGACTTAGGGATAGTTGACCAGCTTATGGTAAGTTTTTGCATAATGGTTTGATGGTTGAGCAGGTCGTACCAGTATGACCAGCTTGTGTCCCACCCAAATAAACCATTAAAAAGTAGTAACAGCTAGAACATGACCATCTTTAGACCAGGTAAAACCAGCTGAAACTAGAGAAAACCAGCAAAAAAGCAGCTACCAGCGGAGGAAAACTCTGCATAATTTTTCCCCATGTGAAGTGACTTGCGGCCCTGCATACATCTCTCACCCAGCGGGATTAATGAGCGTAAGGGAACGCCTCGCTATGTGAACACAGCATCAGGTTCTCCTGTAACATGGAAATAATTCTGTTTGCTGTTAGGCTAAAGTTGAATGTCTGTTGAGCTGTGCTAGTGCAAACACAGATATGAGACTTTTCTCATGAAGGTGACTGCAGAGCAGAAAGAAAGATAGGCTCCCAAAATAATTATCTAAGTTACTTTATGAAAAGTGTCAAACCTAATGAATAATATCTAGGCACATCCAAGCATATTCAAAGAGAATGTGTAAGCACAGTTGATTGTCAATAGTAGCTATACCAAATTCAATCCCTTCCTGCACAGATGGTGCTTAAAGCAGAGTGACATCACCAGGAGACTGCTTTTGTCCTGGGAAAATGGTTTGCTGGAGATTCACAGAGGGATTGGTTTTTTGTCTGCCCTATTGTTGTCGCACTAAGGTTTCAGTTTACAAAAAAATCAATTCTCCTTGAAACACAGCTGAGGAGAGTAAGGTCTGGAAAGGGGGTGGAGGGCTGATATGATAACAGGCCTGGGGGTAGAAATTGTTCCTCCGAGCCCAGTGTATATTGGTATGCTCCCAACAATCAGCAGCTCATCAAAAGAGGATATGAATGATATCATCCTTTTAATTGTTAATGCACTGTACACTCACATTATCCCCATGTCACACGAATCACACTAGTTAATGACACTTACGGCTGTGCTGCTTTGAATGTAGAATGGGACGACGTTCAATTTACGAAGCACTGCACATTCTGAAATGTTGTTTCAGATAGTTTGAAATGCCTGTACCAGCTGCTGTGATTTTATGGTATTTGCAGTGCATACCTGAACCAAGTCTGGCCAATAAAAGTCAAACTCCCAGGCTGTGCTCAAGCCTGTCCTGAGACGCACATGCTTAGCTAGGGCATTGATAATGAGCTCTTAACACTGTGCCAGGAAAGCTTTGGATGTGGGGCCAAGGAAGAGGCTGACCCAGAAGCTAGTTCCTGATGGTCATTGATAGGCGTCTGGTATGCACACCTGGCTCCACAGTTTTAACACTGATTGCCCCCAGGGAGAGGTAGGGAAGGGTGGGGTGAGGTAGGGAAGGGTGGGGTGAGGTAGGGAGGGGTGTGGTGGAGTGGGTCTGTAGTCAATTCTGTCCCAGGGGCATGAAAATAGATAGGAGGGGTGTGTGAGTGCCAAAGGGTGTGGAAAAAAGGCCTGATAAGGAGGAGTCTCCTAAACCTGAGTATAATCCGGAGGAGAGGCACGATGGCAAAATCCTAACCTACCATGACACACCTCCCAACCACCTTTAAGATGCAGTGCTGTATTTTTTGGAACTGGCAAATGTCATTCAAAAGCACAATTCATCACAGTGCCAAGAAGTGCCTTATACACATAGTACTGACATAGTAGTGACGTGACATGTGGACAATCTTCCACCAATGATATGACCTTAGAAGTATTCCTGGCGCATCTTAGGTATGACTTGATTAGGATTTCATTTGCTGTGTTTTACTTGTCATAATATAATAATAACAACAACAACAATAATAATAATAATCATTATTATTATTATTATTATTATTATAAACGAAACTACATACGGTACTGTAATATACCTCAAGCCGACAAATCGTTGAAGTCACACGTTTTCTTCAGCATCTTAGCTGAAGTTGTGCGTGCGTTTGTCATTACAAACCATTGTTTTTAACTCAAAATTTTTATATAAGCTCCATAGCAATCCATTCGTAAGTATGAGTCATCCATAAGTCGGACTTTCCTGTCCCAGGGACTGTCTGAAATGTGCCTAACAATGCTAATGTTTTCCTGCAGTGCAAAGCTGAATGTGTGTCACCTCTCCTAGCACCATTGGCCTAATAGATTTGTATCAGGCGATGCATGTTGATGAATATTTGCTTTAGTTTTGTGTCTGAGTGAGTCACACTCCCCTCGACAGCATACTGTCACTTCAGCTTAATGTCACAGCCCTACATCAGTGCCTTCCTTCGCTATAATTCCCAAAAATTTGACCTTGTCAGTGTTCATCTTGCCCCCCTGCCCCCCGGCCTGCACTTCAGTTGATACTTGTTTTATAACATATACCACTATAATCTGACACAGGACACGTGATACATTATGGTTTATAAGGACATAAGTACACTGTATTGGCCCTTTCCTAACCTCTTAGTGTGTATCTGAGTGCCCTGTGCATCGTTTCACAGTTTCTCACTCTTAGTCCTTATGTCCTCTTTGCATGCCGACAGGTTTTCTCCACCCATCTCTCGCATACGCGTTCGGGAAATTTCTCCTACGCTCTTAGTCCCTCCCTCCTCCCCCTTGTTCAGATTTTGATCGAGCCAGGCAGTGTCCCAGCAGACATCCGCCTCAAGGTTGAGTATCCAATTTTGCCTTCACGAGCATGCTGGGGTAATCCCATAGCACAAGGGTGGGTGACCTTCACAGTCCGGAGCTGTGGCCTGCTGCTGCATATCAGCGGGGGAAAGGCCCATAAGCTAATGGGGCAAGACATCATCATTAGGGGTTCAAAGGAGATCTTTCTTCATAGGAAATAGGTAAACCTCAACCATCCTTAGGGTCATCGGTCAAAAAACGTTGTTCACCTTATTCTAATTGTAAGCTTTGATAGGCGATACTTTAAGGCAAAATAGGCAAAAGGGACCAACAGAAGCACAGCTCTTTAGCTGTTTGTCTATTTCATATTTTTACCTGCAGGTTGAAGCTGTAGTCAGATCCTTGTAGCCCAGTGTCATTAACTGGAATATTATTGATTGTGTCAAACATAACGTTGACTGGTTCTGTTTATTGAACTTTTTCTCTATGTTTCTCTATGATTATGAGTATAAATTATTTGGCAGTGAAGAAGCTGATAGTGAAAATGTTCAGGAAGACATCTGTCCTTAACAACTGACCAATTCCATAATAAAACAACAATACTTTATTCATCAGGTCAGGTCAGATTGGGGAGCATGCACTGGTACAGTGCATCACTGCACCTAACACACAACAAATGATGTCATATCCAGTCCCACCCTCATGGTCGTTTCCTTAGCCTGATTCAGCTGCTTGGGTCCTCAGCAATGAGGATGCTGCAAGCCAGATCACCCTCAGAGAATCACGGCATCCTGCTGAGGATGACCCTAGCAAGGACTTGCCCAGCACTGAGAGCAATATTACTCCCTTGTAGTTGCTGTAATCCACCCTTCCCTTTTCAGATAGGTCTCTTTTCCAGTCAGTTGGGATGACGCTCATCTTCCAAATGGAAGCAAAGATTGCTTGCAATGTCAGGAGGACAGCCTTACCACCAGGACTTCACCCTGTTTACCACAGATCCCTGCAGCCTTCCCTACCCTCAGCTGGTTCACCACCTGTGCAATTTCAGTTAGACTGGGTGGTTCATTGCTAATTGAGGATCAGCCCCAACAACTGTGGACTCAGGGATGTCCAACATCTTAGCCGGAGGATCAGCTTTAAACAGCTGCTCAAAATAGCTAGCCCAGCGGGTCACAACTGCAGGGTCATCCATAAGGATCGTTCCATCATCCGTCCCTTGACTGCGGCTGTGCTAGGAACAGATCTGGACGTGGGTCACTGGACCATAGATGGTATGTCAATTGCTCACAAATTCCTCTGCCAAACAGCACCTTATCTGCCCTCAGAGCCCTCGCGGGCATTCATCTCAGTTCCTGGTACAGAGTGGAGTTGCCATCAAGCTGTATGCCACAACTCCTCTTGATAATATCCAGGGTGTCCTGTGAGATGATACACCTCCTTCTTGGAACACTAGCACAACCTGCAGCAACCTTCAGGGTCATGTCATTAGAATTGGCAGTCACATCCAAATCCGCAAGTTCCTCACACATACTGTGTGCAAACTTATTAGAAACAACTGGCCAGGTCCAGCCTCATTCTCCTAGTAGGTGGTGGCCTACTGGCCTGTGCTGAATCTTCAGAGCAACAACAAGTCTGTGGTCAGAATTCACAAACTGGGCACTTCTGTAGACCCTGCAGTTTTGTAGGAGCCTCCAGCATCTGCTCACGAGGATGTGATCGAGCTCCTTCGCCACACCACCAGTATTAGAGTACTGAGTCCAACGATGTGGCTCAGGGTGCTGGAACCAGGATCCAGTGACCCACAGCCCCTGACCTTTTGCAAAGTCAAAGAACATGGACCCACTTTCACCACAGTTGCCAGACCTATGTGGATTGTAGCCAGCCCAGTTAGTACCAGAGGTCGCAAATCACCCATGAGCAAACAAGTGTCCAGTGTTAATTCTGGCAACTGTTGGCTACCGTGATCTAGGTTGTCTGCCCAGAGACAGTAATTTCATTCTTTCTTTACTCATCATAGCGTAACGAGATTTCACCATAATTTTCATTGGCAAACATTTTTTCATTTAAGTTGTTGTTACAATTTAGTCATGAAATAGAAGGTCATCAATGAATACTTATCGTCAAAATTTTTCGTTGAGAACTTTAGCACTGTGAGTGTCACTTTGTGGGCACCCATCAACAATCAAGCAAAGTTATCACTTACTGGGGTTGGAGCAAACACTGAGACAACAGACAAGACACCCAGGGAGTGAGCGCCTTAGCTTGAGTCTCATAATACGCTCATTGAAAGGAGTCACATCAGACACCATTGGGAGGAGCCAGTCCATCACAGCAACAGCTCCTCCCTGAGTATGGCAACCATCAGGGCGACTAGACCTACTGACAAAGATCTGGCCACTCCCTGGTCGGCATACCACAGAGACAGTGCCGCCATTGAAATATGGAGTTTATGAAGCTCCTCCGAAAGAGACGTTTCACATGCCTACCCAGATAAGCAACCACCTTGTGGCACCCAGGGAGCTCGAGGTTAAGCCTACCTAATTTGCTAATTTCCATGATCCATCTCTTTCCATGTAACCAGCCGTCGC
>JAODKM010000037.1:3852320-3864623 GCA_026780845.1 Petrocephalus sullivani | reverse complement strand
CTCGGGATCCCCCCAGAAGAGCTGGACGAAGTGGCCGGGGAGAGGGAGGTCTGGGCCTCCCTGCTTAGGCTGCTGCCCCCGCGACCTGACCTGGAACAGCGGTAGGAGATGGATGGATGGATGGATGGATCATGGTTTTCATGGACAAGATATCAACATGCAACTGTGACTGGAAAGGTACTTGAATGATTTGATGCCAAGTACAAAATTACTGGGATGAGGATCAGCACCTCCAAATCTGAAGCTCTGCTACATTTTAAGAAAACTGTAAATTGCTGTTGGCGGAGGGTGGAGAGTCTGCTCTTAGTTAAGGTGTGATCTAGTTCTCAAAAGATGGCATCAGAGAAACGTGAGATTTACAGGTGAATCAGTTTGGTGAGTGCAGTTTTTAGGTCTTTTGGAGAAAGATCATGGTGGTGAAGTGGGAGTGAAATCATCAGAGAAGGCTTGCAGTCAACCTGTGTTCCTGTCATCACCTGTGGTATTGTCCTGTGGGTAATGACTGAAAGAACAAGCTTGTGAGTACAAGCGGCCAAAACGAGCTTTCTCTGCAGAATCCCTCCACTGTTGCTGGACTCACTCCCCATGACAGAGTGAGAGGATTAGAGATCTGAAGTGACCTGAAATTGAGATGAGTTGGGAGTCAGCTAGGAGTTCAGGCATCTTATAAAGAAGCTACCTGGATGGGTCCCTGGGGTAACTGCATCACCTGCAGCCCCAAATCATCTATAGGGCCAAATGAAGTGAGGATAACTGCATCACCTGCAGCCCCAAATCATCTAACAAGCCTCAGAACAGCGCTCTGCTCATCAAGCTCCCTTTGTTTAAAGAGTCTCAGAGGTTCCTATTTTTAAAAAGCTGATGTGGTGAGCAGGCCCACATGTCCTTTTGCCACCAGTACTCCTTGTCTTTTATGGCTGACAGACTTTGTTCGGTCTCTCTCCCTCATCCTGTTCGGAATATCCATTCTGCAACAGACATGCACAGGGGTACAGTATGCGTGCATCCCACAGGGAATGATGGTGGAGAATAAAGCCAAATTCCTCCTAAGTGTGAATTTCGGTTATTCCATGCTTTTTATTTCTCCAATTTGGTTTAGTATCACACACTTCTGTCTGCCCTCATGTAGCTTTGTTTGATGTAAAGTATCGTCTGTATATTTGAATTGCTTTTTCCCATTAAAATGTTCAAAGTGAACGTCTCACAAAAATATGTTCTGAGCAGAGCAGAAGGGTGTGTTTAGTTATGCAGCAAAAGTAAAATCAGCAGAATTTTCTCACGTTGCCATTGCGAGATCTCTCCAATTTCAAGTCTTTCTTTTTTAACTTTTCAAAGAAGTTAAAGAAAAGGCATTGAGATTGGGACCCTCTTCCCGTTGATGTTGTGACTGATGTGTTACATTTTCTCAAATTGCTGTGCCGTCTGCCGTCACGTTTTCTGCGAAACGATCTGGCCCATGTTTATCTTGGCTGGGTTTCCGGGGAGGGGGGCGCGGTGGGGGTCAGCAGATATAGACATTATTACATTTACCAAGGGACAGGAAACAATCCCAGGGAGGGTGCAGGGAGTACAGCAGGAGAAAGAGAGGTGGAATTTGCACAACAAGGCTGTAGCAGCTGGACAATGTGTTTGTGCCTGAGTGTATCTGCTGGTGAGAGAGGAGGGGAGACAGACTGAGGGAGTGAACCGCTAGAAGATGAACATTAATAAGACTGAGGAAAGGAAGAGGAAGGGGTCTCAAGGAAGACGTGCGGAAAATTCTTTATTTAGATTGTGAATGAGAAAAGTTCACTGCTGAGATTGAAAATATGTGCTTTGGTCACGCTGACCACACGTCATCCTGAAAGAGGGTAATTAGAGACTAGGATGGATGCTCACAGAGTGGGTGTATGTGGAGGAGAGGATATATAAATGTGGGCCCATATAGCCGCCAAGTTGAGAGGACGCTACGATATCGGAGACTGGGGTGTTGGAAGCGAGACAGTCTGTGTCTCGTACTCTCAGAGGAAAGGATCACATAGAGGCGGCTCAGAGTCCCAGCCGGCAGCACTTACACAGGGTGAGTACTAATGCAGTGAGGTGGCTGGCAGTGGCAGGAGAGAAACTGCATGGTGTTTGGAGCTGGAATGCAGATGCTCAGCTGGCATTCCACCTGACAGCACACACTGTGCTGTTAGTCCACAATTACGGGGCTTTCAGAAGTGCCTTAGCCTCGGAGTTAAGTAGGTGATAAGGGGGGATAAGCTTTTTCTCGTTCTTATTTCACCCATCTGTCCTGGGTCTGCCACTTTGGTCGTCGTCAGAGGTGTAAGGGGTGATGGCAGGGGCAGTCCATATTTACTAATAAGTTAAGCTTTATATTTAGTATTTTATATGTACATGGAAAGAATTTTGGGTAACACTGTACTTTAGTGGGCACAAATAATGTACTCTTACTTCATGTTTTAATTCCATGGAAGCTAGGTGTAGGTTATGTAGTGATCCCATGTTCGTTCATCATTAATCAGTCATAGCGGTTCGTGTATCTCATGCAGGAACTATATTATTTTATGATTTGTACTTGAGTAGTAACTGAGTTTGTTGTGCCACCTGGAGTAAAGTGTCGCTGAATTTTGCTTGTTTACATCCTACAAAAACAAGCAAAAAAACAGGCCCAAAGGAGGTGATAATCCTGTACCTCTTGTTACCATTTTTCTGCAGTCAGTCAACTACCCAAACTTTTAGTCTAATTTGAAAAGACAAGCTCCTGTCATTTTGGAATGAGTGGCTTTTGTCTAAACGAAAAAAAAAATGGTTTAGGCTGGGGTTGTGGTTGCTGGGCTAAATTCCATTTTGTTTTTTGCTGTTCTATGGCTCTCGCGAGGGACAGTTATTACAGCTGTTGTTTATGGCTCAAAAGGCGTGTAATCACTAGGAGGATAAACGTCCCTGGCTTTTTTGTAATATTTTTACTAGTTTGCTGGCTCTCATTTTCTGAGGCTCGTCAGCATCGCTCAAATGGGACGGCCTTAATTAAAAGTTAATAAATAAAGGCAATTCGATATTCCTTTGAAAGGCTGGAAACTTTTAAAAAATTCTGTCCAAGTAAAGCTCCCAGATCACAGTGGTCACAATGTGGCTGGTCGGGTCCGGCTTCCTTGCTTAGCCCCAGTACGTTACGAAGCATTTTATCTTTTGTCATTAATTTGGGGAGAGTACCTGCTGAATGAGACATAAAAGCAGCAACGTGGCTGCCCGGAGTCGTCGCCAACCAGATGCATGTCTGTAACGAAACAGGCTGTCACCCTGTGATCACTCTCGCAGCAGGGGAGGTGCCCGCTTAGCATCCCTCTGCTGATTCACAGATAGCCATTCTTGGCCACTCCCTCGATCACAGCCCACTTTACCCATCGGAAACGGGGCTGGTTCCTGGCTATTGCAATAACTTCATGCACTTACTGTATTCTTCCTTCCGTCTTCTATTGTTTTTTTCTTATCGGTAAAAGTCATTTATTCATCAGGAAAGCGAGTTTTCAGAGTTAGTGTCCAGTGCCTTTAGAGCAGATGGAGGTTGGAGTCTTGTTGCTTAAAGGTCCAACAGCTTGTGCTGCTCATAGGATTCTAACTGGCGAATTGTCACCAATCATGTACACACCCTCCTTATTATTATATTGTCATTTTACCATATTAAATTATTTTATTTTATATACATAGTGCTCACAGAAATTCTTTTTGGTATTTGTTGTTGGTTTTATAACAAAAATCATCGAAAAGCAGTCTCATTGTGTGCTTTTCAAATAATGACACATATAATTAATAACACAAAACCAAATATTGGTGTTTAATATCCCTTTAAGAGCTGATGACTACAATAGTAATCAATGGAGTCAGTGGAAATTATGACACTTAATAAAAAGCAAGATATTTGCAGGTATCTTAAACATTGCCTGTCCTGTTTGCATACCTATCTGCTGTTCATTTCTATGGGGGAAATCCTATTCCCAATCATGACACCCTTAACCCTCACCCAGCTCTAGCCTTAAGTTCTCCCCAAGCGAGCTTGATGGGCCGAATGGCCTCCTCTCCTTTGTATAATTCTTATGTTCTTAACCAGTAGTGGCCAAACAAAATACAAGACTTTTGGCATTTTTACTTCTTTGAATGCATTCACAGATTTTTATAAAATGAAGTGTGAGGTAGTGAGGTCCGAAAAAATTACCTCACTAGTCACGCTTTTTGAGGATTTGCTGTACAGTACTTGTGAGGTCCTTTGGTTGCAGTCTTTGTCCAAAAACAAAGATATCATGCCTAGAAGGAAGGAAGGCCAATATGTTCACTTTCCTCCAAAACGTCCACACCCCTCGACTGTTTCTCATTTCACGCCCTTAATCTGTAAATTTTGTGCGGCCTCGGGATCACATTTTTCTGGACCGGTACAGTATTTTCAAATCACATTATATCAAAGCATACATCACAGCAGGAACATTTTAATTTTCTTCCCAAAACAGCAATTGTTGCAATACCCGCAGCAATGCGGTCTGATGAGAAGAGATGTTATTTCAAACATATCAGACAGACAGCCAAACATTCACTATGTGCTTGGGTGACGCCTGCTTCAGTTCTCGCAGTCTGATTGGCTGATAGTTGGTCTTCCTCCTCTTCCTCTTCAGATGGACCCTGTGCAGAAGGCTGTGATCAGCCACACCTTCGGAATGCCATTGATGAAGGCTAAGCGACCGGTCATCTCCTGTAATGTGTGCCAAATCCGCTTCAACTCAGAGGTGAGCAGAAGAGACTCTCCCTTCTTGTGTACTTTTGTACACAGGTATCTTTTATATCATTTTATTGCTACTTAAGAAATAAGGAATAAAACAACACAGCCGTCACCCTTCATGCTGTGCTCTACCTCTGATTGCGGGGCTGCAGTCCAGCGAAAGCCTGGGCTCTGACCCAAAGGTCGCCTTGCCAGAGAGCGTATAAAATCCTGGGAGTGTCCAGTTGCTATTTTTACCAGCCTGAATTAAAATCTGGGCTGGGGTGTGGCTGATGCAATGCAAAGCTGTAATTTTGTTCCTTGTCATGTGCAGAGCTGAGCTTCCATGTCAGGAGGAGGTCGGGAATGAAAGACAGACAAAGAAGGACCATGACTAGTAACAGCCATGGTCCCAGTCATTAGAGTAACATGTTAGTCCACCTGGTGCACCCCTGGGGGCTACTCAAAGGAACCTGTTGGTGATGTTCTGCAGCCAGACATTCTTACGTGCTGGATCTCCTCCAGTTTTATCTGGTTAACTTCTTAGGTGAACCTTGACTAGATTTATCCAAAACAGTCATTAGGTCCAGTGTGTAGAAAACATTCAGAAAATGCAGCTCAGTTAAGCTTGAACATTCTCCTTAGTCTTTACCTACAAAAGAAAAGCACAAAAGGAAAAGCCAAAAATTCTTTGACAGGCGTATGTTTTCTGTCTAGGTTAAAATAAAGACTACATAGAAAAATAAAATAAATAAAAATTGCGTTTGTCCGAAGCTAGAGAGGTCCTGTCGAAAAACACATACACAAGTTTGATACACAGGGATATGAAAGACGCCTGTGTGTGTGTTTACTAATAGTATTTAGTGGACTCTTTTATTTTATGTGACACACAACTAAGAACATGGGGTCAGATGCAATTGGGGGTGAAATATCTCTGCAAGCCACAGGATCTGAGCCAGCAACCTTCAGATCACAGGCACAGAGGTTTTACCCAAAGATCCACACACTATGTTTCCTGGCTCAGCCCAGGCAGGCAGTGGGGAGGATGCCCACTGACGTACAGAGCCAAAGAGTATCTCTGATCACTGCCACATGCCAGCAATGCAGCACTAAGAGTTCTGCCACCCAGCCTAAGTCAGAGATATCCGCTTCAGGCATGATGGATCTGCAAACTATCTCAGCATCTTTGCCTTGTGATGCTCCATGTCTGTGTATTAAATTTCCCCTTGTACAGTCATGGCCAACAGTTGAGAATGACACAAAAAATTAGTTTTCTCAGTGTTTGTTGCTTCACTTTTCACAATGACAATTTGCATATACTCCAGAATGTTATGAAGAGTGATCCGATCAGTTGCAATTAATTGCAAATCCCCTTGTTCAGTTGGGGTTCAATTGTTCAAACTGTTCTTCAAATTGCTGTGAAGAAGGCTTCAGGGGGCCCAAGAAAGTCCAGCAAGTGCCAGGACCGTCTCCTAATGGTGATTCAGCTGTGGGATTGGGGCACCACCAGTGCAGAGCTTGCTCAGGAATGGCAGCAGGCAGGTGTGAGACCAACTTCTCCCAAACATCCAGGAACAGTTTGGTGAGGAACAATGCCTTTCCAGCATCATGGAGCACCGTGCCATAAGGCAAAAGTGATGACTAAATTGCTCGGGGAACAAAACATCAAAATTTTTGGTCCATGGCTAGGAAACTCCCCAGACTTAAATCCCATTGAGAACTTGTGGTCAATCCTCAAGAGGCAGGTGGGCAAACAAAAACCTACAAATTCTGACAAACTAAAAGGATTGTGCAAGAATGAGTTGCCATTGGTTAGTATTTGGCCCAGAACTTGATTGACACCATGCCAGGGCGAACTGCAGAGGTCTTGAAAACAAAGGGCCAACACTGCAAATATTGACTCTTATATCTGCATAAACTTGATGTAACTGTCAATAAATGCCTTTGAAACGTATGAAATGCTTGTAATTGTACTTCAGTACACCACAGAAACATCTGACACAAAGATCTAAAAACATTGAAGCAGCATACTTTGTGAAAACCAATATTTGTGTCATTCTCAAAACTTTTGGCCATGACTGTACTTCCTGTTTTGAAGGTGGCATGGGGGCACAGTGGGTAGCACTGTTGAATCACACCTCTAGCACCAGGGCTTAAGTTTCCCCCATGGCTCCATGCGGGATTTTCTCCAGGTGTGTGCCCTGCGATGAGTTGGTGCCCCATTTTGGGTTGCTTCCTGCCTTGGATATGCTCCAGACCCCAGATCCCCAATGGGTGGATGGATGTTATTATTGTAAATTATTTATGACAATAAATAAATGAATTATGTATAATATTATATAATTAATAATCATGTATTAACATTACACAAGTGTATATATATATATATATATGTGTGTGTGTGTACATATTTTTATTACGTTGTGGGGACCCAGTGTCCTCACAGTGTGATAAAAACCAGTTATTTTCTACCTTTTGGGGAAATTTTTTTGGTCCCCATAAGGATAACCTCAATTTAATAAAAGTCTGTGTCTGCAATCAAAAAACTAAAAATGCCAAAAGTCTAATATTTTGTTTGGTTACTTATGGTTAAGGTTAGGACTGGGTAGGGGTTAAGGGTGTCATAGTTGGGATCAGGGTTATGCCCATAGGAATGGATGGAGTGTCCCCATAAAGATAGGAATACATGGTGTGTGTGTGTGTGTGTGTGTGTGTGTGCGTGAACAGTGTATGTTTTTGTTTTATTCTCCTATTATTTCTCTGACCTCAGAGAAAGCACCTTGGCAGCTGGAGGACATAGAGCTTCTATCCTGTGTTTGTTATGCCTTAGTTGCCACATACCACAATGCCAGGGTTTACCTAGAGCAGCAGGGTCACACACTGTCCTAAGGTAGTGGGCTGAGGCCTGAATAATGCTCTGATGTAGCCTTTTCTTATCATTAACTGATGTATACCTGAGAAGGTAACTGACCTTCTATCCCAACAGCAGTTTCAATACCTGTGGACAAACAGAAAGATCTCTGGTTTTTTAATACTGAGCCCTGCTCACATAGAGTCGTCTCAGCTACTGCTATCTTCCCTGTGGTCCACAATTAAAGAGCGAGCAGTGAAAATCCTGCATCCTGTCGTAATAAAGCAGCAATCTCTGTAAAGCCTCTTTAAAGCCCCTGAGACCCCCGACCTCACCTACCCACCTCTCTGAAGGGCAGCAGAATGGCTGCCTTGTGTACCCGATATCAGAGGCATCGCTAGAGCTGTTTTAGGGGTGCATTCCTCTCAAATAATCTCTAGCCCCACCTCCCAAAATAAATAGCACTACGTAGTTTAAACAGTGTGTTCTCATTCAATGTCATAAAAAAAGCCTTAACCCCCCCTTTTCATAAATCTCTAGTGATCTTCCTCTCCATAGTCATTTAGGCCCAAAAAATTAGCTTGTACCTTAGTCATCTGCCCAAAAAAATTACACATAATCTATTCTTGCCTGTAACAGTGATAACTGTGCATTTAATAGCTCTTGTTTTGGTGATATCCATCATGCAATGGTGGCATGCCGGCTGGTTATCATTATATCATTATACTATTATTATACAAACCATACCCCTTGTCATAATGCTCAGTACAAGGGTGGGAGGCTGTACGCTATTCCTGATTGAGCGGGGGGCGGGGAGCTTCCCGGCAGGATTGTGATCAATCGCTGCAAATGTTCCTTGTTTGCTTGCACAATAAATGGCTGCTGCTTTCTATCACCCCAGTAATCCAGTCTAGACCCTATTGCCCACAGCGCTCGCACAACACCTGCACTGCTGTTACATTCTACTCTTTTTTAACAACACTGAAGTAGCTTCAGTGCTGCTACTGCGATCCAACCCAAAGAAGATGCCCATTCCCCATGTCACATGGTTCTGTTCACCATGCAGACTAGAGCTATTCCCCAGGAAGGTTTTGCACAGGCATATTTGGTTTTTGCTAGGGTGGCTCTCATTGTTTTCAGTGTCAGGCGCTGCGTCATTTCAGCATGGCAGTGACTGTCTATACAGAACCTCACAGCACCTTATATACCTTATTTGCTGATCCTAACCCTAACCCTAATCCTAACCCTAACCCTAACCACTGGCCTTTCCTCCATGCTCTCGACAGAGCCAAGCAGAGGCCCATTACAAGGGAAACCGGCATGCAAGGAGAGTCAAGGGCATAGAAACATCTAAAAGCCAGCCCCAGGAGAAAGGCAGGACCGCCCCTCTTCCAACCACCTCCCCACCTCCATCAGGGCCCCTGCCTGCAGGCCCTGACAGCCCAAACCTCCCAGGTGAGCACCAGGACAGGAGACATTTTACAGAGTATTTTAAGCAGATCTCTTTCCCCAGGATCTACACGTCTCCATTTTGCTAATTCTGAGCTAGCTAATCATTTGTAACATAAAGAAACTCTATCAAACCTGCATTCATTTGCTTGTTTGCCTGAACATATAAAGCTTATTGTCAAACTAATTTGTATGAGTTGCACTCTGCGCAAAAAATATTCCTTCCACTCCAATATTCCTTTAATTTTTAATAGTTTTTGAGAAGCAAGAACTTCAAATTAAAATAAAAATGCAAGATCTGTTAAAGACCAAAGTCAGCTTTTTTATGTGCATTTCCAAGCAAGTGTTTCGCCTCATATTTGTGCGGGACATTTGGCCTTTACTTCTCGGCTTTTTGTCCATCACATTCCTTTGGCCTGTAGATGCTGGAATACAGATGGTTGAAGTTTATGAGTCAATCAACTAACTCTAATGAGAAGCAGGCCCCTCCATTGACAGGGAATCAGTGTGGGAACAGAGATGGACCCGGGCCAGTATGTCAGTATGGCTTCAGCCAGTACTCAGCATCCACTGAATAAACACTGGAAGAAAGTTAAGAGAGATCCATGCTACAGAACTAACAAATAATACCAGCAGAAAAAAAGAGCAGAGGTGGATAGTTCAGGTCCAGAAAGTAAAAATCCAGACCGAGATTTTGTTTCAACTATCCAGCTGAGTACTCTCTGACTGTGACTCTTTGTAATCAATTGGTTGGTTGAAATAAAATCTTGCTCTGGATTTTTACTTTCTGGATCTGGACTGTCCACCTCAGAAAAAGAGTTACTGTTTATAGCTGTTGCCTATTGGTGGCCTGAGATTAGGCTGTCTGAGAGGTGCCGTCCTGGGTTCTTCCCTGCATCAGATTAAAATACAGGCTAAGAAGTAGGAAGGGGTCTTGGTGGGGGGGTGGGAACCTTACACTGGTGCCGGCAGTCCTCAGGATGTGAACGAGATCCATGCCGGGTAAGTCGCTATAATAATAATACAGTACATAATAATAATAATAATAATAATAAAAGTAACCAGATATGGTAGTGTACCGTAGCTCGGGACGACAAATCGCCCAGTGCTTTCATGAGCACCCCAAAGTAGCACCCACGCTCATTATTACGAACCAGTGTACTTACCCCAAAATTTTTAATATAGTAGCCTTCATGGCAGTCTGTTTAAGTCAGACATTCTTAACCCAAGGACAGCCTGAACCTCTGAGGAGATATCTGAGAAACATCTATTATAGAATCTAAATCAATCAAATCAAAAGCACATGAGCGAATCATGAATCACCAATTTACCAGGTTCACTCTACTCAAACTCTATTTTTACCATATTTCCAGTGTCTTAAAATAGAGCAATAACTGAAAGCCTGCAGTGTGTATAAAAAGAACCTTCAATGGGAGGTGGAGGTGAGAATTAGCCTGCTTTGGTCTGAATGTGACATCATATAGAAGTGAAGGGACACCGTTTCCTGTCCAGATCGCTTCCCTTGAGACGGCTCCCACTACCACAGCCTCTACTCTCATGTTATTTGTTCTTATATTCAGTAAAGCTTTTTTTTGACATTTTCCTGTGTTTCCAAAACAAAACTCTGACTTGACATGTGTGAGATTCCAGCTGCTCTAGTTGGGGGAGATCGGCGCCTGTGTGTGTGTGTGTGTGTGTGTGTGTGTGGAGCGGGGAGGGGGGGATGCTTTGGCTCCAGGCCACCAAGCTTTGATTTTTGTGGGGGTGCTCGGCTATGCGTGTTGTAAGGCAGAGGCAGAGTGAGGTCTTCTTCTTTATGCAGGTCTGCGCAGTTCAGCTTTTGCCTGTAGCGTGTTTAATGTTTGCGGAACATTTGCGGATTTACTCACAATATTTTTGTAATACATCTGAGGCGAAACACTTGGGGCAGCACGCCAGTGCTGGGTGTGCCAGCTTTACACAGTCACTGCATAAACAATCCAAACAGTTGTAAGTGCACAAAACACAAAATGTTCTGTTTTACGTATTACATCTATATCTAGAATCTGCTCAATAAAACAATGCACGATGTGAGGTCTACATAAAATTGTATAACGTAAACCAGATATATTACTCGACACTAACAAACTGTTGTTCTATTCTGTGCTTTTAACATATTTGTGTTTGTCTGTGTAGCTTTACAAATGTTCAGCTTTATATATACAGGCTTTCACAACATTGGCTTTGTTGTGGTTGCTTGATTGATGGAGGCACTTAAATGGATAAAAAAATATTTAGAAATGTTCCAAATAAAACATGCTGTGACAGTAAGCTAAACATTTATTTATATAAGCTTCATTTCATTTTATGGATTATAGTGATGGATGGACATGGTGCTCAGTTCATTTAATAAAATTGTGAAATTTTATAGTTATCACACATCCAAGTATTAAACAGAGCTCCACCCTTCATCGTTAAAATTTTCTTGAGCTGAGGAACAAGTATTAGTAAGTACTTAGTGATGGATACGAAAATATGGGTGTATAACTTAAATGTGGGTATATAAATTGAGGCCCCTGGGCTTTCAAACCTTGTTTTAATAAACCAAACTCCCAATAAGGCGACTCTGATCTGCAGAGTTTGGCGGGGTAAGCTCCCTAATACATACTTCTGCTAAGACCTGAGGTCAGCATTCATGCTGTCCATTCATTCTTATCTTTAACTGCAAAAGGTACATTGATTGGACTCTCTAGATTTTAGTCTTTTACTTATTCTTTTCTTTATTGACGTTCCAGAAGTCTGGAACATTGATTATCATGTTATTCAAATAGGTTGGTAACCTTGAATCATTCAAATTGTCACAGAAAAATGTACAGCTCAATAAATATTTGATATTCTATTAAGCTGTCATTCAACAGTTCTGTGCAAAAGTCTTAGGCAGTCAAAGGAAATGTTAAAGGTTATTTATCTGGGTAGAAAGAATATATCTGCTCAGAAAAAAACATCAATTTGCAAACTACAGTGGTGGCCAAAATTATTAGAACACCTGACAGATCTGAAAATATTGACTTTTTTGCCTCCAAAACATGATTTTATTTCATAATGTTCATGAAATATGCAGATGGTTGTGCACAACAAATATCAGATGAAGTGAGACCTACTGTTTCTATCCACTTTTAACTTTAATATGTCGTAATATGTGGTAGTTAATATGAGGTATGTCCACCTTTTGCAGCAATTACAGCAGCACATCTCTCTGGCATAGTGTCAATATATTTCCTGAGAACTTCAA
>JAODKM010000037.1:3808319-3838265 GCA_026780845.1 Petrocephalus sullivani | reverse complement strand
TACACACTAAGCCCCCGTCCCCAGCCCGACCACCTCCGAAAGCACACTGTGAAAAGCTGAAGCTATGAAAGCAGCATCTCTATGAGACATATCCAGCTGGGGCAAAGCAAGCAGAGAACACATGACAGCAAAATGCCGACGCGTCCCTCTCTCTCCCTCTTTCCCAACCTCTGTACACCCCTAGAGACTCTCTGAGCGACGGACTGCCAGCTTGAGTTTATGCTGGATGGAAAAAGGTGCAATATACATTTTTCCTTGTTGGTTATCCATTCCTGCCTTTCCTCCCCTATTACACACTGTGACATGATTAAAGTCGCATATAATACAGACTGATCATGGTACCAAACCAATGCGTTCCTTTGCCAGCATACATACAAGACTACAGTTTGCTCTGTCCTGCATTCATCTCACTGGTTTGATGGACAGTCGCCCTGTTCAGTTCCAGCGTAACACAGAACCTTATGTTAATAGCATTTGCCATGATACACTTGTGCCCTGAGCCAGAGACCATATAGACATCTTCTTACACTGAGCCCTGTAAAATACGGGTTCCCAACATTCTCATGTCCAGGGACCAGTTTACATCACACAGAAATGGGAAGGGGGGGAGAATCCATCGAAACCCCCGGGACTGGTCAGTAGACCGGGAGTTGGGAACCCTTACAGTAAAACAGTCACAATGCATCCTGCATGACCCCGGGATCTTACACAATGCTAAATCTTCCCCGTGAGGCAGTATATCAGTCAGCTGTAAAATCTTTATATATTTTTAGATTGGATTCCAGTATTTAAGGGCAACAATAAAAAAAAAAAACTGGAGTTGTGCAATGCCATCTAACCACAGCCCCATGCACATTCCAGTAGCTTACCATACCGTGAGGGGCTAAGATCCTGACAGCGCGCGCGCGCGCGTGTGTGTGTGTGTGTGTGCGTGTGTGTGCACAGAACATGGGGAACTCAAGCACAGCTTCAGTGGACATTTTTCTTTTTCCCGTCTGGTGTAAGGCACGGCCACCACGCAGCGCACACGCAGCCAGCCCCTCCAAACTCCACTTCCAACCGCAATATAACACTGGCATGCGCCATCTCCTCATCTGTGTGACCCCCCCACCCCAAGCCGCCCCACCACCACACACTCACTGCCTTTCCTGTATCTTGGGGCCAACGAGCTGCACCGGGCTCAGGTTGCAGCACGCAGAGGTGCCCCAGTGATCTGCTCCCATCATGGCACTGCAGGCCCGCGGGCACAGGAGCTAGCGGGATGGTGCCTCTCCTAAAGAGTGTCCAGAAGGGATATGGAGACTTTCTGCAGGGAATCTGAGGAAACTCACAGACGACAAGACTTTGTGGCTTTTTCGAACTTCCTTTCTCAATTTGAGACCATGCAATGCATTTGTTGTCTTTTTTCTGTCTTTTATGACAACTATGTGATGTTATTTTGTTTGTCTTACTGAATTAGAACATCAAACAATGGCAAATAACTATCCATTTAAAAGCAAAACAAAAATTATATTTTCTTCTACTAAATGATGGGTCGGCAAGAGAGCTTTGGAACCGCAGAAGGGAATGGGGATATTTTGTATTGAAATATTCTTGATGTGTTGGGTGAATTAAGGAAATGACAAATGCTTTGCACTGAGCTTTTGACTCTGTAGCGAAACAGTGGCCTCAGCTGGTTGGTAACAGAAGAACTAGAGAATATGGCGTTTGACTGGAATTGCATATGGAGGAATTCCATAATATAAAAACATTTCCGATTAATTTATATGGTGACCGTCATGTTTATTGTAGCGTGAATCTACCCCAAATAGTACTTTTTTTCATTCGTGTAAGTAATAAAAATTGGGGGGTTTTTGTGCTTTGATTATGTGTTGCTTATAGTTCCGTTCGGTTCCCAGGGAGCAGTGGTCTCGCTGGGGTCGGGCTACAGAGGCTTAAGCCCTGAATTTTTATAGCAAAATCCCATATGTTTTTGTCACGTTTTGTTCTTTAAATGTATAATGTGATTTTGTTGACATGAAGCACCCAATTCAGAGCCATGATTGACGGAGAATTAATGTACTTTGAATGGTATAGACAGACAGAATTTTATATTTTTAAATCCTGACTGATGGAGAGGGTTCTGGGCTATGCCCTGGATCTCATACCCTACACTGCCCCTGCCAGTGGGCATTTCAAATGATGATTATAATGTAAATTATGATATTTCAAAAAGGCATGTGCTCAGTGGCCACTTCAATAGGTGCCCCCAGCTAGTCCTGAACAGGAGCTACGATTACCCCCAGAACCGCATTAAAAGCAAACAATCAGAGTGACAGGGACACTGTTGGGTTGGGGCCCAACATGATTTGCTTTTCATGGGGCCCAAAATTTGTAGTGCCTATTGCAGATGTTAACAAAACATCTTCCTAGAATTTAATAAAATTCCCCATGGCTATACGGCATTGATAATTTACAAAATGAACATAATTTTTGTTTTGAATTTAAGCAAAAATCTGTGTAAACTGATAAAATGGCAGCTTATTGTAATATAGTAACCCCCATGACCCTGATCAGAATAAGAAAAGATGGATTAATGATACCCGCTTACACAAAATGTTAAACAAGCTCACTAGGAGAAAGTGTTTTGTTTAAAATGCAGAGCAGCTAGTGAAATATATGGTTGTGATATTATGATATATGAAACTGCAGGCATTTCTACGTTATTGTGGTTTTAAAAACATTTTTTTTCTTCAGTTAATTATTTAAACAAGTGGTCACAGTGTATTTAAGTTATTACTCTAATGCCAGGAGTTACCCGTATGACGGTATTTCGATTGAGTCTAGAGATGTTTGCGAAGATATTACTTGTGCAATATAAAATAGCATTACTGCTGTTCATCCTATGCAGAAAAAAGCACAGTCCTTTTGCTGACTATTAAGTCCGTTTAAGAGGAGAGAAATTTGTAACCACTGAGCTTAATGAAATTCAGAGGTTTACTGAAATCTGCTTGTGAAAAAGGCATCATACTTTCAACACTGTATTTATTAGTCAATTGTCAAAACAGGGAGCCGATAAAGGCATGTGATAACTCCCTCATACGCCCTCCATAAAATACACGACTACTGTTATTTTAATGATGACAGGTCTCATTTTAATTCCCAGTTGTAGGCTTATGTCAGCCTCTAGCTGTATTCTGTCAGGATTAGTGGATGAAAATATTTGCAAATTTTACTCTGGGTAAGAGAAAATTGCCGTTAGCAATATTTATTCCTAATGAAACTGTCTTTTGGCAATATGTAGATCAAGCAAACAGACACATAGATGTTGATAAATTGGATAAATGCAAATTAAAGGGAAGAAACTTCAGAAAATAGTAATAACAGCAAGGTATATCAAAATGAAATGTCATGAGTTCCTCTTGCTAATTAAAAATAAACTATTTTGAAACTGATTTCTGGATGTCTTTGCAGAGTATCTTTTTGTTTCATAGTAATGTTTTTACATCCATCTTCAAACCGGATCTGGAACAAGGGAACAAGGGTGGAGTATAATGGATGTGATGTGAGTCCGTCACAGGACACAAACAGGAAACACACTTTCTCACATTACAGGTGACTCGGAGACACCCACTGCTATGCAGAATGAACATGCACACGCCACACACACAGGGCCAAGGTGGGATTCCAGCCCCCAGGCCATATAGGTGTCAGGCAACAGTGTTTTCCACTGAACTACCACACCATTTCATTTTATATTTACTTTATAATAGTAATAATAATAATAATAAATTGTGAATAACAGTGAACAGGCATGTATGTCTATTGCCTTTCCCAATTAATTTGTTAATATTATTTGTAATTAAATTGTTTCATTCTGATGTTAATTATGTTGTTTCAAATTATTTCCTTTTAGTGAAAAAAGAATATTAAAAACAAATAAACTAGCTGGACCAATCGGGTGGGTATCCCATGTGTCACAGCTCCGGCACTGTTGGTTTGGGTCCCACTGCTGACCCTCACTGGTGCTTGTTGTGATTTTTACAGTTTTCTCCAAGTATTCTGCTTTCTCCTACAGTCCAGTAACATGAGGCTGGATAAATACACTACCTGTCCAAAATGGTCACTATTAGAATTTAAATCAGCAAGTACTTAAAAGCCAATGTCTGAATCATTATTACAGCTCAGCAACATAATGCAACAATAAAGTGAAGTCAGCTGAGTACCTGACTCTACTGAATGGCCAGGTTATCCTATTAATGGATTTTTTGGCATGGGCATATTACAGGAGGAGAATGGTAAGATTCACTGGGCTCGAATTGTAGTTCAGGGAGAATGAGGAATGATTTTAACACATGAACTGGCGACCACGGAATCTTGACCTTAACCCTTTGAGATGTGCTGCAGAAGACTTTTCAGAGTGGTTCAATTCAACTATCACCAAGACAAGAGCTCAACGAGATATTAATGCAATTCTGGATGATGTTGAGATGTTGCACAAGCACATGGAAACAATGCACTGAGGAAAGTGCACAATAATCAAAACTGAAGGCGGTCGACCGAAATATTAAAGTGCGCAACTTTTTCTTTGGCCAGGAAGTGTATGCTACTAAATTACTTGCTGTATGACTATGAATGTGAGGCTTACCCTGGGCTGACCAAATATATTTCAGTCATTTTTAAACTATGATAATTATGTAGGATTTAATTCATTATATTTAATTGCATTATATATGACTATTTCCAGGACTGGCATAGTTATAAAGCTGAGAATTTCACCAGTTCATATGTTCATTCATAAATTACATATACTTCAAGACATTTTGCCTATAAGAAAGTTTGTGATTTCATCCATGTGCCATAAATAGTAACATACACTGCTCTGTAAAACTGGCAGCCCTGGGGAATCTGGAGTCATTCATCCTTGAAATGGACAGCTGGGCCCCATTTCAGGGGCGGCAGCCTTCTAAGGATGCAGTGAAAGAACGAATGCATGACAGTGACACGAGAAGGCTGTCCCATTTCGAAGGCTCCTTCCAGCGCATGGCTTACAAATGCATCCTTTTTTTTGCATCCGGCCTGGGCCTACCTATCCCAAGATTCATTGTGCAGATAATTTCGACTGCTGAAGGACAGGGCAAATCAAAAGCCATGCTGAGCACATCCTTCGAATGGTGCAGCCCCTGAATTGGGACACGGTTAAAGCTAAAGCTAGCTAAAGCTATCTCAGATGTTGTCATCCATTCCAACCTGCAGATTCTTCCCCGCAATAATCAATCCCACCTGTAGTTAATCGATCTGTCTACGGCTTCTCTGCAGTGCTCAGTTCTGGATTACCAGCTCAACAGCTGTGTCCTTCAAAGCACATGGTTTGTTTAAATTTCTGTATCCTGTGTCCTTCCAAGGTTCATGCAATGCATCTTGGGATCTTGGCAAAGGAATTCCGATGCAGCCTTAGAAGGATGCAGGCCCTGAATTTTGACACAGCCAGTCTCTGTGGTTTGGCTTCATGGATATTTAAAGAAATCCTGTACACCAGTACAGAGTATAATAAGGAGACAGCCGTGGACGGTCACTTTAACTATCAGTACGCAGATATCCAACAAGCCAAAAAAATATTCTTCCCAGACCATCTCCAAAGTAGTTGGAGTTGCAGCAGCAACTCACGGCATCGTCACCCCCTCCCTGCATGTCACCCTGTCCCATCTGGAGCCCCAGGGGGGCTACGCACGTCTCCTCTTTATTGACTTTCAACACCATCTTCCCTCACAGGTTGGTTTGCAAGCTGCTCACCCTGGGACTCTTGTTTCCCACCTGTACATGGATTAAAGACTTCCTGACTGACCGCACTCAAAGGGTCCGAGTGGGCCCGCACCTCTCCTCGGCCATCAGCATCAGCCCCGGCTCTCCTCAGGGCTATGTGCTGAGCCCCCTGCTCTTCATGCTGTACACACATGACCACCCCCGCCCACCACAGCAACACCCTCATCAAATTTGCAGATGACACCACTGTGGTGGGGCTCATATCTGGGGGGGGTGAATCCGCCTACAGGGACGAAGTGGAGCAGCTGACAGCATGGTGCACTGGCAGCAACCTGCTCCTGGACACAAATAAGACCAAGGAGCTCATTGTGCACTTCAGGAAAAGGAAAACGGGCATCAAACCACTCTACATCGGAGGGGACTGTGTGGAGAGGGTGTCAGACTTCCGCTTCCTGGGAGTCCACATCATGGACGACCTGTCCTGGGGTGTGAATACAGCTGAGCTGGCAAAGAAGGCTCAGCAGAGACTTTATTTCCTGAGAGTCCTCATGTTCCAACTGCTGCCATCAGGAAAAAGATATAGGAGCATCAAAACAAAGGCTAATAGGCTGAGAGACAGTCTCTACCCGGCTGCTATTAGGGCACTGAACTGCAGCCAAATCACCTCTGTTACAGAAGTGCAATAACACAGGCAAAAAATATATATATATATATTCAGCTGCATGAGATATTTTTGGTAAATCTTATGTTTTTTAGGATGCTGAATCCAAAAATGATCTCCATTTCCCTCCATCTCGTACAGTTTTTTTGCAAAACATGAGGAGTTTACATAAAAAAACACAACAGCAATGAAAAAAAATCAATATTTTATTACAATTAACTATGCATAATTTTTCCTATAATTGAAAAAAAAACTGTTCCTTAATGATATTTTTAACACTACGTTTACTGTTTTTGTCTGTGCCAAACCCATCGTACCCCCCCCCCCCGACTGACCCCCCTCAATTCCTTGCATTTTCTATTTGTATTTTTCTTGAGTCTCGCTCTTAGAAATATTAAATTAATTTAAGAAATCATTATTGGATATGTTTTTTTGACTCAAGAATAGGATACCAGATTTCAGTTTAAAAAGGGAAATTGTACACTTACTTACACTAAAAACGTGAGTTTTGCAAGAAAACCTGACGAGGTGGAATTTTTAAAATATTTTTCCCGGGTTCAGTGAGTAAAAATCTATAAGAAACAGTCAAAAAATCCTATGCATCTTTTTGGTTGCTGACCTGTGTAATCGACATCAGTGCAATTGTGTTAGTGTGTTAGTTTGTTTTTTAAAATGATTCTGTTGAACCACAATTCAAAAGCAATGTCTGATTTTCAATAGTTAAATTTAAAGTAAATTTTTATTTATTATTACTTTTGTCAGTTTCAAGGTATTTCATTGACCATTGAGGATTTTTCTTTCTTTAACAGAAGGGTACCAACAATTTTGTCCACATGTGTATATTCTATTCTATATTCTATTCAAAGTCTCACTGTCATTTTATGTAGATGTGATGCATTCCAGGTCTTTTCATCACTCAGTATGTATGTATGAGCACCCAGTGTCCTATCAATGGTGTCAGAAAAATCAGCTCAGTCTGCACCAATGTGTAGGGAAATTAATTATTATTCAATTAATTAAGGAATATTGATTGATATTAATTAATTATTATGCATTGATGTTTGGTTCCTCAAAGCCAATCCCCAATTTGTCAGGTAATGCTCGGTAACCTGGGTTAGAATGATCGTTCACCTAACATGCTTTACCAGGTAATGTAGCGATTACGTATTGAAGCTCCTCTCACGCTCATAGAGAGAGAGTCTGGTGGGATCTTAAGGCAAGCTTGAGGTTTGAAAAGAATAGCAGCAGTTTTGCACCAATAAAGTGACCTATTATGAGCACCCAATGAGACGGAGATGTAGGTTGCATAAAAATAAAATGCATTTATTCCTAACTAACACTACAGCTTTTCCTTGACTCATTTGGAAAAACGTAATTGAATTGTATCACCTTGAGCACAACCTCAGAGTTTGCAGTAGGTGGGTGTCAGCGCCTATTTGCCTCCTGCACTACCCTGGCAGGACATCCCCGTCTGCTGTGGTATCGTCTGACACGTTTGTTGGCACATATCTGGTCTTCCGGCTGCTGGCTGAATCAGTCTGGGCGAGGTAGCTATGGAGAGCAGCGCATGCCTCCACCACCTGATAAGTAAGTTTTGTCAGGACCCAAGTCATTGGGCCATCTCCACCATTATGTCATAATGCCAAATGTCATAATGCCAAATCTCATGACCATATGCTCCAATGTCCCTGCAAGGTCCCCAAAGGTGCTCTCTCTGAAAACCCCGCCATCACTCTCACGACCATACGCTCCAATGTCCCTGCAAGGTCCCCAAAGGTGCTCTCTCTGAAAATCCCGCCATCACTCTCACGACCATATGCTCCAATGTCCCTGCAAGGTCCCCAAAGGTGTTCTCTCTGAAAACCCCGCCATCACTCTCACGACCATTCGCTCCAATGTCCCTGCAAGGTCCCCAAAGGTGCTCTCTCTGAAAACCCCGCCATCACTCTCACGACCATACACTCCAATGTCCACCACTGTGAAGCGGTAGTGAGCTTCACAGGCAACCGCTAATACAATGGAGTGTGTTCCTTTGTAGTTGAAGTAATCACTGCCTGAATTTGGTGGTGCTTTGATGACAGCATGTCTGCTATCAGTTGCGTCGAGGCATGATGGAAAGTGCTAAATTGTCCAAAAATCATGAAAAATCTTCATCCATTTGGTTTGTTTTGGAAAGGTCACAATCTTGGCCTGAAGACTGTCCCAAACTGCCCAGCACACCACATGAACAATCTGGAAAACTGTCAATTTCCCTAGTCTATAGCTTGCTGCTATCGCCTGCTGCGAGCTACCTGATGCTAAACAACGTAACGTAACAGCTAGTCTCTCTGAAAAACCAACAGGCAACTTGCGTGTGTTCTGGTGATGAATATGAGAAGAGATGCGATACACTGAGTCGTCAAATCTGGCGACAAAAGTTATCTCAGTAACCTGCACACACACCGGCCCTTTGCGGATAAGACTGCCCGCCCCTGGTGTAGGGTCAAAGAGTGCCAAAGCAGGACTACGTACGATCAAGGTTTTTACCTGCTCAAAGCTCTTCTCTGCATCAGCAGTCCACTGGAACACACCTGTAGGCTGTCTCAGGCAGGTGCACATCGGTACATGAGCCCTATCAGGAAGCAAGCCATCAGCGACACGATATGCCCAAGGCTGGACTGATCAAAGTGCACTTGTCATTGTTCAGCTGCAGACCAGCAGCAGCAGAATATAAAGAAGAGATCCTCATCACCAATTTTGTCGTGACCAATGCAGAGTATAATAATTAGATAGCTGCCGATAACGAGGAAGGTTCACTTTTTAATGTTGCCTACCAAGTCGCAGACATCCAAGAAGCCAAAAAAATTCTCCCCAGACAATCTCCCAAGACTCACTTCCTATCATTTAATTAAGTAATGCACTGTCAGCACTCCACCTAGTGTTCTGGCAGAAAACTACAACTGAACACAACAACTGCCTCTTGGTTGCATTTGTACTCGTTCTGGTTTTCCAGCGGTAGCTTAACGTTTCAGGTTGGCCTGGTTCTCCTCGTGCTTGCAGTCTTGCCCTTGGCACTGGAGTTTAACCACCTAACCACCTTCTCTGGGTACCCATAGCCCTGGTTAAAGAGGAAAGGACCAGCAAGAAGGAGACCAGGCAATCTGAGGGTGTGCAGTTTGATTCATGATATGTTTGCCAGTTGTAAGCCTCTCTTTTGTACTTGTGTATTTTACAGCATTTTACAAAAGGTGCAAGGCAGGGAACAACCTAAACCGGGTCACCAATCCATTGTAGCGTGCGCACACCCACACACACACACTGCTTTGGACAGTGGGGGAAAACTGGAGTACCCAGAGGAAACCCCATAACGACGCAAACTAACCACAGCACCACTATGCTGTTATTCATAATTCAGCTGCATATAACTTTTTGAAACTCATAACAATCTTAAATAATCTAAATCTTTTATATACATAAGCCATAAATCCTTTGGGCAGTCTTGCATGTTGGCAAAAACAGATACAGTTGTACAGAAGAAATGTGATATGAATTAGTTTAAATCGATCACAGTACTCCTGGATTTGAAAATGTGGAAATCTAACCGTGACTTTTTGTGTTGCAAAATGAATATTAAATATTAAAAAATGGTCCTCACTAGTATAGCAAAACCTGTACAATATCTCTCTCTCTCTCCCTCTCTCTAACACACACGCGCGCGTAATATAATAGCTCTCTATTTGGGCTCTTACAGGCCACCGTAGTGCAAAATAGCATTTATACCCGGAAGTAGTGCAACGGGACAGCGCTGTAAAAAGGTAAACAAAGCTCGTAGAGGATTCTAGAATATTTTTTGTTTTGTTTTATTTAAAACATTGAAGCTTTGTTTGTTATCTCTGTCAAGATAAATGTGAGTAGTTGATAGTACTTTATTTGTTTAAGTGGAATACTACTTCTAGTTGTTGAGCATAAACGTTTAAGAATACTTCGGCCCAGGTATCTAACTAGCTAGCTAACTCTTCCAGACTGTCACCCTGTATCAAGTGTGATCGAAATTCGTACCGCTGAGTTAATGCTACGTATTCTGCAGGTTATATGAGTACATAATGTCTTATTTTTTTCAATAACCAACAAAATGACTTTTTTTTTTCTAGTTCCTGACAGCTAAAAATGTGTTGGATACTTTAGCATATGACACATAGTGTACTTTAAACAGTCGTCATAGATTTCAAAGTACGTGGCAACATAGTAAAGCTTGTGTGTACGTATGTGTACAACAGCAGGGAGTTCAGTTGTAACCAAATTTGTTTTTTCTTTAAAGAACAAAATTATTGAAGCAAATCAGTATGAAACAAATGTTTGTTTGACCGTGTTGAAGGGTCTGTACGTTAACGGCAAGTTCAGTCGAAGTCAGTACAGCCTTCACTCATCTTTCTTTTTCTTTCTAATATTTTGCATGTCCACCTTTGCTTTTGATGACTGGCTCAGGCTTCTGTTTTTTTACAGTTAAATCTTTTCACCTCCCGCTCACTGAAAGGGTTGTGCTATTCTGCAGTTTAATTTAAGGTTTCCTGGTTTCGCAAAGGTGTTCTGTAGCATTCAGGTTAGGTGACACACTTGGCCAGGCAAAGGTTTTCAGATTCCTTTTTGTTAGAAACTGTTTGGTCTGTAGGATCATTGTCATGCTGCCACATTCCTGCCAAGCATCTTGGGACTGTGAATCATTTAAATTCTGTATTTTAGGGCATTATGCCATGTATACTGCTGAACTCCATCTGACCAGGGAATGCATTCCCAATATTCTTTGTTCTATGGCAAATGCTAGTCTTGTAGTTTTGCGTAGATTATTTAGTAGTGAGTTTTGTCTTGCGTGCCTCCCATAGAAGTTGACTCCATTTCTGGGCACTCACTGGCAAGCCAGTTCCCGAAGATAAGTCTTGTGCCCTGTCCTGGTAGTTTTCAGTGTAAGGCTGTGTTAATGGCTGATTGTGCACATTGTCATCTCATGAGGACAGCCACTCAGTCTTAGTCCTGGCAGTAAGCTTCTTCTGATACTTCTTAATAACTGCTGAAATTGTTTTGGCTTTTGTTTAGTAGCTTGTTCTCATACACTTTTTACCTTTGTGGTGGATCGTACACTTAAAGTAAACAATAGATCATCATTCCACTAATCAGCACCAGCACTGGTCAAAATTTCCACATCAGTGCACCACTATTACTTGTACCTGGCTGATTTATGCACAGAATTTCCCCCCTAGGATCAATAAAGTTTATTTTAGCTTATTTCACTGGGCTGTGAGCATGTTTAGGCTTCCAAGAGCCATGTTGACGTGGGCCCAGCATTTCTCAGACCATCCACTCTTACTCCCACTGTACCTGCACATGTCCAGGTTCTGAATGGCTGACGGATCAGGGATATCTCTGCCAAACTCCCACTATACCTGCACATGTACAGGTTCTGAATGGCTGACAGATCAGGGATGTCTCTGCCAAACTCCCACTATACCTGCACATGTACAGGTTCTGAATGGCTGACGGATCAGGGATATCTCTGCCAAACTCCCACTGTACCTGCACATGTACAGGTTCTGAATGGCTGACGGATCAGGGATGTCTCTGCCAAACTCCCACTGTACCTGCACATGTCCAGGTTCTGAATGGCTGACGGATCAGGGATATCTCCGCCAAACTCCCACTGTACCTGCACATGTACAGGTTCTGAATGGCTGACGGATCAGGGATATCTCCGCCAAGCTTCAGCCCCTCCTTGCCTTCTGAGCTGGATGTCATAACAAAACTGGAAAGATGCTATGTCATATTTCCCTGTGCTCTGGGCCGCTTTACCCGACGTAACCCGGGCAATCGTCTGCATTCAGATTGCAGTAAGGGCACCTAGTGCTAAAAGAGCTGGGCTTGCTTTTGTCCAGCAAGTGTTAATGTGCAAGTCACCCGTGATGCAGTTATGGACCTTAACATTGTAGCTTGATGGCCTGTGTCACCTCACGATTAATTAATTTTGAGTCTCACGCCCCACATTAGTATTTCCTGACTACTCTGGCACAGCACTGCATAACAGGATGTCCCCAAATGTAGGTGTTATACCTACGTGGAAGTTTGAGGGCGGAGATGTGTGTTTGCCCCTGACAATCACACTGGACCTGTGTGCAACGAGTCGTTTCTTTCAGTTATTTTCTTCAGATCTGACCACTTCTTTTTTTATTTCAGGTATAGTGTGTTCTGTAGAGCTGAAGGAATTTACTGCAGTGGAAATATGTTGCCATTCAATAAACGTTTAGTTTGTGACTCCTGTGCTTGTGCCCCCAAATATAACATCTTTCATGCCTCTACCTCTGGCAAGAGGACCTCTACCTCACACTGTAAAATCGCTATTATTGGGCTTATAGTCGTTATCATTGGGCTTTGCTACCAGAAAGGCATGATTTATGTATTATATGAGCACGTAGTTTATTTCCAGTGACCATTTAAGGTTATCTGTCGGCAGTAACTCGGCAGGATTTCAGGCTTGTGCACGTTTGGACATTTTACAAGATAATTCTGATTTATTGAGTCACGAAGAGATTGCGTACATGTGTATGCCAGGTTTGATAAATTTGAATTATTATTATTTTTCCATATGCATATTTTCATGCCGAAGTTTACATCGTATGATTAATAAGGCCTCTGGTGTATTTAATACCTACTTAAGAAACAATCTAGGAAAGACTCAGTCAGCTTGCCATATATATTTTACAGGAATGGTCTATTAAAGCTATCAGCAATTAGACTTAACTGGAAATTACATTACAGGTGAATTTACTTTTGTTTCACTGAGTTCCTGAATGTGAACCTGTAATTTCTAATAACCTTTCTAACCATATATTTTTTAAATATTGTATTAAATAATGTGTTGTTGTTTGTATTATATCAATGTAGTGGTTTCTTATATGATACTAATTTGAATAATGTAACCCTTTAGTGATTGCGCATGGGGCTGTACTCAGTGTTGTTCTATGCGTGTAATTGCAATGTCCCGCATAAAAATGCCTAGGCTGTGCAGTTTTATTCTGTTTTTGAGGTGAATAGCAGCTTTAATAAGCAGTAGATGAATATGCAGAATAATATTGAGCCAAAGTATGAATTCCTTTTAGTTTTGTCATGGTTTACATTAAGAAGTAAGTAGAAAATAAGGTCATTAGGATTTCGCAGGCATTTTAGTAGTAATCACTATTGATATTTAGCAGTATCACTGTTGTGATAATAATAATACTTTGAAACACACAATGTGCAGTATTGCTATGTCCCTGACTGGTTTAGCAACAATGGAAATGGTTTTAAATGTGCATGTTATTAACAGCTGTTTAGTGTGTTTTTAACCTGTCATTAGAGTATAGAATGGTTTAAGGATATATACTGTATTGTACCAGGTACAATACTGTGCAAAAGTTTTGGGCAGTCAAAGAAAATGTTTAAATTATTTTCATGTTGGTGTAAAACTGTTATTTTTTTTTTGTAAATTTTGTCTGTCAAGGTATGTGAGCTTTATAACTATGTGCACCAACCACCCAGTACATTGATGTATTTTTTGACGCGACCAGTAGCGCACGTCGTTTGGCTAATGAATATCTCATTGACTTTTTTAATGAATTACATGAAATGATAAGTGAGCTAGTGGTGAAATGTAATACATTCATGGAATGGTTGAGGAACTAAAGCACTATTCTTATAGGCATCCAACAATATGCCAGTAACTTGTAGGAGAACAAAGGGTATTTCTGTGAGCTTTTATCATGTTACTCATCGTTTTTCTGTATTCTAATGTTATATAGTGTTTTTGTTCTGAGCAAATGTTCACATACTACCCAGATTTTATAAAAGAAGCCCTGAGACCCGCATCATATTTGAATTGTATATATTAATGGAATATAAATTGTGTGTAGGTTCCTTCGGTGAAGCTGTTGGCCAGCACATGCCCATGTCGAGGAAGCAGTCAGGAAAGCCGGTTCGTGGAAACCGCAAGAGTGATTTGGAGAGGAAGCGAGATGAACGAGCAGCACGCAGGGCCTTGGCCAAAGACAGGAAGAACCGGCCCCCGGAGGAGGAAGCTAATGAGTTCCTCAGTTTCACCAATCAGTTGCAGGCACTTGGCCTCAAACTTAGGGAAGTCCCTGGAGATGGGTAAGGGAACGTATATGTACATATATAGTGCCAGTCAAAAGTTTGGACACGCCAAGCAGCCTACACAGGACAGTGAATGAGTCGCATCCTCTGACCTAAACACAGTAGAATTGATTTTGAAGGAAATTTTGGCCACTGAGTGCTCACCATATATTTGGGACCTCCTTCAGGAGAGCTGGAAAAGCATCCCAGGAGGCCGCCTCATGAAACTGGTGTAGAGGAGACAGTAGGGACAGGCAGTCCCTAGAGGAACTGGGGTTAAAGGCCCAATGGTGGGATCACTCTGCCGACCCAGGGATTTGAACCAGCAACCTTCTGAGTCCCAACCCACATAACTGCACCCCTCCCCCCAAACAATGTTTTTTTTTTATACTGTTTTTGTCAATGCATCATTCCCCATATATATATATGTGTGTGTGTGTCCAAAACATTTATATTATATTTATAGTTTTGATTATGTTTTTATAATATAATTCAAAAATGTAGAGAATAGTACAATTACACCTTTCTGTGGGTAGGTGTGTCCAGTCCTTTCCCTGGCACTGTCCCCCTCTGCGTTACTGTATGCGTCCTGGTTTGCACGTCTCGGATGGACACGTGCTTGGATGCGTCTTGGATGTGTGCTGTGCCGGTCCCAACCCCTCCCACTATTCCAGGAACTGTTTGTTCCGTGCCCTGGGGGACCAGCTGGAGGGTCACTCGCGGGGCCACCTGCGGCTGCGGCAGGACACGGTGCAGTACATGCAGGCTCACCGGCAGGACTTCGAGCCCTTTGTGGAGGACGACGTGCCCTTCACACAGCACTGTACGAGGGTGAGGGGGGAGAGGACACATGGCTGCAGGCCCTTAGTTATGAATGCTGTGACTGTCACCTTTGGCTATGAGTGAGACGGTGGGCAAGTGGGATGGGAACGGGCAGTAAGGGATACAGGGGTGCTGCCTCCCGTACCCACTAGCTGTGCACCTTGCCAATGGCTTTGTGTGGATGGACAGTTGTTGATGAAGCAGTGTTGTCGCTCTCTTGTCGTTTCTGCCAGTGCACAATCTGTCACAGCCCGGAACGTTTGCCGGCAACGATGCCATCGTGGCCTTCGCCCGGAGCCACCAGCTACGTGTCGTCATACATCAGCTGAACACTCCCCTCTGGGAGGTACTGGCCCGTCGGCCACAGCTCCATGCTTCTCTTTGTGTTTGTGTAGCTGCTTGTATTGTCGTGCTGCATCCACACTCATTCACTTCAGTGGCATGCAAGCATCAGAAACGTGTAGCTAAACCAGTTAGTACAAAGACAGCAATTTGGTTATTTTAGGAATTCTCACTGTAGCCAGTTGTATAAACGAATAGAGGGATTTACATATTTATTGGAATAACATTTGTTGTTTCAGAAATGCAGCTGTGATGTTTTTGCTTTTACTCCTAATTGTTACCTAAGATTACAGCCTTTGTTTCCTTAAGTCAGGGCTGGGCAGCCTTATCCAAAAAGGGTCGCTGTGTGTGTGGGGTTTTTCTGCAACTCCCTAATTAGATTACTAATTAGAGGACTGATACACACTGGCCCTTTGCGGATGAGATTGCCAACCCTACCTTAAGTGAATTAATTATATACTTTGTGATCTTTGTCTTCTCAGATAAATGGCTCCGATAAGCCCATGTGCAGAGAGCTCCACATTGCCTATCGCTATGGAGACCATTATGACAGCGTCCGTCGAATAGGAGACAATTCTGAGAGCCCAGCCCACTTGTACATTGAGGTATGAATGCATACGAGTCACTTTCATGTCATATGTTTGATTTATATTCCCAAAGACAGCCGGCATTACTTGTGCAGTTGTCCCCCAATATTGTGGGTGATAGATTCCATGACCTCAGAAAGACCTAGCAAAGCATTCACAGGTCCCATGTATAAAGTGATTTTCGTAGATATGGTGATTGATAAATGACGCACAGTAACACTTTACCATCATTAATTGCAGTAAAGAAATTTGTACTGTACTCTCTCAAATGAAAGCGATTCTGTTGTTTTCAAGAGATGATAGAATTATGAAAAAATATCATGTATCAAGTGATGACTGGTCAGTCATGCTTTTTATACTCCTAAAAGGATGAGGGAACCATCGGGGGAAAAAACATTTACACACTGATCATCTTTATTTTTTCCGAACGGCAGATTACTGCATCCATGGATGGGGGGTACATTGTAGTCTGTTTGCAAGCAGTACTGAAAAGGACAAACTCCTAAGTAACATTCCTTTCATCTCCCAACGCTGCAGAATCTGAATCAGTGCAGGGGTCAGGGTGAATCGGGCCACGCGGGCAGTGGACAGAGGGGTCGACACAGTGCCCCCTCACTCCCTCCCCTGGAGGACGAGGAGGAACTCATCCTGAGCTGCCTTAACGTGCAAGGTCAGTCTTTGATTCAGCCATTCTGTGAAAGCTGCCCATCAGGGCAAGGTCAGTCTTTGATTCAGCCGTTCTGTGAAGGCTGCCCATCAGTGCAAGGTCAGTCTTTGATTCAGCCGTTCTGTGAAGGCTGCCCATCAGTGCAAGGTCAGTCTTTGATTCAGCCATTCTGTGAAGGCTGCCCATCAGTGCAAGGTCAGTCTTTGATTTAGCCATTCTGTGAAGGCTGCCCATCAGTGCAAGGTCAGTCTTTGATTTAGCCATTCTGTGAAGGCTGCCCATCAGGGCAAGGTCAGTCTTTGAGTCAGCCGTTCTGTGAAGGCTGCCCATCAGTGCCAGGTCAGTCTTTGATTAAGCCGTTCTGTGAAGGCTGCCCATCAGTGCCAGGTCAGTCTTTGATTCAGCCATTCTGTGAAGGCTGCCCATCAGTGCAAGGTCAGTCTTTGATTCATCCGTTCTGTGAAGGCTGCTCATCATTTTGCCAGCTTTCTTTTTGCTAAATAGTTTCTGGTTTCTGCCTGTCGAAGGTTGCAGTCCACCTGCTGAGTGGTTAGCGCCAGACACTCCGTGTCCTGCTAAGTGGCAGGAGCCAGCAGCCGAACATGTCCCAGCCGCAGCTACCGAACAGGGTAACGACAGAAATGACAGAAACGCATCACAGAAACCCAAGGTGACCTTCTGTTCTGTACATGGGCCAATGGTCTCTTGAAATGCACTAGAAGAAATTTGATTGTTTTGTTTTCTGTGGGTTGGCAGCCACACGTTGGCTTAACCAAAGGGAGCCCTATACATTGTTTTTATATATATATATATATATATATATATTTCTTTGCAATACACTTAAAAAATTAAATGCGTATTTTAAATTAATTTAATTGCAAAACTGGCCATCTCTGTTAGAGAAATTGGATTTAGTGTTTGTGTATCTTAAACACAACCACATATTGCCAGTCTTTGATATTGTCTTTGTAATTATGTAGCCACTTGCCTGATAAAAACTCAAGAGCTCATTTTAACATTTAACTGGCTCAATACTGAGCACAGAATCACACTTTTTGGGCAACACTGGTGTTTTCATGCTCTTTTTCTGAAATGATAGCACTTTCCTTTCACTTGTGTCCTCGTACCCGTATACCGATCTGTTGTCTGTGGCATATTAATGTTTGATTGTTGCTCAGTATGATGTTTTATTTATGTAGATTGAGTTGGTTGTGGAACTGAATTGCCCTTCCGGGACAGTTATTTGAATACTGAATAAATCAACATATAGTGTATATGATGTATAGAAAATTTTTAATGATGTTGCTGATTGCAGGTATTCTAGGATATTTCAACTCTTATGTTAAGATATAGCTCTGGGACCACTAGACACAAGACTGAGGGAAATGATTCACTCAAGAACTGTTTTTCTTAATTGGAACAATTGAAAAATACAGAGCTTTTCAACTTTTGGAACGCAAAACTGTGTAAAAAATCATTCACTGTATAGACGGCAATATGTGTAGTGGTGTATTTTCTATATTATATATTTATGTGCATATATATTTTCTCTTATTACGTGCTTTGTGATTTCACTGAGGAATTGGCAGTGATAGTTAGCTATGTTGGTTTTTAAGGGCAGGTTGGTCTTGATTTAAATGCATTTTTCACTGTTAGATATCGAACAAACAAAGGAAGGAACAGCAGCGTTTGGAGAAGAAGAAGAGACAGGAAGATCGGCACCGGCAGAAGGTCCTACAGAGCAGGTCACCACAGGACCAGAACCTTAACTCTGCAGAGCCAATTACCCTAGTACCAGCTCTAAACACCCTGAGCATCTAGAACCAGTCTGGGACAAAAACTGAGTTTTCAGACTCTGAGCTGGGACTAATTTTGAAGATGCTGATCTCACAAACTGTTTCCCCCTGCCCAGTCTTTTCTTTGGTTATGAGGGTGCAGTATACATTATCTTCAGGTTTGCGAGTGTGCTCTTTAATACCACCGGGTTTTTTCCCCTCCAAGACCAAAGATAAAATCAGTCTAATGTGATATAAACAATCCTTTTTGCAATGCTATATCCATACAACTCTTCATTTGACCTGACAGCATGCTTTTCAGAAGAATGTGTTATTCTGCTTTAAATTGTATTACATTGGATTATTAGTATTACTTACAGAGAAAGCACACTGTGTGTGTTTAAGTATATATATATATATCATTTTGGCATAAAATAAAATGTCAGTTGTTTTCACAGCTTCTGTAGTGTGGAAAATGAAGCCTGCGGTGACTGGGGTAGATCCTGCAGAAAAGGAGGAAGGAGCATTGAAATCTAGTGTTGCTGTAATATACTAATGCTAAGAAGCAAAGAGAAATCACTGCTAGAAAGTAAATGGACAAAGCGGGGATGAACTCAGCTGTAGGGGGAACTGGGATTCTGAGAAAGCTGCTATGTTTTGGACAGCTCCAAGCAGCTGGTGTTTGTGAGTAAATCTGTGAATATGGAGGTGGCTTTATATGACCTGTGCTTTTCAATAAGTGAGTATGGATGAAAAGGGCTGTATGAGGGACATTTTAGGCCTTGTTGGGCAACAATAGAATGGAAAAGTTGCATAATGCTGAAACAGAAGAGCATAGCAGAACATAACCGCTTATCAGCAAACTGTTCAAAAGCCAGCATCCTTGATGGTATGGCAGTGCATTAGAGTCCATGGCTTGGGTAGCTTGCACGTTTCGGAAGGTACCGTTAATGCTGAACGATGTATGTTTTGGAGCAATATATCCTGCCGTCCAGACATCTTTTTCAGAGAAGGCCTTGTATGTTTCAGCAAGACGATACTTAACCGTATTCTGTGTGTATTACAACAGCATGGCTCTGTAGTAGAGGAGTCCGGGTGCTAGGCTGGCCTGCCTGGAGTCCAGATCTGTGGCACATCATGAAACGAAATATACAGCAAATGGGACCACATACTGTTGAGCAGTTGAAATCCTACATCATGAATGGGACAAGATTTTACTTCCTCCATTCTCCAACTCCGTCCTCAGTTCCCAAACATTTACAGAGTGTGGTTAAAAGAAGATGTGATGCAATAGTGGTAAACATGCCCCTGTCCCAACTTTTGAAATGTTGCTGGCATCAAATTCAAATTGAGCATATATTTGTCAAAAAACTGTAAAAATTTTTCAGTTTAATTTGGAATGTTGTCTGTGTTCTATTTTCATTTAAATATGGGATTGTACGATTGTGTAAATCATTGCATTCTGTTTTCATTCACATTTTACGCGGCGCCCCAAATTTTTTGGAAATGGTGTTATACAAGTCATCCATCTTTTGACAACCGCAAAACTCACTGAACTGGTATTCCAGCTGTTCAATTTTTAAACTAGTTTTTCTCTTTAAAAGATTAATCTGTATAGTTCCCTAAGAAGTAACTCGGAAGATAACAACACTTGGTTAAACCGAGTCTAAATATCATCCTGTCACTTATTCACACTTTAATTTATGTAACATATTCAGAATTGAGATCTGAGGAATATTCAGTCACCTGCAAAACCGGAGGCTCTATTGTGCCAGGAGTATCCACTAGACCGGAGCCATTCAAATCGCGGTCCTCAGGGGCCGAGCCCTGCTGATTTTCCAGCTATCCTTTACCTCTCAGCCAGGTGTGAAGCCTCCAGCCAATCAGAATCAGTAATTATTACACAAACTACCTGGAAGAACTAAAACAAGGCCTGGATTTGGAATCGAGGGCCAGATTTAAAGAGCCCTGCACTAGACCAATAAATGCCATTCCTGGGGAATGAGTGAGTTTTACTGCAACATAATACAAAGGAGTCTGACTTCAGATCAGTTTCATGTCATAAACAGTAACGGACTGAGTCTTGGAAACTTTGTCACTGCAAATGTGACAGACCTATCGTGTGTATCCTGGGCTGTTGTCACCTCTGAGGAACTACTTCCTGGGATTTCTTCAGTTCTTGGGTGACCATGGTTCTGGCAGAGAGCCAGCACTTGCTGGCAGCCCTCTGCCTGTTAAGTGGGCCTTGGGTGCTGGGTGCAGGAAAAATTGGTGGGCGAAATGATGATTCCAAGGCCCCTGAATGACTGGGGTCCTTCAAATTTGGAATGCAATTAGATTGGTCTGGATTGGGGACCACATATGCTATGCTTTCATGGGGCCCAAATTCTTTAGTTGCTTCCCAGTTCAGCTGTATTCCCCTTGGATATAACAGTAAGAATGATAATAAAAATAATAAACTGATACATTTTATTGATCCCAGTTGGGAAATTCTCTTTGCCCCACCCCAACCTTGTTCTCCATAAAAGCAAGCTTGGCCATGAAGGGCAGCTGCCACTTGTGATGCCCCGGGAGCTGGGGGTTAAAGGCCTTGCTCAAGGGCTTGTACAGAATGAAAATTAACCATTAGCCATAGTGTATAGTTAGACGAATGTTGGGATAAATTACAGATAAATAGCAATATTCCTACCATTGATTTTTTCATTCTAACTTACAGCTAAGTTCTTTTGGTCCCAACTGGATTGCAACTACATTAAATATATTCCCATATATTCAGCACAATGTACGTCGAGTCAACCATTCATGTGAAACATTCCATCTGTTTTATCAGATATTGTTGTCGACCATATCAGAGTGAATTATAAATAAAATGACTGTGATCTCCTTACACCTTAATTAGTTGTGCATTTTTGCCTTGCAGTTTCTCTCACCTTTGCTGCGCCTGCAGTGTTTCTCGTACAACAAATTCATACTCGGCAAACAGATATTAATATTTCGATTTCCAACTGCAGATAGAACAGAGCTGTTTGCTTTTTGGCATCTTATTCCTTGGCTGCTGATGGCTTTTTATTGTTCTTTGAGACCGTGCTCCAGTTAGCATTAACATACTAAGACCTGATTGAACTCCATCCCCAAATCAATCAGGTAATCAGGTGATCTGGAACCGATATTTATTTTTACATTGAGTCAGGCATATTTAAATGGATTTAAATCCAAACCCACTTTCTGGAATACCCCCCAGTTGGTGTATATGAGGCACAAGATACCAATTTAACTCCAGCAAAACACTGCAGAGAGTTTTCCGTAGGGACTGGAGAGTGGGCTGTTATGTGTTTGAAAAGTCCACCTTTAAAAATGATTGGTATGGGCCAGCCAACTGTGAAGAATGGTTTCAAAATTACATTCCAGCGTATTTTTGGTTCAGAGACAAATTTCCAGAAGGAAAAGTTCAGAAGAGCCCAGTTTCCAGTTGCAAAACATGTCAGATAATGTAAATTAAAAAGAAAGCCAGTGTGAAAAGCCTTAATTTATCTTAGTAATCAGTTCGTCACGAGACCGAAATGTAGCCTTGAAATATGCTTCTAAGTCACAAAGCATTTGTTTATACTGCTTACACTAAAATGGCAGCTACCTGTGTCAGGAAGTGAGATTTATTGGTTAGCTAGATGACTTAGATGAATTTAAGGCACCCCAATACCTTATGGACTTCTTCGTTCACTTCATTCACATTTAGCTTAGAGTACCTTAAATCCAACAAGTTATCTGGCTAAGAAAAAAATCCGGCTTTGTGATATAGGCCCTGGCAATATGTACTTTTCATGCCTGTTTGTATGGACATCCTTTATTTTTATAATGTGCTATTCTTTCCATCTCTGCTATACTAAAAAGACATTTAGATATTTAAACAAGAAAGAGAGCACACCATTTTTTGGCATATCCACAAATCATTATTTGTTAAGGATACAAACACATTCAAATGCCATTACAATGTATAAATATTTTTGTGGTGATATTTTTTTACAAAAAATTGTATAGCACATGCATGTTTTTCTGAAATAAAAATCCTTTAAATGACTTGATCAAAGTTAGCAAAAAACAGAGGGGGAGACAGTTTTTCCCTAGTGTGAAGACAGTGGCAACTGAAAAGTATCAAAATAAAATAGTTACTTTAAAATATAATTAGTCCCTGTTAAGTTTTTATTATGCACAAGCATTATAAAAATACTACATCCTAATAATAATTTCATTGCTTTTATTTTTTTGAGATTACTCGCTATGACAATTGCTTCACTAAACACTAAATCATATAACTGCCAAGAAAAGCGCCATCAAACATATCTATCAGGCTAGCTACGAGTTAAGCCAGTGTACACAGCTATGCCACTGATCTTCATTCATACTGAGCTTCATAAAGGATGTAACAAAGCCTACAAGCACTGTGGTTCACCAGGACCAAGACTGAACTTCAATAAGTAGCTGATCTGGCACATGAAGTACATGCATTGGTCAGCTGGAGTGACTTATAGAGACCTGTCGATAACTTATAGCACCTGGAGCAGGAGCTTGCACTGTTCTGGAAGTGCCCAGCCTGACCTCACACTTCCCAAAGCCTATTTAATTAAGTAATGTGGACTAAATAAAAACTGAATGATACTTATTTGTGTTTTGTACTTTATAAATATCTTTCAAGAATTTGTTTAATAAATGGGAAATGAACGCAAGTCTACTTGAAGTATACCTGGAGAGTTCTTGCAGAGTTACCTTTCAATTGAAAGACTGCGCGAGAATAGGTCAGTGTTTTGGGAAACACTGAAATAGGCTATAAGAATGCAAAGTATGTTGTAGGAGCTACCTGTGAAAATTTTCAACAATGTTTCTCATATTAAATATAAAAATTAGAGATGAATCAGAGATGCACTCTGGGGGCTCATGCTTGTCTGTGTGTCTAAATTATGAGCCATAATGAGAATGGGCGTGCTCAGCAGCTGAGTTAAAATCATCCCAGTCCAGTGTATACAGCTTTAAGTAGGGATGCTGCCCTCTTCTGGAAACAGGAGCTCTGGCAGCTTCAAAGCAAACGTGTGTTGCCAGGCGAGCATATGCACCGGGGTCTCTATGTCTGTCCAGCGTCAGAAACCTGAGTCCTTCCCAGCCCCTCCTGGTATTTCTGGCCCCTGAGCTGTCGGTCAAGCATGTGATCGGGCGAGGCTGTGAGGACCGTAAGTCCAGGGCGATGGATTTACTATAAGGAAGGAAATGGTAAAGATCAGCCGCCTAGCTAGACCTGATAAAACACGTTTGTTGGCAGACAGGCATAGCTGTACAGTGGAACCTTCTGCATCGTGGTTATGATATATTGCAGGCTTGGCATAAGAAATTTCATGGGATTTTTTTGGGAGTTTAGCGAAGACCAGCACATGACACAAAATGTTTAGTAACTCATAAATGCATGAATATATGTAGAGTGCAGGTTTAGAGGACGCCAAGCGTGCTTACGGCTGCCGCTCACGTGATCTCCTGCGGTGGTCTTTGCATCCCGCCTTTCTCCTGTCCTCTTCTTGTTTCTCTCTCAGTGCCCTGCACTAACTGTACTAAAATCTGAAGCGCTTTGCTCGCTCATTGGATTGCGAGAGGGTCTGGCTACACGGCTGTTCCCCATCGCGACGTGGAAGGGACGACTGCACTGGCAGGAGGCAGGAGCAGGAGGGCGGCTTACCGAAGTGAAAGCGGGCGGTGCAGCAGAGCCCCTCGCCACGGGCGGTCCGGTAGACGGGCGAGACGCAGACCCGGGCGCCGGCGGCGGGCAGGTCCGTCAGCAGTGTGGAGAGAGTGCCTCGCGGGACGTACCGAGACGAGCTGAGATTCCCGGCAGCCTGCCAGGTGACCCAGTAGCCCTGAAGGCCCTCCACACTGCCCTTCCACTGAACCTCCACCGAGTCGTGACCCGCAGGAGTCAGCTGCAGATCGGCCAGCGGGAGCAGCTCTGGAAAGGGGGGGGCCAGGTGAACACAGAGCACAAGTCAAGGTGGCTGCTCTAGGCTAAAGAGAAGATACCATCCCACAGGTTCTCCTGTGACACCCGGCACATCTGGACATCTCCTATACAGCAAGCACTGCCATACACACTACCAATACAATTAAACAATTTATCTCAATACTAATGCTGGGTACTGAACTACTCTCACCTAATCACTGCCATCAGGCTATGTAATACAGTCATGGAATGTATTTGCATGTAATAAGGTAATAATGTAATTTAGGTAATTTTGTCAACAAAACAGTGTAACTGGGAAGGAAGAGCATACAGGGACAGCACAGTGCTCCTTACCCTCTTGAGTGCACACCTTGACAGACATCGCCCTCTCTTGGCCAGATGTGTGTAGCGCACTCACAGTAACCAGGTACTGTGTGTCAGGCTGTAGCTGGGTCAGTAGGGTGGAGTTATTGTCCCCAGTGACAGTGGTGGCGCGCACTTTACCTTGGGGCAGGGCCGAATACTCCACCACGTAGAGCTTCACCGACTCTGGCTGCAGTGGGCCCCAACTCACCCTGACGCTCCTCATGCCTGGCTTTGAAACTGTCACAACAGCTGGGCTCAGCAGCTCTTGGCTTGGGGGCACTTGGATAAAAAGTGTAGAAGGAAGAGGATGAAGGTGGAGATAGAATGGAGGTCATCCCCACGGCTGGCGCACTCACCTGACAGAGTGGTGAAGGTGGCATTAAGGGGCTCCATTGCTATCACACTGGACTGTGGAGTCAGCGTGACCTTGTAGGTGGTACCAGGCAGCAGGTCCCTAAGCTCAGCCTGGCTGGCATCTCCAGGGCGAGTCTGCTTCAGGTGCGGAGGTCCTCCAATGCTGGGGCTGGTATCCGGCCCCTCACCCCCTCCTCGGGGTCCTTCTACGACTTCCCCAGGTCTGACCGGATCAAGCTTAATGCTGTAGAAGCCGGTAGCAGCGCTCAGGACGGGCCGCCAGTGAAGGACGGCGCTGTTGGTGGTTATGTCCCGCACATGCAACCGCTGAGCCCGGATGATCTCTGTCACGGAAAAATGGAAGGATGGGTATAAGAGGTGTAGAATCAGTGACAATGTTGAAGCATGTTGCCGTTGACCTTGTGTAAATTTGTGCCAGTCATCTATAGCCTAGACCAGGGAGTCTCCTGATGCAGACCCAACTGCAAGTTAATCCAGACCCAGCCGATAATGCCCGTTACGAGTCAATACGGTTAATGTAAAAAAGGCTTAGCGTGGTTTCAAGTACAAAAAATATAACGTAGAACCACCAAACTTCGCACACAAATAGCTTGGCATAATCCACTCCCCCCCTGCATTGACAAAGTCGGAACAATCAGTTAAACCAATCTTAACGTTAAGTTTCCATTATTGTTATATATTGACGTATGATATCGAAAGTTATCGTTAATTCATTCTGGAATACCCCCCCAGTGATTCAAGTTATGGATCATTAAATGCTCTTTTGTTACTGAATGTTGTTCCGGACCTCTGACTTTGAACGAAAATCTGATCAAAATGCCTGAGAGCTCCCAGTCTGGACCGACAGGCCGTTCCGTTCCCTCTGCCTCTGGCATTGCATTTTACTGTATGTAGGTGCACAGGGCTACAGCTGTTTGGGTGTCTCTGCATTTCAGTGGGTCACTCTGCCCGCGGCCATAGAAAAGTCCTATAAATACCCCCCCCCCCCCCCCCAGCACACATAGCACAAGAAGCAGTGGCCAAGGCCGGAGGGGGGTGTCTTTATTAATAGCCCCTTGCTTCCATTCCGGGATTTCTCCGTCTTCTGCAGCACCTTGTTTCTGCCAGGATGTGGCCGTTAGCTGTGACTTCATACAGCCCAGCTAAGTGTATCAGCGGCATAGTGTTTCAGTAGATGCTATTAATATGACTTGTCGCTCCCCCCCCTCCCCCGGAGCTCCTCCGGGCCCATTTCCCTCACCGATGATGGCATCCCGCAGGTCTTTGGTGATGATGCTCATGTCATCGATGTCCACGAAGTAGAGGTGGCTGTCGCTGGGCGGCGTGACCACCTGCTGCAGCACTCTGTAGTTGCCGTGCCCGGTGGAGACGGCCAGCACCGCCACGCCCTCCTGCCGCAGAGCCGCCATCAGGCCCTCCACCGGCCCGGGCTGCAGGCCGTCCGTGAGCCACAGCAACACCCGCGGGAGTCCCGGCCGCGTCCCGCCCACCACGCCTGGCCGGAGCACCCGCTGCTGGGCCAGCTTCAGGGCCGCCGCTGTATTGGTGTCCCCGCGCACCTGTTTGGCGGCCTTCAGGGCTCCCTGCAGGCCCTGCTGACTGGTGTGCGTGTCGAAACCGAACTCCAGGCGTGGCTGGGTTCCCACCTGAAGCAGCGCCGCCCGCACCTGGCCGGCGCCCAGTGAGAAGGGGAGCAGCAGCTCAGACAGGAAGCTCAGCATCCGCGAGTACTCATAGGAGGAGACGCTGCCCGAGGAGTCGAGCAGGACGAGGATGTCGCCCTCGCAGCAGTTTGGCACTGGGGAGGAGAGGGAGGATTACCGATAAGGCTGGGAGAACACATTTATAGACAAACTCCTGAGAGTTACAGACAAAGTGAGAGGAACGGAGCTGTCCAGGACAGTACAGAATAACAGGCAAAAGCAAGGAAAAGGAGCAGTTATGGCACCATGAAGTGGCCCAGGCTCCACTTTTACTACTCAAAGGTGTGTGACAGGATCTCATCCCCAGACTTATAAACCTAAATTATTCTCATGAAGAAGGTGAGTATTTGTAAATTGAAAACACCACTTTCATCATATGTATTATAGGGAAATTTACTATGCATTCCAGACCAGCACTAATTAATGAAACTTGCGATACATAATTTTTAAGTATACTATTCCATGTTTTGTAAATAGCATAAATTCCACAAAGGCTAAATAGTGACGTTATGTAATAATGCCCAAGTGTAAATGGTGTTTTGCCCTACAGTTACCAGGTTAAGAGCCTGAGTGCCACCGCTAGCCTGCGAGGGGAGTTTGCATGTTCAGGCTGTGTTGTGTGGCATACTCCGGTTTTATTCTGCAGGCCAGACATGTTGTTAGGCTAACTGGTGTCTCTGAATGGCCTGTAGTGTGCATATATCCCCCCCTGAAATGGGCTGCAACCCCCTGCTCTGGGCTGCCTGGAAACTCGGGAGGAGTCTGCATAAGGTCAAAAACCCCTCATTCCAGATTCGCCCCACTTCCGAACAAAAAAACGCCTGGCTACAAAAAATGGCTTCCGGAAATGGGAAACTTTGACGCTACGGATTGGAAAAGTGACAACTTGGACACCAACTGTTCAGAAATAGAGGGCTGGGTGCGCTAATATTATATTTCATTACTTGTACCAAGAAGATCATAAACACATATGTAAGCGCAGAGACCCGTATGCCACCTTCCTCCTCCTCGTCAAAGATGCAGCCACTGGCCCTCAGGTTTATCAGCGAGGGAACAGAGTAAAGAGATGAAAAGAGGGAAGGAAGGAGATCAGTAGCCTGGAGCAATATAGATACTGAGGAAACATGCAAAGGATCCTCTCTGATTCTAAGAAAGCGGAGGCTGTTGCATTAGAGAGAAAAGGATGAGCAGGTACCTGTGCCATCAAAGGCCTTCAAATAAGCAGTATCCAGCATGTGTGTGCCTGTGTGCCTATCCACTTGCTCTTACACTAAGCATCTAGCAACAATAACAGGGTAAATGAGAGTGCGTCACACAAGACGACCAAAACAGCATCGATCAGACCAGGCAGTGGGCCGTTTCATATTAACAAAGCACAGCACCTCAACCATGCAACAGTAGCACAAACCTGGCAGCAGTTAGTCTAGTACCTATTTACACATGACAGCAGTTGGCAGTCTAAGCATAATGGGGGACAGGCCTGTTGTACCTTTCAGTGATACACTTAACCTGAAATACTTCAGTATGAATATATATGGACCCAGTCTTCAAAATGGTACACAGAAAGTCCTGTTGGCTCACTCCTTCTCCTCAAAATACCCTAAATGAAATGAAAGTCAATGGAACACCTTCGTTCACCCATGTGTCCATTTATCCATTTTCACATTCGAATTCTGGGTTTGTCACTGCTAACGACACGTCACGTTAGGTGAATCGTTTTTTTCGCTAGCTTCTCCTTACACGATCCACTCTGGCAAAGGAAACACGATGATGACCACTGAGCCTTAGCCAATCGCGTGCCTTTCCCGGCGAGTCCGTAAAAGGACAGACGGTGGGATCCCCTCCTCATATATAATCCTCCCTGTTTACTTGCTCTCTGTCTTTGCCGAGATCGTCAGCCCTTTGCGGAATTTCGTGGCTCCGCTCTGCCTGCGAGGACTTTGGCCTCAGGCTCCAAGTGGGAGGAGGAATGCAGCCTCTGTGCTTCGTAAGGCCGGCCGTCCTCCGTGTCCTGCTCCCTCGCCTCGCCCCCGCTCGGATGCCACTCACTGGTCAATAAAAATATAACATATCTACTCCATATGAGATTACATTCATGTACATTCTAGCCCAAATACCTCCCACAGTTGTTCACATATCATTGGATCATTATGAAATATATTATAATATCTAATGTCATAATTAGTTTTCATCTATATGCACTCCGATAGCTGTGTATTAATATAATCATCAGAAGCACAGATAAGACAGAAGCCAGCCATACAAAGTTACTGGGAAACTGACCACAGTCCACAGTCATCGAATAAATGCAATTATGAATTTGATCTAAACCCTACAAACTACATAAATAGTACTATAGTGGGTTTACGTCGGCAAACCCATGCAAATAGCACTATAGTGTGTTTACGCCGGCAAACCCATGCAAATAGCACTATAGTGTGTTTACGCCGGCAAACCCATGCAAATAGCACTATAGTGTGTTTTATGCCGGCAAACCCATGCAAATAGTACTATAGTGGGTTTACGTCGGCAAACCCATGCAAATAGCACTATAGTGTGTTTACATCGGCAAACCCATGCAAATAGCACTATAGTGTGTTTACATCGGCAAACCCATGCAAATAGCACTATAGTGTGTTTTATGCCGGCAAACCCATGCAAATAGCACTATAGTGTGTTTACGTCAGCAAACCCATGCAAATAGCACTATAGTGTGTTTTATGCCGGCAAACCCATGCAAATAGCACTATAGTGTGTTTACGCCGGCAAACCCATGCAAATAGCACTATAGTGTGTTTT
>JAODKM010000037.1:3796327-3808219 GCA_026780845.1 Petrocephalus sullivani | reverse complement strand
ATGCCGGCAAATCCATGCAAATAGCACTATAGTGTGTTTTATGCCGGCAAACCCATGCTTAAGTGGCTGCTACACCAAGTATCAAAGCCTTGGGCACTTTCTATGAATTCTATGAGTAAAACCTTTCCACACTCATCACCCAGAAATATGATACATGAACTTTGTGTTAATCATAAACCAGAAAAAAGGGCATCTAGACATAGTTATGCTAGCAATAGGGTGGGACCTAATGCATCAGCTTTGGCACAAGGTAGACGGACTTTACAACCAAGGGGGCAGGCATGGGGGAGTGGAATGAGTAGACACTTACTTCATCTCCCACTAAAAGCTTCCATGTTTCTGAGAATCACCAGGGCCTCAAGTGGGATCTTTAACCTTCAGTAGCACAGAATCTTGATCCCCAGTGGGGCATGTCTCTTAATGCTACAATCATTAATGTCTAGCAATATCTGCCTCATGACCTTTAGATGTACAGGAATACAGAGCTTTCACTGTTACATCAACAATGAATTTAGCCTTCTGTATAGGTGCAGAGTCACAGTAGCACAGTAGAATATCTCATTCTTAGTACATTCTTTCCTGTCCAACCAGCTACCAGCTTGATGACAGGAGCCTGTGCAAAGTGTCACTAGTCTTTTTTTTTATTATTTCCTCACAACTTGGACTTTCTCATGGATATTAACTTTCCTTGGCGGCAAATACAATTTTTAATTTTAACTTTTTGAAGCAACGACCAGCCAGTTAGGTCAGCTGTAATTCAGAAGATTTTCTAAATCATAGTAGCTAAATTAACAGTACCACACAATCCACTTTATTATTAACCACATACCTAGTTTAGAGACGTGTATTTTAGGTGAAATATAACTATACATATCAGCCCCTGTGCCTGTATGTACGCTAACTCTAACTGGCTGACAATATGGTTCTTTGGTTTTACACAACGATTATTCAATTGTTGGAGAGTTATATAGTTTTGTAAAACCGGTTTCTTAATCTGCAGCTAAGTGCAGGACCATCTGCTGACCAAACTCGGGAAGGCCTGGTGACTCACTAAACTGTGTTTATGAGGAACATTACTGAACACAGTTTAAATTACCTTCAGTTAAAAATCACTTTAGTCAGTAATCATACTATACAAAATTATACTGATCATGTTATTTGTATTCCCCTATACCATTCCATAATTATTTTATTGTACTTTTTAAATTTTTTAATTAAGCTAGCAGAGAATCGCAGGACTGTAATGCCACGGCTAAACCTAATATCTCAAGATTTGCAAGAATCCCCTATTAGCATTGTCATTTCCGACACAAACCAAGTGCAAATCACAGACAGTAAGCATCAATTACTTTATAATCAATGACAGTATGTTCATTGGACAGCAGCTGGCGTGTGATGAATTCCTCCATATAAAATCCTTTCCCCCCACTGTCTTTGCACTCTTCTGCTCTTAGGCGTAAAGCTCACCTGCGTCCAGCTCCGACTTTTGGGTATTAATCGGCTGCAGAAAAGCACCCATCAAAATCCACGTCAGTAAAAGTACGCTATCCATTTGCGGCTCAGCTTTTCTATACAATAAGATGGCTTTAAGAGAAAAAAGGAACAGAGGGAAAAACTGGGAAAGTCGCAGAAGCTCCGTCAAAATGGGTGTCCAGTGCTCCAGGACCGCCTGTCCTGCTCTCGGTGTTGCTGGGCATGGACAATGAGCAGTGGCTTAACATTCAGACACAATTACACAACCCACGTCGCCGCAGTATCATTTCTTGGCGTTTCATTCCGTGCTTCGCCCCGCTAAGCCACCCTGCGAACACCTGCGTCCTTTCTCCGTCTTCCCTTTTGTCGGCCTCTTTGCAGAGGACTTGCGACACGTTACTCTTTAACTCCCGAGATCAGGGGGCTCCAGCCTCATGTATTCGCCCGGCGTCCCGCGTTCGCTCCCTTTCTCAGCCTTGATCCTGCCTCTCTTCCCCTCGGAGCGTGTAGAACAAGGAGTCTTTGGACTTGCGCCCGATTTTTTAAGGCTCTGTTTTTACGCTTCATTTAAACACGTCCTACTGCAGGTCTGCAGGACACTCCGGAGCGCAGAGAATTTCCCACCCCAGCCTACATTTTAAGTCTAAGTCAAATTACAATATTTATTAGTTTATGGCAAACGGAACACGTGTAGTGCTGCACTTGTATCTAGGCAACAACACGTGTTCTTAAGTCTGAATAAATGTATGCTTAAATATAAGCTGCATGACTGTATAGGGCTGAGGAATGCGCTAGACCTGCAGGTACTGAGCACTATAAAAATAATGGAAGTTTTGGGGGAAGATAATTAAATCACTCATTTGTGTGTGTATTCGTACATTCTTGCAGGAGAGGAAATGTTCGTACGAGAACCTGATGTTCGTACGAGCAGTAATAGTCTGATTTATAAAACCTTCCGTAAACTGCGATATGAATCATATGCAAGTCCCACGTTTAATACAAAAGACTGTTACATTTCCACCCAGAATTTATCCTAAATTGTCAATGCAAAAGAATTTCGCAGAATGTGAAGTGCAGATTTTATAGTGAAATAGAGGAACGCCAGACCATTTTATTTCCATTTGGTAGTGTAACTCTCAATGTAACAAAAAACATGTTTAACATTTCTTGTTTAGCCGGATAACTTTAAGTAGTCTGGGCTAAATTGACTTTATCTTTGTTTATTTACATTTAGGCCAGACTACCTTAAATCCAACAAGTTATCTGGCTAAGCAAGAAATCATGTTTTGTGGAACACCCCCTGCTTTGTGAAATCAGCCACAGATCATACCAGACTTGCTATAATAACAACGACAAGCGGTCCAGCACTTTAACGTTAACAGTACAGCACAGAGCAATCTAATTGCTTAACTTTTCCATTAACTGATAAAATACTATAGCCACAAACAACAAGAGAAAAACAGTAAATAAAAATAACTAAATTTGATTCAATGTTATCCACAATTTTGAAAAATCAGATAATTAACAACATACGCATAACGGAAAGCCTGCAGCTCACAACCATTTTGCTCTCAGTGAGTATAGGTCACATCCAATAATATCTGCTTTCTCTTCATATCATTTACTTTTTTCGTTTTGTTTATTTTCCTTTTATATAACGTTATTCTGCATTACCTTAGTTACACCTTCAATGTATTAAACATGGTTGCACCAAGATGGCAGCACAAGGCGATTGCACAATATAATGGCAACTGTTAAAGTCATTCCAAGTGTTTTAGTACTTAAAGACAGACAGGAACAGTGTCCATCCATTTCCTGAAATCGCTTGTCCTATTCAGGGTCACGGGAGGTCTGAAGCCTATTCCAGATGCTATGGGCACGAGGCAGGGAACAATCTAGGATGGGGCACCAACCCTATTATTAGGCACACTCACATCTACAGAGTCTTGCAACGCTAGTCTTGAAAGCTAGTCCCAGAGGTCAGAGGCAACACTGCTAACCATTGCTTCACAGGAAGAGCACAATTTCATAATGTAGGTCGTTTAAGAGCCAGGGCCAATTCCATTAGAATTGCTCTTGGTAGTTTAGAACTGCTGATAAACCACAAATAATTATTGGAAATATAATCATTGTGATTTCTAAACACTCACTCCCAAATGATGCTGCATGTGACAATTATGCGCTCTGCTTTTTATACCTGTTGCATGTGGGGGCACAGCTGTATGTGCCTACTTTGACTTTTAGTACGCACATCTCAAAGTTAGTACGCAATAAATATATTGATATGTATAAAGTCATTAATTTAAAACAATACATTTATTCACTCAACACAAATATTGAATGTTCATTGTAGCTATAATAATATGGTATAATAAATATTTCTGTATGTATGAACGTGCTAAAACTGTAAATGCAACTTAGAAGCACAATATATAGTACTAGTGAAAAGTTTGGACACACCAAGCCACCTACAAAGGAGAGTGACATGCATCATTTGACAGGAGCACCTGACCTAAACACAGCAGATGGTTCAGGAGGAGTTTGACCAGAGAGTGCTCAACATATACGTGGGACCTCCTTCAGGACAGCTGGAAAAGCATGAATTTTGCATAGAGCAGATAGACCTGAAGCATTTGGGGCTAAGGGTCTTTCTCTAGGGTCCGGTGGTGGGATCACTCGGGGGACTCAGGGATTTGAACCAGTAATGTACAGAGCCCCCACCACCACCATTTTCTTTTAAAATAATGGTTAAATGATCTTCATGTTGGTGTAAAACTATGCTGTTATGCCTGCCAAAGTTACCGTTATGCCTGCCAAAAAGTACCGTGGTATTTGCAGCAACCGTCCAATACTCCAGGGGTGGCTAATCTTAGCCGCAAAGGGTAGGTGTGTATGCAGGTTTTTGGGATAACATTTAGCTCAGTGGTGCAGTGGTGGTTCTAAATCCCTAAGATTAGGGATTTGTGCCAGCAATTGGAAGGTGAATGCCCTGAGTTACTTTGTTGGGCCCTTGAGCAAGGCCTTTAACCTGCAGTTGCTTGGTCCTGGGTATGACGTTAACCTACATCTGGCCGTACAAGTAGGTCCTACAACTTAAGGGAAATTTGGGGGTAGGTGGCAGGATTGGCACTCCAGCCAATGGAAAAATGTCACTGTTCAGCTCCATTTGAGCAGTGTGGTGCTGAGGTATCACCCAGGTTCTCATCCCTGGGGTGGTTTGTCGCGTGGTGGTGAGCGGCAACGCGCTGTAACAGTACATGTCCCTTACCTCTTTAAATCAGCCGTTCAAACCCAGGTGTGTTGATTTGTCTGCCAATCAGTCCTCTAGTTAGTAATTTAATTAGGGAGTTGCAGTACACCTGGAACACACCCATGAATTTTTTGACTCGACCACTAGAACACTTTGTATAGCCAATCAATATCTTATTGAATTTTTAAAATGAAATCAATTAATTAATTAAGGGAGCTGGTGGTGAAATTTAATAAATCGATGGATTTACTGAGAAGCCCCAACAGAGATGGATGTTCTAGCCATCCAACCAGATATTAGTAACTTTTTGGAGAACAGAAGATATTCTTACTAGGTTTTGTTGTCTTACTCTTAAGTTGCATATGTTCTAATTCTAAATTATTTATTGTTCCGAGCAGAACTGCAGTTACTACCCAGATAAATAGTTGTAGACAATTCTTTTGACTACCTAATTATTCTGAGTGTGTGGGTCTGCACAGACCACATTTGAGGACTAAAATGTCCCCAGTGTGGTAGAACCTGAAATTTCCCTACTTTTGGGGACATCTTTTCAGGTCCCCATTTGGATAATTTTATAAAATCCCAATTTTATAAAAATCTGGGAATGCAATCAAAAAAAAGTCTTGTATTTGGGTTGGTTGCTTATGGTTAAGGTTAGGGCTGAGTTGGGGTTAAGGGTGTCGTGGTTGGGATTAGGGTGTTTCCCATAGAAATGAATGGAAGGTCCCCATTTAGATAGATACGCAAGTTTGTGTGTGTGTGTGTGTATAAAGTATATGTCCGGGCACCATGGTGGCGAGGTGGTTAGCACTGTTGTCTCACACCTCTGGGGCCAGGGTTCTGTGTGTGTGTTTGGATGTTCTACTCAAGTCATCGTGGGGTTTCCTCCGGGTTCTCCGGTTTCCCCCCACAGTCCAAAAACATGCTGCGGCTATTTGGAGTTACCAAATTGCCCATAGGTGTGAATGGTGTGTGAGTGTGCCCTGCGATGGGCTGGCCCCCCATCCTGGGTTGTTCCCCGGCTCGTGTCCGTAGCTTCCGGCATGGACTCCGGACCCCCCGCGATCCGGAAGGATTAGTGGTTTCAGAAAATTAATGGATGGAAGTATATGTCTTGGGTGTGTCCCAGCCTCAAGATTACAACTTACAATAATGCTTCTTAAAATAAAAACATCATCTGTGGATCCATGCCAACATGCAGCATTTGTTAAAACCATGTTGGCATCACAGATGAGTTACACATTGTTGGAATGAAACTGCTTTCTTTTCACAAAAGCAGCTTTTATTAATAGTGCTTTCATTGCAATGTATGTACAGTCAGTAGTACCACATACAATATGAAAGCCAGACATTGCTGCAAATTGCTTTAGGGAAAATTAATATACTGTCTTGACAGTTAGTTAATGCCAGCTACTACTTAAGGGATAATGGAGCTGGAATATCCCTGATCTGTCAGCCAGCTCCCACTGGTATCTTCCGTACAATTCCATTAGAATCACTCTTGGTAGTCTAAAATGACTGACAAGCCACAAATCATCATTGGCAAAATAATCATTATGATCTCCTCACCCCATGTCCTTTAACAAAGCTAAATATGCCATGGTAATTCTGCGCGTGATATACTTACTCATGGGCCTTTTTATGCCCATTATATGTGGGTGCACACGTGTTGGTGCCTATACTTTTTAGTACGCCCACCACTAACCTAGATTGTACACAATGAAGATATGGGTATATATAATGTTACTTGGGGTGGCATGGTGGTTAGCACTGTTGCCTCACACCTCTGGGACCTAAGGTTTGAGTCTATGCTCAAGTTCCTTGTGTGGGGTTTGCATGTCCTCCCCATGTTGCCGTGGGGTTTCCCTCCACAGTCCAAAAACTTGCTGGGGTTAATTGGAGTAACTAAATTGCATATAGGTGTGAGTGTGCCTTGTGATGGACCGGCCCCCCTATCCTGGGTCGTTCCCTCCCTCATGCCCGAAGCTTTGGGGATAGGCTCCAGACCTGTCAGGATAAGTGATTTCAGAAAATGGATAGTGTGAACTGTAAGTTTGTGACTCATTTCTGTAGACTGCTTTAGATGGTCTGCAACATGTTTTTAGATTGTAATTAGATTGGGCCAAACATTTTCCACTGAGGCTAAAACACAGTGATCAGCAGCACTGAATATGGTCAGCAACCCTTCCAGTCAGCCGCTTTTCTCGTCAGCTGTTTGGCAAGTTTTCTCCATACATTTTTCTTTCGGCTAAAATAAATATGAAGTGGCTCACTGCATGTCTGAATTTTTGTTTTGCATATCGGGTTTCCTCTGCAAAACTCTCCTTCTTCACTCCTGCCCAGACATGCAAACTGCTTCTCTTTCCTAAGGCAGTGGTGCGTGCATTTAGTGTTGGGGGGTCACATTCATCGCCTCATCAGAATATTAATGCACAGCCGCACAGAGCACTCAGCAGCGTGCTCCTGCAGGCAGACAGCCATTTCCCTTCTTGGTGAACGGAGTACATTCCTGAGCTATATCTTATACCCTGTTTGAAGTTCAAATCTATGGCTTAGACTAAGAATATATCAGAGTGAATGCATGGATAAATCCCCATAGGGAGGTGCTGTGCTTTTCCCAGTGTGCCTCGGGGTATGTTTATGCAGAGACCCATCTCTGCTGAATGACTGGGCTCTTTCTGTGAAAATGTAGTGCAGTGCGTACTGTACATTTTATGCGTCAGAAGCATGCCTTTCTTCCAGACTCATGAAAGAAAGTGTTTATCTCTCTGTCTCTCTCTCGCTGCCTTACGGGAGATGTGGAACAGAGCGTTTGAAACGTCAACGAGACACAAACCACTTCAGTGGTCTGGCAGCCATTTCTGTGTCTAGAAATGAAGAGTCCCTTTCACTTCGTCTCCAATAGCAAAGGAAAATCAGCAGTATTATTACATAGTGAGCCTGACAAGTTAAATGATTATACCATGATAACAAGTTTATATTTAATTCCGTTATTGTGTGAACACGATTCAAGCTGAAACACAAAATGATTGCCTTTCCCTAACCACTTATCCAGTATAGGGTAACTGGGAGGCCTGTGTCAGGAAGCTGATATGAAGTTGATCCATCATGCTATAGTAGTTGGTGGGCTTTTGTTTTCACATGGGAATTGAAGCTAAGGCCTTACAGCTTACTGTATGAGCTTACCTTTATTTTGGGTTTATTTCAATGGTTTGCTCTTAGCTCTTCATCAGTTACACAGATATACCACCTGTGAATGGCCAACAGCTCCCAGACCCCCACGAATGTTGTGCGATTTATGTTCTTATTATGGAATAGTCTAGTGCAACCTTGGGCTCCTTTAAAGCAGAGCTAGACAGGATTTTAACATCTCTGAGCTAGTAATGGAATTCTCCCCAAACAGCCTTGATGGGCAGAATGGCATCATCTCTTTGTAAATTTCTTATGTTCTTATGTTCTAATGTGCCGGAAATCTGTTTTTTTTTTTTTTTTACTGTCTGTGGGTTTTAGAGAGAGAAGTGACCCCACACCGAACAGGACAGACCAGCCCTGATCCTGGAGTGCTGGTATTTCTCTCTTACCTGATGAGTTACTATCTGCGTGTGGTTCTACAGAGACCAGGTAGGATGGCCTTAGACTCTAGCTCTTTCCAGGCAATGGGGAGACAGTCAGGAGATGCCCCTTCGTGGGATTAATGCATTCGCTTTGGTATATGAATCTCACATGAGATAATATAAATGTTATTACTAATTATAAAACTTTCCCAAGCGCATCTGCATTCCTGGCTAGTTCCCATTCATCCTTTCCTTGCTTCCTGTGCTTCAAGTTGTTAGCTTATACTGTACATCACACTCTAGTTTCAGAATACAAGCACCAACAAAAATCAATAAACAGAACCACAAGCCAAAATAAGCTACTAGTTGGGAGTTCTGATTGTCATACAGTTCCGGGCAGCAAGAACATATTACATCCTTTTTAATTTTTATCGTCCTATGGTTTAATTTACAGTTGTTCTTATTATGTGCCAAATTAGATTTTCTTTTGTATTTGTTATTGATATGAAATTACAATTAATTATTCACCCTTTTATGCAAACGAGGAATGCGTCTGAAAGCAGGGTGAGGCAGTCCCTTTGCCATTTGGGGGTTCAGGGCTTTGCTCAAGGGTCCAAAGGTGAAATCACTCTGCCAGCTGTGGGATATGAAGCAGTAACTTTCCAATCACAAGTGCAGCATCCTGAACCAATGAGTCACACTCCGCCCCCAAGCAGAATGATTAAATGTCTTTTGTGTTGAGCTTGCATGAAGTTACTCAGGACTCAGCCTCAAGTAGCTGACAGATGTTTCCAAACAGAGTTTAGAAGCTGCCTTGACCTGGAATGCAAACAAACTGCAATTTGTTTTCATATCCATGTACACAAAGGATTCTGTGAAGAGGTCATTAACTGTTTTAAATCTGAATAAGGTTTAAGTGAGATTCATCAAAATTATGCCTTTGAAAGAAAAGATAGGCTGGGAACTTCTCCTGATGTGAATACAATGAAACAAATTTGCCAGTTCCCTTTGTTATTCATTACTTGCTTGTTAGTCCCTCCAATGGGTCCACGCCCTGAAAATGGGGATAAATGCGACATGCATGCTATGTGAACATCATCAACAGGCGGCCATTTCTCTGATTCATCTGATCTAACAGGGTTCAGCAGTTCAACCACACCATCATCACCCTCATCCCTGCTCTTCTGCATCTCTCATTTCTCCTTTTATATCTTTTAGAGCTTTTCCACTAGCATAGAGGACCCAGGACAGGCATAGCCAAGCAACAGTACTCTCCTAAACTGGAGAGACACTTATTTATTGTTCACACGGTGTACATCATGCCGCGTGTTAAATTCTGCTAGCATGTCTAGAATGTTAGCATCAAACGCTAGCGGAATTTGCATTCACCTGCGTATATTTCACTTACGAATCCATGCTGTTCAGGTGGTCTATAGTAGTAGGGGGTGGGATATTTTCCGGTTTACGTCATTTCGGCATACGTCAAACTCGACTTTATATCGCTTGTCTGTAGTAATTAATTTCACACAGTCATTTGCAACGTCTCATACATATTACTTCAAAAGAGCAAATTGAAGGAAAATAATTACTATTTTTTATACTATATATATACTATATTATAGTATAAAGTATATATATATATAGTATATATACACTATATTATAGTATAAAGTATTATACTAGTATAATTAGTACAGTATATTATATATACTACTATACTAATTACTATTTACTTTTATAATGAATTAAAGGTGCATTCACATCAATGGAAATGGCTGTCTATCAATTCTTCTCAGACATTTAAAAAAAATGTCAAAAATCGGCTTACGAAGGGACTCTCAGAACCAATGAATGACGTAAGGCGGGTATGTATATAGAATATACCTTTTTATCCTTCAGGTAATCCGTGCATATTGACATAATTCACAGGTTGTTCATTTCGACCAGTCAGATGGTAGTGATGTAACCAGCTCAGTTTAGTCACACTATCATGTCATTGTGGGTACCGGTCACATAGTTTACAACGGAAAACCATTTCTTAGTGGTTTGGCCTGATTCTTGGTGGCAGTGGGAAAGCCCCATTATTTTCACTCACTACTCTTGCATTATGGTTTCTGTAGTCTACTCCTTTTCAGCCATACTTCTCAAAATAATTTGGCTGAAAACCCACACAGCTGGCCTGTTCTGCACATACTGAAAATGCTAATTACACCCAGACCTATGCCCATAACCATAAACATCTACAAATATGTCCTCCACCCCAAACCACATGCATGGACAGATGCAGGCCTGTAAACAGCCTCCAGCCTGGCGATAAAAGCTTTTTTGTTGTGTTTGGTGGGTATCAGCAAAGTCTTCTTTGGGCTTGTGGTTTTGGTGCCAGAGATGTCTATACCTGTACTCCATTTCTCTAGTCATGTGGTGAGCAAGATATGATCTAATGGGACTTAGATCTAATAAGATGCATCAACATACTACCATACCACGCTACCAATACCTCTATAAAGTATTTTTTGTGTTTTCCCCTGTTGAAGCTAAAATTCCAAATGAACATGTATGTGCATCTCGTACGCTCTGTGTGCTCTCCTCTGCCCCCTACTGGCTGCCAGCTGCCATACACATGTTGCCAGTATGAACACAGGGTTAGCTCCTTCATGTATTCACAAACCTGGCAAATACACTGTCATGTGTGGTGAGAATAGGGAACCTCTCTACATCTGTCTTCATGTGAGGTGATTGCACAGTCAAGAACAAACTGTATTTCGGTTGAGTGCCCCTGCAAAAGTTCTACACTTACCTTTATGTGAACACAGAACAATTAAGGGTGATGGGAAATTTGCAGAGGTGATGGTTTTCACCACCATTGTTGGCATCCATTTGCATCCCATGACACCTTCAGCCCTGCTCTACTCAGTGCCTCCAGCTTGCTTAAGTGCTCTTTAGGGGAATACACTACGTATTTGAAGGTTGCCAGACTTGGCAAAAGAGTCACGTGTCCATGGGCCCTTATGCAAGGCCCTTAACCCCCAGCTCCAGGAGTTCTGCGTGTTAGCTGCCCCTGTGCTGTGACCCCCAAGCTTCCTCTCACCTGAATGTGTGTCTCATGGAGAACAAGACGGGACAGGTGAAAAGAGGGCTTCCCTAGAGGGATTACTAATGTATCTCTGTTCCATTTCCAGCTATTCAAAGTAATGTGGATAAAAGTCCAACTGAAATTAAGTGCAAAAGGGCTATTTCTACTAAATCTTAAGATTTATTTACTAAATCTTAAAACCACAACACACACTCATATAACACAAAGCTCACAGCTTTTCAAACGTATACAGTACAGTCACCCCTTCACCGTCACAAGGGTTGGTGGTGGACAAAAATGTGCAGTGCGCTGTACCCAAGCCAAGATGCATGGATCCCACAATTATTTTTTATTTTCACCAAAAGTAATTTTTAATGTTGAAGGTATGGTATGTAACTACACTAATAAATATTAACCACGAATATACACTAACCTAAAGGATTATTAGGAACACTATACTAATATGGTGTTTGACCCCCTTTCGCCTTCAGAACTGCCTTAATTCTACGTGGCATTGATTCAACAAGGTGCTGAAAGCATTC
>JAODKM010000037.1:3772459-3782485 GCA_026780845.1 Petrocephalus sullivani | reverse complement strand
GCATTTTTCCGAGTGTCCCCCCCCCCCCCCCCCGAGATCTGTGAGGCTTTCCCCATTACCATGGCTTCCTCGCCGGCTTGCCAAGAATGGGTGAAGGTGAGAAATTCTGGGACAAATTTTCTGTCGTCTGTCTCACAGCACCTCCCTGCTCCAGGCAGCTACTGCATTTACTTATTGTATAATTCCCAGTGTTTGATGTGAGTCTTGCACACACATGCTTGCCTTTCCTAACATAAATTCCAGGTGCAGTAGAAGATAGGCCATTGCAACAAGGACTACCAGAGTGAGGTAGTGTCACTTATTCTTTAAATGTGGCAAGTGGTAATACATTTCATACACATCCTCAAATAGCTTGGCAGTATTTTGAAGATATTTTGAAGTATTTGAAGATTGTTTAATGCGGAAATCAAAACATAGAATGATATGATCAGTTGTTACTTTCAGTAAAGCAGTTTTTTTTTTTCGTAGGAATCGAGCTTCTCTGTTGGACAGATGTCCATTAAAAGTCACACTTTGTTAAATTGAGGATATAATGCAGTGTATGTAACACAAAGGCTTCCATAATAATGCAGAGAATGAGATCAGATCCACAGTGAGAGGCTCTTCATCAGCATCACAGCTCCCAGCCACTCAGGACATTGCCAAGACAAAACAAGACAGACAAAACAACATGAATCATTTACTTGTTTTCTGTATGCCCTGGGGGTGCTTCTATGCAGTGGAGGAAAAAGGAAAATGGTTAAAAAACATCATTTATGAATAATTAGCCATGCCAGGAGCAGTCACAGTCATTCCAGTGGTGTTGTCAAAATAAGCCCTATTCTCCCCCATCTGGTTCTCCATGTCAGTGTTTCCCAATCCGGTCCTTGGGAACTGCAGACGGGCCACATTTTTGCTCCTTCCCAGCCCCCTGCCAGACCGTCCACATCTAGGGAGTTAAGAAAGAGCAGAAGCATGGACCATCTGCGGTCCCCAGGGAGTGGACTGGGAGACACTGGTCTCTGTATTCCATGTGTTCCTTTCATAGTTTTGCTCCACACGCCTTCAGTCCAGCGTATCCACCTGATTAGGCAAGAGTAATGGCAGCTGGTTCCGGGCGTGCTCTGCATCAACCAGGTTGACGGCATCCGTAGCTGTGGCAGGGGGCTGAGGGGCATCTGATGTCAGAGACGGGGGCTCCGTGGGGAGCTGGGGCTCCCCGGAGTTGCGCAGAGAGAGCGAGAGCGGCGGCGAGGGTCTGCGGGGGGACTGGGAGGAGCAGCAGGGCAGCAGGTTGGCCAGGGCACGCTTGAAGTCCCGCATGAAGAGTGGGTAGATGATGGGGTTCATGGTGCTGTTACAGTAACCCAACCAGGTGAGGGCATCAAAGAGTGCAGGAGGCACGCACTCACACACTGCCTAGGGAGTGAAGAAGAAGATGGTCAGGAGTACACAGGGTACACAGCATCTGCCTACAGCTGGCTTAAACTGTCTTCAGTTTATTCAAAATGCAGCTGCCAGGCTCTTACTCCGCCCCACAAGTGGGTGCACATCTCACCTGTCTTATTTCCCCTGCACTGGCTCCCTGTAGAATTCAGGATTCAATTCAACATTCTCACGATCACTTATAGAGCCCTGCATGGTCAGGCTCCTCAGTATACTGCGGGGCTCCTGCACCGTCATACCACTAGTCGCGATCCGAGATCCACCCATCTAGGCCTCCTTTCTGATCTCTGCAGGCAGTTGAATTGTTTAAGGCCCAGCTTAAGACCCACCGCTTAACACAGGCCTTTGGTAGTCTGTTTTTATTTATTATTGTTTTTTTATTTTTATTTTATATCCTGTATTTTTAACTAGGTATTTTCATACGTATTATTTCCTTTTTCTGTCCAGCGCTTTATAAATAAACTTTACTTACATGATCAGAGGAGACTGTGGAGAAAACATATCTGTAACAGGGACACGCTGACACACTGGAATGAAGATGTGGAAAGAGAGTAGGACACCAAGAGCAGACCCACTGATATGGCCAGAGTAACTGAAATAGAAGCAGACCGACGTGACACACAGAGACGCTACGACGGGCAAAACTGTGACCGAGCGCTGTGGGAACAGAGCGCCCAGCCGCCCAGCTGAGATGAGTAAATATGCAGAGGGAGAGGATGTGCCATTCACACGCCTCTCAGATGGGAAGGCAGAGAGTCAGAAGTGGCGGTGGGGGCAGGCGTGTCTGCAAGGCACCCGCTGGAGAGGGGACAGGGACACAGATGGAGAGGAAGATGCCTAGAGGCCTGTGAGAGGGAACTATCAGTGGTAATTACAGACTTACACAGAGAGCTTTCATCTCCATCTCTGCCCTACACTCCAGCCATCGCCGATGGACGGCAGCTGGATGAGGGCTAGTCGAGAATTGTGTTTGATTTTCTTATTATTCCTTTTCATTTTTTTTGGAGGGGTGGAAAATAGCTCCACTTTAATGCCACAGGGATTAGTGATTATCATCAGATGTGGAGTTAATGAAGGACAGTTTCTTCTGCCTATGATCATTTTGGGGAGGGGAGGGGAGGGGGGTAAGCCACCCTTTAACAAACTCAAAGTGAGGACATACATTGCGATTCACTCAGAGGTGGACTGTGTTGCTAGTATAGTAGTGAATTCAGAGGTGGAAAGTCCAGGTCCAGAAAGCAAAAAATCCAGAGCAAGATTTTGTTTCAACCAACCAGCTGAGTATAAAGAGTCACGGTCTCAGAGTACTCAACTGGCTGGTTGAAACAAAATCTTGGCCTGGATCTTTACTTCACATCACCACAGGAAAGGGGGTACTGATATGTACCATGTCGATAAAGTACCCGGTGCCGGCAGTGATGCCGAAAGCGGGCGGCATCCGGCCGGCAGTGTGCACACTGACCTGTGCCATGTTGGTGATGAAGAAGGGCAGCCAGGTGCTGAAGAAGAGCCCCAGCAGGACGCCCAGGGTGAGGCTGGCCTTCAGCGCTCTGCGGCCATGCCGGTGGGCCATCCTGCGCTCCTGACTCACTGAAGACTGCGAGGAGGACAAAGCGAGCGCCGGCTACAGCCAGAGATCTCTTACCCTGCTCTCCTCTCTTCCAGGCCTATTCACACTCACCACACGGACTCCCCGCTCTCTCTCTCTCTCACGCAGTACCCTCTACCTCTCTCGCTATCATCTTCCCTTCTTTTTTTTCTGTAGCCGGTATCGCAGATATTTTTTTTACTTCTTTAGCAGACATCAAATGTTTTTTGTCTTTTTTTATTCTTGCAAATTTCCCAGCGCTCCTTGTCCACCTGCGCTTTATCAGCCTTTATGAGACGAAGGCCAGCCGCTCCGGCCGCCTGCAAGGTGACGGACCGCAGGGTGAAATGTGGACAAGGACGGACGCCCGGTGGCTGGGATGAGTAAGGAGCTATCAGCCTCGTTACGTCGACTCTCAAAAGAACATTTCTCTTTCATCTCTACCTCCGTGTCGCTTTTATTATTTCCTCTGATTCCTTTTGAAAAAGACTGATTGAAAGTCTCTGCTTTTGATAACCCACGTCCGTCTGCGTGCCGTTCCCACAGGAGAGCCACGGTGTGCTCGCCATCGACCGAACAAGAACAACTGTGCATTTTAATTTCGAGTGACACCGGGAGAATGTTCTGAGTGCAGAAGCAGAAAGCAGAATAGATAGAAACATAACGTTTTCCAAAAGGCTTGGACTCATTTTGCACTGGGGGAACTTGTCAAGCTTTCGCGGGAGGTGTGAAGACAGTGAACGCGGTGGCCCCGTGTGGCTGTTTCAGCTCGTGTCCGTTTGTATCATCATTACATGACTGTGGATCAGCCCTGAACCACAGTAGGGGGTAGTGAGTTATTCCCTGTGATGTTCTCCAAATATCTGTGAATTAATGCTGAGGAAGACTAAAGCATCTCAAACAGAGAAGAACGTCTCTGCTTTTTATGCCTTTAGCACTATTTCTTTCATTCTTCGGTACAAAAATTCTAATTGTTCTCAATGTGACAAAACAAAACATTTCTTGGAGTATTTATACCGTCAGACCTGTAAATCTTTTGTCACACAATGAGACTCATTTACAAACACAAATTAATGATAAACCAGCTATTACATCAAATATTTAAAGATCTGTGTACTGATTCACATTTATCTGAGATAGTGAATTATACTATATAGGATAGTATATACTTATATACTTATCCTGTTTCATGAAGTTTAGGGAGCTGCTAACTAACATCCGTCAGCTGGCAGATGCTAAAAAGTATTTATTAGTCTGTCGACGTGCTGTCCTTCATTAACTCCCATTCTCCTACCTTACGGCCACAGTATGAGGGCCAGGAAAAATATTTCCAGTTTAAAATAATAGTTTATGGTTGCGTAATATAATTTTCCCTATTGTGGTAATAGATATGTTTCTATAGTTTTATGCTGTACATAAAATATTGTTTTCTTTGTTCATTTACCACAAATAGGCAGATTTACAAAGATCAGTACCGACATATGTATTGCTGGCTCTCGGAAATGTTAGACATTATTAACACCATTTCATTTCTACCCTAGACGTGCACAGAAATAGACTGCGAGTACATAACTGAGGAATCCCTACTGGAAGTCCCGTTACAGCACCTGCTGATCCCTGCACCTAGACTTGCTGGCCATCTTCGAGATACATATGTACATACTGCTGGATGCTATAGCCGGCTTAGATGGAGATGGTCATGGCTGTATCCTCACACGTCGCTCCTTCTGACCTACCTGTGCCAGGCGAGCTCCAGGGACATCCTGCTGGCTGCAGCACTCTCCATCCACGGGGGCATGGGCTGGCGAGGCCGGCCGGGACGGCCCCCCAGGGGAGTGGTGTAGGTGATGGGGGTGTGTCAGGGCCGCCACGCGCCGGGCCTGCCGCTTGGCGGCCAGGAGGATGCGGCAGTAGGTGAAGCAGATGGCTGCCGAGGGCAGGAAGAAGGTGAGACAGGAGGCCACCAGCGCGAAGGGCAGGCTGACGCGGAGACGGCACTGGGCGGGCGTGCTGCCGGGGGTCCAGCGGCCCAGGCTGTGCCAGCCCATCTCTATGGGCAGGAAGGAGGTGAGCGCGGCCAGCGCCCAGGCCCCGCCCAGCAGCAGCAGGGCCCGCGGCGGCGTCATCCGCTGCTTGTAGCGCAGCGGCGAGATGATCAACAGGTATCGGTCCAGGCTGATCAGGCACAGGTTGAGGATGGAGGCGCTGCAGCACATGATGTCGAAGCAGAGCCACACCGGGCAGAAGGGCGGCCAGAGCATCCAGACGCCGTTGAGCGCGTTCAGCGCCGCCGGGGGCATCACCACCAGCGCCACCATCAGGTCCGACAGGAAGAGCGACACCAGGAAGCAGTTGGAGGTGCAGCGCAGCGTGCGGTGCGCCAGCACCAGCCCGATCAGCAGGGCATTGCCACATGCCGTCGCGGCGATGATGAGCACCAGCACGGCCGCCAGCAGCCACACGCCACTGCCACTCAGGTCCCACACCCCAGGGGCCCCGGCCAAGGCAAAGCTGCTGTTGTGGCTCCCGCCTCCACTCGGCTTGCTAACTGCCGCCACGGCCCCTTTGGGAAAGCTGGGCTCAGCCATCTTCAGATAGTCTTTTAACTCCGGGTCTGGAGGGTAGTGGTCGAAGGCCGACAGGAAGGGCTTTCCTCCGTCAGCAGACCTAAGGGGGCGCGAGGAGCTCTCTCCCCACTCTGCGTATAAACTCAGGCACTCGTCCACCGGCCGAGCTCAGCTCCTAGGTGCCAGTCGCTCCGGCAGTCTGCATGCCGGCTCGCTGCCACACACTGCCATCGCTCCCTGCCCGCCCGCGGTCGGGTCCCTCTGCCGCTCGCCACCGCGACGACGGCGTGCCTGTCTGAGTGTCTCGCCGGCTGCGTGTGTGTCACAGGGACAGGCGGCACAGGAGGGCAGCACGGAGCGGACTCACCGTGTGCGCGCGTCCGGGTGTATATGCGCACCTGCCGGCTGGCATGTCTGCTCTGGCGTCGGGGTGCGGACGTGCGTATAGAGAGCGGAAAATCCAATTCAGGGCCGAGGACGAGAAAGAGAGGGAGCGAGAAGGTTGGTCGAGACAAAGATAAAACGTTTTGCAATTGTGTGTAATGTCTGCTGTCTTTGGAGGAGCGCGCACGTGCGTGAGAGTGTGCATGTGCGCCAGAGCATCTTTAAGTGGGCCAGCCCCCGACGCTGAAGTATTTGTGTGAGCGCATGCGATGCCCGCCGCAAGCACAGCCTCCCCCGCTTGGCCTAATCCCCGCGTCCAGCACTCCAACACTGCCAGCACGTGTCTGCGCATTAAAATGTCTAAGATGCTGCCTGCCTGGCTTCTCAGGTGTCTGAGGGTGGAGTGGTGGGTGGGCGAAAGGGGGCAGGTCTCAGAGCGGCCTGGCTAAAGAGGTGCGGTCTCCGTCTTCCTTTTCTGTCACAGTCACCCTTCCATACACTAAGTGTATTTGTTTTCTTTTTTGGAGTTTCAGTCAGGGATCATAAACCTGTGCATTAAAAAAAGGCTACATTTTTAAATACAATGTCCGTGGTAAAAATTGTGCTTTTTGTGTCAACAATGTCCATCAGAATTTGGCATGGTTTTGACTCCTAAAACAGGAAAACTGTTCGTACATTATTTTAGAAGATCACACCAGATGGTCATCTTCAAAAGGTTTTTAAAATGTATTTAATGGATTGAGAGCTTTTTTCAAATGTATGCTAACCTGCTATCATGAGACTGCTGTAGAACAAGTACCTCACACCCAGCCAAAGCTCAAAAATAGACAGGGGGCAGATTACTACACCTTTACCGTAAGGTTTACACAGAAGTTGACTTCCTCTGTAATCTACAGTCCAACCGTGCTGCATGACTGCTCTGGCAATTGCATTATTATATTGCCAAATTTTTCCTTGGTGAAAAATACAGTTTTAGATTGAGAAATGTAGTTTTTAATTGTAAAACTGGGCATAAAATAGGCACTAAAGAAACGTGTAAAAAAAAAAAAAGTCAGAGTTGAGTCTGTAGTATAAACTTGACTATGGAGTGAAGGCTGGTTAAGAAAACAGGGATCTGGTGCTTTTAGGTTCCTTAGCAGAGTGTTTGGCTGAGGAGTGAATCCTTCACAGGTTTGGCCAATTAATAGAATGATTTTCCAACTAGAGGGTGACATGGTGGCTCAGTGGAAAGCGCTGATGCTTCACACCTCCTGCTGCTCCTTCGTGTGTATGGAATCTGCATCTTCTTTTCCTGCAGCCTGAAGATATACCATTATGTTAATTAGCATCTCTGAATTGGCATGTATCCTGTATGTGCTGGGATTCGGATGGAATTTACTACTCCTACCTTTATAGGAAAGGTGTGTTTAGAGGACTGAAATAAAGTACAATGTAATTAATCATCTGTCTTCTTTGGTGTTACTGTTTTGTACCATGCAGCATATTGGAAATGTGTGCTACAAATAAAATATACAACAACAGCAACAACACAGCAAACCCCTCAAACATATGGCCAGTAATGGGAGGGTCCTGCCATAATACAAACGGGTCAGAAAAAGGAAACCAGAAGAAAATGGTCATTTCTATTCAGGCTTGTTCCATACTGGCAATACATTTAATATTCCCATTTATACATTTAGTATTCTCATTTGTGCAAGTTGGAATACCTGCAGAGGTGGGAATCCAGGTCCTGCTTTGCAAGATGATGGAACTGCTAGGGCTCAGAGGCGTGAAATCCATCTTTCCCCCCAATTACGCTGAGGGCCATCACAATGCAATGCTCGTGGAATGGCTGAATTTTAATTTGCTGCCACCTTGTGGGCATCTGATTGTATGACAGCCCATCCAGCCTCAGGAGTACCACAGATATGAAACCAAAGCAGTAGAAAGTAGTATGCAGGTCACTTCCCACATCGACTTTGCTTGCAAATTTGAGTAACTAATTGATTGTATTCACCAGACGGAGACTAGTCGAGCACAGATGCTTTCACGTTAACACGGTGACTGAAAAAGTATTTTATGTATGTTTTTCAAACTTTGCAGACGTGTTGTATGGGTTACTAGAACTGATCACATTTTGAGACCAATCTCCCCAAAGCTGAATATACTGTTAGGAATGAAAAGTTCTGCTTCAGGCACTTGATCCTTTTTACATGATAACTAAAAATTTGACATCTCTTTCTCAACCTTTGCAGGTGGTATAAGGGTGAAGACACAGATAAATTGCAAATCCAAAATTGAAGCAACTGCTTAGTGCCAGCGAAGGGAAGGGTGATTTAGATAAGATTTAGATAAGATTAAGATTTAGATAAGATTACTCTATTAACTGTACTTGATCTTAACTGGATCTTATTACCATTACACAAAACATTACATGGATGAAAATCTATACCTGACAGACCCGAAATCATCCCAAAATTGTTTACATGATAGCATCACACATTTACTGCACATGTGTCAGCCAATAGAAACTGGGTACACGATGGTCATAAAGGGTTGGACATGGTCTTCTTCAAGTTTCAATGTGTTAAGAACATAAGAACTATACAAAGGGAAGCAAAGGGAAGGGTGATTTAGATAAGTTGCTTACCCTTGTGACAGTATTACTCTATTAACTGTACTTGATCTTAACTGGATCTTATTACCATTACACAAAACATTACATGGATGAAAATCTATACCTGACAGACCCGAAATCATCCCAAAATTGTAACTACAGCAACAGATGGCAGCAGACAGTGAAAACTGAGGCTGCAGCCTCCATCTTGTGAGTACAGCCATCTGCTATCTAAGTGCATTCCATGGATCATTTTGCAAACTTCTCAGGAACATTACACAGGTCAGTGATTCTCAAAAGGCAGGGCATGATTTTCTGAATATTATATAACAAAGTTTGTATATTCTTTTTTTTCATTGCCAGCCCCCCACTTGACAAAATGTATCGGTCTCTCTCTGGTAGCCAGTTAGCAAATTTTTTTGTGGGGGAATTTAATAATTATTAAATTAGGTATTATTGTCATAATCATTTCATTTAATCGTGCCATAGGTCAAGTCAGTCGTGATATGTGAAAGACCAGGAACAGATTTGGTGAATCTGATTTCATTATGTTATGGGGACATTTTTTGGTCTCCCCAACAGGAGAAACTTAATGTTATAAAAATCTATGAATGCAATAATAAAAAAAAAAAAAAAAAAAAAATGCAACAAGTCTTGTTATTCTGTTATGGTTATTTATGGTTAAGGTTAGGGCTGGGTAGGAGTCAAAGTTGTAATAGTTGGGATTAGGGTTGGGATTGCCCATTGAAATGAATGAAGAGTCCCCATAATGACACAGATATCATATCCATCATATCCGTGAGTGTTATTTTGGAAAAGCAGAGCGATTAACCAAGTTTAACTATCCACGAGTTCAGCCATCAGGCAAGATACATTAACTACAGCTTATGTTTGTACAGTCAAAAAAAATCTGGGTTTGATCTCTACAGCATGTACAGGCATGACTGACATAATAGTTACATAGTTATACCTACAGAGCCCTGGAGTGGCCAAGAACAGTTTTTTTTTTTATTTTGTGTGCACAATGTACTAAATCTAAATAAAATGTGCCCACGAAGCCAAAAACTGACGTCTTGGGCCTGCGGTCAAGCCATCAACAAATGGTTTGAGCGACACATTATAAAGCCACTTTATTAGGTACACCTTGCTAGTACTGGGGTTGACCCCATTTGCCTTCAGCACTGCTTTAATTCTTCATGGCATTTATTCAACATGGGGCTTGAAACCTTTTTCAGAAACTTTGTTCCTTGTTTACATGATAGCATCACGCATTTACTGCACATGTGTCAGCCAATAGAAACTGGGTACACGATGATCATAAAGGGTTGGACATGGTCTTCTTCAAGTTTCAATGTGTTAAGAACATAAGAACTATATGAACGAGAGGAAGCCATTCGGCCCATCAAGCTTGTTTGGGGAGAACTTAACTAATAGCTCAGAGTTGTTAAAATCTTATCTAGCTCTGA
>JAODKM010000037.1:3705550-3756536 GCA_026780845.1 Petrocephalus sullivani | reverse complement strand
GCAAAACAAAAAATTTGATATCATGGAGAGCACGGTTGGGAATGGGAAAGAAGCGAAAAAGAAATTTTTAAAAAAGCAAACCCCCCCCCCCCCCGCCCCCCAAAAAATGTAACTTTTACCTTGCATACTAACATGAGTTTCCAGGTGCAAGAATGGTTCATAGGAATTAATGTGATGGTTTGCCTTGTTACTGTGCATACGTACAGGAAAATTGTGGGTCCAATGAATTTGCCTTCACCCCTTTGCTGTACTAAAGATCTGTCTTCTTCTGTCTTTCAGGAGTATACAGTCACTGGCAGACAAGTCAATGCAGGAGGCTCTGAAAAACGACCTGATGGTGGCGCTCAAACGCAAACAGCAGAGTTAGAGTGCTCCCTCTTCATTTCTGTTGCTGTCTTCCATGCTTTTTTTTGTTTTGTTTCACCTCCTATCCAGAGCTCTTTGTTTATATTTCCCCTTCAGCTCCCACTCTTCTCGTTATTCCCATCTTCAGCATTCATTCAAATGAACAAAAAGCTTTTTGAAATGAGTCTTAGCAAGAACATCTTTTAAGTCTTCATTCTCAGATTTGATAAGTTCTAAAGATCGGTGTTACAAATATTCTACACAGTATGGTAATAATGTTAACTTCCTAATGCTCATTTACTGGTTGTGTCTCGTGGGGCGGCCACACTTCCCACCTCCTGAGGAATATTGCAAAGCATATATAAGGGATGGCTGAGTTGGGTAATGCATACAGGTCATTTTCACTATTTATTCTTGTATTGAATATATATAATGTATTTTTACCCCGTATCTCCTTGAGAAAAGTGCACGTAACACTTCTTGCTGTGATGGGGTTGGTAACACACGTTCAGCACTGACCCGTTATGGTCATCATCGTTATTACTGTACTTAGTGGAGAATTTCTGCTTTTTGCTTCTTCTGTTGTGAGTGACTGGTCTAACGGGCAGGCAAATGGGACAGTGAATGAACATACAATGAATGCTCCTTTAATTTCGAGTTTGTCTGGGTCTTGACTTTCTTTGTGGGGGGGGGGGGAGTGTCAGAGCCCTTTTGGTTTCTATTTAGGTACGTGTTTCCTTTTTTTTTTTTTTTTTCTTTTTTCTTTTTGTAAAGCTTATTCATGAAAGAGTCTCCCACTCCAATAAACCCAGGTTATTATATGGCAAGACTACTGATGTATCCGGAGTCCTTCTCACACTGGCAGGAACAATATATTCTATTCAGAGTTGCTAAAATGATTATTGATGAGCACTCAGTCCATCCATTTTCATTTATCCAGTGTCGGGCCATGACAAATTTTATTATCTTTACGCCTGATAAGCTGATGGTGCTTGAAAAGTTTTGCGGGGAAAATCTGAGAGCAATTTCATCAAAAAAAAATCTTGAGTAGGTAACACTCCTAATTGTTTAAAGTACTTTATTAAATTATCGGTCAAAATATGTCAAATATCCCAGCAAAGTATAATATGCTGATTGGAATGAGTGCATGAAATGTATTTTTTTTTATATACAAATATGGTTAACATACTATTACGTTCTTGCATCGCAAATAACAGAAATGTACATATGAAAGCAAATGGTGTCAGGGATAAATTACAACAAACAAGAAAAAGTAAACTGATTATATAATTTTTTTTTTCATACAATCTAAATTGTCGCTGAGTTGCTTAAATTAAGAAAATGTATGCTGTTTGGCTTAGTTCTATATTTTTTTTTTTCTTCTTGCGTATAAAACGTTATATGACTAACCATTACCATTTGTAATTAGTGTCCTAGGTACAAATAGTAGTATTACATTAGTTGTGGCTTTACCAGAATCTGAAAAGCTTTGGTCAAAAAAATTTGACGTACATTATCCTCCACTTACCTGGCAATGTGGGGGCAGCAGTCAGCCAGCCAGCCCCTCCAGGGGTATACCCAGGCACTCCCAGGCCAGCCAAGAGATCTCTCCAGTGTGTCCTGGGCCTGCCCTGAGGTATCCTACCGGTTAAACACCTCTAAAGCACCTCCCCAGAGAGGCGTCCTAATCAGATGGCGGAACCACCTCCGCTGATTTGGCGTTTCACCTCGATGAAGTCAGTTGGACCACAATCTGCACATAAATCTGCACCTCCACATAGAGTGGCATGTCAGCCAAAACAGCCGAACAACACCTAGAGCCTTCAGGAACTTAGTCCTTACCACTAAAGAGTTTTCGGCTTCCCCATGACCTCAGCCCTAGTGATCGGCAAGTCCTCTGAATCTATTTCTTCTGAAGAAGGCATGTCAGTGGGATTCAGAAGATTCAGGAGAGTCCTCATTCTATCCCCCCAGTTGAGGTCACGGGTACGCCATTCCTGATCCCCCCTTTGAGTCACCTGAGAGTCCCACCAGCTAACCAAGCTTGGAAGCTACTTTAGCCTGACTGCTCCCTTGACCTTTACTGTCCACCAGTGAGTTTAGGCGTTACAAGTACAAACAACCTTATGGCCACAGCTCTGCATAGCCCCTTTGGCAATGGAGGTATGGAACATTGTCCATTCCAGCTAAATTTCTCCACCTTCTGTCGGAAAGCAAGAGCAGTTCAGCTGGAGGTGTGAGTTGAAGATCTCGCTACCAGGGGCCTCTGCCAAACGCTTCCAGCAAACTTTCACTATGCATTTGGATCTACTAGGTCTATCTGGCATTTCCCCCCTCCACCCAGGGGGTGATCAGTTGACAGCTCCGTTCTTCACATGAGTGTCCAGGACATAGTTACATTTGGGCAAAGAAGCCTGTAACATGGCTAAGAATCATTCAGATGCAAAACTACCTGCATATAAGCTAGTATTATCAGTACTATATCAGTATAAGCTAGTATTATCAGTACTATGTCAGCATAAGCTAGTATTATCAGTACTATATCAGCATAAGCTAGTTTTAGCAATACTAAGGTCCAGACTTGCTGCCTGTCTGTTTTAGCAGGTGGAACCGTACATTCTAACCTTAAAGTAGTAATGTTCACCCTTCATAAGTTATGCATGACTTATGACTGAAAAAGTCATTCAGCTACATATTTCCATATAAATAGATTTGTATCATCATTTTGGTGTCTTATAATTTCCGCATCTGAGTACTGGCATAGGAAATCATGCATCATGATGAATAGAACTGGATTATTAACTGGATTATGTTTGAATGGGCACAAAGAAATTGTCTAGGGTTACAATACGTTTGGGTTTCCCTGGACATGCCCTCTTTTTGGGCCCCTGTCTGGGCAGTTTGTCAGCAGTTTGTCCGGGTTTAGTGCGGCAAACCCATATGACCCAATACAGCAATTTACAGTAGAGTGCTGAATGAAGGGAAAGGCACCGATTTCAATATACGGCAGCCACACAGTGTTTGTGAGGCTCGTGCACATTTACTTTAAAAATGAAACTAAAAATGTCCCTACCTGTCACGCTGTTCACAAGTGACGTCAAGTTCCGGGAACCCAGGTCACTTCGACACTTCATTTTTGTTTTTCTGTGAACAGTGAATCTTGCCATTTGCTGAGAAGCACATGGCTGCAGCCTCTCATCTCAGGCCCTGCCGCCCTCTGGCCCCTTCCGGGTGGGCTTACGCATGTGCAGTGAACAAGAAACGTTCATCACTGGTTTCAAAGGTTAGTTTTATCAGATTAACATCTTTGGGGAAAAACAATCTGTTTCGTAATTGTCAACCAATTCAAAATTTAGTTTAATATATCCATTAAAAAAATTCCATTTAAAGTTTTACTGTTTGTGCATAGAAATTCACACAACAAATAGTAAACATCATTTCTTTGGATATCAGCAGTTATCTACTATAGTTTATCTACTAAACAAGCTGTACACTGACTACTTTACATTGTATCAAAGTGTCATATCTTCAGTGTTGTCCCATGAAATGATATAAAATATTTACAAAAATGTGAGGGGTGTACTCACTTTTGTGAGATACTGTATATCCTGATTTAAACAATACAACTGAAAACATAAATAGGACTTGTAATTTACAGTCAAATAGTATTGGATAAGTTTTCAGTGTATAGCAAAAATAAATTAATTGGCGTTGCGACTCCAATACTTTTGGAGGGGATTGTAGGCTAATTCAGCCAAGATTTAAGTAGACGTGACAGTATTTCACAGTATCATCAAGGACTCTGTCCGGAATTATTGTAGAATAATTTTACAATACTAATAATCAGAACAATTATGGTGGCATGTCCTACTATAAGACGTTAATACCTCATTCTAAATTGTACTAACAAAACAAGCTCCTCAGGACTCCCGCCACCTTCAATAGGAGAATTGGTTTCAGAAAATGGATGGATGGATAGAGATCACCATAATCAACATAGTTTTGGAAAATAATGCGATCACCCTGAGGGAAATCAGAGACAGAATCCAGGAATCCAATGTCCATTTCGCAAATACTGACCAGGTCAGCCTGTCCACAATCGACCATGTCATGAATTGGCACCAGCTGAGGATGAATCTGGTATATGGTTCCATATGAGTGCAACTCTGACTGAGTGAAGGGGCAACGATACCACTATGTGCCTGTGAGTACAGCATCGTCTCAGTACAGACCTGTCATTATGTACCTCAGTGTTCCTGTATGTAGGCCATTTGTCTGATATGCACATTCTCACTTTGTCGCAGAGTGCTTGATCTTGATGTCAGTGCTGTTCCCTATGAATATATCTTCATTGAGGAGGCAGGGATCAGCCAGCAGAAGGCCAGGCGGTGGGGGAGGAACACTGGCAACCATGTCATTGTCAATACAGGGCTGCCAACGCTCACACATCTGGCGTGACACTCGCACTTTCTGATTCACGCTTCCAGCAAATCTATATTACTCCATTATAAACCTCAATTATAAACCGAAAATCGGGTGTTGGGGTAGTTTGCAAGCACTATAGAATATCTGACCCTGTGTGGCAAGACGGAAAAGTCACCATGTGTGCTGCTGTTGGTCAGTGTGGGGTCATACAGCACCACTCAGCCCCTATAACAATCCCCGTTTGATAACAGGGAGAGGAACCAGAGCAGCCCACCTCCGTTGTCATTTGGGATAATGCACATTTCCATTGGGCCCTGACTGGTATGCCAGCAACCCACATTTTGTACTGCTGTACCTTCCACCATATTCCCCATTTCTAAATCCAAGAGAGGAATTCTTTTTAGCATGGCAGTGGAAAGTGCACAAACACAGACCCCATGAGCGCGTTACTCCGGGCAATGGAGGAGGCAAGTGATGAGATCTACGCAGATGAATGCCAGGGATGGATCCATAACAAGAAGAAGGAAACTTATTCCTGCACACTTGCATGCATTTGAATATGTAACATGGTCTCATGAAGCCATACATGACCACTTTGGATGGTAGTGTTTTGAATTTATCACATCAGTGTTTATTTGATGCTCTGCAAGACAAAAACATAGAATAGCTGTCTGTATATTCTATTATTGGAAGGAATCAGTTTTGTAGAGTGAACATGGTTTTGAGTGCTGTTTCATTTTGCAAGAAATTTGTGGAGTTTTGACAAAGTGAACTCTTTCAGTTTGTTTAAGGTTTGAAAAACTGAGCCACAGTTTCTGGAAATATGTTTACAGGTTTGGAGAAAACTGTAATAGTTTACATGCAAATATACCTGGCAGACAGTGGCTCACTTTGTGGTGTGTTTAATTAAACCCCCGACTGCAAGAAAGCAGTGTTGTAATCTTTTTTCTGCCATTTGGTTTGGTTGAATTAGTTCATAATGTGCATGCTAAAACTCACGACAGATTTTTTAGCAAAGTTTTTAATGAAATGAAAAATGTTTTCTATTATCATAATGAACTAAATTTAGAAACGTGAAATCTGCATAAATTATTGGAGAACAAATGCTTTAAAACAAACTGCTCTTTTCAAGTTACCTATTTAGAAAAAGGTAAAAAAAAACATTTGATTACACTTATCTGCTTTTATAAACAAAGTGCACACAGTTATTTGCGAAAATTAAAGTAAATAAAGTGCAAATACCTAAACAAAGGCACTAACTACTCTTCCACTGTCGACTCACGCTCACGCCACTGAGTCACGTGACAGTGACAAACCACAGCAGCTCAAGCTAGGGGGGTGGGCAAAGTGAGCTGCAAGATGCAGACGGAGCAGTTTGTTCGCACAGGTTTCTGCTTTTGGGAGTGCAGAGGAGAGGAATTAGAACAGTATCGATCCCACGATCCGATACCAATACCAATGTTGGTATCGATACTATCGATATTTGAATCGATCTACCCACCCCTAGTAATGATACCGATGAGTCGGAGACGGAGGACAGGCTCCGCGGTTAGAGAGCTGAATTATGGGCTCATTTTGGCAATTAAGCGTTTTTTTTAAAAACGTATATAGGCAAATGTTACTTTAATTAAATGCAGATCCCACTTTTCTAATTGGATAAAAAGTAAACGTTATGAACTCAGATTTCATGTATGTGGTAGTGTTCTATATATTATTATTATTAGTTTTTCTAATATTTTATTTAGTTTTTCTTACATTGTTTCAATATATTGAATCGTAACTTGTGTATCAATATACGTATCATATCGCCAAATTTTTGCCAACTACTATTTTGTTATTTTCTCTTATCGCATGAAAAAGGTAGAGTTTTTTTTCTTTATTTTTGAGTCGCGTTTTTTGCATGAGATGCGTCGTGGGCCGGACCAAACTGTGCTACAGGCCGCATACGGCCCAGACGCGGGACGTTCCGCACCCTTGCGCTAACATCCGGGCCACTCCTACCTTTTTCCCACCTTGGGTGGCCCTGCCCGCTATTGTTTGTGTCCGGTAATTTAATATTTAAATTACTAGGTAAAAATCTATACTGCTACGTTAAAATAAACTCCCCAAAACAGATTAACAACTTTCAATTAAAATCCCATGCATCACTTTCCATTCTCTACATACTTCACTCACAAATTCCAGGTACTACCTATCCGTATATCGTTTGTGTATATGTGTGTGATTTATGAATGACTAAATAATTGATTTTCACCACCACTGGTAAATTAATACATTTCTTAAAGGCTAATCAGCATTGCCTAACATAACTACAAGTACCAGGTATCACTTTCCGTTTTTAGTAAATATTCCTGGGTGTGCATTTGAAAATTAGCCTATTCGCCTCTGATTCAATACAGTGTTGTTGCTTTCATTTTATCAAATTAAATCGCTACAGATTTAAGGACCACATGTATTGTTTGATTTGATGAATTTCTGATGCTTAGGAAGTTTCAATGGGTGTGGTTGCTTATATAGCCCACTAGATGTCACATGATAGGGATCGGAGTCTTCGAATCTGAAGTTGGTTCAAATGTATCAGTGCTTTGCAAAGCTTCGTTTCGGTCATTATCGATAGCGCAGCCTTACACTTGGGTTAAATACCATCAGTTAAAGATATCTGTCAAGGTGTAGCTAAGTAAAAGGCAAACGATTTGTTTCACAAGGAAACTGCAGATCCACACTTTTTTTTTTTTTTTTTTTTTTTAACTGCAGATCCACACGACACCAGTCTGGCATAAAAATGACGTAATGTCGTAAAAAAAGCCACTCGTCGTAAAATGAAGTTCGCGCATGCGTAAAATGGTGCGCGTGCGCACTGCGAAGCGAACCAGTGACGCGGATCTGGTAGTGACAAGGAGCCGAAATAAAAGTAGGTAAACTAGCTTCCTTTTAAAAGTTACTGATTTTCCCGGTTGCTTGGTAAAGCTGTGACTACAGAGCATAATGACGAAAAGTCAATCGCATGTTTAATGGGACAGATAACGGAGCAGAAGTTAGGGCTGTCTTGCTGTATAAGTACTACTTTGTTTTCCCTCATTTAGAAAACATCGATCGCACCTCGATACTCCGTACTCTGTGTTACGGGCGACATTCGTCAGCACCTTATTTATCAGATGTGAGCCTTATGACATGCGGATGAGCTGCTCTAATCGGCCCGCGCAAACGAAGTTACACACTAAACATACCGGAAAGCGAATATTGTGGTTAGCGAGCAAATTGCATAAATGCGAGAAGTCATTGGCGCCTAAGTAATGTTACTTACCCACAATTCTCACACTATAATATCCTTAACGCTCAGTTCTGGGGCAAGAGTTACACTTTTATGTATTTATTATGTTTGAATCTGTTATGCTCCTATTAAACGATTTGTTGCATTGGTTTTTCAATGACATTTATGAAGCAGGGTGGGATAAAACAAGAAGTAACGCGTAAAGGTGTAGTAGGTGTACCTGCTCTGTTCCGCAGTCGCTCCGGTTAGCTTGCAGGCTCCTGCGCACGTTGCTGTGCCAGTTCGCTCTCGGCGGCATTCTGGTTGATTACCTCTAAAGCACGATATATACGCAGACAAGTTACTTGATGCATATTCCTGTATTTTTAGTGAATTACATTTTCTTATCACATTAACAGTCGGGATTGAATTGAGACATCACCATTTGTGCAGGTACCGAAGTACACTGTAATTCCTGAACGGATCCCTTGGTCAAGATTTAAAAACAACAACAAGCCTGTTCAGGTTAACTGTACAATTCAGTTATTAAACAGAGGAAACGATAACACAATGTAACACAATTTTTTTTCCCTGGCTTTCAAGTGTTATATTTCAACTGCTTATGTCTAAAGCCTATCGAAAAACTACATACAGCACAAACTTTGATTTTATGACCACAGCCCGGGAAAAACAAAGTGTGTTTTCCTAACCCGTTTGCCTAAAACAACAAAAAATAGCAAAGCTTTTGTGGAACCATAGCTATTTTCTGTTTGTTTTAGCCATAACGGGTTAGGAAAACACACTTTGTACCCAGGAACAAAATAAAAATAAAAATTTGTTACATTGTGTTACATCAATGTGCCTGCATGATAGCTAAGTAAGGTGCCTTGAGTGTCAGAGGTAGTCGAGGGCCTGGGGGAGAGATTGAGTGGAGTTTGACTATGGTGTAGGCACCAGAGTGGGGGGGTTTCATCCTGAATGTCCTTAGAAACCAGCCTGAAAGGAGAACATGTCCTGTGTAAGATGATGGTCTCTAGTGACTGAGGTTATACCAGGGCTGCTCCATTATGGCAAAAATCATAATCATGATTATTTTGATCAATATTGAGGTCACTGTCATTTGACACAGTCATTTACTTTAGAAGTATCATTCTTTTCTTGAACTTTAACAAATCTTTAACAATTTCCTTGAACTCGAAACATGTTTAAACAAACAAAATGCGCAAATAAAAAGGGGTGTATTGTGAAAAGAAAAAGCAGCACAATAGTTTTATTTTGATTTATATTAGTTTTGATACACTTACCACCATAATTGAAATTAGAATGATACCTAATTGGGTTTATCCCCAAACTCTCTCTACCTCGTGGCCTGTGCTTTGCTTTGTTCCTGCAGCAGTGGATGTCTCTATGGAGGGCAGATGTCAACCTGTAATCCTCTCATCAGACTTTATGATTCTAGAGTTTTCCTTTCACTCTGTGTGGTGTCTCTTCACAGCGATACTCAGGGCAGCTATGTATGCTGCCACTACTTTGTATTTCTGCTCTCCTTAGGACGAGGGGAGTATCGACTTGCTGCTGTGATCGGATCCCGGCGCGATGTCATGCACACTGGACAAGGTGTTGGTTGATGCCCGCACCCTTCTGGAGCGGCTGAAAGAGCATGACATGGCAGCGGAAGGCCTGATCGAGCAGTCGGGGACTCTGAGCCAGAGGGTCCGGAGTATGAGGGAAGTGGGGAGCGGCCTCCCAGACAAGGTCGGTGAAGGGTGATACAGTCCCAAGTGAAATCTCCTGATTATTTGTAACTGTCTGACACCTTTCTCCTTTACATATTGATAGAAAAGCTGTTGTCCATGTCTTCCAAAGAATGGTTTCTTCCACCACTGACCTTAATACCCTGCTGCAGAGGCAGTTGTGACTTGCCAGTGGAGGGCGCTGCAGTGTCACAAACGCGCGCTGCGAGGTCTAAGCTATGCTCTGTTCCAGCATCTGGAGGACGGTGCACAGCTGAAGGAGCTGTCAAAGTACAAGCCCCACGTTCTGCTCACTCAGGAGAACACGCAGATCAAGGAGCTGCAGCAGGAGAACAAAGGTGGGCACATTCTCCAGCCTTTGTTTCCATTCATTTCCTTCATCATAATGTTCCTTAATAGGTTTTTCCTCATTCAAATATTTTGTAATAATATGTAATGTGAATTTTCTATATATAGCACTTACTGAGATGTTTGTATGTATGCGATGTATGTAATCTATAGACTGTATTACAGTGATTTAGTCATCACTGGCAGTGAATTACTTTTAACTTTAAAAAAAAAAAAAAAGCTAAAATGACTTATCATTAGATAGAGGCTGAATCAGGATATTCTGTGTGTGTATGTTCATTTCGCAGAGCTGTGGCTGTCTCTAGAGGAGCACCAGTATGCGCTGGAACTGATAATGGGCCACTACCGCAAGCAGATGCTGCAGCTGATTGCCAGCCACAAGGAACTGGACACAAGGCCCGTCCTTAGCCTGCACCAGGACCATGCCAAGGTCAGTGTCCTTACATGGTATACACCAGGCCTTTGCGATGCTGTACGTAATTCTGTACTTTAGGAACCTGTTTCCATTTTGTCAGATGCAGGTGTTTTCTTAAATTAAGAATTTATATGCGCCATTCGTAGACAACGCAGAACATGAGAAGCTTGACAGGAAAACTTTTACTAATGGTTTGACTAATCTAAACTCTTCATTTGACCGTGTCATTTAAGTTTATTGTGGCATCAACGTACTGTATGTCATTTTAGGACTTTAGATAACGGACACTGGCTTTTCGGGACTATACGGATGTTTACTTAAGCCCCCAATTTGATAAGCATAAAATATTAATGAGAGAGATCGTGTGATGCCCAAAAGTTAGTAATCTGTGTAAGTTCAGCGTTCCTTTTGTTTATTAAATTCGGTTAGCTGAGCGCGGTGCATGCTGCTGTTTTGGTATAACATGGAAGTAATAAGCACTCAGTCCCGCAGTCACAGAATCTTTTAAAAGAGAAGATATTATAGTTACATAAGGTAAATAGATGCTGGTGTTGTGCCAATGCTTTTTGAAGTTTAAAATCCGTCATTTTTTTAGATAAATATAGTTTTCATTTTTATTTCCGTTAATTTTTTTTCTTTTCCATTTCGTTTCTGCTCTCGTTTTAGTTTACGATGATAACACTGGTCCCAGGAAGCCCAGTGCAAACACACACACCGTCACCATCAGTCAATATAGAATAAGCCCAGATTCCAACCTAAACATTTTCACAAACACTTATTCAATGGAAATTCTAAGGTAGCAGGCAGGCGACTTTATGGCTTTAATAGTGTTTAGCAGCCAGTGACAGAATGACAGCTCTCCATGCTAATGCTAATAATGCTAATATATAGTATGATGACCATGAATAGACCACACTTGGGGTGGTTTTGCCTACTCTGATGGTTCATTATCTAGAATAACGCTGTGTTTTATCTTAAGCTCCTGCATAGCGCTAGTGCACAGTATACAAATCACCTTTTTATGATAATTTGAACTACCCCCATAATTATGTAGTGATATTGACGGAAAACATAATGATTTAAAGTTTCACAAATCAAAAAGGTAATTATATTAAAATTAGTTTTTAAAAGCCGATGCATTGATTAAAAATATTGACGTCAATGCATTTTCAGCATCAGAGTCATTTACTACTCGAGTAATTGTGGGAGGCGTAGAAGAAACTTTATCCTTCAATATGCTGAAGACAACAAACGTATGGTAGAAAATTAAGAATATCTGGAAATGACTGCAAAATAAGAAACTGTCTAAATGTGAAAAATAAAGAGAACATCTTGAAGAAATGCAGGTTATAGATGTTTTTGTCAATTTCAAACATCAACAATGAAGGATCCAGTTGTCAAGAAATATTTTGCAGACTTGCATTGAAGCACCTGGAGGTACTGACATCTCGAATAGGGAAATTCGGAAATGGTCACAATATACATTTTCTGTGTTGGTATGTATGTGATTGACGGGCAGAGAAGGGCAGGAAGAGAAAACGCAACAAAAAATGTGTACAGGAATAGAATTATTACCATTGCACTCTGGTGCCAGCAATGATAATTGATGATAATGCTCTCCATGCGGTCTCCTGGACTAGACATCAGCTTCACAGCTAACACCTAAAACACCTAAAAACTTAATTCAGTTGACTGTAGCCTAGCAAATATCTTTCCATCAGAACATATTTGCAGTGTACACTGTTTAATTTTATGTATAGATCTTGTTGGTTTCTTTATACATATGTCAAGTTCTGGCTAAAGCTTCAGTGTAGTTAAACCATTAAATTCTTAATTATCTTATTTTCCTTTAATCAATGTTTGTTTTTTTTGTTTAAAAGTCTACTACACTTTTGTGGATGACGTGAGTGTATCAGCAAAGATTTCGGTTGAATTTGAGTAATTTTACTTTTCATTGTCATATGGATAACTCATAAATACAATTAAGTTAAAAAAAGATTAATAGGGAAATCTGGAATATAAGACTATGCTCTTCAGGGGTGGGCAATTCCGGTCCTGGAGGGCCGTGGTCCAGCACGTTTTGGTGATTTCCCTGCTCAGAAACACCTGGTTCGCCTCATCAGTTAATGGTCAGGGTTCACTTAAAGCTGACATTTAACTGGTGAGGCGAACCAGGTGTTTCTGAGCAGGGAAATCACCGAAACGTGCTGGACCACGGCCCTCCAGGACCGGAATTGCCCACCCCTGCTCTAAATAGTTAGTGTTGCTTAAATATGCTAACTAGGAGTAGTGTCATTTTCAAGGACTGTTTGAAGGCCCAGAGAAATATTTTCCTTATTTCCTTTTAAGTATTTGCTCAGTACTTTAGTATTTTCTGTAGTTTTTTCAGTAATGGAGCATCCATCTTCCAACCACTTATGCTGGTCAGGGTCGTGGTCCTTATCTCTGGCATAACAGGGCACCACACTGGGGTGCACCCTGGCTGCTATAAAGAGTAGTAATTTACAGAAACTTGTAAAACTTTTCTGCATGAAATGTAAATTACAGGGAAGAGACTTCTCTAAATTAGGTAGTAGGTTAGCTGTTAGTATTTTGCCAGAGTCAGAATGCACTGCTGCTTTGGCCAACCAGGACAGTGGAGCACAGCCATTCATTTTATAGACAATGTTCGCCTGTACGTGCAGTGCAGTCAGATTTAATCACGATATATTTGCTTAAAGCCGATGCACTTGGTGATGTTCAGTCGGTTGTTGTCTTCCTGTTCCCCAGGAGGTGCAGGGCCAGTTGGAGCGGATCTGTGAGATGGGCCAGGTGATGCGGCAGGCGGTGCAAGTGGACAACCAGCACTACTGCACAGTGCGGGAGCGGCTGGCCCAGCTGGAGGTACGTCTGCGCATATTTGGGACATCTTGTACAAAATGAATGCTACTATATATTTTTTTTCTTCTTCTTTTCCATTAACCCTTGATATTCTGTGGAAGCAGCCAAGTACACAGTTATAAGTTAATGTGAAACACAAAGATATCAAATTCCAAAAGCTGACTACAGAGCCCCAGAAACTGGGGACCCATACCATTTAATAAAGACAGCCTGCGCACTTGCCCTTAACCCCAGAATCCCCTTCTGGTCTGTGTATTAACCTGAATTTCTCTCCGTGCCGTGTCTGTCGCTTCGTGCAGATCGAGAACAGGGAGCTTAGAGAGCTCCTAGCCATCAGCAAAAACTCCCTAAGGCCAGCCACAGAGGATGTGCCACTGACGTCTCCTGGGCTAGAAGCGGCTCCTGTAGCTGAAGGCCAGCAGCCCTGCGACACACAGAGCAGAATGCCACAGCCCTGAGGCGGTGACGGCAACCCGCCTTGCTCTCTCTGCACCTCGGCTTTGGCTCCATTATGGCCGAATTTTTTATTTTTTTTTTCCTATCTGTTATTCCTGTTCAGTAGCTACGTTTTAAAGGTGTAAGACTGCGGGTTTAAAGTCCATTAGCCATCCAGGAGCTTCATTTTTCTGCCCACTAAGTGGCATGTGGCCAGCAGAGAAGCCATGGATGACCAGTTCACTTTCTCTGTAATGGTAATATCTTTCCACTCTTCAACTGTTTCTGTCTCTTCCTTTGTTGTCTTGTAAATTTCTTTTAAATTTATCAGTCAGTAGTCATTTGGAATATCAAATACTCGTTTTCCCATTTTAATGAGTTTTTGGGATTGAAAATAACACAATTTGTCCTGGGAAACCTGTGTCAGCCTTTGCGTAGATCATCTGACAATGTTGTGTAATACATATTCTTGCTATATCGTGTATAGGAGCCCCGCAAAAGCTGTATGAATGGTATATACATGTTAGAGTGTTGGTCTGATAGTAACTTAAAGCTTTAATTTTCTCCTCCCTGTTATTAAGGTAATCTGTAGAAGAGGCTTATATAAGTATGCTCTAGAATTTGTCTCACCTTGTCAGTGTACTCTACCCTTAGACATGGGGGTTTTAAGCAGTCGGACACCACAGCTTTGTAAATAAGCCAGACAATGCTGGATAACATTGTTCTGGCAGTCAGATTGTCTGTTCGTTGAACATTGCTTAATTGGTGTAATGCAGATGACATAATATAAGAGTTATATAAGGAATATCCTTTGCATATTAATTATATTTGTTAGATATATATGTCAGAATTGTACCCAACAAAGGTGTATTTTTACTTTTGATATGCATCATCTGTTGAGTGTAAATATCTTATAGGACAGCAGTATGCCCGTACTCCGAGGTCCTGCCCCAAGGCCTGTGCGTGCTCTGTCACCCACAGGAGAAGTCATTCGGGATTCTTTAATAAAGTGCAGCTGGTTGCTCTTTCAGAAAAAGTGTTTGGATGGTTCTGTCACGTTTTATTTCTCACCTTTTGCAAATCATGTTAATTTGAATCTTCTAGTCTCTCGACTTTCCTTTCGCGGAATGTGAAACTCTTTTAGGAGTAACAAAAAGAACATGTGTCTGGTGTTGCTTCATATTATGATTGAGCTTTTTTTTAATCCCAATTTGTAAAATCATAATGCCACATACTAGTGCACAACACCACCTACTTGATCAAAACTGTTAGGGATAAGACTGCAGTATCCTATTCTTGACAGTGAGAAGGTCTCTGAAATTAACCAAAAAAATCTTCACAGCTCTCCTATCACATCAACCTCGGCTTTGGTATGATGGGCAAGCATTAGTGCGGGTGGCGGCTTGGGGGGACAGAGCGCATTTGCTGATGCAGATTTATGTGCTGCTGAAGAACAGGAAGCATGATTTAACTACAGCAGAGAGAAGCACAAACGTCAGCATAAAAAGAAAGGAACCTTCAAACATACTGCTTAATTTCTAATTAATCAGTTACACACAGAGTATAACTCAGTGGAAATAAAAACATGATCTTTGAAGGCTCTTCTGTCTAGCAGAAACACCAGGCAGGTCGGAGATGAAATGGAGTCCAAATGTAACCATTTCAGTGCTATTGGGGGATATCATAGACTTCAGGCTGCATCCTCGTTAGAAATAATTTGTGAAATTATGGAATATTACCTTGTATTGTGTAACATTCATTAGCATACCGCTAGAACACATGATATAAGCCACACAAGTAATCAATTCATTATGTATCTGCACTCTATGTTAGTTGTTTACTGTTTCACACAGCCCTGCATGAACACACGCACACACAGACCGGCCCAGTGGCTTATCTCTCTTGAAGGCCACAATAATGAGTTTGGTAGCTTATCCATCAAAAGGAATGCACCTAGAGTTCCTACCAGGGAAGGGAGTCATTCAACCGTGTCGCGAAAAACAGCTGAAAGCTTTCAAAAAATGTGGGAAAAACCTTCATATGGTTATTATAAATTTCTACTGAAATTCAGAGCAATATAGAAATATGATCACCAAGGTTATCAGAAAGGGATGTGGATCAGGGGCTACCGCAATGGTCAATGGTTAAAGTAATGATGATGCTTAAAGTGAAGTCATTATTAGAAGATAAGAAATTGTATTAGAACCAATGTAAATCCATGATGGACACACTCCTGCAGGGTGTCTAGTCTTGCAATAAAGGCTGAACTTGGAATTCTACACAGGCGGCTCCTGACTTCTCATTTGGCGGGGAAGTAAAAACACAACAGAATGTATCTTTCCTCGGAGAAATGTTGGTAAGTGTTACAGTTCCACAAACAAGCGATTACACCTACAGGTGGTCTGACGCCACGTGTATGCGGATAGGGAGCCGCCATTAACGCACCACATCTTCTGACTGGGGCCATTACGGATGACAGTGTCGTACACAATACTCGATGTACACGGTTAAGACTTAATCTCAGCCTACAGATGTACCCCGAAACTCGCTTTAAAAGACAGATTTGCAGTTATCTGCTTAATGGTGGTCCCCGCACTGTAAGAAACATGCCCAGAATGACGTAACGCGCGTGAAATATCGCGAGACTACGCCGTCCTCCTCACTACGTAATGTGCCGTGCTGCTTATGGCGGCGCTGGTGACAGTGCTGAGAGCTGTTGGGGTGAGTTTTTCCCGTCTTTTTGTTGTCCGGGCAGCGGTCGGGCGTTCGGACGCGGTAGTATTAGGCACCCGGGCCTTTCGGGGTCACTTCCATGTCCTTGACAGCAGTAGCTGCGGTGATATCTTCCTCTGAAACCGCGACTTGGGCGGGGGCCGTGCGCTGATTTTTTTTTTTGTTTTTCGCCGTGAGGAGCGGTGCGGACGGGCCGCCGCCGTGGCCGGGCTTCCTGCCTCCGCGGCCCGCGTCGCCGCGGCCCCGAAACTCGCCTTATGGCAGTCTGAGAAAGTTGCCCGCCTGGATTGCTGGCCCGTAAACTTGGCGGAGCGGGGCCTGTTCGGGGAGGGAGCCGAGGCGGCGTTAGCGGCCGGGAGGCTGCCGCGCTAACCCGCTAACCCGCCGCTAGTTAGCCCGCTGTGTCGCATTCCCTTTCTTTGTTTCGCTGGGGCTGCTTCCACTAGTGCAGCTGTGGGAAACTTACCAGCTAACCGGGGGCTGTGTCCCGTGCGGGAGAAATCCGGCTCTTTGTTACATATTTTGGGATTTTTTTGTAAGTTATTGACGTGAGATGCATTCCAGGCAAACGTACCCGTATTTGATCGGCTTACGTGCGGTGACTTCTTTGTCGTAAATTTGCACTTTTATCACGGATACTTTGGCAACGATCGGGTACGTTAGCGTGGTTAACTGGCGAGCGAGCTGGGAGGCCCTGTACATTAGCTGCGTGAGTGGGGTTTCAATTGTATGTAGAACACGAGCTTGGCGTGACCTAACTGGCTTTGCGACTTCTTTCAAGGTGATTTTTTAACGATATGATTGTAATGTCCGTACAGTATATGTTTGGGACTTCTTGATATAAACCATTTTATTACAGAAGATACTTTGGTAGCGGGGCTGTGTGGGGGGGTAGCCGCACAGGAGGAATCGGTACCGAAGCAGCGCACGTTTTTGCCGTTTCCATCGAACTTCGTAAGGGGTTTTAACTGCTAAGTGGAAGTGACCAATTGATAACTAAATTCATTTCTGTGGCCCGTCCGATCGGCAGGACGGCGGCCAATCAGCAGCGCCGGATGCGGAGGGGGCGGGCCCGGGCCGCGATGCAGTGCGGCTGCGTCACAGGCAGCTGAGCAGCACGCGCTGCGCGCAGGCTTCTCCAAAGTCAGGGTCACCATCTAGAAATAGGTGGCTAGATGCGTCCGCGCCTCACCGCCAATAAGTCTCTGTAGGATAATGAGGACAGTTGAATGAACTCCATCATTGATTTTTATAACTGGCAGGTCTTCTTTATCCAACACACCTCGAGGTATAATGCCATCTGGTATACTTGATATTATGATTTGGTCAAGCAGTGGTGTGTACATTTTTCAGTGCTTTGGGATAGTTTTAATGGTAAACGCTCATGGAACTAACTCGGATTGCTTTTAATGATTGAATGAACATTAAGTATAATCAGGGAAGGGGTCCTTGCGCCTTGTCCATTTCCCTCATTATATTCTTATATATATTTTTAATTCTCACAAACGCGCCACATGGTCTGTGCGTGAGTCCAATTGAAAGGAGAAAAATGATTGATTGTCTTGAAGAGCGCATGCAGAGCTCATACAAAACAGTGCGGGTAAACTTTTTAACGTAGTAGATAATCTTGAAAAGGAACCATGGTTGACACCATTAGTTGTTGCTATCAGTGGGCCAGATTTTCAGACTAAAACGTGTATTACCGCTAGTGTTTTCCACGGTACGTTGGTTCAGCATGACTAGGTGCCTGAGTTGGGCATAATGCTTTCAAAGCCAGCTGCAATCACAACACACTACATGAACATATTATTCTGAAAGTGGAAGTGAAAAACTGTTTTCAGAAAACCCAATAAGAACAGCTGCTTTTCAAATTTAAGACTTGCCTTTATTAGAGAATTGATTTAAATGATTTGAATCACTGACGCATTTTAGAATCATATTTATTCTTTTTTATTTATTTTTACCTTGGAGGATAATTGGAATGCCTGTATTTTGACACCTTCTGCCATTTAGTGATACATTTCAGTTAGCCAGACCAAGGTCAAATTTGTACACCTCAGTACAGCCAGTTCCTGTTATAATTAATTAGGACACATTAGCCAGTTACTTAAATGCTTTAGAAGCTAATAAAATGACTAATATCATGGCCACAATTTTGGTTAGCTGTGTCTTATGAGCAGTTCATCTATAATAAAAACCATACATGATTTGAACTGGAATGCCATAATCCAGGAGTTCACTTGGATCAATACCAAAATTTTAACTTGGATACTTATACTGGCTTTGGCTAGGTTTCATGTTGTCATATTCATTGTACATAGAAACATTAGTCATCCCTTTGTTAGTGCAGTCTCCATATTGGCTTCTTCCTTACACTTGGTATCAGTGGCAAATTACTGTAAAGCATTCCATTTAAATGTATTGCTTTAAAAAATCCAGGCCTATTCATGAATACGCCAACCAGGGATAGGGATATGAACGGACATGCATGAAGGCTACACATGACATTAAACAGAAACACTTGGCATAATAATTGGTACATGACATCACTATCAAACTTGCCGGTGCTATTAATCAGAATAACATTACATTGATCAGGTGGCCAAATTTCCTAATGAATTAAAAATGTCACGGGCCGTATAAGAGAGTCTTGCAAGCTGGTGCTTGGAGACGACCTCGAACTAGAATAGCCTCCCATTCCATGTTTTACAGGGTCATTCCGTGTTGTAAAATAATGTGCTGTGTCCTTTTTGCAGATTTTATCGTTGGTGTCCCAGGAATGGGGGGCTGGTGGTGGTGTTTTCAGATTGAAAGTGGGAACCCCCTTCTGTGTGGTGAATAGGCTAAAGAAATCCCTCATTGAACAATGGAAAAGGCAGATTGTCCAATGCAATCTTCTCCATGACTTTAATAGTTATGTCTCTGTGGTGTTAGTACTTTCAGGATTGATAAAGTTTAAACATCAGCTAGCAGTTTCATCCAAGATTGACACATTAAACCGATCTTTTTTTTTTTCCCCTCTCCTCCTCTAACTAGAATAATAGATGCTCTTTTATGAAAAACTTTAAAATAGGTTGATGGATAATGGATCTGCTCTAATTTTGGGCTTATACTGCCTCATATAATGTCTCTTCTGTTCAAAAGCAACAGGTGTTTTTTTTTTTTGTTTTTTTTTTTCCCTCCCGAGTGCTTTTATTGTTGTTATAACTTTGTTTCCTATTCCAATCTGGTTGCCTATAAATGATGCTTGAGCTATGTGTACTCGTTTTGTAAAGGGGTGTGTGAAACGTCACCATTCCCTAGAACTGAGGTCCTACCCCTGAAGCCCCGGAGCTATTGGCTAATGTTGCTGCACTGACATTCTGGGTAATGTTTCTCCTGTTTGCTCCACTTAAGATGTCAGACTGATTTGTGGAAAACCAGGTTGCTTTGTAATGGATACTCTGCTTTTCTGACCTTTTTAGTTGTGGGGCAGAGAGGGGGCTGGGTAAAGAACCTTTTTGTAAGTTAAAATAGGGCTGCAAAAAATTTATTTTGATGACTGATCATGTGGTTTGGCAATCAGCTAATCTGTTGAGTCAATATGGAGTTTAAAGGGAAAAATACATAGATGGCTGCAGTCAGTTCATGGATACAACAGTGATATCCCACCAGACGGGCAGAGGGAAGATGCACTGTAACAAACACAAATACAAGCAGTGTAGTGAAATGGGTAAACTCTTGAAAAGTATTAAAGTTACTAGGCTTATACAGTAATGAAGTATACCATATCATTTTGAAATCCTGACAAAAAAAATTGGACACCCACCCCCAAAGAATATTAATTGACGAGGTTTCAAAATGCTGCATTAGCATTGCTTTTGAAAATGGCATCATAACACTGTATACCGCAGCTTGTTAACAAGCTAAATATGGTGTTAGATATTGGATCTGTTTCTATGCTACATGTTACTTTGTCACTTTTAAATAGAAATTCTGTAGTTATTACAACTGATTTTAATTTGCTGAGGGGGCTCAGCTAATTTTGTTGCCAACATTTCAAAATGCTGCGGTATACTTCATTACCACATAAATCGGTAACACTTTACTTGAGGGGCCACAAATCATAGTAGTACCTCATTGACTACTGAAGTACTAATCATGAACATGAATTAGTTAATGATTAATGAACTAACTAATGAAGTTCCTGCAAAGTACATGAATCGTCATCATTAATTAATGATGAAGTAACGCATAGTTAATAGTTAATTAATGCATTTACTAAGCATGTATTACTGCATTATTTGTGGCCCCTCAAGTAAAGTGTTACCCATAAATCTAGTAACAACTTTAAAACTGTTCATAAGTTTACCTGCTTCACTACACTGCTTTTGTCTGTTTTATCTGTTCCCTCTGCCCGTATGGTGGGATGTCATTGCTGTATGAATAAACTGTTTGCAATCGTCTGTATTCATACACAAATGTAGGGCGTTCCATACATAAAAATGTGCCCATTAACATGCGGAAAAGTGAAAAATGAGCTAGACACACTAACGTTAACATTGCTAAATGATGGTGTCATTTTATACAAGTTACGCAGCAAAATGTAAAAAATGCAACTCATGGTGAAATTCGTCAGCTATTTGTAATAGAGATTATTAGTGATGTTGTTGTGGCCATAGTTTAAATTTCCCCTTCATAGTTTTTGTATTCAAGAGTTTCCCCTTCAATAATCAATTATCTAATTTGACATGGCCAGAGTTCTTGTGGGCATGCTTTGTAAATGCCGGTTTTATTATTGACCTAAGCTCCCACTTCTCTAACTGACTTCCTGTGTAACTGCTGTGTGCTGCTGTCCCCCTGTGTAACTGCTGTGTGCTGCTGTCCCCCTGTCCACCAGATGTCCAGTGGTGCTGTTTGGCCTGCTTGTTGTTGCAGATAAAGCGTGAGGCTGGGTTGTATTTTTAGGTGTCTGAGGTTGTAAGTAAGGAATCTGGTGAGGTGTTGATCTTTGGGTAGGGAGTACTCACTGTGCTCACAGTGATCTGGTTTGTGAATATTCTTTGTTTGTTAGTCTTTGCTTGTCCTGAAAAAATGATATATCCTGACCTTTGGCACGCAGGGCAATAATGTAAATGGTGGTGTGTAAATCAATGAAAGCGAGGTCTTTGAAAATAATAAACATATCGTCCTCATTACACGTAATACTCCCAATACTGAAATTAACCTTGTCATATGCATCCAGTAAATCTGTTTTGAGTATTGCAGTATTAAGTTATATTGATATTGTGATATAAAAATGGTCTCTGATGTATACCTTACAGTAAGTAAAAGATGCTGTTTTATGGTTGTGCTAGATTTGCAATTTAGATTTGTAATCCAGGTCCAAAGAGTAAAAATCCAGACCAAGATTTTGTTTCAACCTACCAGTTGAGCATTAAGAGTCTCAGTCACAGAGCGCTCAACTACTTGGTTCAAACAAAATCCTGGTCTGGATTTTTACTCTTTGGACCTGAATTACCCACCTCTGGCTTATGGCAATGTCAGTTATCTACAGCCAGTGATGCCAGTTATGGGCTTAGTGAGCAACTTGTGTTGAAAGTCGCAATTTGTTTTTCTTTGCAGTATGAAGTGAAACCGAACTGAATTACGTACCATCAAACTGCTGCTTCAAGTTCAGATCACACTGAAGATTTAAGAAACTTAAAAACCCAAGGCAAACAAATTGCAACAACGCTAAGAAGAAAAAAAAAAAACAACCCACGTCGTCAAGGATTGATTCAAAAGTCAACAAGAGAAAAACCAAACAACCAAAGAACAGAGACGAGACAGTCTGTCGAAACGTGGCAACAATACAAAGCCAGAAGACCACATCTGATCTGAGACCAGAAGTTTGTGCCTACTCAACAGCTTCAACAAAGCACACGTCCCAACGCTGCTCAAAGCCCTCCTCATCCTCGCTGTGCCTCTGTCCCATCGGGGTACAGGGGGGCTCCTCTTTGCTAGTTTGACATAGTTTCCCTCCTGTTTGCACCCTCTTTCTTTCCCATCCCTCTTTCTCTGTCGCCTTGCTATGCTTTTTTTTTTTCCCCCTGAGTTAAAGCAGTGTTACACCTGTCACCTTCCCACTGTTATTTCGCCTTTTGCCATTTATTACTTTTATTATTTTGTTTGAAAGTATCACAACACGGGTCAAGCATAGTCTGCGATCTGTGTGCACACGGAATTGCCTTCGGTGCTCCCTTGACCGCTGCTGTCCAAGACGCCGCTCTCTCCCACCCAGACGAGGTAGGCCTCTAATGAGCAGTTCGCATGTGCGTGTGGCTGTTGTTCTGCTAACACATTGCAATGAAAGTGAATGGGACTGGTTTTCAGGAATGGTTTCCTGCATCAACAGTGGTACTCTATAGCGCAGCTAATAATGTCTGTCTACCAGTGCTCTGGTCTTACCTTTCAGCTCAAGTCTGGTGTGTGGGGGGGGGGGGGGATACTCAAAATGTCAGTGTTCAAAGGTAGAAGTGGTGTAGTTCCCAGAAATCTTTCTTTGTTGAACTATAAATGCTGTGGAGTGATGCAAAAAATTGCATCCTGTCAAAAGGTGATGGAGGCATTGGAATCTCATTTTCCCCTCTAAGTACTCTGCTGTTGTACCTGTGTGTGAGGTGCAGCGAAACCATGACTGTCAGATACATGTGCGTTGTCACCTTTAGTGTACGTCTACTTTCTCCTCTTTCTCAACCCCTAACTGTACCCATGTGTCCGGCACCTTTATTTAAAGCCTGTTCTAAAATTTAGTGATGAGAATGAGTTCATACTGGAAATCGTATTCACTTAGCGACTTTACACTTTGCTGCATGTTTCCTGTTTTAATATGAATTAATTTATGATCACAATTTGACAGGATTTTTTTTTTAGTTGCTTTAGAAGTGATTGGAGAGTGCAGATTATAGATTGCCTTAGAGGCTGTGTTATACGTACGTCTGCTAAAATAAATCATTCTAGTTTAAGAGTGAGGTGTCTAAGAGTTAGATGCAATCATCTTCCACTGCATGCATTCTACATTAGGGGTTTAGTAGTCAATATCAGTTATAGGATTGTCCGAGTCCATGTGATGCAAGGACAAGGCAAATATGAAGATATCTGAAGCATCTGATGGATGCAAATAAGGTTTTTTTTTTTCCCTCTTCTTTAAATGGTATCTCCATAGGGTAGATTATTTGGTCTTACTCTTTAATGTGATCTAGATTTAGTCAGTTTAGAGGTTTTTGTTCCAATGGACTGTGATATGAACGTGCGTGGCACACTGCCAAGAAGATGTTAATTGCTAATCACCTGCCCTGGGGCCTTTCATCCCCTGACATCTCAAGCACATATATAAGCTCTTTCCTAACCTAAATTTTTGGTATCGGCAGTAGAGTTAGTGAAAATGATCTGCTAATTTGTTTTGATTATATCAAGCCAAGCTGTTGTGAACATGCAGGTTTATCCTTATCCTTGAGTCCATGTGCATTACCCTTTTAGATTCTCGACACAACTTTTCATAAGAATTAACATCTTTCTAACCTGGCACTGTGATGTCACATTTGGTAGTAGTTTTATTTTTAGTGTCCAGTGTCTGGATCAGGGTAATTATTTGGACAATCACTTTTCTGATTGTTAGACCTTTTTATTCCAACCAAACGATGGCTAACCCTGCCACGATGTCACTTTAAATGGCTAGCTAGTTTCCAAGTCAAGTCGCTCTCTACATTCCAACACAAAACCCAGTCTTGCTGGAACTTATGGTTGCTGAAATAGTTTATAGCAGTGTTTTCCCACTTTGGCCCACGGGGACCCCCAGACGGTCCGCATTATTTGCTGCCTCCCAGCTCCCAGCCAATCAGCAAAGCTGAGTACCTGGCACAGGTGTGCTGGGGGCTGGGAGGGAGTGCTGGGGTGTCCCTGAGGCCCCGCGGCGCTGCGCTGAGACGCTGCCTGTCCGCCTCCCGTATGCCCCCCCCATCCCTCCCCAGGCTGCAGTGCCGTGCTCACCGCCTCTTCTTGTTGCTCCCTCCCTCCCTCCCTCTTCTTTCTCTTTATTTTCTCTCCTCTGTGTCCCTCTTCTCTCCACCTTTCTGCAGACGTCAGGAGGTGTGTCGTTGGGTGGGTGGTGTGGAGAGAAAAAAAAAAACAAAAACAAAAAAAAAAACAGAAATAGTTCCTTCTAAACCAAAGGTGTGCACAGGTGCAGAGAGCGGCAGGAGGGGGGGGCCTTTGGGAGTGTGTGGGCCGCTATGGGCAGCCACTGGAAGGGCTTTGTGGAGTTTGCCTTGCCCGCGTCTCCACCCACTGCGTTTGTTAGCGCCGACCTGGGCAGCACCTCCCCCGTCGGACTCTGCCTGTCCCCGTATGGCCGATCCGTAAGTTCCACCCCACTGCGCCCCCATCTCTCTACCCCTACCATTAAACACCTGCCTCCCACGTCTTGCCCTGCCCTCTATCCCCATCCAGCCCGAGCACCCTTCTGCCCCCCGGGCTCCGAGACTAGCCTCTGCTAGGCTGCAGCCTGTGCTGATGGGTAGCTGGAACACGTGCGCGCGTTCTTCTATGCCTCCCTCATCCCCCTATAGCTGGCGGGAGTGACCCCCCCCCCACCCTATTTGGCTGGTTAGATTCACGATTCTCATAACACAGGGCCACCAGCCCTGCTCTTGGAGATCTACCACCCTGCACAGCTTAGGTGCCCAATGAGATGCTGTGTGAAATAACATGAAGCGTCACTTTCTCCTTGTCTGCTAATAATGTGCCCCTTGTGTTGCACTATGGTAACACAATGGTACTTGAATATAGTTCCTGGTTCCCATTGAGTAGCACTTACCTATGTTAGCTACAAGGTAAAAATTAAAGTGCTGTATTGACTAGTAAGGCTCTTGGAAAACTGCATTGTAAAAGGCCAACAATTTATAATGCATTCAAACAAGTGATTGTAAAACTGCCAGAAAGTTTGCTTTTTCCTCACACTGAAAATGTTTTCAGATTTCTAAGATAAGGTGGCATTCTTTGCAACCTTGATTTTCAGCATATTCAGAGCTTGATTATTGCTTAATGTTTATCTATACATGTCCTGTGAAGAGGACATGCATTTCAAGGACGGGGTGTTTTTTGGAAAACGATGTATGAAAACCAAATGCCACAAAACGTATTTTTTATATAGAAGAGATCTATAAAAGGATCCTTGTCTTTCCACGTAGTTGTTTGCTGAGCTACATTAGAATCTGTTTGCTCATGAACAGAAGTATCTGCCTTTCAGAACGGCTCCTGCCCTGGCACGGCTAGTCTTACCCCTCCATGTAATCCGCTCCCATTCTTCCCCTGGTGGGCATTGACAGTCTCTGCATCCATCACACTTATGCATATGCCCTGGCCCTCTCACTTTTACCTTGTTGATGTGAGCTATTTAAAGAGGAAGGTTTTTGCGCTCTGAGGTGCAGTAGTGCATTATTGCTTACTCACTTTCATTCTCATTTTGTCACCATTCTTCAGCTCATCTCTTTACTGCGAATGTGTATGCATGCAAAAGAGGAGAAAGTTGTGTGTGGATTTCCTGCATGACGAGCTGCTTTGGTGTGAAATGCCCTGCAGTGCCCACTCGGACACGTTTTATCTCATGTCGCTAGATTGTGGCTTTAGGGGTTTCTTTGTGTTCAGTGAAACCTCTTGGCTGGCTGTTGGCTGTTGTTGCCCTCTGTGTATCGGGCTTTACCGAGAGCTTTGTACCTGGCTTTATCGGGGCCCTCTGTGTCAGTTTATACAGAGATCTTTGTATCAGGTTTTATTGGGACCCTCTGTGTGTCTGGCTTTACCAGGGCCCTGTCTGTGTCAGGCTTTACCGAGAGCTTTTTATCTGGCTTTTTCATGGCCCTCTGTGTGTCTGGCTTTGCCGAGATATTTGTATCTGGCTTTACTGGGGCCGGATACTTTTCAGGTGACTTGAATATGACCCACTGCTTGGAATCTAGTTTGAAGGCAGCATAGCTGCGGGATGAAAAGCTCTCCCGTGTCTCCTTTTGTTCGTCAGAGCATTTGTGTGTTGACTTGACAGCGGGGACAGGGACAGTGTTTTTCCTGGAATTTTAGGTGGAGTGTTGTCATTAAATCAGAAATATGACAGACTGACATTTGGGTGTCGTAGTCCACAAGAGGGCTAATGTTCCAGCCCTGTTACCAGGGAGACGGAAATGAGGCTGCGTCTAGCCCCTCTGTGGCCCTTTAGCTCGCTGCCTCCTCTGACCCTGGTACAGTGCGTCCCTGTCCTCCTCCTGCTAGTGATGGAGAGGCCGTTCCCTGAGCAGTCCCCCGCTGCGGCCCTCTCGGCCCCATCTATCCCTCGTTCGTCCTCGCTCTCCTGTCGTGCCTCTCATCCACCTGGGGCGAAAAAGCACAAGCGGACCCCCCTGTACCAGAGATCAGTAAGTGACTGTCTTTGGGATGATGCCTGTGATCTGCTTTTGCCCCCTCTAATCACTCCTGCTGCTAACCGCATGGGTTGGACTCTGTTTGCAGTCTCGCCTTGTACAAGTTGTACAAGCCTCTCCAGAAACTATAACTTACTGGTGATTTTTGAAGGTTTTGCCGCATTAACATGGCACCACGCATCACCCTGTGTTCTCTAGTGTGCTGACACTGGAATCTGAGCAGGAGCTCAGGCACCAGAAGTGCCGGGCATGTTTTGATGTTTGTATCGGTGTTTAATGGTGGAATGGTGTTAAGTGATTAGATTTGCTTTAGTTTTCCTTGTGGAACAGTGGGTGTGTTTTGGATTGTCAGGACTGGCATTTTCCTGTTAAACTTAATTGGTTGTGTTTGGATTATTAATTCCCCCCCTTCAGTGAAATGGTAACATGCTGGCATGGTTCTGGTAAGGTAAACGGCCCTCTAAGCCCCGTGTACCTTGGCTGAGGTTTGCGCTTTTTCACACTGACAGTAGTGATGAGTGGGAGGCGGCCTGGAGGTCATGGCCAGCTAGCATCTGCTGTGTGTGTCTGCTCCAGCGCTGTGGCACATGGCCTTCAAGGTGGGGAATGCAGCCTCTGTACTCTGGACGGCCTATTGAAGTGGCGGCCGCGGTGTGTTATTGACTAAACGCACATCGGGCTGTTAGACCACTGATGTTCTGGCTTGGCGTGTGGGTTACCTTAAGTTTCAAGACAAAAAATGTGTGGACAAAATTGAAACGGGTTTTGCACGTAAATGAATGGTTTGAATGCCATGGCAATGTGAACAATTTGTCTCAGTGGCCTGTTCCCCTACCTAACCTTTTTTTTTCTTTTTTTTTTTTTTTTTGGACTGCTCTAGATGAGCTTTGACCCTGGCCTTCTGCACAGCACTGGGCACTCAGCCTTTGCTAACGGTGCAGGTGGCAGCCTCCGGGAGACGGGAGTGGTGGAGAAGCTGCTCACTTCCTACGGCTTCATCCAGTGCTCAGAGAGACAGGCGCGCCTGTTCTTCCACTGCTCCCAGTACAGCGGAAACCTCCAGGAACTGAAGCTTGGAGGTGAGCTGCAGCACGCATCTTGGGAGTGTCTGAAGAGACGATGGTTATGGATCCTCCAGATATGCACAAGGATCTGGCTGCTGAACACTGGGCGAGCTCTCACTAGGAGAAAACAAAAAAGAAACAGGAGTTTAAGAAACTGTGGCACAGCTGTACAGATCAGGCAGCAACAAGGCTGTACAGATCAGGCAGCAACAAGGCTGTACAGATTTTGTAGCGACAGTGACACTCTTGTCTTAAAATGGCAGAGAAATTTTAGGCAAACTTCTGAGTCATGGAAATGGTGAATAGTTCCAAACATTGACATTCATGGAATAGAATCATGGTAATTTCCATTCCTAATTACCAAGTACTTTAAGTGGTATGTTGATAAAACAACAGATTTAAAAAAAACATTTAATACTTTGTCTGTCATTAATATACTAAATACTATCGTTTTTATATTGGCACAGCCTTAGCTGCTAATGGTTATCATAATTAATAATTATGACTAGAGGTCAACTGATATATATGGCATTTTTTTAATGTATCAGCATCAGAGGTGTCAATTTCAGGTCCAGAAAGTAAAAATTCAGACCAGGATTTTGTTTCAACCAGTCAGTTGAACATAGTCTGAGTGCTCAACTAGTTGATTGAAACAATCTTGGTCTGGATTTGCACTTTCTGGACCTGAAATTGACGCCTCTGATCAGCATCGGCCAATATCAATGTAGTATGCTGATTTACAGACGTGCATGTCTGCGGCCAGCCCAGTTGCTGTGGAACACTTGACCCATGCTGCTGCTTGTGCAGGACCCCAGGCAGAACTTTCATAAGAGTCCTGGGAGAGAGATTCTGGGGCCGGTTGCACAAAACACCTTAAGATTTCCTTAAAATCAAGTCCGTTCCACAAAACATCCTTAAATGTGGAGGACATTTTAAGGTTTAAGGTTTCCTTAAAATGTTCACGTATGTATTTAAATTTTTCCCCTTATCTTGGTCTTATGGAATCCCTTAAAGCTCCTTTAGCGGTTGCACAAAAGACTAGGAACCAATGAGAGGAGAATAAAGGTACCCCTGACTGTACCTTAACCGCAGCACACTGCTTATGGCCGTAAATGAAGAAAATGAACTCATCCCGTGAAATCTGCGACTGGATACGATTAATCATGATCAATCGATCTAGCATTGTCGATTTGATCAATAGTCGATTTTTATTTACACGGCCCATACGGCGACATGTTTATAACTCATTACTTAATCTGGGTAACACTGGTAGGTTTCACCGCCGGTACCAGCAAAAAGACAGACAGAAGTATATTGGTTATTCGATCAAATTTTCAATGCAGAAATATGTAGACACATGCAGAAAAAGGTATTCATTAATGCATCTAATGTAACTGAGACACAAAAATAAATCCATCTGCTTCTCTCTTTTCCCCACACTTTTGCGTAACTTCTAAGTTGCCACGGGCTTTTGTTTTTATTTTATTTATATTCGTCACATACTTAAGGGGAAAACTTAAGGTGTTTTATGCAAATCTGTAAAGTGTAATGTACTAGTAATTTTCTGCCAGGACATTATCAGTCTTCTTACAGATTTTTTTTAAGATGTTAAATTTACAGACATTAGCAAGTGTACTTGCTCCCAAGGTGCAACGTGAAATTCAGATTAAAGGGTAAAACCTGTGAAAATGTATATGGAAAATTCCTTCATATTAACACCATACATTGAACTCTATTTTTACAGACTTTTCTTACAGTGTAGCTTACAGGTAACTTTAAGGATGGGCGTTAAAACCATCATTGACAGAAGTTTTGTGTTTTTATATGTAGGGTGACCAGATAACCCATGTCATCCCAGATGCTTTAAGCTAGGACAGGATTTGTAAACTACCATTTCAGTTAAAAGGACCTGGATTTCACTTAAGCACCAAGTTCTTGTTGTGTGCTGATTGGTCAGCCTCCTATAATCATACAGGTCACTAATGTTAATGTGAAACAGCTGGGTGAGTCTTTCACTCATTGAAACAAACCAGTCAAAGCAAAAGAAGAAATTTTAACTATTAGCCAAGCAAAGGAGTCTTTCTGGTTTAAAGTAGTTTGTAAAGCCTGAAGTAGCTCAAAGTGTGTGGGATGACATGGATTATCTGGTCACCCTATTAATATTTAAGTTTACACTTGTTCTAAGTCAGTGTTCAATAAATGTTGAGAAATGTTGTTGTGTATCATATATTATTAGTGTGATATTTTACCATGCAAATAGAGGGGAAAAGTTCCAACTATCCCCCCCCAAAAAAAAATCAGCATCGGCTATAGAAAAACCTATATCGGTCGACCTCTAGTTATGACTGAAGGTAGCTTAGCAGCTATCGACGCTAACGTCCCCATTTCACTGATTTTTGTCTACTGACGCAGGGTAACGTTACATATTAAGTTGTTCTGGTTATGAACTGCTTCATAATTAGTTAGCTGCACTGCTATTATGTTAATACAGCTGATTTAAAATATCAGTTTACAGTTCTCAGGTCACATGGGTCAGTGTAAATTTACTACCGAATTACATTATTTCGTGTTTTATTTGCAGAAAAATATACACTTTACCTAAACACTATCATTACGGATGCTTTTTAAGTGCTGCATTTGCAAATGGCGCTCGAACAAAGTTTTCCCCCCCCCCAGATTATTTTATCTCATGTCGAATTACTTAAAATGCCATCATTATGGTATGCAGTTTAACCATTAAAATCAATGAGTTGTTAATTTTAAGAGACCTGTCTTTTTTCTCCTTTGAATAGTTATTGCAGTTTGATAAGACAAAAGTACTTACCTGATTACTTGATTAATCGATTGAATACCCGATGACTAAAATAATCGATAGCTGCAGCCCTGATGCAAACGTTAGGAATGGAGGCGGTAACTTTGTTGGCAGACCCAAAAACATGTGATCTCCATAGGATATGACATGAGTGCAACACCGGGGACTGATTTCAGAGGTCTTTCTTAAAATGTATATTTGCTTTTTCAGTAATATTAGTGCGACCCATTTGTTAATAATTTTATTTACATCTACGGGAATGGATGTTAATGGTCTATTAAATTTAAGGTGTGAACTTCTCACCTTTATGTAGCTTAAGATGAGAAATATCGTCTTTATAATTTTTACATAAACGAGGTGTGAGCAGTTTGAGATCTCCTCAGCATGTCCAGACCCGATGTGGTGGCCTGTGTGATTTCCGGCCCCACAGTGGAGATTGTCCTAGTAGAGCTCGCCCAGTGTTTTGCAGCCCCAGACCCTTCTCCAGTTGAAGTGAGGCTATCCACAGCACAGCATATGGGTATTTTGGTTTGTTGGTGCAGTCATGGGTGCTTTTGTAACTCTTCTGGAAATGAGTGAGGCTGGTTCAGACATGCCCAACAAGTCTTCTGTAACATCTTCATGTTATGTAAATGTCTGTTTTGTTCAAGTCCAGCGTTTCGTGTGCAGAAAGACCTCTTTTACTTCTACCTGATTTGTAACATGGTTTGTTTCTGACACTCACTGATCACTTGTTATAATTGTAAGAGAGATGCATCACACATATGCAAGAAGATAAGTAGCTTTGGAGGTCACAGTGCTTTGGAACCTGCAAGTTCTACTTTCAGCTGCTGCTGCTGCTTCACCCAGTAGATGCCGAATAAAACAACCAGTGTGGAGTTGGGTCATAAATCATATTTACTGACTTCAGGAGGCAGGATGTCGCTTAGAAGGTGGATCTCTTCATTGATCTGAACCCCCCCCCTCCCCCATTCGCACAGACGATGTGGAGTTTGAAGTGTCATCAGACCGGCGTACAGGAAAGCCCATCGCTGTCAAGCTGGTGAAGATCAAGACTGAGGTGCCTGAAGAGAGGATCTCAGGGCAGGTGGGCATGGACTTGTGTGCTGCATAGTTTGTACAGTTCAGAGCACTATCATGACTTGTCTTTGCACCCGCCACTGTCATTTCCTAACATCAAGACTGAATTAACATCTGGGTGGGTGGGTCCATGTTCCATGTTCTTGCTCCCTCCCAGCCAATCAGGAACACCGATTACCAGGTACAGGTGTGCTGGGAGCTGAGAGGAAGCAAAAACGTGGACTGTCAGGTGTTCCCCAAGGACTGGGTTTAGAAACGCTGGTCTAATGAGTGATGCCCATTGCTCTTCAGCAGTAACACCTGTTCAAGATGATGGTAGGGATTGGGGTTGTAGGGTTATGCTTCATCTGACTGCGCAGGTCCTTCTGATGGTGCTTCATGTGAATCGTGCTTTGAAATTGTATTCAGCTTTACATGTTTAGGACATGTGACTGATTTTTAATCTGGGTTAACTACATCCTTTTATCCGTCTTTCAGTGTCTGTCCTGCTGCTTGTCAGTTGGTATTGGCAGTGCAGTGCAGTGCAGTACTTGCTCCCAGATGCCTGGCTAACATGCTACCCCAACTTGATTTCCATCCTTTAGGTGGTATCTCCAGTTCCTACCCACCTGGATAGTAAAGCAGCCCCTGGGCAAGTACCCACTGGCAGTGTGTGCTACGAGAGGAATGGGGTAAGGTCCGCCCACCAGGAAAGACTGGCGGTGCCATGTGAACACGCTCAATGTAGGGACGTCTAATTTGGGAATTATGGTGGGCAGCCAATGTGCGTGTGGGCTTTTTTTTTTTTATTGTAATTTACTGTTATGTATAGTGTTTATCGTCTTCCATCTAGGAGGTGTTTTATCTGACTTATACACAAGATGATGTCGAGGGCCATCTGCACCTGGAGACTGGGGACAAAGTCAGCTTTTTCATGGAAACTAACAAGCAGTGAGTTGAAACCTCCCACCACGCGGCGGGACAGGCCCCGTGAACCTGGCCCCTGACATCTGGAATGTCTTTCAGCACGGGAGCCGTAAGTGCCCACAACATCGTCCTGGTTAAGAAGAAGCAGCAGCGGTGCCAGGGTGTTGTATGTGCCACCAAGGTGGGTGTCACAGTCCCGGTAGATGTTCTTTTTGCTGCTGCTGCTGTTAGATGATGTTTTTGACTTTATTTTCTTTCCCTTCCCCTCTTCTTGCTTCTAGGAAGCTTTTGGGTTTATTGAAAGAGGAGACGTGGTGAAGGAGATCTTTTTCCACTACAGTGAGTTCAAGGGTGACCTCGAGGCTCTGCAGGCTGGGGATGATGTGGAGTTTACCATCAAAGAGCGCAATGTAAGTTTTTTTTCGGGGGAAGGGTTAACACGAGTCTAATGAATTTTCTAGAAACATTTGCTTGTCAGGTATATGAGCCATTTGGAACAAAACCTCTCTTAAATGTGTTTGAATGGACTATACTTTTCAAATGAAACAGGTTGGTTGTCACCTTGAATAGAACCTGGAAAATCCATTACATGTTAATTATTTTGAGGTGTAACACCCTTTACCATCAGGAAGGTGAATTTTTGCTTTGGGGAAAAGGCTTCATAAGCTCAAAGCTTGAAATATGGTGTTATGGCTGCTTAGGGCAAGGAGGTGGCAACAGAGGTACGTCTGCTGCCCCAGGGGACGGTCATCTTCGAGGATATCAGCATCGAACAGTTTGAAGGAACCGTCACCAAGGTCATCCCGAAAATTCCCAACAAGAACCAGGTTGGCATAGGCTCTAAGCCAAACCCTAGCCAGGCGGTTCTGTGTACAATATGACTTCCAACAAGAACCAGGTTGGCATAGGCTCTAAGCCAAACCCTGGCCAGGCTGTTCTGTGTACAATATGACTTCCCCAAGAGGGATAACCTAAAACGCAACGTAAAGTTCTGTCAGTTTTCTGCACAAAAATAAGTGGAAGAATAAGCACAGTATGTCTGTTGGTCGAGGGCATGGGTTTCCGTTCTCCCTCCCTTTGCCTGTACTCTGTTCAGTCTCACTACATGCCTTTTGGTTGTTTACTTCAGTGTGTTTTTGTTGAAATGCTTAATTCGCAGTGACTGCTTCTTGATAGCTGAAATGTATATGTTCTGTTAATGTATAGTGGCCATTGATATTCAGCTGCTGGTAATTTTAATGATCCTGTCAGTATCTATAACGCATTCTATTGTCTGGCATTCTGCAGAATGACCCCTTGCCCGGGCGCATCCGTGCCAGGATAAACTTCACAGACAAGGAGCTTTTGTTTGGGGAGAAGGACACCAAGTCGAAGGTGACTCTGCTGGAGCGCGATCATGTGCGTTTCAACATCTCCACAGACCGCCGGGATAAACTGGAAAGAGCCACTAATATAGATATCCTGCCTGACACATTTCACTACACTAAAGAAACCCGAGAAATGGTAAGCGAATGTTTGTTTCGTCACACCAAAATGTCGAATGATTTTTTTTCGTGGAGTTCCAGGCCTTGACTTGCATGGTTTTATCGTTCCCCTGCTCTCTCATAGGGGGTGATTGCTGCCATGCGAGATGGCTTTGGTTTCATCAAGTGTGTGGACCGGGATGCCAGGATGTTCTTCCACTTCAGCGAGATCTTGGAGGAGAGTCAGTTGCACATCTCAGATGAAGTGGAGTTCACTGTTGTGCCTGTGAGCCACTCGGCTATTAAATATAAATGTTAACTTCCGTCCACTCTTCCAATGCTTAGAGTCCTAACTTACACCCCCCCCCTCCCCCAAGGACATGCTGTCTGCCCAGCGGAACCATGCGGTACGGATCAAGAAACTGCCCAAGGGCACTGTGTCCTTCCACACCCAGTCGGAGCAGCGTTTTGTGGGTGTGGTGGAGAAGGAGACTCCAATGTCCACCAAGAGTTCGAGTCCCAATAAGACCAAAGAGAAGGTGAGCTGACAGGAGTCAGTTCTAGTCATTCCATAGGTGGAAATTAGCGGGAGAACATTTTAAGCTGGATTTGAGGAAGCACTTCTTTACAGTGTGTAGTTAGAGTATGGAATAGTCTTCCTGTTAGTGTAGTGCAGGCTAAAACCTTGGGTTCCTTTAAATCAGAGCTAGATAAGATTTTAACAACTCTGAGCTATTAGTTAAGTTCTCCCCAAACGAGCTGGATGGGCCAAATGGCCTCCTCTCGTTTGTATATTTATGTTCTTATATTGCCTCCCAAGGGGACCCTAAACACACATGCTTGGTGTTATGTCATTGCAAAGGTGTTACTAAATAAACAGCACCCCCTGAGACCGCTGGCCAATGAGCTTTGACTCAGAACAGCACTTTTAAGAACTATAGTTTGGGTTTATTACTATGATTTACGTAAAACGAATACTTATTCCTAATGACATATTGTAAACAAATGGATGAATGGCCAACTGACTAAAGTTTTTTCGTTATAAAGCCTATACACTTCCAATATGTATAGCAAGCATCCCAAGGCACTGTTAATACTTTATGTGCCCCTTGAGTTTTCTGCAGCACACAATGTTTTGATGCAAATTTAAGGGGAAGAAATTTTCTCCTTGCTTTTTCTGCTTGAAAGCTTTGAGCTGTCCCGCACTCTTCCACTGCATTTTGTCCCATGTTTAGGTTCCCGTGTGAATTTTTCAGTCTTAAGGTCTGGTCGTTTATGAAAGTTCCGCAAACTTGCTTCGATTTTAGAGGTGCTTTCAACGTGGAACACTTGCTCTGTTCACTGGCTATGTAAATGGGCACTTCTTGCTTCTGATATGGTATGGCAGCTTTAAATTGAGTCTAGGGTTACATCATCTTGTGATATTAAGCACAGATTTCCTCCTCGGTCATTGGCTTCATGACGGGTATGATTTAAGTGGTTACTATGCTTTTTCTGCGAGGGCTGTCCATGTTGCTGGAAGGATGGAGCAGCAGATTTTCCCTTTGCTGATTAACCGTTGAGGAATGGGCACAGGTTAAAATTAGTATGACGGCTAGTTTTGGAATTGAAAAATGAGGACATCCTTTCCCAAGTGATACAGCTAAATTGTTTTATTAAAAGAAAGTGGTACAGTTGTCAGTCTTTTCTGGTTTGAAAACAAGTGTCAGTCCTTCTGTCCTCCGTTTTAACCCGCCTGCTTGTTGTTTTTTTTTTTTCTGCTCTCCTTTTATTTCCTCATGCTCCTCCTTTAGAAAAAAGATAAGGTAGGTTCCTTCTCTTCTCCACAAGAACTTTTTTTTCAATTGGTGAAATTTATAATAGGCCCCAGAGAGGAGGGAGGAGATGAATACTATGAAATATAAGTTGGCATTTAAGTAATCAACTACTGCTCAACTTCTTAAATCCTCATCTAATTATGCCTCTGAATAATTTTTCAAATTCTCAGGGGTGAAATATTAGCAATATTTATTGCTGATTTAAGTAACATTGATAATGGGAACTCTTTCTTGTCTCGAATCTCTTCAGAGTAAAGTTGACAAGGTGAGTGCTCTGGCTTTGCGCACATGGCTGAATCTAATAGCAGCTGTTGAAAGTGCGTGGTTATGTAGCTGGAAACACTGCTTTATGCAGACAAAAAGGTACTGATACCAACAGCATCTTGGCCCTGATGACCGTTTCTGCAAGGCTAAAAAGGATGTCATTGATTTGATGTGTATAATACCATCAATAAATCACTAATTGACCACATACTAGCTGTTTATACTAACATTGACTTTTGAGTGGTATTGGTTAACCTCACGGATATCTGAAAGTACAAATAATTAGGGTTGGGCGATATTGTTTTCAAAATCGCTGTCTCTGATATCTTTCGGTTTTTAATGTTCCATGTTCCCAAAAAATCAGTGTTTCGTTATTTGACAGCAAGGTGGCTTTCAGTTGTTTCCAATATGCAGTCGGCTGTCTCGTTGAAGGCTTTCCAAAAAGGACTTCCCAAAAATAATCTAATAAAAATAACCAGTTCATTAACAAGTACGGCCAAGTACGTCATCCTTCATCCTTATTGAATATCAAGTGATGCTAAGTAGTAGACATAACTACTGACAGTTATTGCATTGCCGAATGCGCATTGCACCTCTGTTGATCGATTATAAAGTGGGGACTCCCACAGAGAGCTCCACTCTTTACTTTTAGCAGTTTTACAGCTGGGGTTCACGATTTTCCATGGACGCTCTGTGACAACAGTGAAGAGCAACTCCAGATTGTACTTGATCTTGTGAATGTGATGGCTCAGAGTATTGGGATCTTTTTTAGTTTCAGAAAAACAATGTATAGATTAAGACCCATGTGTGTTTTTTACCCATTTCAATACAAACCGCTTGAAACTTGAAGCAGCGGCATAGTGGTGTCGCATGGAAGGACAGGCATAGATACAGATTTGTTGATTTTTAATAGTTTTTTTTGCCTTGCATAGGGGGAGAACATGTGAGGTGGGGGGGGCTAGAGAATTGTGGATGGAGTTGGGATTGGATGCGGGTGGGGGGGAAGTGATGGTGCCATCCAGGGAATTCATTGTCATTCTTGCATCCAAGGACTATAATTTAAAAGTGGCATGTACACATTGACGGTAGATGCCATGTGCCATCACCTCCTGGATAAAAGTAGGCACATACTTTACTCTATTGATGTCATCAACATTGTTTTTTCTAATGCGATGCCGTAGGAGTTGTGATCAACATTTTGGTGTTCCACCTGTGCACGGTCCCTGAGGCGGACTCTTGCTCTGATTCCATCCATCATAAAAATGATTCCAAGCAGATTTCCCAGGCTTTATTTCCCTGCAACAGAGCTGTCAAATGTCTTCAGTTCCTTCCTTGATTTTCTTAAGCCTTGTCGCAGTAGTTAACAGTAGTGAGAATCTAAAAGTGTGGCAAAGTTTAAGCACACCAGTTTAAATGTCCTGTTTAACCCTTTTTCCCATCTTGAGCCATCTTTTGTGCCATTGGTAGTTTTCAGCATGCTTAGTATTGAACAGTGTTCCACAGATAAAATGTCAATTCAGCAACTGGCTTAATGCAGCACTTATGGACTCCAGTATACAAACATCTTGCGTCGCGAGACCTGGTGCACGCTGTCATGTACTAGTTCACATCTGATGACTGGCTTTAGGATGCACTGTACTTTTATTGCTTTGAACCTCACCAAATCACTCAGTACGGTAACCAAAGCATAGACTGTAGATCTAAATCCTTCTGCAAAGAGGCATACAAAACGCACTAGTCGGCTTTAGGACCATAATCCGCACAGCCTGAATGACAATCCCTACATTAGGACAAGTAACCGATAGCACGTAGTCCATGCAGCATACCATAATCTTTTTCGATTATGGAACCATGGTACCTAAGCTTGTAATGAAATCTTTAAAATATCTAACAGAACTTGAGCCGTCTAGAGATCTTCCCCCTTTTTTTTTATCAGCCAGACATAGAATGTGATCAGTTCTTGCCACTTTGGCCGCATTCAGAAATCTTGCCTAAACATTTTGGGAATGGTTGACTCTTGGTCTGCTGATGGTGCTGACTCTAAAGCAGCTTTGCTTACTTTGGTGAATTCTTCTGGATTTGATTTTCTTCAGATAAGTTACTTGCCACATTGATGGCTCCTCTTTTCTCATTTGGCTTGAGATCAAAAACTAATGGCTGCAGTATTCTCACTCAGGTCACTCTTCCTTACTTTTTTAATTAAGCTAATTTTGATACTAATTAGTGAAATGAATGTGCAGTTGTGGGGGTTTTTGGTGCCAGTATACATAGGGGCCCCAGTGACAAACCTACGAGTGGTTGTTTTGAAGCAAAGTAATTTTCTTTAAGACGTCGCAAAAATATCATATCGCCCAAACCTATAACTTGTGTGACGTACATTTTGTGCTGCTTCATGTTTGCTGTTTAATTACGCAGAAGAACGCATAGTGATTTAAGGAACAAAACTGTTCCGGTCCAACTTTGAGGGCCAGTGCCTCTTGCACTTTGTAGGTCTTTTGTCATTTAAGAACCATAATAAGTGCAACTCTATGTAAACTGTGTTCAGTCATCATCTCATTGCACACAACATGCTTCTGGTGCAGTCTGCAGTGTCTCTTTGCTGCCCAGCATTTTCATTATGACTCTTATGTATGTGGCCCTAAGGAATCTGCTCCTTTGCTGTAATTCCCTTGCAGGAGACAGAGGAGGGGGTGATCGCTTACGAGGATTGTGGGGTGAAGATGACTATGAACTATCATGCCAAGGACCTAGAAGGTGGTATACAGCCACAAGTGGGGGATAAGGTTTGTGCTAGTTCCTCGTGCTTTACTGTAAATTTCAGGGGGGGGTGGTTGTAAGTTGTCTATTGTGAAAGCTGAAATTCCTCACCACCTCTTAAAGGAGAGGGTGTGTGTGAGTGAATGAGTAGGGCTGCAGCTATCGATTTTATTTCGGGTAATCGGGTATTCTATTGATTATTCAATTGTTTTTTTTTTTTTTATGGTAATCAGATTTCTTATTAAAGTACAATAGTAACTTCTCAAAAGAGGGGGAAAAAAAAGACGGGTCTCTTAAACTCATTAGTTTTAATGGATAAACTGCATACCATAATGATGGTATTTTTAAGTGATTCAACATGAGGGAGATGAAATCTGGAAAGAAATCACTGAGGGCTGTTTGCAAATGCAGCACTAAAGCGTATGTTATAATACAAACACTTTAGCACAACACAGTATTTTTGGCAAATAGCAGTAGTAAATTTCGTAGTATATTCATATTGATCTGTGTGACCCAAGGAGAGCTGTAAACTGATGTATTAATAAGGTAGCAGTGCAGCCAACTGTAATTATGAAGCCATTCATAACCAGAACAACTTAATATGTAACGTTATGCTGCTTCATGTGGTAACTTACAAGATGAAATTGGGTCGTTGGTCTCAATGGCTGCTAAGCTACCGAAGGTCATAACTATTAATAATAACCATTAATGGCTAATGCTGCGCGCATATAAGAACAAAATATTATTTAGCATATAAATAACAGTACTGTATTAATTTAAAAAAGAATCAACATACCGCTTGAAGTACTTGGTGAGCAATGGAAATGACTGTGATTCTATGCCGTGAATGTCAATGTTTGAAATCTCCATGACTCAGAAGTTTGCCGAAAATTTTCTCCACCTTTTTTTTTTTTTAGAATGGGAGTGTTGCTACCTGATCCGTACAGCCTTGTTGCTACCTGATCTGTACAGCCTTGCCACTTTTTTTTTTTCTACCGCTCTGCTACACGTAATGCAGCGTTAGCACACTGTGCGACAGTAATAATAATCCATGTGAAACGGGGTGATCACTGAGCAGTACATAATCGTGTGGATTAAACGAAGCATCAAAGATTTTGCATCGAGAATTTTTTGTAATCGAGTTACTCGATGAAACGTTGCAGCCCTATGAGTGAGAGTGGAAGTATCTATCTAATGAGTGCATTTCATTCCCTACTTCCCTTGTTGCCAGGTGGAGTTCTCAATCAGTGAGGTCAAACGGACTGGACAGCAAAGTGCCGTGTCCATCAAAGTTCTGAACCGTTCGGTCAACACAAAGCGATTACTGGGTTTCGTGGCCACACTCAAAGACAACTTCGGTTTCATTGAGACTGCCAACCATGACCAGGAGATTTTCTTCCACTACAGGTATAGTTGGCAGCTTCAGTTTCACTGGTTTTATTTCATTTGGTTCTAACTGACCTTTTGTCCCTGAAACGCTTCAGTCATAATATAGGCAGTTGTGTTGCTGAAACTGTGAGCTCCACCCAACGAATGCTGCAATCTGTGTCCGAGCAGTGAGCTATGTGGGGATGTGGAGAGCCTGGAGCTGGGTGACACCGTGGAGTACACAGTGTCCAAGGGCAAGGGGAACAAAGTGAGTGCTGAGAAGGTCACCAGGGTGGTTGCTGGTAAGTGCTGGTAACGTCCGTCACTGTCCAGGAACAATGCTTTGGTCACTTTATCCAAATTGACACTCTTATCAAGGCATACAAATATCAGTAATTACATACCATGGTTACCGGTACACGCAATCTAAAGATTCCACAGCATATTTGGTGCAATATGATTGGTGCAGTATTGATGGTAGAAGGCAAGTAGAACAACTGTTATTGTGCTGAATGGTCTTCCCAACAGTGAATGGACTCTGGGAGGATGTCGGTTCAGCTGTGTTGCTGGGTAAGGTGGTCCGACCTCTGCGCAGCGTGGACCCGTCCCAGACCGATTACCAAGGCCTCATCGAGATCACTGAGGAGGGTGAGGGAACCATCCCAAAGCCTTTTTATATTCTGAACAAAAATGTTGCCTGGAAAGTACAGGTATTGATAGCTTTCCACTTGGAGAGTGAATCCAAAAATATTGGCACCCATGCACTTCAAATGATTAATTTCTACCAGAAAACTGAAATAATAAAAAAATCACATTTGTAACAAAAAAAAAGCAGCTGATTGTGCAAGATTCGCCTGGCAATGTTATTTCCACCTAGAATATTTCATTTAAATCAGCTGATTTTCTTACCTGAGGACAGGGATCATCTGTGGTGAGTTGGATGTGCATGTAGTATAAACATTTGTTCGTTCATTCATTGTCTGAACAGAGTATGGCTCATAAGCATGGAGAAGGGAAAAAGCATTGTAGGTCAGACGCAAGGTTACAGGCCTTAGTGTTAACAAACTGGGTGAAAAATGTCTTAATTTTAAGTTTCATGGCTCAAAAGTTCCTGGGCACAAGAACTAGATCAGATCGCAGGATTGTTTGAATGGTAGAGAGACAAATTTGATCTGCTGCCACGGAGATAAGCTGGCATATAGATGCAAGATGCAATAGTTTGACCCTGAGGACCCCAGTGCTGAGAGTCATAGGAACATTTTGGCACATGCCACACACGACTTTGCCAAAGGCCTTTTGGCGTGATGTCATTTTGACAGATGAGCCCAAATTACAACTTTTTGATGAAGCATGCAGTCTGTTTACGGAAAACACAGTGAAGCTTTTATAGTGAATGCATTCCCAACTGTTAAATATGGAGGAGGTTCACTTCTGCCTTAAGACTGCTTTGTTACCTTTGGCACTCTGGTACTTGTGCATCAAGGTATTATAGAGGGTGATGAGCCTGCCAGCATGACCCCCAAAACACCTCAGAAGATCCCGAGGAATGGTCAAGCCAAAACACTGGGCTGTTCTGAAGTGTCCATTAAATTTGTGGAGAGATGTCTTTTAAAAACAAGAGAGCTTTAAAGTCCTCCTTTAAAGTCTGGAAGAATTACACCCTTTTGTTTATGCTGTTATGTAAAACTTGCTTTATCTGATATCAAAAATGTAGTAGTTTATTAGTGAAAATTGCACCATATTTATGCAAAAGTAGTCAATCATTATACATTTTATGCAATATTTGGAGAGTCATGATTTACCAGGATATGCACTTATGTTTAACTATTTTAAATGGTTAACAAAGGTCTTGTAATGATTCCAGTATAGTAATCCCCCTAGATATTTACTAATGAACAAATATGACCAAATGAGCCTTTGATCCACTGACCTGGTTTGATTTCTAAAATTCTGTGGGTAGAATGTATTTCTGATATTAAAATCGTTTTGTTCTCTGAAGAAAACAGACACCGAGGGACAATTTGCTACTCGGTGATGCTTCAGCAGATGGTTGTTTTTGAAGCCCAGTTTCATCAAGCACTATTCTGGTCTTCCTGGCACCATGTGATGGAGCATTGATATGCATGAATGTCTTTCACTGTAGTGCCAGAGGCTAACTTTTGTTTCATGGCACAGTTTTTCTGAAGTGTTAAGTATCTCCAGTCCCGTTCCGGCTGCAGCATTGACTTGTTGGGTAGTAATTCTACCGCACAGGTAGAATTGTGCTGGACCACTCAGTGGGGCTGGTGGTACAGCTTAGGATTGGGTGGCCCTCTAAAGAAGCCGTATACACCTTCAGGAGCCAGTCCAAAACGCCACACCACCTTGCTGCTGTCTCTGTCTGAGATGATGAAGGCTGTTTTTTCTGCCTTAACCATTGGCTCCATCCATTAGGGCCATCGGTGACTGAAACTGCTTGGAAGTTTGTGCCCATTCCACGTGCTCCACTTCGTAGCTGCCCTTCAGCGGCGATGGAATATCTGGCTTTACATGTTTTCCAATGTGGTTGAGCTTAAGGCTTTGTTAGCCCGGCTCGGTGAGGGTTCCTTGTGAAAGCGTACTTCCCCTCATCAGCCCCTCCTGACTGCATTCATTTCTGCCTCAAACATCTCTATTGCACAACCGTCTCTGTCAGTCATCTCGGCAATTTCAAGCATTGATTTTCCGTCACCTTTGTTCTTAATGATTACTTTCTCTGCAATTAAGTCTTTCATCCTATAATAAGTGTTAACAAATTTATAGAACTTGCTTAATGTTGTGGCATAACACAATTTGCAGGGGAATAATTGCAAACACGGCTGCAGCTTTTTATACTCGGTGATCAGTGAAATCCTCACAGTTGATGTAGGTAACCATCATCAATATCCTTGAAAAGTAAGACTCCCTATCAGGGAAGACATCAGGAAACCATTCCAACCAACCCTTGGGTATAATAAGTGTGATCATTTTGTAAAAGAATAATGGGCCAGATATCCATAATATATTGAATCAAAAAGGTTCTGCACGGTTAACAAAATCAATAGTGTGTCTTTTGCAAGTGCATGAGTGCCAGTATTTTGGCTGAGTCTATCATGGGTTCATCGAGACTTGTGTATGAAATGTGATCTCAGACATTTAAACAGCTGCAGGTTTCTTTCTACCAGTACTTAGCCACATAGATCGCCTATCATTTTGTAACACGTACTCAAATTAGCAAAATGGTTTCTCAGTTTGTACCTCTCCGCTGTAAAGAATATTTTTACGATGGGATTTTATCTGTACATTTCAGTGCCTGTTTGTTTTCGGCAGTAATTCATTTTGGCCACAAAGGTGTTAAACTGCGAGTCCTAATTGTTCAGAGTAATTGCTCACAGGCAGCCAGAAAGGGCAGAACTTCCCATTCGGCATAGTGGGCATGGCCAACAAGGTGGACCCCCTGCAGAAGGGCGAGGCCGTCCGCTTCCAGGTTTGCACTGTGCCACAGACGGGACAGAAGATGGCCTGTAACATCGTACCCCAGCGCCGTGCCCTCGTCGAATGTGTCAAGGACCAGGTATGCCTAAAAATGTGCCCCCCAAAAAACAGTGCCATAGTGGACTTCCAGAGCATGTGATGTGCAGTCGTTGTATGCAGTAGTGTCACTGGTTTCTGTGACTGGTCAGCCAGGGTCTGTCACACTTTCACCACCTGCTTCTGTGTTTAAAAAGAGAAGGAATCTGTCACTTTAGTAGTTGACATTCAGAAAAGGCCACAATGCCATTCACAGTCTGTCAGTAATAGGGGGTTGTGCTTTTGGACAGTTTGGATTCATTACCTATGAAGTTGGAGAGAGCAAGAAGCTGTTCTTCCATGTGAAAGAGGTTCAGGATGGGCTGGAGCTACAGGCTGGGGATGAAGTTGAGTTCTCAGTCATCCTCAACCAGCGAACGGGCAAATGTAGTGCCTGCAACGTGCGCCGTGTCAGGTGGGTACAGGTCGGAACGGTGGCAAATCGGACCCTATAGCGGCCTTGTGGTCTACGTGGCTGGTCTGTATTTGCTCAAACGGAATGTTTATGAGCCAGTAGCTATGACAATCTTACACTTGAACATGGTTAGAGACAAAGTGACAAAAGGCTTCATGAGCCTTAGGCCTCAGCCATTATGTGATGTAGCCCCTGGATAGTCACTTCATGTCTGACGGTTCCACCTCCTCCCTCTGTGTCCTCAGTGAAGGACCCAAGCCAGTGGCGACTCCTCGGCCCGACCGGCTGGTGAACCGGCTGAAAAGCATCACGCTGGATGATGCCAGTGCTCCCCGCTTAGTTATTGTGCGGCAACCGCGTGGCCCAGACAACTCTAAGGTTAGCAGCCCTTCCGCCATAACGCCGTCCCTGTGAGCCAACGTGGTGTTTTTTTTCTTCCCATCAGGTCTTCCTGTTCATAATGACAGGATGTTGTCTCTGTTTCCAATTTTAGGGCTTTAATGTGGAACGGAAAACCCATCAAGCCGGTGTCATCGACTGAATCCTCAGCTGTACCCCTAGGGCCCATCCCCACCAATGGAGCAAATAGTTTTAAGTGCAATCCTGCAAGGGGCAAATCTACAGCAGCTCTGTTCTATAAATGCTGAGATGTGCATGCACAGCCCATTTTCATGTACTAGCCAATCTTTTCAATGCAGAACCCCCCAAATCCATTGGTCCTCTGATTTTGATGTGGGTGTGACCTCCTGTGCACCAGTCAGATTCAATGCAGCAGAAGGCTTAGGGAAGTCTCTATTCTGTGTTTGTGTGCGTGTTTGTGTAAAATGTTTTAGAGACCATGTGGAAGGTAGCAGTGGATTTGGTGGGTTCTATGGCGAAACGGCAATTTACCATGTGGAAAATTGCTCTAGTACCCCTTGTTTGAAACTCAAAAGGTAATATTTAGCGAGAGTCTGGAATTCTTCACCTGTGATGTTAGTGTGTTAAATGCTATATTAGTTTTTTTTCCCCTCTACCTTATAAATTCATGCTTTTGATATGGTGGACTTTATTTTTTTTTCCCAAAAAGAGCTTAAATTTTCTATATTTTCTTTGAAGGGACACTGATTTATTTGACCTTTTAAAACGGATGGCTTCGCAAACACAGGCAGCCTTGCCTGCTTAGTTCTTAGAATAGTCAAAACAGTTAGTCCTCCCATTTTTTGTGTTTGGATTGTATCCCTACCTCCTGATTCACTCTGTGCTCAGGACATCTACCCCAGAACCCGTGTGTTCAGAATTCCAAATGGCATCTTGTGGTCATCAGTTATTTTTATACATGATTTTTGTTTTCTTCATTGCACATTTCAGCTATTTTGCTGTTTTCATTGTCAGTTTGTTAATGAATGAGAAATTAAACTTAAGGTGCCTAAAAATACATACACAAAAATGATTTAGTAATTTACTAAACTTTTCCCAGCCAACCACCAAAATGTAAAGAACAATCTTGGAACTTTTTTTTGTAGAAATAACACAATTTGCATCCCAGTACAAGTGGGCTGAAATATGCTGTATGTAATGTGTGCCCCCACCCCCCACTTCATCATATAATAAAAAAAAAAACTTGCTTAAATTGAAGGGGGAGGCGGGGGTTGTCTGGGGGAAAAGGATTGCGATTTCGAATAGTGTGGCCTGGAGGGATTGGTGAGAGACCTTTGCCATCCCTCTAGCAGCACGCGGTGTTATTACTGTTATAATGAACAAACCTTGGAGGTGGTGCTCAGGCTCATGCTGGGTCCGGCAGCCACTCTCCAGTGTACTTTTGTTAATGGTCTTGAATGAAACTTAAATAAACGTTTTACGGAACATTTTAATGTATGTTGTCATTTGTTTTTGTTGTGCGTTTTTGATTTGTTAGAATTGTCCTTTTTTTTTAATGTAAATTTCAGTGTTATCTGGTTAAACCTGCTTCCCCCTATGAGTAAATTTATTCTCCTTGGCAAAAGGAGTGGATTGGATCCCCATAATCCTGATGGAAATGCACTTGGCAAATAATGAACATTCCTGCACAGTTAAAGATTTTCACGGTACCTCGATGCTCTTATGTTTATTTGATGTATTTAGAGAACAAATGATGCTTAATTGTGCACAGAATCCACAGAAATTACTTTTTTTTATACACTTAAGCAATAACTTTGACCTTAAAGAGCACTAGGTCTGCTGAAGTAAAAGCACTATTTAAATGTATATGCAGATGAACCACCATAATGACCAGAAGAGGACCCCCACCTTCCGGTCAGACCCTTGTGCTGCTCTGATACATTGTCACATCTGAGCAGCGAGAAACTGTATTTCTCATCCACCGCTCGCGAAGTTGTTCTGGTGCACTGGGTCCAGTGTGCAGGTTCTGACATCTCAAAATCTGTCCTAGCGATAGATGGGGGTCTCTTGTGGAACTCCCAGCCCCGTCCCCTGCTTGCAAAAGCTGCTCTCCTTCTTGACAACTCCCTCTGATTGGTGAATCAGAGTACAGAGTATCAGAATCCTCTCCCTGCAGAATGGCAAAGTTAAGGTTCTGGCCTTCAGCCAGGGCGTGCAGCCGTAATTTGTACTCTTCCAGTCTTGCCTTGCATTCGACAGCCTTCTGCTTCATCTCCAGGAACTGCTGCTGCAGGTCTTGCTCATAGGCCTCCTCTGCTCTCAGTTCATTCTCCCAGTACTGCAGCTCGTCCTCATCCTCTTCCTCCTCCTCATATACTGTCTGCTGAAAGGATTCTCTGTCCTCCTCTGACTGATGTTCCTCATCCAACTTTTGAATCTGAACATCAGCTGAATGAATTTGCACCTGCAGTTCATGAAGATGAGCCCGCTGGCAAACCAAGCGTGCTTGCAGTGCATCCTGTTCCTCATTCCCTTTATGAGTGACAAGCTGCATGCTCTTTGTGTCTTCATTCTTGTCTAAACCCTGTGCCCTACTGTCAGGCTCACAAAGGAGACTTTCCCTCTTCTGATGTTTGGTGACTGTGGGGGATTTGTGGTTTTCTCTTTCTTGTGACATGCCTGTGGAGAAGAGCTGCGCAGAGTCACCTTCAGGAGAATGATGGCTTTCTGTCTTCTCCATATCCAAACGCATTTCTTTCTCCTGCATCCCCTTGAACCTCCCGTTCCAGCCCAGGCTCTCCAGCCAGCCCCTTGCTTCCTCCACTAGTGTGAAAGATTTACGTTTGTGCACCTTGGCCTGGGCAGTGTGAGTAGGCTCTGTGCCTAACCCTACTGGAGACAGAGGTGGCAGGCTTTGGCGATGTACAGAACCGGCTCTCCTTGCTACCCGGCTCCTGCGTCCCACCTCCAACTTCCTTAAGGGAGCACCGGCACTCTGGAGAGCACTGTCCTCTGCTGTCGAAGGCCCGAGATGCTGCAGGGTGAGCTGTACCTCCCTGGCCTGCTGACCGTACTTTTCCAGAGATTCTAGGAGGCACTCGCCCGGCGACATGCTGCGCTCATATTGCTTGAATTTTTCTTTGAGTGAGTAACGACCTGGTCGTCCTGCAGTAAATACAAAAGTCCATTATGGAAATTCAGAACAGTTTTATATAATTTACATAGAAGTTAGAAGGGCAATATGCAGCAGATAAGGAGCTTGGTGATGGTAACTTACCCAGGGCCTGAGCCAGAGCGATGACTACCTCCTGACATGTGGTCGTCTTGGTGACCCCACAAACGATACGCTGGACACCATCGACAGACACCTTGAGCTCCATCGTTGTAGGCTAACAATGAAAAATGTCTATAAATTATTTTTGTTATACTGTTGTCTGTTAAAATAAAATTCTACTCATAGCGAGCCTTCATGTTATTAAGTAAGTTTCAACTTATGGACATTTTTCTCCACATGGCACCTTTGTTTCTTGCTCACTAATGACTATATATTATTACCTAATTTGTAATATTTTTACTGAATTAGGTTAGCGTCCCAAGACATTCTGTGAGCACTGTTAAAAGTACACATACCCAGTACAATTCAATTTTATTCGTGTAGCACATTTTCACAACATTACATTGTCTCCAAGCGCTCTGCATTATCCCTGCCCAAAGCCCTCACTGAGCAAGCCAGAGGACAGTGGCAAGGAAAAACTCCCTCGAGGGAAGAAACCTTGGGAGGAACCAGACTCAAAGGGAGAACCCATCATCCTTGGGTGGGCAGAGGAACAATTTTACATTTTTAGATACCCAGTCTACAGTATATACTCAATTTGTTTATTTAGAGAGGTATTATCTTTCCCTGCAATTATACTCTAATAGTAGGAAATGACTAAGACATCCAGGAATGGCTTACTGGTATTTACTTCGATTAGGGCTTATCAGTCAAACGTCTCCTTCCCGTAATGTGTGACTATCACAGCATCTCAGAGCCTCGACCTCATTCTCCAAACACGCACAGCACACTGGGTTTCATCCACTTATGGTATTTCTAGCAAAACAATAGTTTGTGAGGAAACACTAGCTGTGGGTAATTCTTGCAAGGTATGAAACTGATCTTTGATTAACAATTGAGGTAAGTCACACTCCCATGCCTATTGATTGACGAAGGCAATTATAGTAGCTAAACTACACTATTGTAGCCTTTACGAGGTAACGACAGTCTCCTCATTTTTTCCTACTGATTCTCTCTATAGTCTTTGTTTTATGCATCCTTAGTTTCACCTCAAAAGAATTTGTTTTAAAATGTAAACAATTCAAGAAATACTGTTTCCAGTAATTGGGCTAGTGGAAACATTAATCCATTACAATAACTTCCATCAATCCATCAATTTTATAAATGCCCATGCTGGTATAGGTCCCAGCGCACTACAAATTCGTCTAATTTAAATTAAAAACGAATTCATTTTATGCATAATTCAGGTATTATATTTAATGGAAGCCTACCACGAAGTCCCTCGAAGTGCTCTCTTGCTCCGTGCGGACACGTACCCAGACGTTACAGTGGGTCCTGTTGGCCGAGTAAGAATATTCGGAAGTCTCAAGCTCCCATTTAACACCGTGGGGAGTTTCGGCGACCCACCCAACCGCTCGAGAACCGCCCGAATTGGGACGGACGATATGCGGGAGTGACAGGCGCCGACATCCATGCCTGATAGTGATCTTCTCCTAGATGCGCTTTTCATTTCCAAACGTCTGCGTCCTGCTTATGTTGGCTGCCGTAGTTGTTGGTAATTTGGATAACATTTATACCTTTATTCTCACCTGTAGTTTGGATAACTTACCTGGGTCTACAGCAAAGATGCCGACTTTGGTCAGCTGGCCGGAGTGAGATTTTTAAGCCGAGACAAGTCTGCACAAGCATTTACATGCACACAATGGTTTTATTACCTTGTAAATAGTCTGTAGGGTTTGCAAACTACCCCAACACTTTGGATGTAGCTAATTTTAGATTTATGATGAAATAATATAGATTTGCAGTAAGATATTTCCAGCATGAGCGTGACAGTCGATCACGCCAAATGCGTAAGTGTTGGCAACCCTGCAACGGCCACAGCGGCCTGTCTAAATTTACATTATTTTTTAATAGACGATTTTATCAAAAGCGATGCACATTTTTTATCTATTTCGGAGTATTTATTTATTCGTTGGAAAAGCAGGGTCAGCCATTTCCTGGAAATTGTGGGTTAAGGGCACCACATGGAAATCACCCTGCCGACCTTGAAGCCGGCCTTAGCCCGATACATGGTGGTCTGTGTTTTTACGGTCAACCAAGTTTTTATTAAGAGAGAAAGTGAGTCCATTTTGGATTGAGTGGCGTCTTTTCGTCAAAAGCACTGGGGGAGATTGTAATCAATTTACAAGGCAGTGAAGCTGGTATAGCCTATAAGTGTATACGTGTATGCACGAGTGTGCAGAGCTGCCTCGTATTGAAAAGCTCACATTATGCCCTAAACATGTACATGTACAGTGTGACCCCCTTATCCAAGGTTTACCGCGGCCCGAAAATACCCGAGCAGGGTTACTATATAGACAGTAAGCTATGATATAATAAATAATGTAAAATGTGCACATGCCATGCTTCATTGTCAAGCAAAAACGTCAGAATCCTGCTCATGCAACAAAGAGACATACATTTTATTACCGAATATTATGGTTCTTTTATTGTTGATGTTTTATTGCAATTTATACATTGTACTTTATCATAGGTATGCATGTACATGAAAAGTGGCATGTGGTGTCCGATCGGTACTATCCGCGGTTTCGGCTATTGGCCGCGGATACGGGGAGTACATCTATACTGTGTAACAGCTATTTCCATCGCATATACATCGTATTGGTTATTATAAGTCAGGGGTAGGGAACCTGGTCCATGGAGAGCCGGTGTGGGTGCGGGTCTTTGGGATGACCTCCCAATCTGCCAATAATAAAGCATTGGTTGTCAGCTCCTGTCCTGGGGACCCAGTCTTATTGGCTGATTCAGAAGTCATCCCAAA
>JAODKM010000037.1:3694573-3704925 GCA_026780845.1 Petrocephalus sullivani | reverse complement strand
TGGTTGTCAGCTCCTGTCCTGGGGACCCAGTCTTATTGGCTGATTCAGAAGTCATCCCAAAAGCCCGCACCCACACCAGCTCTCCATGGACCAGGTTCCCTACCCCTGTTATAAGTAGTCTAGAAATGCTTCGATCGAGGTATATGCATGGGGAATGTATCCGCGGGGGGTCCCGGACACGGAGGGCCCGCTGGGTGTGCGGGATGTTTTATTGTCCCAGCCGAACTGTTATATTCTTATTAACTGTGTGCAAACGTCCCTTTATCGCCCCATCTAGTTTACAGGTTACGATCCCCACTTGGCTACGTGAGGAAGTCAGCCGAGAGTATTAAGCTTTACTTGTATTCGGACCTTGGTCCCATGCTTTTGCCATATTTGCTGTTTCTTACGTATCTAAATGTAGATTACAGTTGAGATTAACCAGGTCACGTTTTCATTACAACAATACGGTTCAACAAAATTTTTAAACTGAATGCATGTGTCCAGGTTAGCCATACGCAGTGTGCAGTTAAAACGTAAACTTCCAAAGAGGTTAACCTATAAAACACAAAAGAGAATGCACTTGACCAGTAATATCTATATAGAAAACTAGTTCGTTTATTTCCTCTTTTTTTGGTACGTGCTATGGTAATACACTTTCAATGTGCCTGTTCACACGTCTTTGCCTCGGAACCAAAAGGGAGGGGACGGCGATGGGTATCGGTGCGGAACATTAGCCTGTACGTACGGCTACACGTACGTAACACGTTACCCTAGACAGACTACAGTCATAAAATATTAACACGTGCAAAACACATTCCCCCCTTGTTGTGGCACGCTAAATTGAAATAATTAAAAATGTATAATATTTGGTATATAAGGATATAAAATAAATAATTTCTTTTTAATCCTGTAATTTCTTTAATGCAAATCCCGATGGTTAAAATCCAAATGTATATTTGGATGATGAATATGGAGTTTAGTAATCTCTGATTTTAATTAAAAACGACGATAAATGAGCAAAAAACAAAACAGGCAATATAGTAGACGATTATAAAACAGGGTCCTGACAACGTATGAGCCTGGGTGTGTCTGCCTGAGACGCTCTGAGCGCTCTCTGAATTTCGCAACTGATCTGGGATCAGTTACCTTTCATCGGCCCCATCCTCGATTATGATGAATTAAAATATCTCTCTGATTCCGGATCGGTTCGAGAAGTTATAATGTTCCCGTAATGAGACAGGAAGTTTAGCTCAAGAACTGTTGATTGTCGTTGGTAATTAATACTTTTAAAAATTAAGTGCAGTCATTCTGAAATGCTAATTTACGGCCTGCCTTTTTCTCGTGATTTTTTGTAGTTTGGCTCTAATCCGCACGTCACTGCAATTCTGGCAGAGATTCACATTGTAAATCGAAGGCTAAAAGGTAAGTTTCTTTAAAAATCCTTACTCGATTTGTGTGATTTGTATGATTCCTGAGTTAACACACGCGCGTTAGCACTGATACGATCACACATGCAGGGATATATCCCGAATATCTACAGATATAGTGCAGCGATGTAGTTTAGCCACTTTGCCATTTATACCAACCACTGACCTACAGTATGACTGGTCTGTGGGCTAATTTGGTCGCGGCTTACATTCATTTTAACCTGGCATTTCAGCTATTGGTTTTACACTACCGGTATGCTTGTATGTTATCCAGAATACGTAGAAGACGAAAGAACAATCAGTGTTTAATTGAAATGCGATTACAGTAAGCAAGATTCCATGAACACGCTTCTAGAAACTTTGAAATAATTTCTGAACGTCTACCAGCTACCTAAAATATGAGCATAGCTATCCGTATATAATGAGGTGTATATAGTTGTATATATAATGATCTTTCTGAACGGGCTGCTAATTTTGAGCCAAGACAGCTGTAAAATCATGATACGAGTGATATGTGTTAGCTGTTACACTTAATAAATCAGCAATGCAGTCGAGTAAACCGGAGGCCCGTTGCTGTGTTTGTTTTTACCGTTAAAAATGCAAACGGAAACCACTTATTTGAAATAGCAATGTATTGGTAATTAGGAACTTTTTCGTAAATTTCTTAAACCGCTAAGGACATTTCTTAAACCATACAGGACATTTAGGTACTGTAACATAATCACTACTCAGTCCGACACAGGTGTTAGACAAAATTATTGTGTAACTTAGGTTTGGCATGTCCCGTACATTTTCTGAAATTCAGCATGATGGGTGAAGAATCATTAGTCTTCGAAAACATTAACTTGCATTTGAGGTGGGGAAACACTTACTGTTAAACCTTCTCAACTTCTCACCAAGGACCGCTTGAGGAATTAAGTATTCGGTTTGTTTTTGTTGCTGTAGTTGTACAGAATAAAGGCAACGTTGTAATCAGGCTTATTTAATTCCCAGAAGCCAGTGTATACATGTTCTGATGGTTAGTGAAATCATCATCATGAAAGATGCCCCATCAAGCAGCAGGGCTATAATGGTTCACTTGTACCATTTGTCCCATGATTGCTGTGTCCTAATTCAGGGACTCTGTCCTTCAAAGGACCCGGTAGACATACTCTTTATAGGTGCCATCGTTCTAAAAATCTGTGCAATGAATTTTTACAGGTCCAGCAAATAAGGATACATTCCTAGGCCACATCTGATGGCTCCTTCAAAATGGGACAGCCTTGTTAGGCATTTGGTCTTTAAATGCAACCTTAGGAGGCTGCAGCCACAGAACTTAACGCAGTTATTGGAACCAGTGAATAAATTCTCTATATATTAAACACAGAAACTTTATGCTAATTGTGGCTCTGAGTCGCTTATGGCTAATGCTGGTTACAGTCAGTCATAGTCAGCGGTTTGAGAACATTAGGCTTCCCAGTGTGTGTCTGTCTGTCAGCTCTGTTACCAAACACAGATAGGTTGCTGAAAACACTAACAAACATGCTAACTCATTTTGACACTAAATCTGAATGTGTGTAGGACCACAGCAAAGCAGAAATGGCCTCTGCAGTTTATCACCCCATATCAGGAAATTTAATTATAAACTGTGTTTTCACATAGCTGTATAATTACCGATATTCAGAAATTACAAGGTGCGCCATTTCGGCCACTGCCGTCTCTTCCTCTGTGCTCTTTGCTACATCCCACTGCTTCATTTAATGTCCCGCCCACAACAATCTTTGATTGGCTATGTCACATGAGTAATAGCCAATCAACGCTGAAGCTTTGCTGTCACTCACACCACACTCGCACACGAGTGAGCCCCAAGGAGGAGAAGAGGAGAGAGGAGTTTTAGCTGAGCGTTGCTGAGATTGGGACAGGGCCGGCCTGAGCCTTTATGGGGCCCTAAGCAGAATTTGATTTGGGCCCCCCCACCACCTAAATCAAGATATCTTGACATTTCAAGCACTCATGGGGGCCCCCTGGTGGCGTGGGGGCCCCAAGCGGCCGTTTAGTTCGCTTGTGCCTTGGGCCGGCTCTGGATTGGGAGGTAAAGTTTCCCCAAATTAAAACATTACAGTCCTACATGCTGAAGTTACAAAACACTGCGGAGCTCCTGTGAGCTATTTCTATAATGAAAATCTTGTCCTACCTTCCCAGTTACACTGCTGAAAATGTCCGAATAATGACCCTTGTTGTGGTGATAACGTGAGGCTGCGGAAGCATCATGCATTCACTAAAGGAAAAAACAACATCCAAGCGTGTTTTTATGTAAAGTGTATTTTGTTAATTCAGAAAAACAGACCGGATTTTTTTTCTCTTTAGTGAATGCAGTATGCTGCTGAATGAGCCAGCAATGTTACCTGTAATGACAAAGTGTTAAAAGTGTTATGTAGCGGCAACAGCTAATGTTGCAACAGGAGCTTATTTGAGCTTGTGCGCTGCTTATCTTACTTTACATTACAGTACTTACATTACTCATCGCTATCAGATTCTCACGTTACGTGTAAAGTTAGCTGACAACGTGCAGTCTCATACTGCTAACTTAAATGCATTACCAAACTTATGTTATTATGCAAAAGGTATTAATTATATTAAAGCTTCTATTAATTTGATGTGTCCAGCTCAGGCATATATGTTTTATTAGATGCTTTATTTTTAGTGTGTTATTCTTGCCGCAACAGTGCTATGAATACTTAAGAATCTGTAAAGTATATACATGTTTTTCTTTTTTTTGTTTTATATCATATAATGAATCATTTGCCGCAAGAGCAGCCTTACTCTAATGGCGGACTTTATAACTCCAAATTCATATTGCAGATGGATGCAAAGAAAGCACACAAAAGTAAATGCAGGTGTAGCCCAAATATCGGTTATCGGCCCACCAACCAGTATCAATATCGGCCATGAAAAACCAGTATCAGTTGTCCTCTAATGAGAATAACCAATATTTTAATATTTGTTTTATGGTTTAATTTAAGATTATGAGATTACAGATTATTCATTTCCAACCAAAATACTACTTGGATGCAAGTACAAGCTGAATTTTAATGCTTTTAAAAAAAAAAGGCTCAATGATCAGATGGTAATAAGAAAACAGAGGGCTGATAAAAAATTATAGTGTTGTTAATGAAATGTTAAGTTTTTTTTTATTACACTCCATGGGGATTAATGGTATATAACATGTTCATATAATCGTATGTATATACAAAAGGCAGATTGAAACACTTTGACCTAAAATCTTAAACTTGTCTGGCAAAAAGGTCTAAAAATGGAAGTATGACAATCACTGAAATTACACTTTATAATATGAAAGATCTTAAGATTTCTAGCTATAATCTTTCAATAAAATGAATTATGGCTGCCGCGATTAGCCGGAATAGTTAATGACGTTGATGCTGAAAATGCCTCACCGTCAATTTTTTTAAATCGCATCCTTTTTTTTTTTTTTTTACTTTTTAATTTTCATTAAAAATTTTCATTGTTTTCTTTTAATACCACTATGTAATTATGGGAGTTGTTCATATTATCACAAAACAAAAAAGTGGTTTGTACTAGAGCTGGGCGGTATGACCAAAATTCTATATCACGGTATTTTTCAAAATTATGACGGTTTCACGGTATTAAACGGTATTTTTTTTTCCCCCATGCATCAGTGGGTGTTAACCATATTTTCCACTTCAATTATCGCAGTAGAATGGCTAGGAATAACATTTTACTATCATGAGAATTATACATTTATACATATAATGTAAATTGTACAAAAAAATAATTTGCACACAAGTAATACCGGTTTGCATGGCCCCATAAAGTGATACAGTTTTCAAGGGGGTGGCACTAATGAAGAGAAGGAATCACACTGCATGACAGTTGCAGTCAAAGTATAGAACCCATTTATTGAACAAATTTCACAAACAACTTAAAAACTAAAAATTTCAAGCATCCAAAGAGGCATTTAGACTTAAAATATCTAGAGGTGCTTGTCAAAAGTTGTATTGAACTGAACAAGTCTTAGAAAAGGAATAAATTGTAAATATTTTTTTGTAAACCAACTACTCTGTTAATGTAAACTATCCAGCGACAACTTTAGCTCGACAGTGTTTGCAATAGATGGTTGTCTGGTCCACATCTGACCATTTAAAACTGAAGTATCTCCAGACAACAGACACGGCTCCTTTTTTCAGCAAAAGTTATTCTGTGTCTTCCACAGCTTCTCTGTCCATTTTCACCACTCAGTAACTCTAATCCTGCGTTCGTTTATCTCTTTCCGAGTCGCAACTTAGACAAAAACGGCCCTTTCTGTCAGAAACAGGCCCCCTTTTCCGAGGTCGGATTTGTACGAGATTCCCTGTGACGTCATTTCAACATGGCAGCTTACACAGTCAATAATAAGTGCTTTACTGCTTCCCTCTTTTATAGATATTTCAGAATGTTTATATTATTAAATGTATTACTACTTATGAATGTAATCTTACGCTGTCTTTTATGTGAAGTAATAAATTTCTTTCCATGAGCTTTCATGCTCAGATCACGACAATAACAGCGTGTTCGTGGAGGCAGACATGTTTGTTCTGAGTTGTGTAGCTCAAACGGGAAATTGGTTGGTTGTTGGGACGTGTCGCACCTCGGACTTCGTCAGGGTAATCGAACGCACCATAACACAGGTAATATGTTGCATGCATGTTCAGCGGTGTACCAGTTAGGCTATTTAAACCGGTATTAGGGTATAAGAAAAATCCATTTCATAACAAAAATAAATACCGGTTTTCGGTATGAACCGGTATACCACCCAGCACTAGTTTGTACACTGCAAAGTTTCGATGGCATCCCACAGCGACACTAGTACTATACATGAGCACCTGAAGTGGAAACACACAGGCACTATTCTGGATCATGGACTGTCAGAAGGAAATGTTGTTTATTCATTTATTTTTTATATCAGTTGTCTGTATAGTTGCTATATACACTCAATATTAAAGCCATAAAGTTATCTGCCTGCTACCTTAGATTCTCCATTGAATCTAATCAGTGTCAGAGAAAATGTTTTGGGTAGAATCTGGGCTTATTCTACATTGGTTGATTGTGTGTGTGTGTGTGTGTGTTCGTACCCTGGGCTTGCTGGAACCAGTGCTATTACCGTAAACTGAAATGAAAACAGAAACTAATAAAAAAAAAATATATATATTCTTTTAACTGAATTAAAAATTAAAAGCTGTATTTACCTAAGAACACCTTGGACTTTAAACTTAAGAAAGATTTAAGTTTTTTTTACCTTGTTTATCCACAATATCTCTACTTTTAAAAGATGTTGTGGCTGCTGAGCTGTTCCTTTCTTCACTGTGACTCCAGTGCTTCCATAGTATACCCAAACCGCCGCATGTGGTGTTATAAGTTATAATTGGCATAAGGATACGGTGAAATCATACAGATTACTACCCTTTGGGCATCACAATATATATCTCATTAATATACTGGGTATAAGTAAACATCTGTATGGTCCTGAAAATCTGGTGTCTGTTATCTGCCGTGTGATATGTGAACAGTGTAACAAAAAGAGAACAAATTCATAAAATGAGCTAGCAAATTGGTAAATTGTGGGGGCTCTGCAGTAATCTGTCTGAATAATTTTTTTGACAGTATTGACATCAGCACTGCTTGGTATGCAAAGAGCACAGAGAGAACAAAGCGAGCTGGGCGCACTTTCTGTTCGTGTATAATTGGCAAACAGACCAGCAAATCTGGTTCAAAACGAATCACTTCTTGAGGTGGACTGAGTTTGTTTGATTTTTGTGAGTCTGAGTTTGTTTGGAGCATATTCACATATGCCTCGTTTTGGGTGGGGTCAACTTCAATCTGCTGAAACAAGCCAACTGTGAAAGCACCCTAAGACTGTTTATCGCTACGGATATGCAGCCATACTCTGTAATAGAAAACACATAATTTAGTATGTTATGATCATGATATGTTTTCTTATTATTTTACGTATGTATTTTTACAAATAAGCAAAGTGCAGATAGGAGTTGCTTTTCAGGCGCATCGACAGATGCGTTGCCTCTGGATTGCAAATGTTTTTTTTTTCTCTCATAATAAATAATTTCAAAACAAATTGTTGCTCCTGCTGTACCTGTATTACACCGAATCCTGAACCCAAAGCAGAACGGTGAATTTTCTATAGTGCTACGCCACGACTAAGTGATGAAGAGATGTAGCAATGTGGATTGGAGATGGACTGAAGGGAATAGTAAGATTCAAAAATTCCAGTGATATGCAAAAGAATAAGTTCATTCAAACCATGCAAAGAAAGTGCATTCTTGTGCACATTGTCATGCAGCCTGACTGTGGCTCATCTGCTCCAAAAGTCCTCTCTTTAAATGAATGTTTCAACATCACCATTATCTGTTTGCCAGTGACGGGTTAGAGATTGATGGTGAAACATTAGCAGGATGTTCTGTCTTGTTCATCAAATATTCTTGCCAACCTGCCATATCTGTCACACTTTTGGCACTATACCAAGGACTATACTGGCAGCCATGATGGTCATAATTCTAACCAATAAACATGATCCATGTTTCCATGCTTTAAAGTATCTGAGACATTTTTTTTCAGATTTTTTGCTGCAGGTAATTTTATGTTTTACTGATAAGGACTGCATTGTTATGAGCAGGAAACTAGCTTCCTATTCTGGGGGGGGGTTGAATACACACAGAGTGCTCCCACCCCCTGGGTCAAAAACCTATCAAGGGAACATATTGAATGCATGGCTGTTGTTATTAATCAGTATATGATTTTCTAAATGCATTCATATACTATATAAATTTAACTTAACTATATATAATAAATAAATAGATGATACTATATGATAATATTGAAACGGAACCAGAATTGTAGAGTTGTGTTCTTGCCTGTTCTCTGTGCTTCCTTTTGGCCATCTCTCATTAGTAATGATGCAAAGTCTGGTTCATGCTTTCATCATGTCCCTAATTGGTTATTGTAATTCCCCTTTCATTGGCCTCCTTGTAGAATCTTTAAAAAAACGTCAGTTTTATTCAGAACTGGATAAGAGTCCTTATCCATAACAAGCATTCTGCTCACATCGTCCTTATTCTCTCACAGCTACACTGGTTACCAGTCCTGTCTCATATCAAATTTGAAATTTTGCTCCTCGTCTTCAAAGCACTGCATGGCCATGTACCCCCTTACCTTGATCTGACGCATTACTGTCCCCTTTGGTCATCTGGCTGTAATCTACTCCTCGTCCCTCGCACCAGGCTTCTCCCTATGGGTGGCAGGGCATTGACTGCCATTGCCCTTAAACCCCAGAATTCTCTGTGACTGTTCTTCATTCTCCACTTCTGAAAATTGACTTAAAGAACTTTCTGAACATTACACTTCCTGAACTGCTTTGATGTTTTTTCTCCTTGGTAAGATTTGTGAACGGCACCACATAAATGTAATATATCATTCTTATTGATTTGAAGAATCTTCGAATGCGTCAGTTACATGTATGCAATTTGCAATGTTAATATTGACATCAGATGAGAGTGCTTAATTATGGGGTTATGTTAATAATGTAAACGTTTTGGTGGTAGTTTCGCATTGTGCAGTTTTATATTGCTGTCATTATTTAATTGTAGGGCTGCACAATATCGCATGATGTAAATTGGCCGTATCCTTATGTTTATTTAATTCAGTTAGCGGAGCACACTACATGTGACAGTTTGAGTATGTCATGGAAGTGATAAACACTGAAGTGGCAGCGAAGAAAGGGACAGCTCAGCATGCCACAACATATTTTAAAAGCGGCGATATTGTGGATAAGCAAGGTAAAAATGTCTGTTGTGTGGCATTTATTAAAGACAAGCATACACCAAATTTAAGTAAAGGCCATTTATTGTCATTGTTGACACCGCAGTGCACAACAACAAAATGTGTCCTCTGCATTTAACCCATATGTGACATGGCAGTGGGCAGCTAATGCAGAGCCTGGGGAGCAGTGCTTGAGGTACCTTAGTGGTACCTTGCTTGGGGTACCTTAGTGGTACCTTGTCTGGGAACCTCTCAGTGATGCATCTCAGTAATGTTTTAGCCGCACTCCTAACCTGCTTACCAAATTGTGGGCATAAGTAAATGTCCGTATAGTATCGAAAAGCTGCAGTCCAGACAAATGTTTTGCATGTCTTATGAAAATGAAAACTATATTCACCAAAAAAAAGTGTCTGACTTTAAACTGCAAAAAGTACCACCATACGATGTCTTTTTAGCGTTGTTTACCTTGTTTTCTCCTTTTTTTAAAAGATGCTGTGGCTTCTTCTTTGTGCAGTGCCTATTGCTCCCATGATTTACCAGAACATTCTCATGTGGCGTGCTCTCTGCTAATCCAATTTAATAAACTTATTGATGCACTGGATTTATACAGGTTACTAACTTGGGCGTCACAGTACACCTCTCATTAGTATTTTAGACATACCACTAATCTGCTTATTGAATCGTGGGCAGTATAGAGCCAAAAAGCGGGCTTATGTCATCTAAATCCTTCCAATGACAGTTTGTTGTTGGTAAAATAAAATGAACTTAAACGAAACTGATTTTCTGGAGGAAAAATTGTTTAGGTCGGTCAATCGTTAAATAGGCAAAGGATTAATCAATAAAAAAAATCATTTTATCAGATGCTTATCATTAGTGATCGACCGATATTGATTTTTTATTACCGATATCGATACCAATTATTTGCGTGTTTATGTGTCCGATAACCGATATTCCGGACCGATATTTGTTCGCTATTAAACTTCTGTTTTTGACACAATGATTACAACACCACTGAACTGAACATTACCAATAAGCAAATTAAATATACAATGTCTGTTTTCATATCAACTTTGCAGAAATGTAACTTCATTTCAAACTACAGTTTTATTACGTTTA
>JAODKM010000037.1:3682533-3692934 GCA_026780845.1 Petrocephalus sullivani | reverse complement strand
TTCATGTTCATGATTAGTACTTCAGTAGTCAATGAGGTACTACTATGATTTGTGGCCCCTCAACTAAAGTGTTACTGTATTTTCAATGAATTGTAAGGGGTGTGCACAACTGTTTGCGTAGTGGACTGTCATTAGATATCTACAAGGATCCCTAAATCATTATGTTCAACTGGGGGTCACTTAAAAAAAAAGGTTTGAGAAGCCCAAGACTAATATGCAGGTGGGGTGGGACGGGACAGGATTCGTACAGAAAGCAGGTGGTGATTGATGGAGAGACGTGCCTATTGGACATCCTGGATACAGCAGGACAGGAAGAGTACAGTGCCATGCGGGACCAGTACATGAGGACTGGAGAGGGCTTCCTCTGTGTCTTTGCCATCAACAACAGCAAGTCCTTTGCTGACGTACACCTCTACAGGTAAGGATGCATTTGGTGACGTTAGCGAAGCTCGCGCATGATTTGTATATGGGTCGGAATTCACCGCAAGCGGTAGGAGCTTGACTGGGTAGGGTTCTCTGTTATGTAGCTTGTAGTTAATTTGTTGCTGCTTTTTCCACAATTGTCATGCTTAGCACATGAGTAGGTCTTATGTCTGAGTGACATCAAGTGGGTGTTTTGAGTGGATGTATATAAAGGATTAGCAACATTTAGCAATCGAAACTAATCAAACATTTGTGCATTATATTTATAATTTGAGTGACCGCTTGAAATTGGCAATAGGGGTAACATAGGGAGTTACTGTCTGGTTTCACAGCATAATCCATATTGCTGTTAAGCCCATCAGCAAGGGCCTTAACTACTACTGCCCCTGGCTGCTGAGCACTGGCTGACCTTGTGCCATCCTCTGACCAGTCGAGCAAAAATCATAATCACAATTATATTGTCAATATAACAGTGAATTTCCTTGAACTCTTAGTGTAATTCAGCTGAGCGAAAGTGGACTGGTTAGGGATGCACAGGAGTGTCACTGTGAAAGGGGAAGGCAGGTGGGGTAGTGGTAAGGGATGCAACCATGTAGTCGAAAGATTTCCGGTTTGAGTCCCCGACCCACAAGTACCGCTGAGGTACCCTGAGCAAGGTACTGTACCCAAGCACTGCTCCCCGGGCACTCACATAGCTGCCCCCTGCTGTGTCACATTGTCACATGGGTTAAATGCAGAGGATTTGATTAATTGCCCAGCCCCATGTGTATGTGCCTCTCAAGGAGAGCAAGATGAAAACTACCCTGTATGAAGTATAATAATTTCCCTCTGTGGATCAATGAAGTCCTTTCTGTTTTAGTCTATGAATGAACTATAATTGTACTAAGAGATTTCAATAATAAACCACACAGACCTGTAGAGTATTAATGTGATGTTGAGAAGTGTCTTATATGGTTATTGAGGTTGGATGGAAGGAAAATGTATGCATGTAGACACCAAACTGATGACTTGGTGGATGTTTAGCCTTTGCACTTTGCTTTGTAGCCAGTGGGCTTGTTTCCATATTCTTTATGTCCCTTAGGGAGCAGATCAAACGGGTTAAAGACTCCGATGATGTTCCCATGGTGCTGGTGGGTAACAAGTGTGACCTGGCTCGGACTGTAGACACCAAGCAGGCTCAGGAGCTGGCGCGCAGCTATGGAATCGAGTTTGTGGAGACCTCCGCCAAAACTAGACAGGTAGGCTGCAGAGCAGCACCATTGGTTGTCGTGATCCTCACTCATGGATGGTAGAATTTGTATTTTGTTTTATTTTTTTTTTCCTGGTGTTTATTTTTCGGTACAAAACACATAATGTATATCTACTGAGATCCTTCAGTATGAAACTTTACATGAAGAGTGAAAGATTAAACTGAATTTTTAGAATGTATTTATGCAGTATGTCAATGTGTACAATATGTCCCTGTCATGTGGCCCACAGGGAGTTGAGGACGCATTTTACACGCTGGTTAGGGAGATCCGACACTACCGCATGAAGAAACTCAACAGCAGAGAAGACAGGAACCAGGGCTGTCTCGGCCACTCCTGTGCAGTCATGTAATCTCCCAAGGTCAGAAATCTATACACTTGATACAAATGAATGGCTTTGGAAATGTGGCTAGTTAAGTTCTATACCGTCATAATCACAATAATAAAAGCTGACTTTGGTATCTTGTACCTGGGCATGGGGATATGGGCATTTCTGCTTTTCCTGTTTGGTGTGATGCTGACGACTTTTCTCTTGCTGTTTCTCCAGAGCTGTCCCCTGTGTAGCCGCTCACTGTGGAGCTAGGGACCCATCTGTGCTCCCTGCTGGCATACAGAAAAGTGGAGTCTGCCCAACCCAACAGCCCCTTTCCCCCTTTTTAAACTCTTACCAGTAGCACAATGCTCCCCCATCCTACCCCATCCCACAACATGGGTTTTGTCTGCATTTTTACTCTCTATTAAGGACTATCTCATGAATGCAGTACTGTATCGTACCACACTTTGATTTGATTGGAAATGGGGGAGTATGTGGGCGGCCAGTCAGTGACTTTTGGGTTTTTAATGAGCTGTTGCCGAAGAGACAGGGCATGGGTGCTGAATCGCTGAATCTAAGATGGGTTGCTGACTCTTGTTTTGAGCATTCCTGGCTGTAGGTGAATGGTTTTATATTTTGTTTTATGGTCAGTATATCCCCTCAATCCCTCGTCTGCAATGGATTTACTCGCACTCAGAAAGCAGAGAGCAACTTCTGTTGCTTATTACTGTTTTTGTTTTTCTTTTTTGTTTAATTTTGTTTTGGAAAATGTAATTTATCTTTATTTTTACAGTCAGAAACCTTATGACAGAGCAGGGAGAGAATTCCCTAGGTTTATTATTATTATTATTTTTATTTTTTTTAATGCAGGTGTAAGAGAATGAGCTCTGAATGAGAATTATTTCAGTAGTGTCCCCCTTGGTATTACCTACCTTACCTTACTGCTGCCAGAGAACAAATTTGGTATCTCACTTGTATGTGCAAGCTATGCCTTTCGCCTTGCTGCATGTGCACTTTCTCCAGAGCTGCCGTGGCCAAATGGAACACTGGGATTCGCTTCTGTGGGGGGGGTTTGGGAGATGTACGGCCCACACTTCTCACACCTGCACCTAATGTCGCTTTCAGCTGTCTGGCTCATTTAAGGCCTTAACATTTCCCAGTGCTAGATAACCAGTTAGGCTTATGCCAGAAAGCAAATCAGAGCACCAATGTTACAGGAGTAATGTGAATGGTTTTATGTCTAGATGTCATACTGTGATAATTTGCAAGGGAATAATTTTTAAAATGCAATTTTGAATAAGGGAGCACTTTCTTCTTCTACATTTAAGTGCTTTACCACGCAGGACTAAAATTAATTTCTGTAATCACCTTACTAGAGGCTTTTCATTATCTTTGACCCCTCTGTAAAAAAAATCTGTCTTTAATGCAGTGTCTACTGTATTTTTATTTTTTTAATCTACTGATACACCACACCAGATTGACTTTTAAGTTTTGTTTTATCGCTGCATTTTGTTTGGAGGGTTTATTAATCTTTAAAATTTTGTTTTGTTATTTTGACATGTGAGGTGCAAAATAAATGCTAAACTAATGCAGGTTCTTTAGTATATTACATGTGGGTGTTTTTGTTTTGTTTTTCTTCCATAATTTGTAAGATGATAAATTATAGTGGTCATATAGTGGTTAGATCAAGTTGAGGTAAAGAAAGTGTTCAACCTTCTGCCTGCTGGCCCCTATGTACACATTGGAAGGAACTGGATACCTTTTGAAAACCTAAAATAGAGCAGCACCCATCCTGTCACTAACACACTTGTCAGTCACGGATGCCAGGCTCTGATTACGTGTGTGTGTGTGTGTGTGTCTGTGTTTAAAGTTGTCTTAAATGGCAGTCAGCTGCACTGCCACACACCTCCATCTTGTCTGTCGTCGGACCAGTTCAGCCTGACACAAAGAGAGCCTCACATCTGCAGTCTTTGGTCGAATATCCCCCAAGTCAAAATGTCAGGTGAGTGTCCGAGGCAGAAGAATCGCAGCTGGTTCTGCGATTACTGGGCTCCGGTGCCGCCTGAACGCCCGTCCAGGTTTAGGAATGGCTTCCGGAACAAGTCGCAGTTCATGTTCTTCTGTTGTGACACTAAGTGCCTATCGCATGGATTAGCACATTTCATTTGCATAAAACATGAGTTTTGTGGAAGGGCCTTTGCTGGCCCCCTCTTGTGTAGTACTGGGTGTTTCCTATGCAAATAAGAATTTAAGCAGATATAAACTTAGTTTCCATGTTCAATACTTAATTTTAAAATCTTATGATATTTCAAATAACATCCAAAGAAAACAACCAGACAGTGGTTGATGTATGATATTTGATATCAATATTCAAGAACAGTGCGGGGAGCAGGGAGCACACAAACCATGATCCATGTTCTGGACACTTCTGCAAAACGGCTGGTTTTGTTTGTCAGTTGTTTACTTGTATACTCCAATGCCACTGGATTTCTGAAGATATATAGGTAAATGGGGTATTTTCTCTTAGGGTTGCTCAGCCATTCCTTTTGAGCTATGAATGTTATGTGACTCATATTACATATGAGTACATCAATTCTTTCAGTGCTGTATCGGAGCCAGCGGTACTGAGACTGATACCTGTAGTTCCCGTGGAACAGAGAGGAAGGGGAAGTTTCTATTTAGGTTGGATTATGACGGAATTGTGCTCTCAGCATATAGGAAAAGGATCTATGTTTTTTGGACGTGAATTATTTTTTCAGGACTGTGAAATGTGACAGTGTTTTATGGTGTAATTAAGACGGATAGATTTAAGTGGTGGCGCCTGAAGCCCACAAACATCAGCAGATTCTCTGAGATCAAGTGTCTTGGGATGTGGGCCTTCTGGGATACATCCCTCAACTTGAAACTGAGCTGGGGTTTGCATAACGAGGATCAATCTGTAAAAAATATGCCATTTCCCCAAATCCGCCCTGGTTTGTACCAGCAGAAAGCTGACAACCTACTTTGTTGCTATAGTATTGATCATTAGTGGAGAAAAAAAAGAGAAAATAGAATTACCAATGAGTCACGATTCTGGTATCTGCTTGTGTGATTTATGGCGATACGGCAGATATGACGTGGTAATGTTCGTAAGTTGCTGCAGCTGTAATATTACTGCCAGCACAGCAATGCATTTTGCAATGACTGGGGTTAGTGCCCATTCTGTTTTACACAATATGGGTGGAAAGTTTTATCACGTTCTTCTCTGAACTCTTGCCATTCTAGGTGATTATGAAGAAACTCCATATGGAGGTGTAATTCTGTAACTAACTAGTCAGGTTTAGGAATGGCTTCTGGAACAAGTCGCAGTTCGTGTTCTTCTGTTGTATCATTAAGTGCCTATCGCATGGATTAGCACATTACATTTGCATAAAACATGTGTTTCGTGAAAGGGCCTTTGCTGGCCCCCTTCTGTGTGTTTAATCTCTGTAGTGATGTCCGATTTTATGTTGATTTCTTTACTGTTAATGGACAAGCATCCATTCTGCCAGCATCATGGAGTTTCCCAATAATGGAAATGCCATTTTGCTGCTTGAACAAAACTGATTTATGTGTCTCCTCTTCAGATTTTTGTATAATCTTTCTCTGGTCTTCTAAATTTAAATTTTGTTTCCATCCATCCTCTTATCCTAGGACCTTGTTTATTTTATTTTATTTCTTTAAATCTAGCAATGTTTTGGAAGGGTAGGCACTCCTTTTTGCCATTTGTTTCCAAAGCAATATTTTAGTATACAAGACACTTGAATAAAAAATACTATAAGACTAATCAATAATAAGGAATATGTAGTAAGTAATAGAAAATAAAGATTTAAAAATAAGCAGTAGGCATGATGACCACCTTCTTTCGCTGTCAGAAGAGCTCCGACGTATGCAGACCAGGCAGTGGCCAGATCTTTGTCGGCAGGTACACTTATTATGGTCTGGTCGCTCTAATGGCCTAATGGCTGCCATACTCAGGGAGGAGCTGTTGCTGTGCTGGATTGGCTCCTCCCAATGGTGTCTGATGTCACTCCTTATAACAGGCGTATTATGAGACTCAGGCTAAGACGCTCTCTGTTTCTTATCTATTGTCTCAGTATATGCTCCGACCACAGTGAGTGATGGTGGCTCCATGGTTGATGGGTGCCCAGGAGGTGACACTCCTTTGGTCATGGGTGACTTCAATATGATCACTGGCACTGACAGGGCTGGCTATGAGGATTGTGTCAGTCCTCATGGGTCTGGTGACCGTGGTGAAAGTGGCTCCATGTTCCTTGACTTGGAAAATGTCAAACACTGTGGATTGATGGATCCTAGTGCCATTGCCCTGTGCCACATCGATCACGTCCTTGTGAGCAGATGCTGGAGGCTCCTACAGAACCGCAGTGTCTACAGAAGTGCCCAGTTTGTGAATTTTGACTACAGATTTGTTGCTACTCTGAAGATCCAGCTTAGGTCCTGTAGGCTACCACCTACTAGGAGAATGAGGCTGCACCTGGCTGTTTTTAATGAGTATGTACGCGGGGTGCGGCTTGGGTGCAACTGCCAATTTTAATGTCATCTGGGAGACCATCCATAATGAGACCCTGAAGGTTTCTGAGGGTTGTGCTGGTGTTGCTGGTGTTCCCAGAAGTAGGACATTATTGAGAGGAGTCGCAGTACATGACTTGATGGCTGCGAGAGCTCTGAGGGCAGACAAAAAGGTGTTTGTTAGAGGAATCTGTGAAAAAGTGACACACCATCTATGGTCTAGCTACTCACGTCTTCCTTACAGAGGAACTGAAGCGTTACACACATCCAAATCTGCTCTACGGAGAGTCGCAGTCGGGGCAGCTGATGGAACGGTCCTTACAGATGACACTGTAGTTGTGACCCACTGGGCTGGTTACTTTGAGCAGCTGTTTAAAGCTGATCCTCCAGCTAGGACATTGGACATCCGTGGCTCTTGTGGCTGAACATCCAATTAGCTGTGAACCACCCAGTCTCACTGTGATTGCACAGGTGCTAAACCAGCTAAGGATAGGGAAGGCTCCAGAGATCTGTGGAACCATAGGTGAACTTCTCCATGCTGGGTCGATGATCCATGATCACCTGCTAGCCTACCAGCGACTGGAGCAGTCTGGTTTTACTCCTAAGAAATCTACCATTGACTACATCCTGGCATTGAGGGTCCTCATCAAGCACAAATGTCAATATTGGCGGAGTTTCTTTGCAGCCTTTGTCAGTTTTAAAAAGCATTCGACATAGTTGCTCGAGCTGCCCTGTCAGGCGTCCTGAGACTTCATGGGATCCCCTTGAAATTGCTGAATGTCATGGCCACCCTGTACACTGGTACTATGAGTGCTGTGCAGAGTGGAGGCAGAATCTCTGTGTTCTTCCCAGTTTATTCTGGGATTGGTCAGGGGTGTGTTCTTACTCCTACTCTGCTCAGTGCTTGCACGGCCTAGGTGCTGGGCAGGATCGTGAGGTCCAGCAGCTGTGGGGTATCTGTTGATTAGGAAAGATTCACTGATCTTGACTTTGTGGACTCAATGGAGGCTCTAATCCAGTCTCTAGTGAGAATGAGCATGGAGTGCCTGGGCTTGTAAGTGTTCTGGACAAAAACTAAGATCCAGGCCTTTAATGAGGCACAGCCATCGGCAGTGTGTCTGCTTGCGGGCAGAGTGTGTGTGGGGGGGGGGGGGTTGGGTCATGAGGTTGGTGGATAGGGGTGTGTAGAGTTCCCCATATCTTAGAGGATGGAGGTCCATGTCTTCAGAGTCCTGGTGCTTCCTGTTTTGCTCTTTGGCTGTGAGACATGGACACTATCCAGAAACCTGAGATTGGTTGAAAGACTGGACTCCTTTGGTACTGACTCTCTTCAGAGAATCTTTGGGTACAGAATCGGGTTTATTGGCCAAGTGTGTGTGTGGCACACACAAGGAATTTGACTTTATCTCAAATAAGTGGTTGCTCAGGGAGTCCAGAATGAGACACATTACCTGCATTGTGAGGAAGGATCAGTTACGGAACTACGGCCATGTGCCATGATTCCCGAGCATGATCTGGCTCACAGGACCCTCGTTGCTGGGGATCCGGGCTGCTGGACCAGGCCAAGGGGATGCCCACATAAAACCCAGCTGCGGCAGACAGACTATAATTTCCAGAGGGTGGGACTGGACTGGCCTGGGGAGTTGCCATCCGGGATCCCGAGGTGTTTCTTCGCCTGATGGGTGCGACAGCATTCTATACCAGTGCATGTTCCCTGACCTGACCTGAGTAGAGTACAACGCAGTGTGCTAACATGTGGACATGGCAATATTTCATCAACTGCCCGACAGAACTTGGACTTGGACCAGTTCAGATGTTGGATGAGGCAAGATGGAGCCCATCTTGAAGTGATCTTCATGTCTCTGAGGAAGGGTCAGGGGCATAAATCGTGCCTCCCTTCCTAGGGACACTTTGTAATATTGTGTTTTTTTCCTCTTTATCTGATTGTGTTTGTCTTGGTCTCTAGGGAAAACAGAAGCAGCAATGAGTAAGTAGAGATGGGACACCTGGGAGGTGACTCAAAGACTTTACCTTCTTATTCATTTGTACAACCAGTGCAAGTTGTGCAGAAAAATTAAGCAAATGATAAATGAATGAAAGGCAAAGTCTCTATTTGGTGTGGGTACTGTAGAGTTTGTCTTGCCAAACAAAATGTGATATTCTAGTTTGGACATTCTGTTTGGCTTAATAGCCAATTTTGTAGCTGTCTGCCGAGTTCTGAATGACCAGTGGAATGTGTGACCAAGTCAGAAGACAGAGTTCTGGCCCTGTGGATGCATTGCTTTTACTGCACCTGAGGATCTGCTTTGCTGTCTTTTTACTAATCAAAGCAAAACTCAAATTCGCTTGCCAGATTGTCGCGAAATGCTTGTGCTTGTTAAACAATCAGCAGTTATTTGTGAGGGGAAGCCCCAGCTTCCCACATGTCTTCCACACATCATGAGTATTCATCAATAATAAAGTTAGTTGAATCAGGAATACTTCTAAAATGTCACACATAACTTCATTCAAGAAATATCACATTACTTTACACTTTTCTTTACAGCTGCTTTTGCATCTAGAACCGTTTTGAGTTGATGGCAGCTCTTGCACACCCCTTGGTTTTCAAGATTATGGGCCAAATTTGTTAATATTTAAATGTTTGTATGTGCATTTCATCTTCAGTAGTTGGTGGTAAATGGACCCGGTTCACAGTTGACCCAGTTCGCACATCCATGTATTTTCAATTTTATAAGTTGACTGCAATCAAAAACCTAAAAATGCCCAAAGTCTTGTATCCTGTTATTTGGTTATGGTTAGGTCTGGGTCGGAGTTAATGTTGTTATAGCTGGGATCAGGGTTTTGCCCATAGAAATGAGTGGAAAGTCCCCACAAAAATATGAATACAAAGAGGTGTCTGTGTAATGAATAAAGAAACATTGAATGGGTTTTGAAGGTTGACAGGTTTCTTTAATACTAACTATTACAGATTATGAATATAAATAGAAAGACTAAAAATAATTACAAAAACCACAAAGCACATCTTTGTAAATTGACAATTGTTGACATTATGATGTCTTAATGATAATCAAACTGCACGCATGCACGGTTCCTCATATCCAGCCATAATTCTCTGTCCTGCTGCGATCCATGCTTAAGTGATTGGCTGATCATTGCACATGGCACACTTTTATGTGCATGCACTTGGGAAGTAATCTTGGTTTCAGTAAGAGAACCTGGCTTGATAGCCTGCCTGCTGAGAGTCAGTTGCATGATCTTGTTTGTCACAGATTGCATTTGTTTGGATTTGTTATGCTGAAATTCTTCTAACCCAGTTCCATGATACGGGCCTTTAGATTGTTGTTTTGTAGCCTGAAAACCTGTAGGTTGTTGATAGAAATAGAAATGTTACTCACCTACCTTGCACTAAATTACTTACGCATTCAAGGAGTGTAAAATAGTCATTAGCTAGCACAGAAGGATGGATTTGTGTGCATTATAGACAACCATTTTGAACACCCAGACAGGTGTTAGTATGAATTTCAAATTGTCAAACATTTAAATATTTTAATGATTCTGTAGCATACAAGGTGACTATGTATGTGAATTTCCCTGTGCATAGCTTTTCCCCCCAAACACTCCCCCCACTACAGCAGCGAATGTTACCACAGGTCTCAGGAGTGAATTTTTTAGTTCTTGTTAATTATCAGACTGATTATTCGTGGTTAAGACCATTAAAAGCTTAATATTTAGCAATTTTAGTTTTTTTTGGTGACCCTTATTTTTTTCTGAGGAGGATACAAGTTACTACGATATATAGTACTGAAGAACAGTCTTAGTCAGTCAAAGACAACATTTAAAACCATTTTTCTGAGCAGTAAGTGTGTTGGT
>JAODKM010000037.1:3643416-3656552 GCA_026780845.1 Petrocephalus sullivani | reverse complement strand
GACTGGCATCCTGAACCAAAAGTGCTACCACAGCATTTTGCAATGCCATGCAGTACCATCTGGTCTACACCTAATGGGTCAGGAGGTCTTCCAACTGTAAATTTATGACCCAAATTATGCCTCCAGGCTATCTCACAAAAGATTAACAATGTGGTAGGCTTCAAATCCTGGAATGCATAGTCTGCAGACGTAAACCCCATTGAGCTGGTTTGGGATGAACTGGACAGAAGTATGAAAACAAAGCATCCAGCAAGTGCAACACATTTGAATGCAACAGGGTGGTGAAGAGCTTTCTGAACAGGATTTGATTTCCATTGTAGAATGTATGCCACCAGTGTGTTCACCTGTTATACGGGCAGTCCCCAGTCAGAATGTCTGACTTATGTCCATCTCTTACTTATGAACGGACTGCCATAAAGCCTATTATATAAAAAAAATTAGGGTAAATGCAATGGTTCATAATGATAAATACATGCAGTACTTTGTGACACTCATGAAAATATTGTGTGGCCTCAGCAGTCAGCTCGAGGTACAGTACTGTATGTAGTTACTTTTATTCTTACTGTGTAAGTATTATGTATGGGAAAGGAACTTGGCGATTTGGGAACTAAGGGATTTGTAACTTGGGGACTACCCATATCTGCAAAAGGTGGCTATACTTTGAGTCAAAAATTTAGATTAAATTGTGTTATATACACACACACACACACAAAACAATTTCGCGATTATTTATTTAAATCTTTGTTTCTTTGTGCTATGTTTGATAATAATGTAATAGCTTCACATTAACTGCACCTTCATAATGCCTTTATAATACAACAACATGATGATAAACATTAATCATATAATGTGTGTAATTTAGAAAAATTAAAACTTATGGTATGTTACAATGTTAAGGTATATTTTCATGTTGCTAATGAATGTTCTATGAAAGCATTATGAAGGTGCAGTTAATGTAAAATGTCACCCTATGTTTTAATTTCTGATTACACTGAGACATTAAACTGCATTAATTTCAAATAAAAACTGGAAATAAGGATGTGTTCTAAAACATTTGGCCAGTATGTATCTATGGGATCCCTTTGGGTTTGTCAGAGTAACTGCAGAGAGCCTGGCCTGTATCCAAGTATGATGTCACTTTAAGCAGGCCTATTGTCTGGGCTTCACTACTTCCCTACGGCCGAAGATCAGAAGTCACATATACTCTGCCGATCCGCCCCTGCGCTCTTTGGCAATGTCTGAAGTATGTGTTCATTTCACCACTGCTTTCTCACACTCTCAAAGCTCTCTGTTAAAGCCTTTATTTTTGAAACTGCTTCCCGTTTTCCCATCTTCATTTCAACTCATTTCAATAGTGGTTCCCTCTGGTCTTTTTGCTGGTTTATCCGCTCCTCTTCCTATTGCTAATAATGAGCAAGTTGTCTTTATGAAGTTTCTCGTTACAGCAGACAGGTTAGTCGTTGTTTCTCTCTTCTCACAGGAAGTCATATGAGTTTGAGGATGTGCACTTTACGGGACAGGGGCCACTGACAGACGAGTTTCAGCCCTTGGACATATACCATGCTTTGTCCAATGACAATGTGTATGAGGACATAATACGTGAGTGCCTCCCTTTGGTTCTGAATGGACACAGTCCTGTGGGTGAGAGGGAAATGAGGCTTGTAGTCTTTAATGGGCTAAATAATTACTAATTAATTACTATATTTAAATAACTGCTTGGATAGTAAGTGAACTCATCTGGTGTTGTTGATGCTTCAAGTGTAATTCAGGTGACGATTGAAATATTCTAAATTCTAACACCCACAGCTTTCCTTCTTTCAGCAGTTGGCTTTCTGCTCTCGTACTGTACTTGTACGTCACTTGTTCATAGAAATATGCATATGTCATTTTAGTGTGGTTAAAACCAATCTAACAAAACTCAAAAACATCAAAACTGGTGATGGTGAAGTCAAAAAGGGCTGGTGGTCTGTATATACACTGATGAGCTAAAACATTATGACATGATAAGCAAATGTAATATAAGCAAATAAGCAAATGTTGTTTATGTTGGAAAAGTGGTACATGTCAAGGTCTGGGATATATTACACGGTAAGCCAGCATATAGTACTCAAAGTTGATGTTTTGCTTGTAGTCAGGGTCTGCTAGTGTTGGAACTGCACCTTGGAAAAAATGGAAGAAGGTTGATCACTCTGATGAATCCCATTTTATGTTGCCTTATGTGTACAGCCCGGTAGCAGTCAAGCGTCTGTGAGATGCGTTGGACCAACAAGTTCAGTCCATGGTTATGTGCACTGTGTGTCACAACAATATTCTCATGACCATCAAGTAGCCCATCTACTGGTTTGCACCAGACCAGACAGCCTTCATTTACATCTTGCATCAATAAGACTTAGTCCCCCAACACCTATTTGGTGGATCTTGGTTTTTTACCTCCTCAGACTTCTCTCAACTGATTGTCAGTAGGTTGACCATGAGCACCCCAAAAGCCTTGCTATTTCAGAGATGCTCTGACCATAATGATTAAAGCTCCAAAACATGGGTCTTTACACCTGCCTATTTATTCTACTCATTTATTTATTCTATGAGTACCGAAGGTGGTTTATCATCTAATATATCCCAGACCTTGACCATTGTGCCATTTTTTGTAAGATGGATAACTATTTATGTCATGTGGAGGTGGTCATAATGTTTATTATTCACGAGCAGAAATTATTGGGACTTGATTTTCTTTTCATTTTTGTTATCTCTAGAGTTTTGTGTAGACAAAAAGGTGGCAAACCTATATACACAAACAGCAGCACCGTTGACTTGCTTGATAACATGACCTATTGTACTCCCGTGCCCCATGGCACTTCCTCAGCAACGAGTACATATGAGGACGTGAAGCTGTTTCCGATGTGTCTGCCGACTGGCTGCCCAGCCCAGAGAGACTGTTGCCGGGCTCCCCAGGTAACCATCTGGATCTAGTACATCTTTAAGTAGTTTATGTATGACTTGTAAGGGTATTAAAAATAATAAATGAAGAATCAGATTGGATATATGTGAATTAGGTTGAAATAATACTGCTAACTCCCAATATCATTTGCTATTAAACTAGTTGGAATATCTCTTCGCTAGATAAAGACACTTAAACTGTTTAGAGGTGTATTACCATGCAACATACGGTTTAATCTCATTGTGGGCAGGGTTATTCCATTAACGCACTGGCACAGGAGTAAACCAATTGGTTACTCTTTACTTGGAACTCATTTGTAATGCATTATAATGCATTACATTTGATGCATTATTTAATGCATTATAATGGTTGGTATAAGAATTAATAAAGCATTGCATCATCTTCTATTGATAGTAATAAGGTCTTCTCGTGTTGATTTATAATACTTCATGAGCTCCAATGAAGCTCTTATCTATAAATGACTATAATGCACTATAGGTATTGTCACAATGTGTTATAATGGTCAGTAAGTTCATTAAGGATGCTGTACAATGCATAATGAAGGTACTGTATCTTTAGTGCATTATAGATGACGGCTTCATATAAGCATTCATAATGCATAATGAACATGGCTACAGTGTGTTGTGCCTTTTTATAAATGTAGTTATGTATGTAATGTTTTATAATGTCTTATATGATTATTAGGTATTCTTTTAAACAATACCCCCCTTGACTATGAAGACAATGTTAAGACTATACCATTCCTTGGTAAGACCCCACCTAGAATTATGTGTGCAGTTCTGGTCACCTTACCTTAAAAAGGACATTGCTGTCTTCGAAAGGGCTCAACGCAGGACTATAAAAATGATTCCTGGGCTAAAAGGAATGTCTTATGAGTAGAGGTTAGCTGAGCTCAATTTGAGACTGAGGAGAGGACATAATCCAGATATATAAGATTCTGACAGATGAGGTAAATAGCATTGATTATCTCATTACACCTGTCAAGGCAAATGAACAGCCAGCACTTGAAGATGTATTTGAAGCAGGAAAAATAGGCAAGCATAAAGATCTGAGTGACTTTGAAAGGGGGCAAATTGTGATGGCTAGACGACTAGGTCAGATCATCTCCAATATGGCAGGTCTTGTGGGGTGTTCCCGGTATGCAGTGGTCAGTATCTGCCTGGTCCAAGGAAGGCAAACTGGTGAATGGCAACTGGGTGATGGGGGCCCAAGGCTCACTGATGTGCTTGAGGAGCAAAGGCTAGCCTTTTTGGTCTGATCCCACAGGAGAGCTACTTTAGCACAAATTCCTGAAAAAGTTTTCTGACTATGATCGGAAGGTCTCAGAATACATTGTGCATTGCAGCTTGCTGTGTATGGGGCTACATGGCCACAGACTCGTCAGTGTGCTCATGCTGACCCATGTCCCACAACAAATGGGCATACAATGGGCATGTGAGTGTCAGAACTGGATCAGAGAGCAATGGAAGAAGTTGACCTGGTTTAATGAGTCATGTTTTCTGTTACATCTTGTGGATGGCCGGGTGCGTGTATGTCATTTACCTAGGGAAGAGATGGCATCATAACGCTTTATAGAAAGAAGGCAGGCCAGCAGAGGCAGTGTGATGCTCTGGGCAATGTTTTACTGGGAAACTTTGTCTCCTGGCATTCATGTGGATGTTACTTTGACATGTGCCATGTGTCTCAGCATTTCTGCAGTCCAAGTACACCCCTTCAGTGGCATCATTCAGCAGGATAATTTGCACAGCGACACTGCAGTAATAGTCCAGGAATGGTTTGAGGAACATGACAGATTGTTCAAGGTGTTGACTTGGCCTCCAAATTCCCCAAATCTCAATCCATTTGAGCCAAACAAGTCTGATTCATGGAGGTCCCACCTCGCAGCTTACAGGACATATAGGATCTGCTGCTAACGTCTTGGTACCAGATATTACAGGACACCTTCAGAGGTCTTTTGGTGTCCATACCATGACCATTGAGTATTCGGTATTCTGACAGTCAGGTAATTGCTTAAATATGATATCATCATCTTCTTTTGGCTACTCCCGGTTTAGGGGTTGCCACAGTTGATCATCTGTTTCCATTTCCTCCTGTCCTCTGCGTCTTCCTCATTCAGACCAACCACCTGCATGTCCTCTCTCACCACATCCATAACCCTCTTCTGTGGCCTTCCTCTTATCCTTTTGCCCGGCAGCTTTATTTTCAGCATCCTTCTCCCAACATACCCAGTATCTCTCCTCTGTGCACGTCTATGCTAAAGCAATCTTGCCTCTCTGGCTTTGTCTCCAAACTGCTGAAAATGAGCTGTCTCTCTAATACTCAATTCTAATCCTGTCCATTCTCATCACTCCAAATGCAAATCTTATAACCTTTAAGGCATTGTCCATACGTACATGAGTATTTTAAAAAACACTTCGTCCACACTCAAATGGCATTTTAGGTCACTGAAATGAGCTTTTGCAAAACCAGGTCCAGGGTGAAGATTTTCAGGGTCGATGTGTAGACAGGGAAAACTGAAACTTATCAGATGTATGCATGAGTTACGTGCTTGAAACCGGTTAGATCAACATTATCCAGTCATGTGCACCCCCCCTCCCCCCAGTTTGGGAACCTTTGTACTAATTAATGTCTAGATTCTACCTTCTTCATTACACCCTCAGGTTTTGTTGAGATGCTAGCAGTTATGGCAGAAAATCCTGTCTGACTTGCCTTCATATGGGTGTTTTTCCCATTTTATGTTATTGTTACAGAATGTCTTATCTGGTCAATCTTGGCTAGTGTTCTTTAGTAGGTGGTACATATGTGTATGTAGATGTGGACAGTTCAGTATGTAGACAGTTCAGGTCTAGAAAGTAAAAGTCCAGACCAAGATTTTGTTTTATCCAACCAGTTGAGTACTCTGTGACTACTGAACTGGTTGGTTTAAACAACATCTCGGTCAGGATTTTCACTTTCTGGACCTGAACTATCCACCTCTGTGTGTATGGTTTGATTTAACCATTTAAAGCAACAGCAAAACGGGTATTTTGTAGGAGGCCTTGAGTGTAGTGCTTAATTTCAGATTCCAGATGAGTCACACATTTAGTAGTGATACTCTTGAGTTGTACACCTGCCTGTTTTGTCCCAGGTTACACCTGAGAGGTCGTGCTTTATTTTTCTATCCTACTCTCTGTTCCCATTGCTTCCCAAAGCTACCTCCCAAACCCTCTGGCCTGCTGGCTTCCCCTGAAAAAATGGAAAAGAGGAGCAGTCACAAGAAGCGGCTGGCAGGCATGGCCTCCCCCACGACGTCCAGAACTGCTCCTAAACCATCAGTGCCGAAGTACCGGCCAACAACGCAACCGCTATCCCAGGTAGGTCTCTGCGGTTTGTTACACGCGGACGTGTATTTGCTAAGTCGTTGTACTAAAAGCACAGTGCTGTATTTAATGATCTACCGAAAGCACTGTATGGGCAGTAAGGATGTATCAAGGGAAAAAGTGTGTGTTTGTGTGTGTGGGTGTTTAAGTGGGAAGTAGTGAGCTGCAATCCACATGTGACTGGGGTGGTTTCAGTGAGTTAGAAGAAGAAAGGGGAAGATGGTTGGAAACAGGGAGCAGAGGTATGAATGAATGAGCTCCATTTAGAAAGAGAGAGAGGTCTCCCAGAAGATGAAAAATCAGGACCTTTTGCTCCCGATGCTGATGAATGAGAACTGCTGCATTGAAAATCAGCCCGAAGAGGTGAGAACAGTCGCAGTCTGGTGCCTGGAATCTAACTGATATCACTCTTTCATATTTGATGCCATAGTTAGATTAGAAAATTAGCCTAGAAAATTATCGCTTCTTAGTTTTAATTTTTGTATCGGATTGATTTGTATCGGATGAGTGGCACCATCAGCCCAGTGTACATTAAAATCTACAAGCTCCGTGGGTTACATCATATGGGGACTTATGTTTGTTGTGGGTTTTTCAGCTCTCCTGTTAGCTTTGTAAATTAGTATTGGTTACATTCAGGTCAGGTCAGGTTCATTCAGGTTATGCAGTGGCTGGATATAAATTAGCTGTTTGTGAGAAACTTCAGGTTTGTCCCCTCTATCGATCTGTCAATACATATTTTCCTGACCAACTTTTAAAATGGGAGTCTCTGCACTGAAAAGTCCCACATACTTTGTATTCCTTTTTGACACATACTCTAACAGTAATAGATGTTAAAAGCATTAAATGAATGTAATTGCATATAAATTTTATTATTGGAGTAACTGTGCTTCATTGAACTATGGCAATGAACCATAACTATGAATAAACCTGAGCGTGTTAATCTCTGTGGCACAAATGGAACAAGCCGACAATGACGGGAGAATTTAACATGAATGCAAGTATGAAGTGGTCACGCAGCCCTTTATCAGTAATGTAGCAGACTCTCGATGGGATGGTGTCAGTGCAGTCCGTCCAAAATGGACTTTGCTTACTCATCTCCTCCTCATATTCCTCCTCCCGGAAATCCCCAAAAGTTGTTTGCTCACAAAAATACATTGGCGTGGAATTTTACCCTGAGCCTTGGTGGAATTGTGATGCAGATCTATGTTGCTGTGATGTGTTCTCTTCTTTTTTTGGTAAAGTTATTTTATAAGCTGTTTGATTTTAGGACCCGGCTACCCTGTGTGCTAATGGAGGCGTCAGTTGGAATTCTGTCAACAAGAAGGCTGTGATGAGAGGTCCAGGAGTGTCTTCTCTGTTCTCTTTTGCAGTATGTGAACAAGATCCAGGAAATCTTCAACATCAAGAGGGGAAGGAAGAGATTGAGGAGTCAGGGGAGGAATGGATTTGATGGCTCAGTCAGGGGTGAGAGGTGTATTTATCCGCGCATACTGGGACACAAATACTCATTCATACATAGTCACACATAAATATAGTCACACGCATTCAAAGTCATTCACAAATAATTATGCAGTCTTATTCTGAATGTGCATACAGGCGTAGATGAAGCATCACAGCAGTCTGGTTTGTCTCTCTCTCTTACCTTTTGTTTCTGTCTTTTCTCTAACTTCCTTCCCTTCCTTTTTTCATCCATCTAGAAGAAACAAGTGGGACTGATAGTGATCCTGAAGACGGCAGCACAGGTCAGATATCCTAACCATAACCAGCTGTGTCCCTCCCATTGCTTGTGAAAGGAAAGTGTGATTGAAGTGTCTTATAGGAATCCCCAGATGCACATAGCTGCTCTATGAAAATCCAGATTTTGTTTCAACCAACTGCCTGAGTACTCTGTGACTCTGTGACTGTGATTCTTTATACTCGGCCTATGTGTGGTTGAAACTAAATCTTGGTCTGGATTTTTACTTTTTGGACCTGAAATGTTCATATACCTAATTTAAAAAGGCTAGGACATAAGTGGTAGTAGAAACTGCTCAGTTGTTGCATGACTATCTGTTTATGTGACAAAGAATCGGGACAGAAGTTGGAGAGCGACCTCAGCGGCTGTGATTAACTTTGCTTATGGAAAGGACTGCCTGCAAAAAAGAACTACGGAAGCTATTCAGCTGTATTTACCCAAACTGCCCAGCACATGCGTGACTCATGTTTTTACAGCCCTTCTTCAGTTACTTGGTGGGTTTTTGCCTTGTTAGTGTTTGTGTGCTTTTCGCAGGCAGGCGCCGGCGGTGTGTGCATGTGCAGTCCTCGCTGCGAAGGAGCCCACGCTACAGCACACTGGAGCGAGACCTGATCTGTCTGCAGCAGCAGCAGCTCTTCCAGCTCTTTGCTGTGGTATCGCTGCGGAGGAGTTCCCCAGGGAACGCGTACAGACCTGAGATTACGCAGCAGTTTCCCAATAAGGTTGGGAGGCCGTGCTTAATTCTAAGTTGGTACATGTCCCTATACTGACGTGCCCGTGCTCGCTCACGTGTGTTAAACTTGAGTTGTCATCTTGACAGTGGTTGTTTCCTTTGATCCCAACCCCAGGTCCATATGCTATCTTGTACGCTTATGTATGTACAGTTACATATATTTTAGTAGAATATTAAACATGCATATTTAAGGACCCATAACTCTGAAGCATCTGAGAAAACGTTTCATGTTTTTGTATTATTTTATGGCATAGTTAATAAGTATGCCTTTACTTTTTGCCATACTAAAATGTACTGTAGGCCAGGGGTGCCCAATGCGTCGATCGCGACGGTAGTGCAGGTAGATTGCTCAGCATTAAAACTTTGTTAAATTAGGTTATAATAACAACTACTTCAATCCCTCCTCTTCTAACGCGTCACGCGGCAGAACGCGCGAATGTTTTGCGAGCTAATGCAAAACTCTAATGAGCAAGGTGCCCCTGCTAGCCTTCCAATTTATAGCTACTAAAAGGGATATATAAAAATTAGTGGTGGAGCTGGACCAAGTAAGAGACCTTAAACGTATTGAATTGTATTGCACTTTAAGGGTTCATGCAGTGATGCAAGGCTCGCCAACATGTACTATATATATAAGTATACTCGGGGTGTGTGTGTATATATAATCCTTGTAATATATAATATTATATTTATTAAACTTATATGTAGAATTTTTAATGTAGGTAGATCATTTTGACCTGGTCATTTTAAAAGTAGCTTGCAAGCCGAAAAAGTGTGGGCTCTCAAATAGTCGTCTTTCAATTTTGTATGGTGTACATAAGGCATACTGAGAGTAGTATATGTTTATTAAAGAAATAAAGTTTAAGTTGTTAAAAATGTACTTTTGCCTATTTACCATAATTATTTATAGTACAGTTAGGTTCTTGGTATTTATATTTATCCCTTTGTGCAAATTAACCTAATCTAATGTTTTTTCAAACTAATTCTGGAGATTCTGCTCATCAGATTTATCTTCCTTTCTTTCTGGTCTAGTTTGAGAAATCATCTCGTCATTCTCGGGAAAATGAGGACAGGTTGAAGGCCATTCCCAAGTTCTGCTTCCCTGACTCCCAGGACTGGCGGCCCTGCGGAGAGCTACCGAGGTCTGCCTGCGAACTGTGCTCCATGTGGCTCTGCTCCAAATTGGTTGTTGCTGGATTTCCTCAGCAGCTCATGTTATTGTTGTTCTGCAGTGGCCAAGTAGCACAATGGTGTTTTTAAATTAGATGATGAAACTAACGTTTTAGATCCAAAGTTCACATTCAAATAATTGTGTGGGGGTTTGTAAATTGATTGAAGAAATGGATAGACTTATTGTACTATTACAATAAGTGATTACACACAGTGATTTATAAATTCAAGTGTTTTGATCCCTCACCAGGCCACCATTGTACTTTACCCTTAAGTTAATAAGTACAATGGCCAGTATTTATGGAGATTTCCTGGTAGCATACATTGGTCATTCTGAAATTACGGCCCAGCATTTAAACATGGAGTTCTGTTTCTTCAAGACATGCAGAAGCTGGTCGCTCTCTTTTTAAACAAGCCAATCAGAGTTTAATTAAGCACATGTCTATTTGATAAATGTACATGAAGTCCATTTTAGTCACTTCTGCCCCAGCATGTCTACATAAGCAACATTTTATAGTCTCCTTCGTCATTTTTTTTTTTTCTTCTTATCGGCAGTGAAACTTTTTCCTTTGTCCTGACTGGAGAAGATGGAAGCCGGTGGTTTGGTTACTGTCGAAAGATCCTGGTAAATAAGGGCGTCCGTGTTCACAGGTCATAAAGTGTCCGTCTGCGCTTGTGTAATAGCTTGGTGTGTTTGCGTTTCAGCCCAGTGGGAAGGGAAAGCGGCTTCCTGAGGTTCATTGTATTGTCAGCAGTTTGGGGTGCTTCAACCTGTTTGCTAAGGTAACCCGTGTGGTCATTATGTATATCACACACATACTACCCTGTGCAAGGCGGGATTCATCTCGATTGAAAGTACGACAGAAATTGTCAGCAAAGATTTTAATTGTTGAAAATGAGACTATAAAATAAAAAGTGGATTTTATGATGAGAAAAGCTGACAAAATGTACTGACACTTTCGTCAAGGAATAACGATTAAATAAAAGGATCTAGAACATTAGAAGAGACAAATTTGAGATTGATCCAGTCAGAAGTACTATCTTTAGGTAGGCTTGACTGTTGCTGTGCATGATTGTGTATAATCCATGCTGTCTTCTGTCAGTAAGCTTTGTCTGTGCTAGGCTTGGTTGAATTTCATCATGGGGGACCATAATACTGCTGTGTAATCATTGAATGGTATGATGGTATTAAAACCTGGTCAAGCCTGGTCCGTGCTTTGGTCAGCTTTAGTTAGGAAAAAACAGACATATGGATAAATTTCACATTTGATGCGAAAGAAAACAGAACTCAGTGCAAGCCGTGCGGAGAGGCAATAATGGGCAAAGTCACCAAACTAAGCAGAACACCAAAATAAATAGTTTTTTTTTCTTCATGAATTGAACCAGGTGTAGAAATAAGCACTGCCCAGCTGGTTTTCACTAGTTTGGTGCTTATTAATACTTTTGAGAGCATGCATTTCACTTTTCTTTATTCAGGTTCTGTGCCCTGGGGTTTTATACCTTCATTATAAATGAAATTGTCTCACGCAGGTATTTTGTTTGAGGATAAATTTTGGCTTTATTTATATTTAATAATAATGTTCATGTCAAGCCATTTTTGAATTTCTGCAAAGTTCCGTATTACAGCCTTTACAGATGTTAAATATGTGTCTTTCAATACTGCACGTTCAAACCAAATGCCATGCCATAATAGCAGCTTTATATACGTTTCCTCGCCGGAATCTAGAATGGATAGAAGTCGACCTGTGTGTGTGTGTGTCCGCAATGTGCTGATAACCTGTCATTTTGATGTTGCAGGGATATTTTTTTCGGTCCCCACAAGGGGAAACTCGGTTATAAAAATCAAAAACTGAAAATGCCAAAAGACTTCAATTTTGTTTGATTACTTGGTTAAGATTAGGGCTGGGTAGGGGTTAAGGTGATCATAGTTGTGATTAGGGTTATGCCCCTGGAAATGTATGGAGAGTCCCCACAAAGATATAGATACCTAATCTGTATGTATACAGAAAATTATTTTCAAAGAAACGTGAAAATTAAGTATTGGACTAGTGGTGCTTTTCCACTGCCACCAAGAACCGAGCCATATCTGAGCCGTACCAAAGCTGTAACCATGTTGACATGGCTCTGAAAGCCTGACCAAACTGAGTTGGTTGCATCACCAAGGTGGCCCTACTGCAATGAAACATTGCATTGTAAGTAGTCTCTCGTCGCAGTATGGCTCCGGTATGGGTTGGTTCCTGTTTGCCAGTGGGGAAGTTTCATATGACTAAACCTGTTAATTTCTTTCACTGAATATACTGTAGATTTAGTCAACTAAATACAGTACATTTACTCAACTAAATATGAAAAATTATTAGTTCAGAGATACCCAATCAGATTGTAGAGGACGTGTGTCCAAGCAACTTGTGGAGACGGTACCAAGATGTCTGATTGGTTGGTCAGACATCTGACACAAGACCTGATTGGGTATTTCTTTGAACTAGTGTTGAGCGAACCCGAACTTTAAAGTTCGGGTCCATACCGAACTTGACGGTTTTTGGTACTCGGACCCAAACCCAAACTTTACCGTAAAAGTTTGGGTTCGAGTTCGGTGTTCGGGCATTTAATAAAGCTTTTAAACTGTGTGCCCTCATGGTGCATTCCAGTTGTACTCGTAACTCGTAAATTACGAGTTCACGACCGGAACTTGCAACTAGAACGCCCCCCGAAGTGGGAATTTCAAGTCGTGAACTGGGCGGAATCGACACAACCCCAACTTCAGAATTCAAGATGGCTGCGCCCTTTAATCAACTGGAGTTGTTGTAGTTTTATTAGCGCTCACGTCTTTTGTGGCTCATTAAACTGGTCGACATGCCATATTATGTTGCTAGGGTGTTTTTATGCACAAATTACTGTCATATTGGGATTTCTCGCTTAGCTGGATAAGATTTAAGGTACTTGTAGTCCCCAGCATCGCTAAATGGTTTTCGACTTGTTGTACTGTAACGCGGTGAACTTGTGCGTGACATCATTCCCAGTTACGAGTTCCGACCTCCGAGGTAACTGGAACGCACCATTACTAATGGCATGGCTGTGATTGGCCGGTGCATCATGTGGGCCAGCCACTATGAAAGCTGGATCACGTGTAGTACCGCCCATCAGCTCTGAGTAGTGAGTAGGAAGCAGGCAGCTGAAGTGAGGGACAGT
>JAODKM010000037.1:3627228-3643316 GCA_026780845.1 Petrocephalus sullivani | reverse complement strand
ACATACAAAATCATTCGCTTATATCAAAACTTAAAGTGCATAACACTTAAATCAAATTAATCTTCAGGATAAACATTAATTCAGCCATAACCTAATATAAATAAGACAAATTAATCTAATCAATCCAACGGCGTTATAATACAAACTGCAGAAGGGATGATGCTGCCTTCATCGCAACTTGGAAAAACAGGACAAACCGTGTCCCGTATTGATTAAAAACGGGACGCATAATTTTATTGTTAAAAACGGGACGATTCCGTATTTTAAGGGACCCTGTTCCCTATCCACATTTGTTTGCAGGGCAATTGTCCTGCTCTTACCCCCATTTTGCATTTTCCTTTCTATAACTTTTTAGAGCCATTTTAGTGCCCCAAAGTTCGGGTCCACGTTGACTTCAATGGGGTTCGGGATCGGGGTCAAGTCCGGGTCCTGAACTCGAACTTTGCGGCGAAGTTCGGCCGAACCCGGCGAACTTGAACTTCCAGGTGTTCGCTCAACTCTATTCTGAACCAATCATTTTACTGGACTGATGGAGTGTGCAGCTTATAGTGACACATACCATACATTTTGAGGCAAACGATCCAGCATTTTGGTCAGACTGAGGTGGCATATCAACAGGCCTCCACTCCTGAGCATACTTCTGGCTAATATACAATCCTTGGAGAACAAGCTCTATGAGCTCCGGGCACAGATCTCATTCCAGCAAGGGACACAGAGCTGTTTCATTATCTACCTCTCAGAGACCTGGCTGTCTGTGATCTCAGACCCCGCCATCAGGCCGCTAGGCTTTTCTGTGCACTATGCAGATAGGACGCAACGCCTCGCGGGGAAAAGCAGAGGAGGTGTGGTATGCTTTATGATCAACTCCTGGTATGATCATCGGAGCATACACATCGTCAAGTCCTTTTGCTCTCCTAACCTGGAGTACCTGATGATCATGCGTCAGCCCTTCTGGCTACCAAGAGAATTCTCAAACCCATCTCCATCAACCAGACCAATGTGGAGAGGGTCAGCAGCTTTAAGTATCTTGGTGTGCACATCACAGAGGACCTCACATGGACAACATCACTGAGGCAGTAAAGAAGACACGGCAGCACCTCTTCTACCTTAGGATGGGAAGTTCTTACCTGAGCCCCTGCATCATCAGGATGTTTTACAGATGGGCTATTGAGAGCCTCCTAATTGGATGCATTACCGCCTGGTACAGAAGCTGCATGGTCTTCAACTGCAAACCACTGCAGAGGGTGGTGCGGTCTACCAAAGATGTCGATGGGGGGGTGTCCGATCTCCTGATGCCTTACCTTGCAAGTGTAGCCGAAAAAATAATAAAATAATAAAGAAATAGCCGGACCAGCACTCTCTGGGACAGTTTCTACCACCAGGTTACCAGGATGCTGAATGCCAACTAATATCAGCCACCCCTCAGGTCACCACCTCAACTCCCCATTGCACTAGTGAATGCCTGAATGCCTCTGGTGCTGTAAACTGTTCTGTGTACACCTACAGTCTGTCTGCTCTATGGTATGTTGTAGTTATATTGTATTATATTGTGTATTAAACATTTTCCTTTGTACATATGTAGAGTGTATACATGTACAGTTTACATTTATTTTTCATACTGTACTGATGATCGGAAACTCATGACCCATGACTTTCACTCACTAGTTCACCTCTTTTAGTAATGTGATAATAAAAGTAATTTGCTTTGATTTCTGCACGGATGACAATGGTACCTATGCCAAAGAAAGCTACTGTTTCCTGCTAAAATGACTGCTTCCTTGTCACTTTAACCTTTGTAATCATGAAGAATCTGGACATATTGCACATCAAACTCAACATCCCTGCAACCTTGGACCCACACCGGTTTGCATTCCAGTGTCTTCCTCAACCCTCACACAGCAGTGGGACATTTAGAACATTTTTTCCAGATTGGTCATCAGCACTGGTGTGCTGCAAGCTACTGCCTCTGCCTACTACTATAGTCTGTTCAGTCTGTTCAGGACTTCAGGTTCCTGGCCATCTAGATCACCAGCTCTCTGAACACCAGCTGCATTTTCGAGAAGGATCAGCAGAACCTATTCTTCCTGAGGAGAGCTTTTAATTGTGAACCAGTACCCTGGTGAATTTCAACTGCTGCATGATTGAAATAATCCTGACTGGATACATTACGGTGTGGCTGTAAACCTGCTCGGGATCTCGGTTTACTGCAGAGGACCATCTGGACAGCCTAAAATGTCATTGGCACTGGCATTTTCCACAGCTCCAGTTATTCTCCCGGTACTATTCAAGGACTCCATCGTCAGAGATGCGAGCCACCCTGCACTACAGGTGCATCAACACCCACACATCTCAGTTCAGAAAGAGTTCATCGCTAAGCAGTCCGATTGCTAAACCGGTGACCAACATACAGTATGTGCCCCCACTATATATTACCATTGTTAATATTTGACCAGCACTTTATTTTTATCTGCACCTTGTGATTATTTATTTTTCCTCTACTTTTGTCCATTTGCCAATTTACACCATGGTCCCTTTACACATATTGATCAGTCATTTATTTACCCATTCTTATTTTGGCCCATTTCTTCTTGCACTGTCAATTGTCTTGTTATTGTACTATTGTTTGTCCGATCTCCTGATGCCTTACTCTGCTAGTGTAGCCGAAAAAATAATAAAATAATAAAAATAAAACTTGAAACATGAAATTTTTCTATTTTTTTTGGGATAATGCTCCATCACACATGCCTCATTTCACATTTCACTCATTGGTTAACTAGCCAAGGCTTCAGAGTGAGTTGAGAAAAAATTATTTATCTGGTTGTGCATATTAATTTTTGAAAGAATTGTTAGTTTCGCCTGAAAGAGACAAGTCTCACTTTTTCATTCTCTATCATCCTGGGATTCACTGATAACATTGTATCTGTTCAAAAATAAAACTGAATCTGAAAAACCACACTTGCCTAATAATTCCACACTGTGTGCGTGGCTGTGTAGGTTCTGGAGGAGGTGGAAAGGCGTAGGGAAATCTCGCCGGCTCTCGTCCAGCCTTTTATGCGCAGTCTTATGGAAGCACCCTTCCCAGCTCCTGGCCGCACCATCACAGTGAAGAGCTTTCTCCCGGGTTCTGGGAATGAGGTAGGGAGCAAATATGTACCCGGCCAAAACAAAGGCACCCAAAGCTGAATACGTTGTGGAAGTGAGAGCTTGTCCTGTGTGCTACAGGTACTGACGCTGTGTCGGCCCGTGGATTCACGCCTGGAGCATGTGCACTTCCAGAGCCTGCTGCAGTGCCTCAGTGTGGGTCGCCTCCTACAGGTGTTTGCCTCCTTGCTGCTGGAGAGGAGAGTGATCTTCATTGCAGACAAACTCAGGTACCAATAACTCATGGCTCCAACCATGGAATGTGTACCGATTTGTACTTGTTTTTTCTACTGTACATCAAAGGTGTCATCGACCGACTCCCTTCAGTTTACTTATTATATTGCAGCAAATTATTTTTAGGAATAAAGGTAAAATAGGCAAAAAAGACCGAAAGAATGAAAGAAAGTCAGATGACAAGGGAGGAGAGGAACCAAAAACTCCTAAATTGGGGGGGCCGAGGTCAAGTGGCTGCCCAACCCCCCCAGGGCATGCTTGCTATAAGGAAGGGGTTAGCTTGTGGGTATGCTGGGTTAGCTTGTGGGTATGCTGTGTTAGCTTGTGGGTATGCTGTGTTAGCTTGTGGGTATACTGTGTTAGCTTGTGGGTATGCGGTGTTAGCTTGTGGGTATGCTGGGTTAGCTTGTGGGTATGCTGGGTTAGCTTGTGGGTATGCTGGGTTAGCTTGTGGGTATGCTGTGTTAGCTTGTGGGTATGCTGGGTTAGCTTGTGGGTATGCTGGGTTAGCTTGTGGGTATGCTAAACTGAAGTAATATGTCTTCGGTCATGATTTAAAGACTGAGAGCACTTTGGTGTCCTGGACATGAGCTGGAAAACTGTTTCATAATATAGGCCTCTTGTACCAGAAGGCTTTACCAGTATCAGTGAACTTTTATTTATATGTAGGATGACAAGGAAGATTGCGTTCTATGGCCTAAATGTATGATACAGATTGCAAACATGGATCAGTTCTGTTAGATAAGCAGGTGCTAGACCTTTTGAGTGCTTTGTATGTAAATAGGAGAACTTTGAAGTCAGTCCTGAAACTAACAGGAAGCCAGTGCAGGGAACTATGAGCCAGGGTTATGTGTACAAACTTCCTGCTCCTGGTAACAATTTGAGCTGCTCGGTTTGTGTACAGTGTGTTCCCGTATACTACAGCATTACAGTAGTCTAACTCAGTGATTTTCAACCACTGTGCCATGGCACACTAGAGTGTCGTGAGAGATTGTAAGGTGTACAGTGGGAAATTATCCAATTCACTTAATTGGTCTAAAAAACTAGGCTATAGTATGCAGAGCATGTAGCAGTTGCTTAGTGTCTTGAATAGTAAAAAACGTTATAGTTATAGTTACATATCTGCAGGAAGAGCCTTCGATACTGCTTCCACGTGCTAATTGAACAAGAGGCTTGTATCTAAGGGGGTGCTTAGGTTATGGGCTGAGCTCTGAGGGAGAAGTTCAGTCACTCAGAGTGGATTGCAGAGATTATAGTAGGCCAGTACTTCCCTATTTGGAAATATACAACAACTGTTCCATATAGATGTTTTCTTTATTCTAAACAGAACTCTAAAAATAAAGACAAAAATAAATCATATCTGTTGTATAGTTCAAATAAAGCAGCCATGACATAAAAACGTTTCACTCCACTATGTCCACAAACAGACTTCTTTTTGCTCTGTGTATAACGCTGCTCTCGAAACGATTTTTTTGTTCATAAACAATGTAAATCTGAAACCTATTTCACAAAGTTGTAGCTTAATATTACGGGAATTAAGATGAGAACACTATGAAAAAAAAGTTACGTAGAGATATTTGAAGTCTATGGATAGCTTCTCCTTGCACAGCGGTGGGGGTGGCTAGATGATTTACAGAATGTCTATAAACATAATGTGAAAAATATCCCACTTTTACAGTTATTGCGATCAGGCTATCCCCACCTCTGCAAAATATACCCTCTGGAATAGATTGCTAGCACAGTGATAAAGGTTGGAAACCATCTAGTGACGATTGTGAGTTTTTGTCACTTATTTTGGAGTTATGGGTTGAATAATTTGGCACCGCATGTCCTACCAGATGTTAGCCTTCATTTTGTGTGAAATGAACCCAGATAGCAACTGAATGTGAGGCACCTTTGTGGTGTCATCATGTAAGACGATTCACCTCCTACAATCAGCTCAGTCACTGACAGGTTCTATCGTTTGACTTTTACCTTTTATTTTCACTTTAATCTCCAAAATGCTTTGCAATTTTTTTCCCTTTTAGGTGGCCCAAATACTCCTCCATATAAAAATGTGAGCTGTATTGCCATGATTTGAAATGAAATGTATTAAGTAACAATAACCGAATTCCCCTGAATAGTTTGATTTTAGTTGTGACTACTAGGATTGTGTGCAACATCCCGACCGCAGCTCTCTTGTTGCTTTCAATCAGGAAGGAATACTATTGTTCTCTATTCAGAATATTTAATCGAGCCCTCATTTTAATGCACGGTAAAAGTAAATCTATATAAATGGTATTGTGCATTATATCGATCACTGTCCCTCGCAAATTTCCGTTGTGTTGTGGCTCACTTTCATTGTGTGAGTGGATTTGCAATGTTTGTTTTACATGACTTTGCAGAATTCGTTTTTTCTGAATTTGCAGTGAGTTAACTGTACCTCTGTGAACATGAAGTAGTGAACACGGCTCATAAAATGTTTCTGTTTTGGAATACCTTAGAAAGACATTATTACTCCTGGATAAAGTTATCCTCATAGTCGATATTGAGTTTTCTGACTGTAACAAAAGCAAGCCAGGCTGTTTTACACAAATTCTTGATGCCCAGTACACAGCAATCATTTTTGTGATTCAAACCATTAACTATTTGTGTTTGATCCTGTTAATTGTAATGGTGTGGCATGATTGATGAATGATCCAAATAGTGGTTCACAAAACAGAGAACTTTATTTTAAACATAACTAAAAAAAAAACAAATGAACAAAAGGGGTCTAACAAAGGCAGGGACATAAAACAACTAAATGGACTATACTTAAACATGAGGAAAAACCTACACCAAACAGGTTCTGGGAACATGCAGGAACAATGGAAATGCAGCACCTATATATGATGAGCCACTGAGGAATCAGGGCAAGGGCTGACACAAATAATTGGACAAGGGACAGGTAACAGCCATACACAACCAAACATGGGGAACTATGAGTAATAATGAACAGGAGAGGGTGGTTACATTTAATCAAACACTAGGAACTATGGCTGCACTTGAGACACGAGGTACAGAGATGGAAAAAAATCACAAACTAGATGTAAACTGGAAAAACTAGCAAAGAAACTAGAAGAATTCAAACAAAACTAAATGTAATTAATACAAGACACAATGGGTCAACACTGTTGAGGTCGGCCTCTAATCAGCCTCAAACCCAGAAGGGGGAAAATGCTTGGTACCTAGCTACTTACTTTGCCAATCCAGCAGCCTGGGAACCAGGAGAGCACAGGATGACCAGGCAGAGTAGCACAAGGCTGGGACTGACCCTAACAGTTAGTAGCTATGAAAATAGCCAATACCAGCTGTAATGAGATACTGCTTAAGCATTTAGAGTTAATTGCAACTCTTGTACCCTTGTGTTTGCAGACTTCTTTACAGGCAAATTTTGATACATTTTTGAATGCGTTCACTTTACTTTCACTTACAGTGAGTGTCCATTTATAGCACAAAAGGTATAATAACTATTCTAATAACTACACAAGACCGAGACATCTAGTTAAGTGTGCTTTGACTGTGAGGGACATTGCACACCCTGGATTTTCTGATTATGTATTTCCATTTTTAATTTGAAAATGCAGAAATGTGCGTAAAATAATAATGGTACATGATGAATATGTGTACAATTACTACCCTAGTAATGTGTGATATATTCAAAATATTCAGCTTGCCCTAAAACAGAATCATAATTTTGTGATTTGCATGTGTTGGTGTGTTAATTGTGAATGAAATGAAAAATAACATTTGTAATATTAGTAATATAACAGGCTCAACAGGCTGTATCTGCAGCAGTGGGTTTGGGTTGGGTGGTATCCGGGAGACGGAACCGCGATATAAATGTTCACGATCTCGTACTGCGTTTTCGGTCTGGATTCAGAACCATTACACCTTTAATTTATACCCAGTGTCTCCCAAAGAATCATTGCCAGTGGCTGGCAGGGGTGCTGGTGTGTGTATGTGCACAGGCAAGGAGGCACACCGACGTTTTCTTAAATGAATTATCATGATGAATGAATTCCTCAGTTCTTTAGTAGGGTGCTGACCATGTGCAAACTAAAAGAAACCGTTATTTAGATACGCGTATAAGCTCAAAAAAAAAAAATTTAACCAGCGTCATATAATGGCAATGGCAAGGAAATTTTATTTATATAGCACATTATCATACACAAGGGTCATTCAATGTCCTTTACACAGCACGACAAAAAACAAGAGAATAACAATATATAAAAATAAAAAAAACAATAAATAAGTGGTTATTCCACTCAGACCAGTCTTAGTTCTATCTACCTTGATGATCATTCTTTGTTCTATGGCTGAGAAAGTATTCACAAACTGACCTTATTAACCCCAAATGAGTTCCATAATTCTAAAGAAATGCGGTAGAGAACAGTGCAGTTTTTAGTAGATTTTTGAAACTGGCTACAGTTGGGGCAGATATGATATGATTTGGTAATTGGTTCCAGCGTTTGGCTGCATAGTGACCAAAAGCCATTTCACCATGTTTAGGGCCTTAGCTATTAAGTGACACAATTAGTAGTGCTTTGAAATCAATCCTGCACTGAACTGGAAGCCAGTGCAAACACCTGATAACTGGAGTGATATGATCTCGCTTCTTAGTTTTGGTTAAAACTCTGGCAGCTGCATTTTGAATGAGCTGAAGCTGTCTAATGGACTTTTTGGGAATTCCAGTGAGGAGAGCATTACAATAGTCAACTCTGCAAGAGATAAAGGTATAATAGTCAAAATTAAGTTCACCAGTCAATTATCAGTTTTCAAAAGCTTAGTGGTCATAAAGATGTCTACATTTAGCTATATTTAGTTTTAATAGAAATTAATTTTGTTATTGGGAACAAAAAAGGCTAGCCTGATTTATTGCTAAAAAAGTCTTCCAGGATGTCTCATGTGATTTATTTGCATCTAGCCAAAGACGGTGCAGACTATATTTAAGTGTGTAAGTATTGATGAAGGTTCTAAAAATGACAGAAAATAAATATTATTAAACTTAAAATTTAAACTTATTAAATTTTAGGTACAAAAATAGTCTCTCAAAATATTTTGGTACAAATTACATCCAATTTTTTTTTCTGCCCAGCAAAATACAAATTACAAAATACTTAAATGTAAATATGTATTTTAAGTACATTTAATTGAAATACTGCCCATCTCTGGGTATAAATAGAAACTCAACAAAGGGAAGCCAGTTACTTTCAGCTGATTCAGAATAAAGTTTTTTAAAGGCCATACGTCAGGGTACAAAACAGTTTCAAAAGTTTCTTGGAGTACTGTTAAGGCTGTAATCTTTAATGAGTACAAAACAAGATTCTCCTCATTCAGTACATGACCAGGTGACCACATTAAAGGAGACGGGGGACTTTTTCTCAAAGAATGGTCAACTTGATAAGATTAGAGCAGTATCAAAAGTTCTGTAAAACATGGCCTCTTTAGAAGGGTCCCAAGAAGAAAAATAAGCTTTAATGGGAGCTTAAAGTGAGTTAAGGTTGGGAAAATTAAAAGTTAAAATCTGATTAATCTGATGAAGGATTTTATAGCTTCAAAGCAAAGCATCCTTGTGAAAACATATGTGGCACAGCCCTCAGAAAGACCAGGCCAGGCAGGGTGTAGGCGACATCCTATTATGGGGATGTTTCTCTTCATCAGGCACCGAAGCTCATAGAAGCGAAGCTGAATGGTGCCAAATACAGGCAGATTTCTGAAGATTCCCAGCTACCCTATATGAAAAAAAACACACTTTTCAACACACGTCAAGCAAAAACACACTTGAAAAACCAGAGTGCAGTGGATAAAGAACAAAAAGGTAAATGTCCTGGAGGGGCCCAATTAGGGCCTTAACATAGCCTGAAAACAAGTCCTTGTAGGTTAGTCAGTAACTAATAACTAACTAATAGTTACCAGTTACCAGTGGTCTCCATGAAAGTTTGCTAAGCTTGAACAATTCTATATGGAAGAACTGACAAATATTCCCAAATCTTTGTATACTGTGTATATGCTGGGGATACAGGCTGAGAAAACTAAGGGAAGTAGTTTAATACTTCAGGCAAGTATTAACTAATAGGCATATGAACTGGGTTGTGTTTTAATCTCTTTTAAACAGATAATTTGAGAATTTATTTTACTCCCGTACAGCTTCCTTTACACATTTTAATTATTTAAATTTGTTGGCATTACATATTGTGTACAGATATATAATGTGTTCACGTTATTTGTAGCATTTATAAAGGTTGCCGTTTTGAAATCAGTCTGCCCCCCCCCCAAACCTCCATCACAATTCTCTGTCCCAACCCCCCTTCCCAATTCCCCATAATTTGAATATTTCTGCCCTATACTGTTTAAGAAAAGAAAAAGGAAAGATGTGTAATAAAAAGAAATCCATGCATGCCACTTTCTACGTAATTGAGCGATGTTCTGGCATTTGTCAGGGCATTAGGTAAGTCAGGAAGACCATGCTTGGGCCGATCGCTATAGACTATATATGCAGACAGATGTAGAAGATTCTGTAGCCCGTCACCTGGATATGTTTGTTGGATATGCTTTAGTTTTCTTGCTTTGCTTTGTGTAGTGATCGCTATCTGTCCCCCCAGCACACTCTCACGCTGTGCCCATGCTGCCCTGGCGCTGTTATACCCTTTCACCTGGCAGCACACATTTGTGCCCGTGCTCCCTGCCAGCATGCTGGACATCTGCTGCTCTCCCACGCCCTTCCTGATGGGGGTGCTGCTCTCTTCTCTGCCCCAGCTCTTGGACCTGCCCATAGAGGAGGCAAGTTTCAGATTTCAGCTCTGAAGGAGCTGGTTTATTTCTCCACCCTTCTAAACGCTGTTTCTATTTGTTTCTTATTGTTCTAACTTTAACACTAATTGGTAATCACTACTCCATTCCCTAAGGGCCTTAGAACTTATTTCTAAAATCAAAGTCTAGTGCCCATCATTTAATCTTGCTCTAAGTAAATGGCGGGAAGTGACCTGCTGATGCCATCCTGTGGTGTGAGCAGCCATATGGCCCATTTCCTTGACTGTCTTCAGGAAGTCATGCGCTGGTTTTGTTCTGCAGGTATTGATCGTGGATTTGTGCATGGACAAGTTTGTCACACAGGTATGTTGGCAGGGTGCAGCTCTACTGCTGGAAGGGCACAAGGGAGGAACATGAGCCTAGTGTAATGTTCTTTTGTATCCAGTTTGTCTCATAATGGTTTCTCCAGAAAACAACACTGTACTGTACATTTAAAAACAAATATAGTTAGTAAAAGCATTCATATATTTACTTGGGCTGCGTGATATCACATCTCGATATGTGAAATATCCGCAAATAATAGAGTGATATTCAGAAAAGAAAAAAGGAGATGTAACTGCCCAAAATAAACTAAATATAGTCAAATGCAACTTATTCTCTGCCAGTAGAGTCTGTCAGATAAGTTGATGGTGCTGCCACTTGTGCCAACAGACACAAAGCAGTACCTACAAATGCAATGTGATTATTGTGCATGTGCACATCGCAGTGTTGATATAGGAATGATATATTTACCGTGATATTTACCATGGTGAAAGGTACTGCTGTCCTGTTATGTACTGGCTAACCCTCACAGTGCTGTGAAAAGCGCGGTTCTGTATCCCCGTCATTCTCCCTGTCCTCTTACCCCACATTCCAGTTGGGTGATGAGGACTGCATCCTGCCCAGCAAGTTGCAGGCTGCCCTGCATCACATTTTGGAGCACAGGCACCTAATAATGGGGCAGGAAGAAGGCATCAGTGGATCAGGTTGGTACATCCCATGTGGGACACTGGGGTTTTCTGTGGCACCTGATCAGAATCATTGACCCTGTGTGAGTATTTTAAGGAGTGACACTGAATGTAACAAAATGATCTACTGTAACTCAGCAGCCACAGCAATTAGAGTCAGCTATGTTGAAGCAAAGCTGACTCTAATACTGAGATGCTTCTGAAGGGCCCGGTTATCAGTATCAAGTGTGTTAAATTAGTGTTGCACCTAAGCTCTGCAGGGTTGTGGCTCTCCAGGAGCAGGGATGGCCAGCCCTGGTTTAGAGGAAGAATAGATATATATTTCACAGAACTGTAAAGGATAGGTATAAAATCATTAGGAGTGAAGCCTGTTTTTCCTGTGTTTTTACCTACATGCTCTGAATCCTTCTGATGTATGTCTGAAATTAGACAAAAAATTTGTTTATTTCAAATTCCGCTTATATGACAATTTTCAGAATCTTTCCACACACCAATTAGGTAGTTACCTGTATTTCTATGTGCATATATAAATGTCCATGTCTTAAAGTGTAATTTATATTATTCATATTTTTAAATATTTATATTTTATATTTCTTATTTGTACTATAACCGAAATATTGCATGACATAACACTAAGAACACTAAGAATTGTGTATATACGGAACCATGGAGGGGCCATGGACAGTTTATATTTTTTTCTTCTTCAGTGTTCATTTAACTTATTTACATTTACCTTGTCCTTTCATCCAAAAAGACTAGGAATTAGTAGAGCTTCAATTTATGTGTGCTCCCATGAACTTTGCATTTTTGTGCAATGTTCTAACACAGGGGTAGGGAACCTGGTCCATGGAGAGCTGGTGTGGGTGCGGGCTTTTGGGATGACTTTTGAATCAGCCAATAAGACTGGGTCCTCAGGACAGGAGCTGACAACCAGTGCTTTATTATTGGCTGATTGAGAGGTCATCCCAAAGACCCGCACCCACACCGGCTCTCCATGGACCAGGTTCCCTACCCCTGTTCTAACAGGTGTATCAAAGTATTTTTAACTCTTGGCTCTTTCCCCAATTTCATCCTAAATTCCTTGCCTACAAAACAACAAGGAATTTTGACAAACAAGTGATTGTGTCTTGCCTGATGGCTGAATTCAAATTTTGACGTGGTTAATTGCTGTCACGCACTCACAGATTACATTTGCCAATCGGGGTGGCAAGCAACCAAAACTCAATATCAACTTTATTACAGAATATTCAGAAAATCATCTCAGGCCCGGCTCTCTTAGAATTATTGCCCTGTACATTGTTCCAGGGAAGCTTTGCAGGCATCATTTTCACTCTTGGTTGCCCTCTCTTGACAGTCCCAGTTTGGCTGCCTTCTGTCATTGCAGTTATAGTTTTGGATCTGATCATGTGTACATTTTTAAGTGTAGATTTTCAACTATGTAATGTGAAATGATAATAAGGTTAATCAGTGATACATATGTACATAACAGAGTACATATGTACATAAATTCTGGTTTCATTTCTCAACTGGTAGGGCATAGCTCAATATCGGGATGCAAAATTGTAGCAGGGAAACGCAGTTCGGCTCAATTGCCGACCAGGAAAATTGCCTGGTCTGACGATAAGAAACAGTGCTTGATAGCACACATCAACCTGTCACATCACAAATCGGGCAGTCATATGGTAGTCTTTGAAGAATGGAAAAGCTACCCACAGCAAAGTTGATTGAGTGCCGCTCCAGTCAGCATCAGAACAGGAAAATGAGGCTACATTGGGCATGGGCTCACCAACATTTGACAATGGAAAATTGAAAAAACATTGCTTGGTCAGGCGTGAACAATGTGAAAGCACAGCTCCGTGCTGCCTGGTGGCCACAGTTCAGGCCGGTGGTGGTGGTGTGATGGTGGGGGGGGGGGTATTTTCTTGGCACACTTTGGGCCCTTTAGTACCACTTGAGCATAGTTCAAATGCTCCAGCCTACCCGAGTATTGTTGCTCACCGTGTCTATCTTTTTATGGCCACAGTGTACCCAGATGCTAATGGGTACTTCTAACAGGATAACACACCATGTCACAGTGTCTCAGACTGGTTTCTTGAACATGAAAATGCATTCACTACACTCAAATGGCCTCCACGGTTGCCAGATATCAGTCCAACAGAGCACCTATGAGATGTGGTGGAACAGGAGATTCACATCATGAAAGTGTTGGCAGCAAATCATCAACTATACCATATGTAAAAATTTTCTGAAGCATGATTGTGTAAGTGTGTGGGGCATGTCAATATAAACCAAAGCCTCTAAGCAATGTTTGAAGTGTCATGTTGAATCTCTGCAGTGGAGAATTAAGCAGTTCTGAAGGCAAAAGGGGATCCAACTCAGTACTAGCAAATTGTGCCCAATAAAGTGCCCAGTAAGGGTATTTTTACAACATGCAAATATGCCTACATAATAACAAAATAGGTTTTTATAGTGAACCATGAATTTCGTGTACCGTTACACCCCTAGTAACTTTCATCAGCGAATAAGGCACTTTTATTTTAATAGAAGCTTTTGCGCAAAGTGACGTACAAGCAAGGCAGCTGCTTGATATTGTGTATGTACAACGATGCAAATAGTTAATGTGGAAAAGTTGTAAAGTACAAAAGCAAATTTCCAGGCCAAAAAGCAGCACACTGCTTTTGCCCTCTGTAATATGACTTGTATTCGTTTTTGTCCCCTTTTTGTCTCTTGCCATCATGACCGTGGCACTCAGATGAAGAGCAGGGCCTGAACTCACTTATATCTGAAGCATTTGTGCATTTCTTTGTGGAACTGGTGGGCCACTACAAATCACACATGAGCGAGGCTGCAGGCGGGGCCCGGGAGCTCCAGCGTGATGCTTTCCGCAAGTCGCACCCCTCGCGGGGGGCCCGTCAGTTTCTGCAGCTCTTCATGGAGACACAGATGTTTGCTGGCTTCATTCAAGACCGGGAACTGCGCAAGGGTGGTGTGAAGGGTGAGACCTGGAGACCTTTGTTACGGCTAGGAATTTTCTTTGCATCAGATAACCGTCCAGCTGTGATTTAGCTCAAGTTCCAAATATTTTATGGACAAAAGTATATTCTTACATGATACATTAACTATAAATCAAGTAACAAATGTTTAATGTACTATTAGCAAAAAGAAACATTTGGTGTTTCTGCAGATGGGTGGCTACATTTTATGTGGTAGGGCACGGAGGGTCTGCTCAGATAGTCGGACTAGATGTGTGTGGCTTGCTAAAAGGTTGACTATCCCTTCTTTCCCTTACAGGGCTGTTTGAGCTGAGGGCTGTGGAACATCTGAACTCAAACCCACCACCTGAGCCCAGTGGAGTGAACAAGTTCATCAAGGAACTGGGTGAGTGAGTCCGTCCTTCCGAACACATCATTTCTTGTCCACCTTGTTTCTAGCACAAAATGTTTGATCAATTTTGCTTGGTCCCATTTTCAGGGAATAAGATGAAGTTTTTGCAGAAGAAGTAGAATGGTGATTCAGTGTCAGTATGTCACAATGAAGAGACTGGATGAACAGGTCTGCACTGCCAATTCCCAGCATATGACCCAGTTTCTCAGGTGCAGCCTGAACTCTAGCCGGACCTGACTTGTCGATGACTGAGCTTAGGGGGCACTGTGAATGACGCCTGCTGATATGAGAACAGCAGGACTTAAATCCATTCAGCATTGGTCCAGATTTAAGTCAGCAGAAAGAAAAGGTGAAACATGCTGCCAGGAATTTCAGTTCCATCTCCTTTCAAAGCGCAGATAAACTGGTATTGTATTGTATGGAAGGAGCATGCCCTTCCCTGCAATGCATGTATTCTCAGGCTACACACATTGCTAATTTGTCACTGTTTATGCCGCTAAGCTGCTAGCCTGTTAAATTTTGCAAATTTGTCCTAAATTTGTACATTCCTCAAAAGTGATGAAACGCAAACACTTTTAACTGAATTTTTAAAAATTGTATCAGAGGGTAGGGAAGTACAGCAGCTCAGTGGGTTGAGGGTTTCAACCCCTCGGCTGCTGCTGAATCTGTCTGTGGTTTGCATGTTCTCCCTGTCCAGACAGGTTTCATCTCAATACTTCAGTTTTCCACCATGGTTCGAAGACATGTAGTTAATCCAGTGGTTAATCCCTGGACCACTGATGGTCTGCAAGCATGTACTTGGTGGTCTGTAGGCTGACGAACATCTTTCTTAAAGCTGTTTAGGACAAATGAAAAAGTATTTTAAAGAAGTCTGAATTATCATGGACCAATTAATTTTTTTTCCGTTGGTGCCATTCGCTTCAGTGTTTTACATTTATGCACCGAGAATTAAATGTCACACATTTAAAGCAACATGGTCTGTTTGCTGGGAGCATCCTTGCTAACCTGCAGTAGACTGTTGTTGTGATCTTGTGGTTCTGCGGATTGTGTTTTGATGCGTGAGTGTGATTCAACCGTTGCACTTAGTATTGTTAATACCATTTTGTAAATCCATATTATATTGTGAATAAAGTTTTTGTTTATAATATGCCCGAGATACTGCATGACATAGCTCTGATGCATCTGACCATTCCCAACCACTTTCCGCTTTCAGTTTGCATTTTCGACATTTGCTGAACTGAACAAGAATATAAATCTAGTGGATATGGAACCTGACATGAGAAGTTGTCCATCTGGATCTAGATATGACTTCTGTAATTGTTCTCAGTTTTTTTTATTAACTGTATATTTATTTTTATTTTATCTTATTATTTTTTTTAGTACATTGAGGTCACGAGAGGTAATACTGTATGGTTTGTGTCAAAATGACTGATGAGCAACAGATGTTTTTTTTTTGGGGGGGGGGGGGGGGCATGTAGTGGTCAGAATATCAAGTGTCATCCTAGCAATCACTTATTACACAACACCACCCAAACCCCCAAACAAAATGGC
>JAODKM010000037.1:3613609-3627128 GCA_026780845.1 Petrocephalus sullivani | reverse complement strand
TTTATTCTCACGCTGACTCTGACTTTTTTGGCCAAATCCACTCCCACTAAACAGCGTCCGCTCCGCAACCTTTCACAGCAACCTATGAGAATTGTCACATATTATTGAAAAGTATGGTACATGAGTTAGGTGAGTCCTTCTTCTCAAGCAAACACATGGTTGTTGCTCAATCAACACAATCAATCTGACAGAGGAAGAGGGAGCGAGATACGACTAGGAATGTAAGACTTTAAGGCCTTTCTGCAGGTGTGTGATGAATTTGGCCAAATCACAGGAAATAATAAATAATTAATAGATCAAGTGAGACTAAGGGGAGGATGTCCTACTTGCTAGTTACATCAAGTGAATAAATTGCAATGCAGTTGAGAAAGGTTGAAGAAGAGAGTGAGGAGGATTAGCCTCGTTAGCACAGGTACAAGAGGCAGAGCATGTGGAAAGGAATGCTGTCTCCTAAATGAAAGGGGGTAGCTGTTTGACATGGATGACATGTGATGGTTTTGGGTAGGTTGAGGTCACCGGGAGAAAAGTAATGAGTGGCCAAAATGGTGATTGAACTCACAACTTTGGCATTATTAGCATCATATGCTAACCCGCAGAGCTAACCAGCCAAGCATTGGATGGGCAAGCTGCAGCACAGGTGAAGGCACTAAAGAATGCGCAGAAGAGCACAAGCAGGGTTCCGCCAAGAGTTGAACTCTGATTGCCGGAATCAGAGTGCTAACCATTAAACCAGAAGGTATACTTCATTGACAAAGGCTGAGCCCCCAAAAGCAACCCGCTCCTGCATGTGGGCTGTATGTTGCCGGAACCCGGGATTGAACCAGGGACCTTTAGATCTTCAGTCTAACGCTCTCCCAGCTGAGCTATTCCGGCACAGAAAGTCACTTTAAACATTCTCATTTGCAGCCATTTGTTTTGAGTCAAACCTCTATGATTTAACACAAAGTATGGTACACAAGTAAATCACATACTGCTTTTCTCTTCGACTGTAAATTCTGCAAATGCAATTGGTACTATTAGTTCTATTAAAACAGATTCGCAGTGTGATATTGCGCATTGTATTGTACTAACTCTGGTTTTATCCTTAGTTTCATATATTTTAGGTTTAGTCACACTTTTGTCGTCATTTTATCTAAAATAAATTTTAGTTCTAATACAGGAAGACATAAAATTGTATTTACCAAATCAAAAGTGTAACATACTTTTTTTTTATCATAGACACAGCCTCCTTGTCACGATTCATGGGATGAAGGATGTGGGAGCAGGAGCTGGCCAAACAAAACCACTATTTTTTTTAATAAACCAAAACCATCACATAGGATCCACAACATGGAGGAAAAACTAACAGGGGAAGGGTCAGGCGACAGGTACGGCAGACACTATGATTCCAATGACTGGACTGGGGAGTCCAGGACTGGAAGGCATTTATAAGGATTACAACAAGAGGCAGCTAGGGTGAGTTAACATGAGGGCCAGAATGAGAGGTAAGACTAACACAGAACATGTGTAGCTCGTTAGAGCCACACTGAAGAGAAAACGGGAGGGGCATGATGGCACTCCTTGGTATTTTCAGGAACCAATACATCATGGGTCAACCACATGCTGGCAAATGAAGAATCCAGCAGAGCAGCTTTTAGGTATGGAGGGTCAGAGAAGGGCAATGACAGTCCACCACTCTCTTCATCTGCCATCCTCATGTTGACGAAGATCCCTCTGAATGTTCTTTGGAGTGATCTTTGTAGGCTACAGATCAAGCCACTCAAGCATCACACTTTCTCTTTTTGATTTTCAAGGTGGTCAATAAGAGAAAGGACACAGGGTACCACAGCATTTAAGGTCATGTTTTTTTCTTATGCCTAGTCTAGTCTGTAAGCTTGTTTTGGTTAGTGTCACTGCATAAAACCCCCTTCACAAAGATAGGATGCTGGAAATGGAAGCAGGGTTTTCAGGGCTTTTGTAGGGATATTCCGCCTTGACTTCAATCCAACCATATGGAGATATGAAGTTGTCTCAAACATACCTTTTAAGGTCACCGTCATTTGCAATCTCAAGCAGTTGATCCTCAGCTTGTGGGCTTAACGAAAAAAAAAACAACTAAGACAAGTGCGGGAAAGAGGTGCGGAGTTGTTTTCAAAATAAAATACCTTGCAGACTAATGTAAATAAAAATAAAAAAAAAATAATAATAAGGATTGGAAAGCTTGGGGTTTTAGATCCACTTGGCAGTAGTGATCATAAACATGGTTAAGTTGGAGGTAAATTTGTCCAAAGAGCAAAGTCTGAAACAAAAGTATACAATATTAGGAAGGCTACCTTTAATGGTATGAGATTGAAACTAGAAACTGGGTGTAAATAAATAAGAAAAATAAGATACATGGGAATTTTTTACAAGCACATTATTGCAAGCGCAGGGGGATTTCATACCTATTTCCAGCATATCTATATCTATGTACCGCAAATGGAAAGTAACTAATGATGTCAGAATAAGTATCTAAGTCTATTAGTTGAGTTAAAAAATAATATTGGACTCACTAAGAGGAACGTTGAAAGGAAGGTTGCGTTAGAGGCTTCTAGAGGCTTAAAAGTTTCTTCCAATATTTTAACTCCAAAAGAGCTCTACAAACTGAAGTCACTAATCTACAGAATAGTAAGGATCTTATAACTGAAAATAAAAACGATATAAAGAGTTTAATGATTGTTTTGGATGGGTATTCACTGTAGAGGACATGAATAACATACTGCTTCTCATTCCTGATCTACTTTTGTCTTTGACCAATATATGTATAACTGAAGCTGAGGTGCTACAAAGCCTAACTAAGCTCAAGATAAATAAATCGCGGGGCCCTGATGGCATCTCACCTATAATTTTAATAGAGATGAGGGATATTATTTGCCAACCTTTAACTTTTTTACTTCAGAAATCCTTTTCTGCTGGTGTGGTACCATCTGTTTGGAAGCATGCTAATACACTATACAGTGGTCCCTCGCTATAACGCTTATAAGATTTTTTTTTTGTGCAATTTTGCATGCCTTTTTTACAGAGCATTGTGTTCTGCAACCTGATTAGAGCATTGTGTTCTGGGTCCTGATTGGCTGTAGACCATTGTCAATCAATCTCCTCTTTGCTGCGTCTCCTGTACAGTACAGAATGCGTTCAGCTTGTCAAATTTACATAAATCTTCAATCGCTAGCAGTATGAATCTGAAGTGCTGTACTGTATGTTTGTACGTTTTCTCCCCACGTTTTGCAGGGAGAATCTAAGAAAAGTGTATAAAGTGTGTAGTGAGGGGTTTTACAGCCTTAAAACCTCTATAATAATTGTAAAAAATAAAGCTGACTACTTCATGGATTTCGCTTATTGCGGGTTATTTTTAGAACGTAACTCTTGTGATTAACGAGGGACCACTGTATTGCCAAAAGTATTGGGACACTTCTCCAAATCATTGAATTCAGGTGTTCCAATCACTTCCATGGCCACAGTTATATAAAATCAAGCACCTAGGCATGCAGACTGCTTCTACAAACATTTGTGAAAGAATGGGTCACTCTCAGGAGCTCAGTAAATTCAAGCATGGTACCTTGATTAGATGTCACCTATGCAATAAGTCCATTTGTGAAATTTCCTCGCCACTAAATATTCCAGGGTCAACTGTTAGTGATATTATAACAAAGTGGAAGAAATTTGGAATAACATCAGCTCAGCCACAAAATGGTAGGCTACATAAAATCACAAAGCGGGGACCACGCATGCTGAGGCGCAGTGTGCAGAAGTCGCCAACTTTCTGCAGAGTCATTAGCTACAAACCTCCAAACTTGGTGGGGCCTTCTGATTAGCTGAAGAACAGTGCATAGAGAGCTTCATGGAATGGGTTTCCTTGGCTGACCAGCTGCATCCAAGCTTTACATCACCAAGTGCAATGCAAAGCCTCGGATGCAGTGGTGTAAAGCACATTGCCACTGGAGCAGTGGAGATGTGTCCTCTGGAGTGAAGAATCACGTTTGTCTGTTTGGCGATCCAATGGACGAGTCTGGGTTTGCCAGTTGCCAGAAGAACAGTACTTGCCTGCTTCAGCATACAAAGCCATTTTGGACAATTTCATGCTCCCAACTTTGTGGGAACAGTTTGGGGATGGCCCCTTTCCATTCCAACATGACTGTGCACCAGTGCACAAAGCAAGGCATTCGTGAGCATGTTTGGTGTGGAGGAACTTGACTAGCCTGCACAGAGCCCTGACCTCAACCAAACAGAACACCTTTGGGATGAATTAGAGCAGAGACTGCGAACCAGCCAACATCAGTGTCTGACCTCACAAATGCTCTCCTAGAAGAATGGTCAAAATTTCCCATAAATACACTCCTAAACCTTGTCAAAAGCTTTTCCAGAAGAGTTGAAGATGTTATAGCTGCAGTAGATGGGCTAAGTCATTAAAGTGTATGACCGTGTAAAGGCTGGCGTCCCAATACTTTTGGCAATATAGTGCATGTAGAAGAGCATCTCTGAATGCACAACACATTGAAACTTGAAGAAGACCATGTCCAACTCTTTATGACTACCTACTGACAACAGAGTTGGCAGTATGGGCACACTGCTGGTCCCATGTCAGTAGGGTGTGGCACCCCCCCGGGCCTGGATACTTGTGGCGATACGGTGTGGAAGGGAGTTGTACAGCTGCTGTATCCTCTCCTGTGGCAAGTCGGCCCACAGCTGTTGTAACTGGCCCTCGAAATCCTGCAGATCGGCGCTGGGGCTGAGTTGACATCTGAGTTAATCCGACATATGTTCGGTTGAGGAAAGATCAGGGGACCTGGCTGGCCACAGGAGGACCTCAACATGATGCAGGCAGTCCATAGACACACGTGCTTTGTGTGGACAGGCATTGTCTAGTTGAAAAACTGTACCAGGGTGTTGTCTCAGGAAGGGTGAGCTATGCAGACACAGGATGTCACTGACGTAGCACTGTGCCATTAGGGTCCCCTGAACCTTTAGTCATACCCTATGGCTCCCTACACAATGATGCCAGGAGTAATGCCAGTGTGTTTCTCCACAACATTGGCCCTCTACCCTTGGCACCCCCAAACCCACACACTATGGTTATCCGTGGTAATGCAGAACCGAGATTGATCACTGAACAAGGTACGACATCACTTGTCATCAGTCCATGCTTCCTGGTTACGGCACCACTCAGCTGACTCTACGCTGGTGTTAACGTCAGCCTACGCATGGGATGGTGAACCCGTAGTCCAGCTAATGCCAGTCGTTGAGATACGGGATGACACAGGGTGTTGCAGAGAATCCAATACCTGTGTCCGGATGGTAGGCGCAGATGTCATGGGGTTCTGTGATGCTTGGCGCACAATACGCTGATCCTGCCTTAGTGTGGTCTGTCTTGGGCGACCGGAGCATTCATGACGTGTGTGAGTGCCCTCATGTGCCCATTGGTTCCAACATTGAGCGTCTATGACATCTGCATGCCCCACATGCCAGGCAATTGCACGATACGACCACCCAGCCTCATGCAAACCCACAATGCAACCCCTATCAAACTGCAACAAGTACTGGTAATGCTGTCTAATGAGTCCACAAGGCATCTTCTGTGTCTGACTAGACATACCAGCTCCTTGCAAATTGAATCATTTACATACTCATTGCTGGTCTGCACATGTGCCAAATTACATCCAAATTGGACCATTGCTTCTGGGCACTTAACTTTTTTTGTCACTGAGTATATTAGACAAAACGAATACATTAAAACAATTACTGTTGAGACGGTGTAATGTTGTTAAAGTGTGCTATATAAATTGCATTGCATTGCATTGCATTGCAAAGGGACACAGCATAAATTAACCTGCTTTGCAGATGACATTTTGATCTATTTACATTTACAGCTTAGCCATAGCAACTTACATACATGCTTAGAAGTGAATATATCCAGATACTGGTTAAATAGAACCCGGGATACAGGTAGGTCTTTAGTCATCATTTTGAAGACACCCAATGACTCAGCTAGATGCATGTCTTGTTTGCCCCTTGAAAGATGGTGGGACCAGTCGAGCAGTGCTGGAGGACCAGAGAGAGCATGGTGCAGTGAAGGGTGTGATGTTCTTTTAGGTAGGAGGGAGCTGGACCATTTTTGTCTTTGTAAGTTACCTTTAGTGTTTTGAATCTGATGCGGGCAGCTACAGGAAGCCACTTTGGAAGGTTGGGAGAACTTTGAAGGTTGAAAAGGAGTCAAGCAGGTTAGTGGAGGTACTAGCATGGCTCTCATTAAGAATGTGTTTTGCATCATGAAGCACAGAATAGGTAATGGGGAAGCCACACTGAGCAGCTGAAAATGACAACAGTTAGTCTCTTCAGTTCCCAAACAATTACTTACTGTGATTAAATGGAAAAGTGATATAGCACTGAATGATGGCTGATATCACTCTCTAAGCTTTCCTTACTTGTACGTCACTTGGGACAAAGCATCTGCTGAATATTCATCCATCCATTTTCTATACCCACTTATCCTGTGCAGAGCCGTGGGGTCTTGAGCCGATCCCAGAAGCTATGGGTACAAGGCCGAGAATAACCCAGCATGGGGCCTCTGTTTTGCTTTATTCTGCTTGTGACCTGTATTGTTTTATTGCTTGTTATCCTGCTCCTTTGTTGACTGGTTGATTTTTTGTTATTTTTGTTGACTGGTTGATTTTGATGTTTTCTGATTATCTTTGTATTTACGTGTATTTCCCTAGTCATTTATTGTGGTTGTCACTGTGTTTCAGTAGCCGTGGTTTTTCCCTAGACTTGCTCACTGTTCAGTTCCCTAGTAGTCAGTTCCCTAGTCATTTATGGTTTCTTTTAGTTAATTCTTACTTGTCCGGTTTTGTATTGACCCTCCATGGTTTCTTCATTTGTTTCTTTCTCCTGCCTTCTCCATGCCCCACTGTAACAGAACAACTGACTCACAACAACAGTCCTAAGGCTCCATGACACCTCTGGGATCTACAGTTGTGCTTAGAAGTTTACATATACTAATTATCGGCATGAATGTCATGTTCATTTTGGACTTTTAATGCCCAAATGATTTATTTTACCTGTTCTTTTTCCAGGGTGAAATGAGTATACAACATACATATTCAGTGATTTTTAAAAACAAGAATTGGGTGCACAAATTTATTTTGGATTTTCTGCAACCCACACAGGGTCAAAATTATACATAGAGGCTCACCCCCTCACCAGTCCCTGACCTGGCAGGTGACCGGGTGAGTGACAGATGTGGCCTGTAAGAGCCTTTTTTGCCCCTCTGCCATTCCTTGGTCCCCCTTTTTGTCAAGTTGATTAGTGGAAGCAGATGGGCATCTCCTGCATCTGTCCAGGGGAGTCCTCAGGCATTTGAAGGACCCTGCCCACGTCTCCACATCCCTGTACAGAGGTAGCTGCCACATCTTCAGATCCCTGTACAGAGGAGGCTGCTGCTCTGCCCAAGCTTCCAGAGTCTGGCGCTCAGAGGAACACTAAGCTCATCCTCACCTGCAGGTGTTCCCAGGTGTTCTCAGGTGTTCCGCGTCCTTGCAGCACCTCCAAGTTAAAGCAGCTTTACCTTGTCTCCCTCCAGGTGTCTCAGCCTCGCCCAGACTCCTGCTGTCCCATCGGCTCCCATCTGGTCTCCTGCTATCTCACAGGCAAATGCCTGATTCTCCATCCATATCCAGTCCGGGACCTGACTTCTCAACTGCTGGCAGGCTGGGCTGTGCATAATAAGGCAAACCGCTGTGATTGCAGTGGACAGCTTTTGATGAAATGTAATGTTCTCACTTCTTCACCCAAAAGCGTCTTTAAATCTACAGACATCATCGTGGTGGCCAGTGCCCCTCTGTGGACACTGCAATGGACAGCTGTAACCAGCAGAGCCATGTCTCCATCCTTTCACCCTCTTCATAACTCCAGTGAGTTTCCCCACCATGGCCCAAGCTCCATCAATACTTAGTCCCACACCCTTTGTCTAGTCTATTTCACTGGAGACCATGAACCCATTCAGAGTTTCAAAAATGGTTTCCACTGTAGTATATGAGAGTAAAGGTTTGCTAAACAAAAAATCTTTGAGTATTTCTTCATCATATTCAAATCTGACAAAAGCGAGCAAATTTCACAAGCAGACAACAATGTCTGTCAATCTCAATCTGGAGACCCCAGAAACGGCTTGCTCATAGCTGCTTTGAGCCATATGATCAATATGGCATTGTGTTATCAAACAAAGAAATCACATTAAGTTGTTTAGCTGCTTTCTTATTAATCATCGCTCCAACCATCTCTTTGGCAGCAGGTAAAATCAAATCCTCTCCAAAGCTGCGTGGCTTCCAGGTTTTTGCATCCAGCTTTGATACTCAGTAGGACATCTCTCCTGCCCTGGCAGTTTCACTCCCACTGGCACAAATTGGTTCAGTTGTTTTGCTACAGCTCACATACTTTCTCAGTTTCTTTCCCAAAAATTCTTGAGGCTTAGATGAATATTGTGCATAATTAGTTTCTAGGTGGTTGCATGGTTTCATTAACACCGCTGAACATAGGACTCCCAAATCCCAGTGATAGGTACTCACTTGAATACTTTCTATGATTAATTCTTTTTTGTTTTTATTGATTCATTTTGATATTCTGATGATCTTATGGATGTTGATTCTATGCTAAGCTATGAACAGCTTTCATTTTGTCACCTGATAGCCACCGCTCCATTTTAACTGTTTCTCCGCCAATGATGAGGGATTCCATCAGTTATGAGTCTCCACCAATAAGATATAAGATACACTATATGAGCAAAAGTGGCCATTACACCACTTACACCACTTACATTTTTATGACATCCCATTCTAAATCCATAGGCATCAACATGGAGCTAGTGCCCCCTTTGCAGCTTTAACAGCTACCACTCTTCTGGGATGGTTTTCCACAAGACTTTGGAAGGTGTTTGTGAGAATTTTTGCCCATTCATCTAGAAGAGCATTTGGAGGTCAGGCATCGATGTTGGTCATGAAGGCCTGACTCGCAAATTTCTGTTCTACTTCTTCCCAAAGGTGTTTTATGGGGTCCAGGTCAGGGCTCTATGTGGGCCAGTCAGGTTCCTCCACACCAAACTTACCCAACCATGTGTCTATGCCCTGAGGCACAGTCATGCTAGTACAGAAAGGGGCCTTCCCCGAACTGTCCCCACAAAGTTGGAAGCATAGAATTGTCCAAAGTGCCTTTACTGCTGAATCATTAAGGGCTCCCTTCACTGGAACTAAGGAACAAAAGCAAAGACAACATACTGTATCACTCTTGTTCTAGCTCATATGTATTGATTACCTGTGAAATATGGAGTTGATTTCAAAAGTGTGCTATTTATTTTTACAGCACTCAATGGATACATGTCAGATCTGTAATTCCTTATTTAGTCCTGCTACACAACTGATGAGTTTAAATCTAAATTAAAGACCTATCTTTCAGCTCTGTTCTCCTATGGTTTCTGTCAAGTTCACTATTAAGTTACTTTTAATTTCACTTTAATAACTCTTTTAATTACCCTCTTCTCTTTGGTTGCTTATTGTATTACATTTCCTTTAAATCCATTCATCCATTTTCTGAAACTGCTTATCCTTCTGGGTCGTGGGAGGTCTGGAGCCTATCCCGGAAGCTATGGGCACACACGCACACCTATGGGCAGTTTGGAAACTCCAGTTACCCTCAGCATCTTATTAGACCGTGAGGGGGAAACCGGAATACCCAAAAGAAACCCCATGACAACACAGGGAGAACCAGCAAACTCCACACACATGGAACCTGGGTGGAGACTTAAACCCAAGTCCCAGAGGTGTGAGGCAACAGTGCGTTTTCTTATTTTATTTACATATTTCATATTTTATTATGTCATTGATGTTATTTTATTTATATATTTTACCATGTATGTAGTATTCATTAATTCATTCTTTCTAAACTGGAAAGCACTTATGGTCAACTCCTGTTGTTTTTAAATGTGCTATAATTGACTTGACTTGGAACTAAGGGGCCCAGACCAACCCCAGAAAAACTACCCCATTCTATTATCCCTCCTCCACCAAACTTTACGGTCGGCACAACAGAATCAAGCAGATAACGTTCTCATGGCATCCGCCAAATTCAGACTCATCCATCAGACTGCCCATTCTGTGAAGCTGTTGGCACAGTTTTTGTGCTGGGGTTAATGCCAGAGGAAGTTTGAAATTCTGCCGTTATTGATACAACAGAGTGCTGGCGACTTTTATGCACTACGCTCCTCACCACTTGGTGACCTCGCTTTGCTACCAAATGTGATCTGCCACTTTGTGAGTTTCTCTTGGTCTGTTGCTGAGCACTACAGAATGACCCACTCATTTACAAATGTTTGTAAACCTGACTGCATGGCTAGGTACTTGATTGTATACAATTGTGGCACTGGGTCTATATGAAGCACTTGAATTCAATAATTACGAGGTGTGTCCCAATACTTTTGTCCATATCTCATAGTTTGTTGGAAATATGTATCACTCCGTGCATACACACAGATGAAAAAAACTATGTGAGGACAGTCGTGACAGAGTGGAGACTCTCTTTTCAACTCATTTCTTCCGTATGAAGGAGGAGAACCTAGAACATACTGTGGCCGGTTTTTGCCATACCAGGTTTAAATCTCTAGATGTAAAAAAACTGACATACATAAATTTTATGACTTTAGATAGGATTTTGACACTGCTAACCAGAACTTGTTTTGAAACTTAGAAACTTATTTTGCTGCTTTTAATCTGTTTTTGTTTGGTGTAGTGAAGCAAAACTTACTATAATGTTTCATTTTGCTTTAAAGAGGGTGGAGAACAGTCTCCTTTTTACCAAGGCCAAACATTCAGCAAAGTAAAGTAAAGGAACAATAGCCATTTGTAATGCCTGCATTTGACTATCTTGTACTTAAGGTTATAGTTAAAGTAACCCTCATCCTAAACAAAGCACCCAATAACAAGACAACCAGCAGATGGCGCAATACCCTCTTATTGTTGTGTCTTGGTAGCGCTATCACAGGGATGCTAGCTGGGACTGACACCTTTTGTCAACTCAAAATAGGGCATTCAGGTTTGGACACACCTACCCATAGAAAAATTTATTTGTACTATTCTCTATATATTAGAATAATTACAAAGACATCAAAACTATAAAATAACCTATATGGAAGTATGCACTGACCAAAAAATTATAAACAAGAAAATAATTTGTTCCTTTTTCTTCTGAAACTCATCAGCCTTTTTTTGTTCTCAGAAATGAAGGCTATTCCATGGGAAAGTTCTAAGCGACCCCAAACCTTAGAACGGTAGTGTATGCTGAAACTTCTCCAAAACCATCTCCACTGTGTTTAAGTCAGGTGGCCAGGTCAAGTGATGCAACAGTCTATTACACTCCTTTGTAGGCAGCTTGGTGTGTCCAGTCCTTTGATGATTTCGGCTGGATGCTGTGTGATCTTTTCCTGTCTTCCTAAGTTTGCCTTAACATGATTGATAAGTGTATCCCTTTTGTCTTGTTTTCTCTCTGTAATTAGGATCATTCTGGAGAATATGGGCCTGCTGGGAAAGGTGACTCCCTTGCAGGCCAAAATGGGACAATAAAACAAAATCAAAGTATGTACCTGTGATTTTACATTGAAATTATATTTGTTTTAATTGTGACAGTGAATAAACACACACTTGCCGAAAATTGCTTTGCTGTTGTTGTTGTTAACTGCCATGACTGACCCCCCTGCCTTAGGATAGCAAATTACCAGGGTCAGGAGAGGGAGCGAGTGGGACACCCACTGCAGCAATGTGGGCGAGGTGTTGGGACAGAGGCACCATCACATCCCCCCCGCCCCCTCCATCCATCCCTGAGGACACAGCAGGGCCAGCAGTGGATGACTGGGAGGAGGACAGCCAGCCAGCAGCAGCTAAGAGGAAGAGAGAGAGAGGGAATAAAATAACATAATAAGTATTAAACGTGTGTTGCTTTGTTTAGCTGAGCAAGGAGTCCCTGGTGGTGCCATATTTGCCACTTGAGATGTAGCAGAGTAGAGAAATATAGTTACATAAAATAGAAATACTAAAGTAAAGTACAATTACCTTGAATTTGTACTAAAGTACAGAGTAAATATACCATATAAACTACAATAGGTAACTGTTGCTAACTAGCTAATGCTAACGTTACACAGCTTAACCAGTCTTATTTTATCTGGCCATAATTGTTCCTCGCCCTCAGATACATCATACGCCAGCCCTGGTGACGACGCATCTCCATCATCTCCTCCAAGACAAGGTATGAGAAATAGATAAAAAAAATCACGACTGTCGGGTAAAGTGGGTGTGTCCTGGCTATGTGACATGAGTGGCGCTTCGTGTCGCAAGTGTAAGGGTGGGAACTGCTGGTGACACAAATAGGAAATAATCTGCAGGCCAGACCATCCCATTTCACTACGCCTTCCGTCTGACCTTCAAAGGACACGCTTACAAAGGCAAAGTAGACCATGTCCTACAAAGGATGCAGCCCCTGAATGGGGACACAGCCAAAAACTACAAATACCACAAAAACTATTCTTCCTCTACTTTTTCTTTGTTGACCGCTGCTCCGTGAAAGTTAGTGCTGCCACCTACTGGAAATACCTAGTCAACAGACACCCAGATGATGAAATTTACATCCCTCACCCTGTGCTTGGACCATAATAGTATACTAATAGTATACTAATAATTTCCCCATACTTATAACCTGGTCAATCCCCATGACTCACTGGGAATTGTCCCAGTGAGTTTCCTGTTCTTTCCCAAGTATTTGCATTTCCTTCCAGATTCTCTTGTCTGCATACCATTTCTGACCCCCTGCCTGGAAAGCGTGATCCCCGGTGTCTCTCAGTGTGAATATGTCTCTCGCTCGCCCATGTCTGTATGTGTGCCTGCCTTTCTCTGCACCATCAGAACTGATCTATTGGCCTATCGACCTTTGCTCTTCATTTGGATCTCTGATCCCCAAGAACCTGGCATTGCAAAGGGGGGCAGCTGGACATTTTGGACACCATGAATGTATATTGTAATGTGGCCCCAATACAAAGCAATCCAATTATCCTCTAAACTGTCACACATATCACAAATAACATAAAACACTGGCAAGATAGTAATTAATAAGACCACGATTGTCTGTTGGCTCTGTTATACTGAACTTTTTTGAAACAATAATGGCTGTAAATTATGTATTCTGTCAGAGAAAGCGATTAGAAAACCCAGTATTCTGGAGACTGGTATTTTATCGAATAAGGGCAGAGGCAGACAGAACTTGAATGGGCAAGCAGGAGTCGAAGTCGCGGTTACTGGTCATAGGGAGTCGAGAGCAGGGAAATCAATCGTGAGAGCAGGCGAGACTCTGCGGGTGAGTACAGAGGGGGAATCCGAGGGAAGCGGCTGTTCAGCCTCAAGCAAAGGAGACTGAGAGGGGCCATGATCCAGGTCTATAAGATTCTAACAGGTTTGGATGCTGTTCAACCAAATAG
>JAODKM010000037.1:3596380-3613450 GCA_026780845.1 Petrocephalus sullivani | reverse complement strand
AAAAAATAAGATCCCGTAAGTCATTATAACGAGATACTATCCCGAAATACCGAGATGCGATCTCGAAATAATGACTTAGTATCTCGAAATAATGACTTAGCATCTCGGAATAATGACTTAGTATCTCAAAATAACGACTTAGTAGCTCGTTATTTCGAGATACTATCTCGAAATAATGCGTTATGCACTTCAAATGTTATCTACAACTAATTAAAACATGGATGCATTTTTGTTTAATTTGTTACATGCATTAAGATAACAGCTAAGTAACAATACCTCAACTTTGAGAAGGCTAGGATTACCCGGCCCATGAGACAGTGCTTATTGAGCTGGGGTATTAAAAATTGAATAAGTCATTAAATTCCTGAATTCAGTCACCACGGAAAGCATCAAAATCCGACCCGAATCATCGGGAAATTACCTGAAACACCTCCTTGCAAATAGCTTCCTTTTCCAGATTTCTTCAACTTTATACTTTAGTCCAGCTCAGATACCGAAACGGCTTTAATGAATGCCTGGTACAGAATAGAAAACATGCCGGGGGGGGGGGTACCCCAATCTTAGCCTATATGAAGTATATTGTCTAGTCAATGTTTAAATGTTAGTATGTCTTAATATATTATTTACTAAATATGTAAATGCAGGGCTGGGACTCATGGAGATGATATTTCATCCAGGACGTACACATGTTTATTGATCGATTGACAGTAAAGTAAAATCCCTTGAATAACAATGTCCATTAACAGCATTTCAATTAATGTTCCCATTTGTTGTTGCACATTACGTGATTTTAATAATGATCAAGACTCATCCATTTATCCATCCGTCCATCCACCCAACCACTTAAATATTTTCAGGAGACACCGCAAGTTATCCTACAGCAGGGGTGCCCAAAACGTCGATCGCGACCGACCAGTAGCTTGCGCGACATCAAGGCTCGCCAGCATATACTGTACATATAAATATAAAATATAATATATATATAACATATTTAGCATTTTTAATGTAGGTAGATCATTTTAACCTGGTCATTTTAAAAGTAGCTCACAAGCCGAAAAAGTGTGGGCACCCCTGTCCTACAGGTATGGCGGAGCATTACTCAGATGTGGATGGGTGCATTACTACAGTTCTTACGGTAGTGACGTCCAAACATCGCGCCACCGCGGCCGCGGCGGCCTCGTCTGTGTGCGAAAATGGCGGGGACGACGTCGGTGGCCGGCGAGGTGTTCGTGGACGCCTTGCCGTATTTTGATCAGGGATATGATGCTGCTGGCGTTAGGGAAGCGGTGAGTATGGTGCTTTAAATATCGCGTCATGTGGCTACAGTAAAACCGGCAGCCCGTGAAAGCGCTGGAAGCAGCGCTAACCTCCGCTAAGAACAAAGCACGTTTGTTGGTACGAATTTAAACTTCACTTTGTTGAGCCGTAAGGCTCCCTAACACTTTATCCAGTTTTGGAATGTCTATTTGGCTAACGCTGCCATTTTTAAAGTCTTAAAACAACCACCGCCGTCTGAAGAACGAAGAACACAGTGTTACATGCATGGTGCGTTTGTGTGCGTGTTAGAAACGCTGTAACTTAAATGCAGGCTGCAGCTTTAGTGGAGGAGGAGACGCGCAGATACCGGCCGACGAAGAACTACCTGAGCTACTTGCCGACGCCTGACTTGACTGCTTTTGAGGTCTGTATAACAATGTCTCCCCGTCTATGAATCTATGAATGAATGTTATAGCGCCTTTCAGTCCACCCAGAGTGGTTTACAGAGCCAGTGGGGAGCCATTTAAACAGCCCCCACCTGGATGGTATGAGGGCAGCTTCTCGGCACCACTACGCCCACCGCACAGTACCTGAGGTAGCAAAGAGGCAGGAGACAATTCAGTTGGATGACTAGGAGGTCAAATATGAAAGCGCCACTGGGCACTTTTTTTTTTTTTAGCCAGGGCATCGGGGTTCAAACCATCTATTGAATGATGAACAAGGATGTTTTATGATTTTACTGATTTATTTTTTTGCTTTATCATTGTTTTCTTTGTTAGCAACTATTAGAAGACTGTGGTTGTATTGTGTTTCAGAGGCAGGCTATTGGCATAACCAGCAAAGAAAGCATTTCAGGTCCCGTCCCAAAATACTGAAATGCCAGAAAAGTACCTCAGTGGTTTGCTCCCGTAGGCAATGGAATTTTCGGTACTGGTACTTAAGTGGCTGTCAATGGAAAAGGGAAAGTACCAAAAGTATCATACAAATAGTACGGTACCTGGTGCGGTGGAAAAAGTGCTCCAACACCTCTTCCAGTGGCAGAGCCAGCTTTCCTAGTTGGTTTTCCTTCCAAGTACTGGCCAGGCCCAAACCTTCAGATCGATTACTTACTCTGAGCTGCTGGTGGTATGGCTGCTGATCTAGTCCAATTGTTACCCCAACAACATATAAGCTGAAAAAATATCATTGTTTCCTCTATAATGAGTATGAACATTACACATTCTCTCACTTTCTGTTTTTGCCAACTTCTGATTATGACACTTGGATACTTTAGTTAATGTGGAAAGCCCATGTTGATAGTTGGACCTGTTCTGTTAAATATTGGTGTTTTCTCCTGGTATTGTGTATGGCTGTGAGTAATGTTGCTTTTTGCTTGATGGTTAAGAAATGGGCCCTTGAACTTGTCTGGGAACAGCTGCTGAAAAGGGTTGTGTATATAGTAACAACTTTACTATATATGTACATACTAATATATACACATACTATATATGTACCCAAGGCAGTTTATTTTATTATCCACAATCTGGTAGAATAAATAAGGGCAGTCAAAAACTGTCCCAGTCCTCCCAGTTGGTAATGAGCAAGGCCTTGTGTTGCGCTGTGCTATTTAAGTGTACTGTTGCTGCTTATGAATCGAATTAATAGTGTAAGTAACCACAGATGTCTCATTTACCTCCAGACAGAGATCATGCGGAATGAGTTTGAGAGGCTGGCTTCCCGGCAGCCACTGGAGCTGTTGAGTATGAAGAGGTACTCTTACTTTACTCTTACTTTTTGAGGTCTTGAGAGGTTTTGTTGCTGAGAGTAACATGCACACATTATTGTTTTTGTAGCAATTATGGAACTGATCTTCACCTCCCAATACTGGGTCTTCTGCTAGGGGTTCTGAAGTGAGTGTGTGTGTAATATTGTTTTTCTTCCCCCCAAATCTCTCTACAGGTATGAGCTCCCTGCCCCATCGTCAGGCCAGAGGAATGACATTGCTGCCTGGCAGGAGTGCGTGAACAACTCCATGGCCCAGCTAGAGCACCAGGCTGTACGCATTGAAAACCTGGAGCTGATGGCCCGCTATGGCACCAATGCCTGGAAGGCTTATAATGAGTGAGTCTGGCTGGCTGGCAGGGGGCTGGGGGCCTTTGTACAGGGCCTCTACATGGGAATTTTCAAAAGGTTATCTGCTGGTATCTGCTCCTAAGTTTGAATCTCCGTGTTGTGTGTTAATAGCAACCTGGCCTCCATGATTGAGCAAGCACAGAAGGAGCTTCAGAAATTTAGGTTGGTTATGCTTATGCCTGCTACATTATGATGTGGAGTATTTGCTGGATTACAGTAAAGTAGAACGATTGTGGTGTAGTTTAGTTTTAAAGTATTTTTTTCCCCTTATGTCCAGAAAACAGATTCAGGACCTTAACTGGTTGCGAAAGAACGACCAGTTGGCTGGAGGTGCAAAGCTGAGGGAGCTGGAGTCAAAGTAGGTACCGCTTGTTATTGTTGCTGTTGTTGTAATTATTCCATTTCTGCATGTTGGCATAGCTGGTTTCGTTAGGATGCTTGTTGTTGCTGAATTGCAGTGTTGGTGGAGGGACACATTGGGGACATTGAGGGACATTGTGTGTAGGCATGCACATGTGGTCCCTTATCGCTTTGTCCCTTTGTCTGACCATGCAGCTGGGTGTCCCTCGTAAGTAAGAACTATGAGATTGAGCGTGCCATCGTCCAGCTGGAGAATGAAGTCGGGCAGCTCCGACAACAGCAGGGGGATGAGAATAAAGAGAACATTCGGCAGGACTTCTAGACTCACTCCTAGGAAAAGTGGAAGTGAGATTTAAGATCTGAAGTCAGTGGATATTTGGTCATAAGATTTTTTCATATTATAGACTAAGGGTCTCAAGTCAAATTTTTGCACTGCAGTTGAGCAAGTATGACATTTTCCAGTATTGCCATAGATAACATGTGCATTAAGAAGCACCGGAAATGTTTTCATCAATATGCCTGATAAATTCAGCTTTCATTCTTACTTGTTCAAATGACTCTTGTAGTCAGAAATGTGACTAATATAAAATTCCATAATGCATCTTATAGGAAGACCTAAAAAGTCTAGCCAGTGCATTGAAATTCTTTTTATTTTTTATTTTTTTGTAAACTCCAGCTTCTACTGAGTTTGCGGGGAAACTGTTGAAAAACTCTGTAAAGACTGCAATTATAGGCATTTTTTTAAGTCTGTATATAAACAATAAAAACTATTTTGCTTTTTGACCTGCTGTTTATTCTTTTTATTGAAACAATTATTCAAGTACTTTCTAACTGGATAAAAGCCTGCATTTAATTGCCTACTGTATTGGAAGATAAAGATATAAACAAAGTACAGTTGCAGTTAGTGACCGCATAATTGATAATGGATTTATCTGGAGCAATGAACATTTTATGCCAAGCTGATATAAATAATTTAATGACCACGTTTATCTTTGTCAAGAAAAATTGCAAATTTAATGATAAAATGTTGGTCTTGTGGTTTGGCAGTTTGTACATCTAAAATCTTTCAAGATGAATTATGAACAATTTCAGTATTATTCAAGAGAGAATATATTGAAATGTAATTTTGTTCAGGGGTGCCCTCAACTCAGACCAATCGTATTATGTTGCAAATTTGTTGGGGCCCCTTGGAATCGTTTGAATTGTCCCCCCCCCCCTTACAAGCCCACTGCTTTTCTTTGTTATACTGATGTAATATAGTGCCATGAAAAAAATTCTGTATCCTGAATCTTTGAATGAGTCATTCCTTTGAACTGGTTCTTTTCCAATTAAAAAAAAATCTAACTTCTTGTAGATTCATGCATTGTACAGGTCAAAGTATTATATTCTAAAAATATTTGACATTAACACAACCAGCACACAGCAACTTTTTTGAATCCACTTACATTTCTTTTTTGTAGACTGTAGCCATGTTGCCACCAGTGACCCTCCTCATTGTATTTACTGTGCATATCTGACTGCATGCTGGCTGTGTCTGACTAATTTCTCGTTCAGTCACTGACTTTCTTCAACCAGATTCAACCAATTCCCTGAATAGAGCCAGTTCAAAAGAATGATTTGTTCATGAATTGAACATCACTACTAAGTAGTTAAGTAATCAGTAATAGTGTTGGGTAAAATGAGTTTTTTTTAGGTACTCCGCTTGATTCAGTTCACCTCAGATTTGCTCACTAGCACTTTGTTTGAATACAGTTTTTAACAATCACTTTGACACTAGTTTCAGAACCTTAATGCTATTTTGCAAAACTCTAGAGACAAAACTCACTCGTGATGATCAAAATTCACATTTTTCAAAACACTAACACTTTTTCCAGTTGCTGGGATACAATACACATAAACAAAAGATTATTTGTTCATTGAACTGAAATCACCAGTTAAAAATGACACCATCAGACTATTGCCATTTCAAAGTACAATTCACGCATTGCATTTGAGATGACTGTTTTCATTTCATTACAGTGATCAATCAATTGATACAACTGCTCAAAATAAGTAACTTGCATTCCTCTTAAAGCATGTTTTTTGGAAACAGGAGCAATATCCCATGGAAAGTTGAAAGTTTTAAGATAATGAGACTCACTAATACCAATTTGTTACTGATGACTGACTTGACCTAGTGGTATGAATAAATGGCAACCACAGCAACTTAGTGATGCTGTCACATGGAGCAGGCAGGTGTTCATGCAGGACAAGGTGGACACATCTGAGAAGTGGTCGTGTGCCTCACCTTAGAAGAGGGCTTGGACCTCACTAGAGAGGTGGCCATGGTCCCCTATTTGACAGGTGTAGGGGAACCTTGTCAAGAACAAGGCCACAGACTATGATGGCAGCAACAGCAAAGAGTATCCCAAGAGATCAGTGCACTGGTTGTAGGACATCACAAATCATGGTATGACAATGACTGGGGTAGCTAGAATGATTCAACCAAACCTCAGAAGGTCAGCTGTGGCCTCAATCATCAGAACCTTCCTCAAAGAGAACTGGTAAGTGTTCAGCATGCACTATAGTGACACTACAGTACTATGAGCTAACTCTGGTTTGTAGAGCTGTTGGTGTCACCTACAGTTGTGGTCAGAGGTTTACATGCACTCATCATGGGCATGAATATCATATTAATTTTGGGCTTTTAATGATTTATTTGAGCCAGTCTTTTTCCAGGGTGGAATGGGTGTACAACATACACCTTCAATGATTTAAAAAAATAAGAATTGAGTACACAGGTTTGAATATATTTTGGATTTTCTGCAATCCACACGGGGTAAACATTATACATACAGGCTGAAATAGTGAAGTGAAGGTGATTAATTGTCGACGCACCACGGCATGCAAAAATGAAATGTGTCCTCTGCATTTAACCCATGTGACATTGTGGCACAGCAGGGAGCCATATTTGGGGACGGTACCTTGCTCATGGTACCCCAGCGGTACTTACGGGTCAGGGACTTAAACCAGCTATCTTTTGACTGCACAGTTGCATCCCTAACCACTACATCACCTGCCTGCCCCATATATACCCTATATATACATACCCTCTCTAATATTTGGTTAAATGCCCCTCAGCAAGTTGCACCTCGACCAGATGTGTTTTTTGTAGCCATGAACAAGCTTCTGGCATAATTCTGGCTGGATATATGCTACAGGGCCCCTATATTGTGAAAATCGGTACCCCAGAGGTTTTTTTCTCCCTACTTGGGAGTTTTTGGTTCCTCTCCTCCATTGTCAATTGACTTTTTTTCTTTCATTTCTGTCTTTCATTTTCTCTGTTCTACTGTTTTGTTTTGCGTATAGTAATGTATCCCAGCACACCCATGTAAAGCGCCTTGGGACAACTCTGTTGTGAAGGACGCTGTATAAGGATAACTTTTATTGAACTGATATTTAACCAGGGCGGCGTGGTGGTGCGGTGGTTAGCACTGTCGCCTCACACCTCTGGGACTGGGGTTCGGCTCCTGCCCGGTTCCGTGTGTGGAGTTTGCATGTTCTCCCCGTGCCGTTGTGGGGTTTCTCTCCAAAGACACGCTGAGGCTGATTGGCGTTGCTAGATTGCCCGTAGGTGTGAATGGTGTGTGAGTGTGCCCAGCGATGGGCTGGCCCCCTGTCCTGGGTTTTTCCCGCCTCGTGCCCATAGGCTCCAGACCCCCCGCGACCCTATTCGGATAAGCAGGTTGGAAAATGGATGGTTGGATGGGTATTCAACCACTCTTCTTAGCAGAACTGATAGGGGTAATTTAAACTGCTTAGTTTCCTAGCATGGACCCAGCTTTTAAGCATAGTCCACAAATTTTCAATAGGGTTGAGGTGGGGGCTTTGGGAAGGCCATTCCAGAAGCTTCTACATGTCAGAATCGTGTACATGTCCCTAAACTCTCCTTTTCTCAACCCAGTTGAGGAATTTTTCTCCATATAGAGGTGGAGAGTGTATAAGTGCCCTCACAACTAGTGACCTTACTCCAGGCCATGGATGAGACATGAAACGACATCACAGCAGACCAATGTCAGGCCTGGATTTGCTATGCCCGAAGGCTCTTTCCAAAATGTTTGACAACGGAGAACATTCATTTCGGTGTAGAGAACCTGTGGCCAAATCTACACCACAGGGTTGATGGAAATGAATGAGACCTGTATTATCCCAATCGGTGCAATATCTCTTATGTGCAATATTTTTCATATACATAGGTTTATATAGATAAATATATATTTCTACAAGACACAAATGTCTATTTATATTTTTGTTAAGTTTACTTTTTCCTGTTATTGTTATTGTGTTATTGTAAGTGTGATTGTCTTTGCTGCTCTTATATGTACTGCTGTAACGATGCAAATTTCCCACTTGTGGGATTAATAAAGGATTATCTTATCTTATCTTAATCTTTGGTTTTTCTTTTTGTGACGGCAGGTGAAGGAAACTGCAGTTAGATTTTTATTATTTCTTTTTTGCAGTATTTTTGTAGCTAGTTAATTTACGGTGACGTATTTCATCAGTAACATTACGTGTAGCAGCACGAATAATTTTTCACATATTCTGTACTACAACATCTAATGGTTGTATGAACAACTAAATAGTGAAACTATTGGTATCTTGTGTGTGGCTGATCTAAGGAAATGTCTTCATGATTCTGTATGTGCAATGTTTCTTTAAAAATATGAATGAAAAATGCTATGTTATGCATGTTGGACAGTCTGGCGATTATTTTGAGTTTTGTGTGTAGAATTTTGAAAAATAACATCAAGGTTCTGACACTAGTGCCAAAGCAATTGTTAAAAAAAAAAAAACGATAAAACATACCTGAAGTATTTCTATTCTGCCATGTCAAAAACGCCAATTATTTAGGCTAAATAATGCAAAGGAGTGAACTAAATACCATCAATAAGTCATGTGAGAAAAATATTTTTATTGAATTATAGTTTAAGTCTCTGAATATTGTACCTTAGCTACTCATGTTTAAAACACAATCCTGACAGTTCATTACAGAGCTGAGGGTTCGGAGATGAGCGGAGGTAGGCAGTTGAGATCTTCCTCCTCCAGCTCGGTTCTCCGCTGCTAGAGCCAGGCATCCCTAAGGTAAGCCGGCTCGGCAGGAGCCTGATTACAGCCGCTGGGTCTCTTGTTGCGGTCGGTTATTCTGTCACGTTTACGGCGAGAAGAACGACCCATGACTGCAGCTGTCGGGGTTAAGCCCTTCCAAGGGGCATTTATTACAGGAATCGGGGAGACACGGGTGTAAGACAGACAGCGAGCATATACGAGCATCGACAACAACCAACAGGGGAAACAGGACACAGACCGACTAAATAGGGCAGGACATCAAGGGCTAAACACAAGGCAGGTGTACAGGGCAAACAAGCGGAGTAAAACATGAGGCAAAGCACAACGAGGGACAGGTGCAGCAAATCAAGCCCCGCCTGAGGGCAAAACAGGGGAAACGACACAAAGGGCGGGGCTAAACGTGACAATATACATACATATATATACATATATATTTCCACATACATGTGTACAAGCGTCATCCAGGAGAAGTGCCTTCCTGAAACTAAACTGAGGAACTGAGGTAGGTAATCAGGTAAACAGAAGGAAAGACACAGATAAGCTTACTGCTTAGGCCTAAATGCCACACTAATCCCCCTTTTTTGTCATTTTAGTAATTTTGCTGTATTATGTACTTTTTTTGTTTTTGAGGAAGTGTTACTGTAAATTGTGAAGTGTAAGCTGTGAAGTGAAATTATTTTACACACAGTTAAATTGGTGTTTGATAGGTGTTTTGATACCCTAATAACAAAAATGATTACAGTATAAAATGGGCGTACAGTTAAATTTGATGGGTGTTTTATTGACCTAATAACAAAAATGAAATGAGGAAAAGTATGTGTTGTTGTATGCAGAATATAGAATAGAACAGAATATCTCTTTGTCATTGTAATGAATACAACGAAACTGGGTGCATATAAATATGACCTGTGACATACATATGACCTGTGAAGGAAATATGATTGTATTGCACTGTTTCTAAAAAACTTTAGGCTATCGTTATTATATATGACAGAAGTATGGTAGGTCAGTGACACATTCTCAGCCTAGATGACTAAGCGTCATAGGGTACGCTTCTGTATAAGGTATGCTTATGTATAAAGTATGCCTACTTCTCAAGGGAATGTATACAGCCTGGAGAAAAAAAATGTATTAAAACTAGACAAAAGGTAAAACTGACTGAAGTCAAAGTCAGCTTTATTGTCAATTCTACCACATGTACAGAACACACAGATAATTGAAATTACGTTTCTCACAAACCCTTTGTCAAACAAAACATTAATACAAAAAAAAATTAAAAATGTAAAAATACAAGTAAGAAAATATGAATAAATACAATATACAAGTAAGGGCATGTGGCAGAGAGTGAAAATCCGACATAAAGTGCAAATAGAGCTTGTAAGTGTGATAAGTGATAAAGAGCAGCCTTGAACAAACAGAGTCATTATGAGGTAGACTATGAGCACGATGAGGTGATTAGCAGACCAATGCTACACAAAGTGATAGTGCAGGCCAGTGAGTGTGTGTGTGTATATCAGAGAATCAGAGAGTCCAAGGGGCAGATGAGGGGATAGAGGGGAGTGGGGGCAGAGCCGGGAGAGAGTTGAGCTTCCTAACAGCCTGATGGATGAAGCTGTCCTTCAGTCTACTGGTTCTGGCCTGGAGACACCGCAGTCTCCTCCCTGATGGCAGCAGGCTGAAGAAGCCTTGTATTGGGTGGGTGGGATTGGCTGCTATGCAGAGAGATTTCTTGGTGAGACGGGTACTGTAGATGGCCTGGAGGGAGGGGAGAGGGACACCAATGATCCTCTCAGCTGCTCTCACTATGCGTTGGAGGGTTTTATGGCAGGACACATTGCAGGCTCCAAACCACACAGTGATGCAGCTCGTCAGGATGCTCTCAATGGTGCCTCTGTAGAAGGTGAACATGATGGGGGCTGGTGCTCTTGCTCTTCTTAGTTTGTAAGGAAATCCAATAACCAGTTACACAGTGAGGTGTTGGGCCCCAGCTGAACCAGTTTTGGAGTGAGCTGTTGGGGGATTATAGTGTTAAATGCTGAACTGAAGTCCAAGAACAGCATTCGGACATAAGAGTCTTTATTTTCCAGATGTGTGAGTGCTGAATGGAGTGCAGTGAAGATGGCATCCATGGTTGGGCCGATACACAAACTGGAAGGGGTCCAAGGAGGGGGGCAGGACAGACTTAATGTGCTTCAAGACTAGTCGTTCGAAGCACTTCATGAGGATGGGAGTAAGTGCAACAGGACGGTAGTCATTAAAGCAGGAGGAAGATGACTTTTTTGGGACTGGAATAATGGTGGTGGCTTTGAAACAAGTGGGGACGACAGCCTGGTTGAGTGAGATGTTAAAGATGTCTGTAAAGACATCAGTGAGTTCCCCTGCACAGTCTCTCAGTATGTGACCAGGAATGTTGTCAGGACCTGGAGCTTTGCGTGCGTTGACCCTGCTGAGGGATCTCCTCACACTGACTGGGGACAGAGTCATCACCTGGCCAGCAGGAGAGGGAGGGGTCTTCTGTGCACTGGTGCTATTTTTCACTTCAAAGCGAGCGAAGACGGTGTTCAGCTCATTCAGCAGGGAGATGGTGCCATCACGGGTCTGAGGTGGGGGCTTGTAGTCTGTGATGGACTGTATGCCCAGCCACAGGCTCCGTGTGTCTCTGCTGTCTATGACTAAATCTTATGACTAAATGACTAAATGAATGACTAAATCTTAACTAACACAAAAAAGACTGAAATGTAACTTTAATCCAACTACCATTTCCAGAAAGTGACTAAGACTAAAATTAAATGTAAAAATCTTTTGCCATATTTACACTGGATATGGGTTGTTTGTGTATTGTGTTGTATTGTGTATGTTGCTTCTTTTTAATACTCACCTAGTTTTTATTTTTAATTTACTTACGCTGTTGGAGGAACGGTATTTCACCCTTGATTGTAAGCATGATAAGATGACAATAAAGGAAATAAAGGTGTGGTATATTTCAGTCACAGCCGAGGTATGGTGCTCAGTCATTCATTCATTATAGGCATATATGTTCAGCCCCAGGTTTTCAGTCAGCCAATCATATGCTTGCTTACAGCATGCCCTTACATGACTCATTTCCTCTCATTGGCCATAGCCAAGGAGGGACGCAGCATTCATGTCAATTTCTGAGAACAAGTGGAGGAATGAAAAGAACAAATCTTTACAAGGAAGTGAATGTGAGTCTCTCATTGACTTTTTTGGGAACTAGTGACCCAAAGGAGTTGGGAGACTCTCCTTCATGGACTTACTCACCAACTTGTTCACTGCTTCAGGTCTCTCTTTCAGAACTAAACTAGAGACACTCAGTTGTTTATTCACTGTTCAGTCCCAGGTTTAATTTCCAGCCAATCATATGCTCACTTACAGCACGCCTTTACATGCCTCACTTGCTCTTACTGGCTCTCCCTGGCCAAGGAGGGAAGCAGCATTCATGTCATATTTCTGAGGACAACTGGAGGAACGAAAAGAATGTTTGCAGGGAAGTTAATATGAGTGATTAGTTTCTATAAGAGACTATTCCCCACGAACAAATCATTCACGAGGATATCACCATTAATTCGCAAGTTGGTTTTGTGAGACTCATAAGACCCGACACTCACCAAATGACCGATTCTGAAGGCTAGCCCATCGAGTCTGATCCCAACAGGAGAGCTACTTACCACAAATTAATGCTGGCTATGAAAGGTGTAAGAACACATACTGCATCGCAGTTTGCTGTGTAGCCGTAGACCTTTCAGAGCACCCATGCTGACCCCTCTCCACTGCCAAAAGTGTCTACAATTGGCATGTGAGCATCAGAACTAGACGATACAGCAATGGAAAATAGGTGGCCTGATCTGATGAGTCACGTTTTCTGTTACATCATGTAGAAGGCTGGTTGCATGTGCATTGTTTACCTGGGGAAGAGATGGCACCAAAAGGCACTATAGGAAGAAAGCAAGCTGGTGGAGGCAGTGTGATGCTCTGGGTAAAGTTCTGCTGGGAAACCTAGGGTCTGGGCATTCAAGTGGATGTTACTTTGACACGAACCACTAATGTAAACATTGTTAACCAACTACACCCCTACAAGGTAACAGTATTTCCTGATGGCAGTGGCCTTCTTGAGGAGGATAATGCACCTTGCCATACTGCAAAAATTGTTCAGCAATGGTTTGAGGAACATGAAAAACAGTTCAAGGTGTTTAGTTAGCCTCCAAATTCCCCAGATATCAGTCTGATCGAACATCTGTGGGATGTGCTGGACAAACTAGTCCAATCTGTGGAGGCCCCACCTCGCAACTTACAGGACTGCTGCTAAACTCTTGGTGACAGATACCACAGGGCACCATCATAGGTCTTGTGGAGGCCATTTCTCTATGGGTTTGGTGGCACCCAGGTAGACCTACACTATATTAGGCAGGTGGTTTTAATGATACGGCTGATCTGTGTAAATTTGAAAAGCTAAAACCTGCTTAAGTGATAATTTTACTTAGACCTAAAGTTTAAGTGATATACATTTACCAGACTCAGATTAATGAATTTCAAGATTTTAATAAATATTCAATTTCAATGAAAGTAAATGAACAAATTGCAGCATAATGTGCTCCCACCCTACCCGATTCTTTGAATCAGCGGTGGCTAGTTCAGGTCCAAAAAGTAAAAATCCAGATCAAGGTTTTGTCTCAACCAAAAAGTTGAGTATGAAGAATCACAGTCACACAGTACTCATCTGGTTGGTTGAAACAAAATCATGGTCTGAAATTTTACTCTCCGGACCTGAACTATGCGCCTCTGCTCTGAATCGAACGTTCGATTCACTTAGACGAAGAGTTGGACAGACTTGGGCCCGTAAATAGAGCCGAGCGTCCCACCGCTACGGACGGCGGCGCCTTTAAGAGCGCCCGGCGTGACGTCACCACGTCAGTCCCGTCGGGTTTTACTGGTACGTGGAGCGTCAAACGGTTCAAAGAGGAAGGAAGATGGCGGATAACAAAGGCGTAGGGGATATAGAGAGTCCCGCTGCCATGGAGGCAGCCCCCCAGAAAGAAGACAGCGGGGACTCGTCGGCGAAGGAGCACGATGCGGTCATAGTTATAGAACCAAATTCGAAGGAGGAAGAGGACGGACACTCGCAGGAGAACGCGTCCCAGGCGCCGACACCCACTAGCGCAGGCGGCGACGGCAGCGGCAGCGCCGGGGCAGCGGGCGATGGCAGCAGCGGCGGCGGCAGCCCGACGGCCCCCGCTAATGCCGAAAGTAGCGAGCCCCCGGCCGCGGGAGAGAGCGCCGCCGCTGCCGGGGTGTCGCCGGCTCCCGCCGCGGAGATGTCGCCCTCCCCGCACGCTCTCGCAGCCCCCGCCAACACTCCGATAAACCTGCTCGATACGTGCGCCGTCTGTAAACAAAGTCTGCAGAACCGCGACTGCGAGCCCAAGCTGCTGCCCTGCCTGCACTCCTTCTGCCTGCGCTGCATCCCGCAGCCCGAGCGGCAGATCAGCGTGCAGGTGCCCGGGCCCCACGGCCAGGACACCCACATAGGTGAGTGGCGGGCGGGGGGGCGCCGTAGCGGCTCCGGCTCCGGCTCCGGGTCCGGGTCCCCGACCCAATGGCACGGCTGCTTGCTGGTATCGCTGTAACCAGCGACGGACACTGCTAGATAAGTCAGGTAGTACTGGGCGAGGGTTGCCTTGCTAGTAGTTTTAATCGTGATCGCTGCATGGGTTAGCGTGCTACTTCGCTGTGCTTTTGGTTAGTACGCACGGCGGCGGTCTGTGCGGAGGTCTGTGCCTGCACTTGTGGCCGCGACCGTTCCGATTAAATACATCAGTATAGCAGGATCAATGACCGGTGTCGCAAATTGTGCGCAATGTACCGTGTTTCATATCAGTTGCATGCCATCTCATGTGTTGTGACCCTGTACATTTGGCATGGCCGCATAAATCAAGAGCAGGACATGGAAAATCGGGATGCTCCCTTACAGTAACTTGTGGGTCGAAAGGTCCCTCTTTAGTTGGCTGTATTGTACAGACTGTTTGACCTGTTAATTCTTTTAATCAGTATTTCCATAAATAGGAGTCTGTAAACTTAGTATGTGTCATATAATTGATTGGTATCCTCTGTAGGCTTTATGCCAGCCTTGTGCAGCCTTGAGCACTATGCCGACTGGGATTTAAGCCCTGGGCTCCTTTGCAAGCGTGATCAGGACAAGTGGTTGTAAGATGGATGGATGGATTTCTGTAAACTGGTGTTGTTGGAATTGTGTAATTTATTTCATATCATTTAAATAATAGCCCAGTCATATTATTTTGCTGTAATGGCCATTTTCATTCAGTCACAATACATAATCACCATGCTTGAAAATGTTGAAAATATTCAGTCTCCTAAAATCTATACTCCTTCAGGCAGAAAATTTCCTGTTATTTAATCCGCAAATTATCAGTGCTGCAAATTATGCTTATTTAAACTGAATAATTTGTGGTCAACAGCAATTGCAGGCCACAAGATTTATCCATTATGCAGTAGCTCAGAGACCTAGCTGCCAGCCCTGAATTTATACATACAATGAATACAATGAAGGCAATGCCTGGAAAAGTGATTTTTCCTGCCACTGTCTTTGGAACTTATGATACTACTTCTAGCCTGATACGCTGGCTATTGACCAACAAAGTTTATTGTAAAAAAAAAAAAAAGCTAAAAGATTTTGAAACACAATAAATTCCCCTTTGGGTATTCTGAATATGATGGAAAACATAAGTAATATGGTGTGGGATAATGCGTAGTAGTGTATTCCTTTAGCCTGTGTCTTAGTGATTAAGCCATACATGATGCCATTTTGCAGATATGTAGTTGTCATTGTGTTGAAAGAAGGACAAAGCCTTTATCATTTGTCACTGTTTTTAACATATGATATCCTTAGAGGGTCGCTTGGTATGAGTTTTTTTTGCAATGCCTTGTTTTTTTAATGTAATCTGGTGTGTATCATGTCAAACTTTAGAACTGATGCTGTGGTTCTGCTTTCAGTTGTAAGTTCCTATTTGCAGTTTTACATTTAAGAGCAATGCTTCTGAATTGCAGAATGGCCACAATATGTGCTGATGTGGATGCCTGTGCTGAATTTTGTAATTATTTTGGAATATATAAAAGAATAATAGTTATTTCTGTGATGTGCCAAGTAAATAATATAGAGCCAAAATCAGATGATCGATGAATCAGTTATACTGAGTAATGGGCACTTGTCCAGGGATTGTAGTTCTTTACTTTTAAATGGTAAAATTTACCTGCTGGTTAGTGACTAAGCTGCGCTAGCAGAGTTCATTTTGGGCTGTGGAAATGCAACGGATGCATAGTTTACATCTGATGCCTGATTCTGAGATTTTTTTGGCCAAGCCTGCAGCTACCCCAGCATGATCTACCAGAATGTGATGTCACAAAGTTTCACTTGAAAGAATGAGCTTGTGAGGTCAGATCTGCCCAGTTGTTAAATAGGGCTGTAGTCTATCCGCGATTCAGTTGGATAGACTATTCAGGGCTCAGGGTTCAATACGCTCACAATGTATTCGACATTATAAGACTGGAAAAGGATATAACAGTTCTTTTTTTGCTCCTGTTTATGCATGTATTTCCAAAGAACCTGTTTTCAGACAGTTTTTTTTCTTGCAGTTTTTTCCTTATTCTGCAGACTCCAGTGTGAAATGCAAAAAATAAAATCTCACAGTGAAACTGAGATTTATACCTGTTGCATCCTCTTGTGTTAACATTAATGATTTTGTGTTATGGTGCATTCTTACACGCCTACAATGCATACTGCTGTATATTTGAATCAAAATATCGTCTAATTGTGCATAGTTACATCCCTACTGTTAAATGAAGCAAGATTACCCTGAGTTAGTTTTCGGTCATAGTAGTCTTGATTTAGCATCCTTTTTTAAAGTGGCCTGTAACACTGTATATTGTACTCTATTTTAATATTACTGCCTGCCAACTGACAGACGAACTTATTTAGGTTTAAATAGCTTTGCAATTGTTTATTAACATGTAAACCTCAGCGCGTATGGACGCGTATTTCGCATCCACCGAATGTATAATGTCTCTCTTTTGGGAACTGTGTATCCTGGCTCAAGTGTGCGCATTAATTCTTTAAAACCGTCACCACCCACAACATTCACTGGCCTCATGTCGAGCGCAATAAACTCTGCAATTTTGTCCGTGATTTCTCTTTTCCTTTTCTCG
>JAODKM010000037.1:3577920-3588139 GCA_026780845.1 Petrocephalus sullivani | reverse complement strand
GTAGTTAGAGTATGGAATACTCTTCCTGATAACGTAGTGCAAGCTAAATCCTTAGGTTCCTTTAAATCAGAGCTAGGAGCACGCCACCTATTACTGTTTTGGTAAATCATGGAAGCTTTAAGCACTGAAGTGGTGGTGAAGAAAGGGACAGCTCAGCAGCCACAACATCTTTTAAAAGAGGAGATATTGTAGATTTTATTTATTTATTTTTCTGATTTTGAGGGGAAGTTGTCTTCTTCTCAAACAAGGTAAAAAGACATTGGTGGTGTGGTAGTACTTTTTGCAGTTTAAAGTCCCACACATTTATTAAACATAAGGGTGTGCTGAATTCTTACATATTACATCTTTAACAACTAATATTTTAGGCACACTACTAAACTGCTTACCAAATCGTGGGCATAAGTAAACATACATGTAGTACTGAAAAGCTGGCGGCCAGCCAAATGTTTCGCCCATCACCTAAAGCCCTTGTGATTATTGCACATGATTTATATAATCGCGAGTACATCGCAGTGTGATATCGTGCAGCCCTAGGAAAGATTTTTAATTAAATGGTGCTTTAGTGACTAATATGATCAGTGTGTAAAGCTTATTGTAGATGGTTCAATTTTTTTGTTTTAAGGTACACGGTTAGAATTTAGATTTCTGACATTAATGAGTCAGCTATTCAAAATATAGTATGTGTTATGTATGTTTTTGCTGAAAACTGAAAATTTTAAGAGAATTTGAGAAAATGCCTTGTTGATGGCAGAGGTCAGAGGAGAATGACCAAGTGGACAGAAAGGCAACAGTAACTCAACCACTTGTGACATACAGTCTCAGAACACACAACACGTCAAACCTCGAAGCAATGGGCTACAACAGCAGAAGACCTCTGTCAGCTAGAAACAAGAAACTCAGGCTACAGTGGGCATGGGCTCATCAACATTGAACAATGGAATATTGGAAAAATGTTGCTTGGTAAGATGAGTCTGTTTTTGCTGCGACATTCAGATGGTATGGTCAGAAATTGGCATAAACAACATGAAACCATTGGTCCACCCTGCCCTGTATCAACAATTCAGACTATTCAGGTATTGGTATAATGGCGCGGAGGAAATTTTCTTGGCACAATCTGGGCCCCTTAGTACCATTTGAGTATTCTTTAAATGCCACAGCCTACCTGAGTATTGTTGCTTTGTCCATCCCTTTATGACCACAGGGTACCCAGCTTCTAATGTCTACCTCCAGCTGGATAACGCTCCATGTCACAAAGTTCAAATGATCTCAGACTGATTTCTTGAACATGAGTTCAGTGTACTCAAATGGCCTCCACAGTCATCAGATCTCAATCCGCTGGAACACCTGTGGGATGTGGTATTATTAGGGATGCAAAGATTGCAATTTTCTTGGCTGATCCCGATTACCGATTGTTTTGTAAGTGCGATCAGCCAATACCAATTTTTTTTTTCTGAAACCAACAAATTTTCCTTAATGCAGAACTTTTTCATAACAAAATCTTATTATACTTTACACATTCAAATAGAACTAAGTAAATAAATAAATACAACCCCAAATACAATTAGTTTAATTTATTCTTTCAAATAAAAGGTGCAGTAAGTAAAAAAATAAATATATATAAGAATGCACATTCCTGTCTTGCCAACATATTATAACCAAAATGTCACTACTTAAGCATTAATAGCAAGTTTCTCTTTATAAACGGAATTGGAATTGGTTGTAAGACTGAATACCTCTTTGGGATCCGCTTGTAGCAGACTACATGTGTGAATTGAAACTAGTTTAAACAATTCTGGTAGCTTGATGTCCGAAAAATAACGCATACTAGGTAGTCTGTATTTTAGGTTGAGGTAATTTATCATATTGTGATGCTGAGCAGACCGAGACATTGCGAGCGGACTCGTTAATGGGAGACAACAAGGCTCTTTTATTATACCCTTTAACAATGATAATACAGACAATAAACCAGCACAGAATCAAATGAACTGCCGAAACATGGAGATGTCAGACGCTGGACCGCAAGACACACACACACGATGGGAAGCTTACTCAAAGCTAAGCACACACGAGGGTCGACAGGGTGCACACAACACAAGGGCAACATACAAGCCACAATCAGGAATACAACTAGTTAACAACAACAGAACAAGGGGCCATTTACAAGTCACCCGCGAGCATGCTGGGATATTCTGATCCCTGCCAGCGCTACAATATACTATATATACATTAGTATATACTATATACTAATACTATGGAAAATGGCTGGTCATCCAGTGTCATGAATTACATAAATTTCCTTGTAATTCCTTTGCTCTTTTCCCTGCTTATACCAACAAAAAACAGGAGCTTGTAGATCGCTCCGTACATGCTCTGCTGGTTTCAGTTTTAGCAGCTTTCAATTTGCTAGCTTCTTCAAACTGAGCGTGTGTAACCGGAGCAAGTAGGGGGTTCTCTGTGTTGTGGTGATGTTGGTTGGCCCACTGGTTAAATGAAGGAGTGACCCGATCATCAACTCGAAACGCCCAGTTTTATTATAATTACAGAAAAACACATTCGCCGCTGATATACGTTGGGGGTAAATGGGCTCCTTTCCTCCATTTATGCCTCTGGGAGGGGGAAATATGGGAAAACAATCCGCCTGACAGACGGGTATCAAAATAAAAGTTTGTGATAGATCTTTGGATAATTATATGGGATAAAAGCAGACACACTTTCACTCTGCTATACATGTTCACTGGGGTGATGAGTTTTTAAAGGTCTAAAGGTTAATTAATTTTATTGTGTTAAATGTCTTTGCATTGGTTCCCAGATGGTCTACCTAGACCATTCACTTATTGCAGATTTGCTCACACTGAAGAATTTCCAAATTACGGACATTTTAGCGCACCTGTAAGTGCGCGCAACTGGGATGTGGCTGTTCGCCGCGGCTGTGCGTATGACGCATTGCACATGCGGCCGATCAGGCTGAAAATCGGCCGATTCCCATCGCTGGCCGATCAATTGATGCATCCCTAGGTAGAATCGAAGGTTCATATTCTGAAGATGCAACTGACAAATTTGCAGCCACCTTATGATGTTATGTCAATATGGATTAAAGTCTCAGAAGAATATTTCAAGCACTATGATGAATCTATGCCATGAAAAATTAAGGCTATTCTGAAGTCAAAAGGGAGTCTAACATGGTACTAGCAAGGTGTATGTAATGAAATGGCCAGTGACTATATGTGGTTGTATCTTGTTTTTCAGTCTTCTCAGTATGTCAATTGATCAGATATGCAATGAAACCTGTAATTTTTAACAAATGTGTAGGTGACTTAAAGCACATTTATGCAGACTTGTTTTGCAGTAATTTTAATATATTTTTTTTCTGAACCATATCCATAATTGACTATCACTTGGCATTTCAGCAGTAACAAATACATATGTTACTGTGAACTGACATCTATCATTGGGTGCATGCTCTTACCATGTGGCAGCAAATGGTTTGCCCAGGTAGATACTTACTGCTCTCTTGCTGCCAGTTTTTAGTACATTTAGCCTGTAATACATTTGTTGACACTTTAAATTTTATTTAATTCCAGGGTTTCATTGTACTGCAGTTTCTTTAGCATCTATATCTTGATATATTATGCATATGCATTCAAATATGAATTGACATTTGCATATGTAAATATAGGCTTGTACTCTCTGACTTAGTTAATTGTTGCCGTATAATGTAGTTGTTAGGTTTTCCTTACGAATACACTTATTGGAAGTTATGTTTTTCTCATTCTTACTTTTATTTGTAATTCCAGAAACTTTACTTGATATGGTATTTCTGCGGGAGACATGAAGTGACTATTGAAGAACTGTTTGAGGGTATAAAATGTTACAGCGCTATGGAAATCTCTGAAAGCATCATAAACCGTACTGGCTATATACAACAGACCTTGCAATGTGAAAAGATGTAAGAATCTTGTGCCTAATGAAAGAGTGTTAATGAGATACTAAAATGTATAGGTTTTACTCTTAGTCATTGTCATTTGTATTGAGAAATGGCTGTTCCATGACATTCTAGCTACAGTGAGTCACTGTAAAAGATTGTTGCAAGCTGCATTAATTGATTATTTACTTGGTAAATAAAATGGTATAATATTTAGAGTGGCTTAACATTTTTGCTGTTTAGTTTTTCCATATTATCCAGTGCAGAAATGTAGAAAGTCTGGAGTCCCTGGCCTCTGGAAGTGTGTTCAGGAAATACATTGTGGAGAATCACCTTGATGTATGACGGTGCTGCCCTTTCCTGCTCCCAGAGATCTGCCACCCCGCAGAGCTTGGGTGCAACCCTAATTTAACACACCTGGTACAGATAATCATGTCCTTCACTAGCATTTCAGTATTAGAGTCAGTTATGTTGAAGCTGAGCTCTGCATGGCAGTAGATTTTCTGGAGCGGCATGGTGCTGCTCTGGGGTATGTCATCAGCTTGTACAAATTGTAAGTAGAGATGATACCGATACCAAGCCAAAGCCAAATAATTCTGGAATATCGGAGAAGCAGGAGAGTAACAAAACAGTCAGGTTTTCGATAAGAAATGGCTAGAAAAATCGTGACAATGCTTGTAGCCTTAGTGAGGCATACAGTAAACAGAAGTGTGGGTCACATGAATGAATAGGTGTTCAGAGCTGTCATGTCGGCTAGTGGGGTGAAGGCTCATTTATGCTCCCTTTATGTAATAACAGTGCATTCAAATAATGTAACCTCACTGCCCACATACTTCTTTTATGTTGGCATGGATGTTAATGTACTTAATTGGGAAAGAGGCAACATTGTAGTAGAGCTGCTTGATTATGGCAAAAAACATATTTTGACTAATATTGAGATCATGATTATTTACGATTATTTACAACTTACTCTTGACTGCAGAAACATTGAGTATTGATAATGCAACTTACATTGAAATTGAATTGAAACCAAATAAAAAAATTTAATAACACGTTGAACTTGCACAAATATATGTTTTTAATGAATAAATAAATTATACTGACATTTCAAATTCATATTGAATTCTCTGTTGATGTAGTGAATTGTTAAGCTAATGTATGGTTCAATTTTTCTGCTTGTCCACAGGTCTGTAGTGCTGGCAAAGTATTCCACTTCAGATAAATGTCTTGCTACACATGGCTAGCTTGGGCAGTGCAACTCTGACACAATAATGACATGATGGCATTGAGTGGTGCTTGTCCAAAGTGTTAATGAGTTTGTTGAACCCCGAGTTGCTAACTGTGCTACATGGGCACATATTTTCTGCTAAATAATATGTAATGGCATCAGTTATATCTCTGTATTTTTGAGAACTTGACAGATGCGCTGTTGCATAATAGGGGAGTGTCCTTGATGGATAACTGCGCTGCAGTATGAGGTGATGATTAATTTTCACCGCATTACGTTGTCGACTGTTGCTCATGGTCTTATTTGCTGATAGGTGTTTAAGAACCCACAAAATTATGAAAAATTTCGTTTTTATTTCATGAGCACAAGATATTGTCTTGATCAAACAATAAATTAACTTGTGCGCACAAGAAGTGTTGTGCATACAATATATGAGCCCAATGAGCTCACAAGAAATTAGCCACACTTTAAAGCAGGGGTCCCAAGCTCCAGTCCTGGAGGTCCGGAGTCCTGTGTAGCTTAATTCTGTCCCTATTCTATCACAAAAGATTACACTCAAGAGCTGGCACAATGCGTTGCAAAGAGTTGAATCAGGTGTGTTAAATGATGGTAAACCCAATAATCTGCAGGACTCCGGCCCTCCAGGACTGGAGTTTGAGACCTCTGCTTTAAAGCGATGGTCACTAACCCTGCCGCTGAAGATCCACCTTTTTTATTACTTTTGTGTATAACACTGAACTACAAAAATTGTCTGCTACTTTGTCTAATCCATGTGTTCTACATTAATTCCAGTGCGCTGAATTGAAATCTGAAGATGCATTTTGTCTATCACATCAGTACCTTTTTTTGTTGTAGAAATACCATACATAAGGAAAGTCTGCCTTACAACAGTGAGATGTTTGGAAAAATAATTTGTTGCGACACAATAGTAAAAACAGAAGTTCACCTGAGACTTAAATCAAGACCTAATGTACTGTTCAAAAGTGCTTTAGGCACTTGCTTTTGCGCTTGTGAGTGTCCGTTGTTGCCCAGCTGCAGAAACCATCAGTAGTCATCCATCATGTTTGGGTTACAGCGGCCTGTGGCCCGTCTCACCTGGTTGGTTGAAACTACATCTTGGTCAGGATTTTTACTTTCTGGAACTCTTACAACAATGGCAATTGGTGGAGGAGGTGGTAATAATGTACTTGTTAAGAGTCTAAACTGTGGAGGCAGCATTGTAGATTGCTGCGCATAGAAGAGCTGTTGGTTCATTTGGGCGATTTTGCACCAAATCGTAAGGAACCCACAAAGTCCCAAATAATAATATTTATCTTGAGCAAACAATAAATTAACTCATTAGATCAGTTAATACACACTTTGTGCTGCGAGTGGACACTCAGCACCTGACTGTGAGTGTTGATGAGTAAGTGAAGATTAACTCTTAATGCTAAATATCTCCTTCCAGTGGACTTGGGTCATTTTCGCGACTATTATCAAGATTAAACACAAGTAGTCAAAAGGCTTGAATCTTAAAAATTATTCCGTATTGCTATCCGTGTACAGAACAGTATGAATCTGTAATTAAAATCACCTGGCTTGCTTTTGTTAAGATATTATGACCAGAAAATGTTGAATATGAGGCTAACTTCATCATGGTATAACAAAATGTCTTTAACATTCCAAGACTGAAGCAGAGTGCTTAATACCCTGATTATGCAATATGCGCTATGTAATTACTTGTGCGCACATGATAATTGTTGTGTGCAAAATTTCAATTTAATTTATCAAGACCAATATATCATGATAAGTATATAATGTTTCCCATTTTGCCTGTATTCGTAAACATTCAGAAAATGTGCACAAACAAGGATGAAATGAATGCAGACTACAGAAAGTAGGTTCCGTTTATCGTTGAGCATAAATGAGCATTTATGCGCACGTGGGGGGGGGGGTGGATTTTCGCGTGGAATGCAATAAAAAAACTGTGCAGCAAGAGCCGGGACCATCTATAACCATCTTATACCAGCTAAATCCAGCATCCTGCCTAAGCTGGTTTTCTGCAGTTTTTTTCGGTAGGGTTGTTAACTGAAGAAAATAACTTGTGATCTCAAAAAAAAAAGCGATTTTTACTATGTTGAGATCACAAGGAAAATGAGTCATGATCCCAACATAAGACAGAAAAAGATAATGTTGGGTGTCCTCTATGGACTTTAGTATGATGTAGACTTGCAATGTAGGGATACCAACAAGCACTCGTGTTTTCACGTGAATAGTCTGAATGCCGGAAGCAACTTTCCACAGCATTGTGATTTCCTGTGCTTGTGGGGTCCTTTTCTTCAGCATGTAAGGATATGCACTTGTAGGCATATATGCTGCCTCCTGTCAATTCTGGAAGAATTGCAGCCTCGCAACATACACTGTCTGTGGTAGCTACAGTAGTCCAAAAGTACAATCGCATTTTCAGAATTTTGGTACCATAAATAGTCGTCCCTCGCCACTTCGCACTTCGACTTCACTGTATCTCAGTTTTTTCCAAATACAGTACTCTACTCATTAAAGCTCATGTCGGCTAATGAGCTCGGTTATCTGTCAATTATATCCTCTTCCTATCCTGGCCACTGCCTGGCTCAGCCTCACGCAAGTTTGTTTCTGTCATACACACTTCTACATCGCTATGCATCGTAAGCATCTTTGTTTGCGATTTCTGAGAACTTTTATCTAAGCCCCACGATAGCTCCTAAACGTTCTGCTTCTTCTAAGCCTTCTGCCTCTTCTTATTTTCATAGGTTAGTGGTTCTGTGTAAGAACTGTGTGTGTGTGTGTGTGTGTGTGTGTAATTAAACGTACAATAATAATAATATTTGTAACATCTAGTATGTTTTATTTTTGCTTATTTTGTCTAATATATTGGGTAATACGAGTGTAATGGTGACTAAAGGGTGTTTCATGTCTAGAGGGCTCTAATGTTAAAAACTGTATTTAGAAGGTCGTAAACAGGTTTTGTATGTTCTACGAAAATATTCGATTTATAAATAAAGAATACTACTTCGCAAAAATTCACTTTTCGTGGTAGAGTCTGGAACGGATTAAATGTGATAAATGAGGGAAGACTGTATTAGGGATGCAACGGTTTAGTGTACCCACAGTTAGGTATGTATCATGGTTTTTGGGCTACAGTAACAGTTCGGTTTCGGTATATTAATGTTATCTTAGCTATAACAGGTTCTTGGATTTTTAAATCGACAAGGTACTACTACTCACACTTGCAGAGACAATATTAAATGTAAGAATAATTAAAGGCATGACAGATGACGTCAAATCACAATTTATTATAAAAATGGAACACATCATACTTAGAAAAACAGGCAATAATACATTACAGTAAAGTGCAGTATAAAGTAATGGGAAATATTTGTCTCAGATGAGTTTCCGCTTCACTCCTAGATACTCCATACAGTTCTGGAATCACTTTGCAGCTGAAATATACTTGCAATCTGGTTGGAAGAACAGATGCAAGATGATATGGACGGTATAACAAAGTATTTTATTTAGTATGCTAGTGCAGCATAGTATTAGAGAATTTCCAGATATAGCAATGTGATTTTGGTGTAACCAATTTTGGGGTATTTATAAGTTAGTTAACATAAAATAAAAAATTAGTTAAATTTCTCACAAACCTGTCTAGGAGTGATTTTAAATGGCAAGGGTGAGAATTATGATCGTCTCAGTGAATGCATGCAGCGTCCAAGCAAAAGCAACGAGGTACACTTTAAACTGATTTAAAAAAAAAATGTATATCGGATATAATCAGTGTTGGGAGGGTTACTTTTAAAATGTATTCCACTACAGAATACATGCCCTAAAATGTAATTTGTAACGTATTCCGTTAGATTACTCAATGTGAGTAACGTATTCTAAATACTTTGGATTACTTCAACATTATCTTACATTTTACAACGATATGAATGTGGCAATCACACTATACTTAAGAAGACAATTTTATTATTTCCTTCTACCATAGCAATTGGTTGAATGTATTAAAGTATCATGCCAGATGCGTAAGAGTTGGTGAAACCCTGGTGATGGTTTCATTTCACTTACAGATTCTAAATAATTGTGCATCATAAATGTACATGACAAGTCCACCACCATCAATTTAACATGTCTCACCGTTCAGTTGAAGCACTGCCATAAAGCATTATCCTAAAACTATTTTGCTAGTGAAATGGTATCATTAGGCTACACATTTTGACAAGAGCATGCATGCATACGGCGAAAACAGTGTGCAGAAACATTAAATCTGTAAACAGTTTTCGGAGCAGCGCTACAGGTGAATACCAGCAGCAGACGGCCTATATTGCTTGTAGTCTCGAAGCTGCATACTGTACGAAGCTAAAGCGCTGGATCTTACAGCTCTAGCATGGTAAATAGCCATAGTTAGCAGATTGTCTATTGGTAGTTAATTGACTATAACTATAAGGGCTAGGAAAGGCAAGCTATCCAATAACCTGACTTTAAAAAAAAAATGAACTTACTTCAAGCTGCTTCTTTAGATTGGAAGTAGAATTTTTGGACGCAGAAAGTAAGTTAGTGGCAGGTAAACAGAGATGATGTTACGCGGCATCCAGTAGATTAATTAGTCTTATTTATAATTAATAGGTTATTGCTGAGCTAACAATGTATATCGTGCAGATTAATTTTGTGTAAGTGTTATGCACCTTACATTTTGATATAAAGCGACTAATTTTGTATGTCAACGCCAATTTAATTTCCAATTGGAGTTTATAACTGAAGTTTTGTATTCAGTTTATTTTTATGTCCATCGAAAAGTGAAGTGCATAAAGTGCTTCAAATATTAAGTATAAATCGTAATACTTTCTTGAGACCATGGTTTAAGTTTTGATTTACCACCACTGGTGCGTCATTTGGCACATAGTGGTTGTGGCGTTGACCCACTATGATAGGCGTCCTTTATTTTTCTGCATGAAATGTGGCAACCCTAAGTTAGACCTAGGGGTGGGCGATATGGTCAGAATATTAGATCACGATTTTTTAACAGTTAAATCACGATCACAATTTTATCACGA
>JAODKM010000037.1:3544223-3556492 GCA_026780845.1 Petrocephalus sullivani | reverse complement strand
TTCTTTCCCATTCTGACATTCAGTTTGGAGTTCTGGAGATTGTCTTGACCAGGACCACACCCCTAAATGCATTGAAGTAACTGCCATGTGACTGGTTGATTAGATAATTGCATTAATGAGAAATTGAACAGGTGTTCCTAATAATCCTTTAAGTGAGTGTATATTCCCACCTTTTTTCCTGTGATTGAGCTGCTGTATATGCAATATATGTAAGCTAGGCTGTATTTGACGTTTGCAGTGAGAGGAGCTGACAATTCACCATTCAGGCAGAGGCTCAGTCGTTATCCAGAACAATGCATGCCCCCACCCACACTGTCTAAAAGGCTCCTTCATTTCATATCAGCTTCCTCACCTCACACTCCTTTTGGAAGGCACTTCTCAGCCGCCTTCATTTCTTTGCTGGCCTCAGGTCTGTCCAACTCCCACACGCCGGTTCGGCCGTCCAGCACCTCGAGCACAGGGAGCCGGGGCAGGTAGGTGCCTAGGGACATATTGGGGGAGCGAGTAACATGGAGAGATGGGTGTGAAGGCCCTCATGGATCTCTGCTGCTCCACAGCTGTGGCTCTGCTGGGAGGGTTGGTCAGATGGGTGTGGCCGTGGAGCAGGTGAAGGTCAAACAGGAACCTGGAGTGGAAGAGGACTGTGGTTTCCAGGGTGCTGCCGTTAAGGTGGAGCGCAGCAAGGATGGAGCGAGGAGCGCCTGCATGGTAATCCCCCCGCTTGCCGACTCTGGCTCCCATTGCCTCTCCTCCAGTTAAATCTTTGCCATGACCGAATGGCCCTGTTGTCTGTGCCCCCTTCCAGATGAGCAGCCCCGAGAGCAGTCTGACCCCCCCCCTTCCGGTGCTGGGAGCTGTGTCCACAGGCTCCGTGCAGGATGTACTGAAGACACTCGGGGAGAATGTGAAGGCGGAACCGCGGGATGAAGAAGAAGGCGGAGCCTGTAGCAGGACAGGGGGCGAGCCGACGACTCAAGGGACGCAGACCAAGGCGCCGGCATCAGCATCAGCAACATCGGCGGCTTCGGCGACTTCAGCGACATCAGCGGCATCGACGGCGGCTGAGCCCCCGGCCCAGGAGAGCACTCGCCCCACCTCCCCCAAACTGACTAATGGGGATGCAGAGCCAGGGGGAGCATGCAGGCTGGGCTCATCCTCAAACATGCGCAACAGCAGTGGGGTGCAGGGGAACAGCCATGGGGACCAGCCCGGGAAGGACGACGACCCCAATGAGGACTGGTGTGCTGTGTGTCAGAATGGGGGCGAGCTGCTCTGCTGTGATAAGTGCCCAAAGGTCTTCCACATCACCTGCCACATCCCCACACTAAGCTGTTCCCCAAGGTGAGCCCACACACGCGCACACACAGCACACACACACAGCACACACACACACACAGCTTGCACACACACACCCAGACCCACCTACCTTTCTAAATGGGGACCTTCCATTCATTTCTATGGGAAAAACCCTAATCACAATCACGACACCCTTAACCCCAATCCAACCCTAACCTTAATCATAAGTAACCAACCCAAGCACAAGACTTCTGGCATTTTTAGTTTCTTGATTGCATTCACAGATTTTTATAAAATTTGAGGGACCTGAAAAAATGTCCCCAAAGGTACGGAAGTTTCATGTTTTTCCGCACTTTGGGGACATTTTGGTTCTTAAATATGATCTATGCAAACCCACACACAAAATTGTCTGCACTGTATCCTCTTGTCAGAGTTTTGTTTGATTCATAATAAAATGGGGAAGAAAAGAACAGATAATGTTATCTTTTGGTGTGTATCTATATTTTTGTAAATAGCATCCCTGTATTTCCTTTTGAATTACCCGTAAAGCCTAGGTACCTTGGGATGGAGTGCTCTGATGTAGCTATAGACACTGTTACTGCTCTTTCAGTCTCTCTTCCTGGGTCTCTCCTAGTGGTGATTGGCTGTGCACCTTCTGCCGGAGTGTGACTGCTCCTGAGGTGGAGTACGACTGTGAGGAGGAGAAGCAGAAAGATGGCACTGGTCTGGGGCTGAGTCCCGAGGACCAGCGGGTGAGTCTGCCTATGGTGTATATCATGTTGCATGCCTACCAAAGTTCTCACAGGACTTATACCATTTTGGTATGTCAATATGATGCTTAAATAGCCAGGCAGCTTCATGGGAGGACTTTAACCTGTGTGTGATCCATACCATTCAGAAGTCATTAGCCACGTTGTTGTCAGTCCATGTTTACAGAAGTGTTGTGTTATGTAGTTCAATAGTCAGTGATAACTGTAAGCCCTCCGCTTTTGAGGTTCATGACTACTGACACATTTGGTATCTGAGAGGCAGTGATGGCTGTGCAGTTAGATAGCAAGGAGAAAATGGAACAATGGGCCTTATTCACCAGCTGTTCTTAATACGAAATATCTTCTGTCAGTCTTTCGCAGTTTCACTTCACGTAAAATTTATGAAAATGAGTAATAACATGTCATACATCTATTTGTTTTATTTTCTATCCCCTACTGATGCTAGTGAATGTCTGTCTGCTGGTCACTTTGTGCTGCAGCACCTCCCCTTCAGACCGTGCATTTGGTGCTGCACCATCTTTAGGTTCTTGTTTGGGCATTCCTGATCTCCCAGTCAGCATTTTCTTCTTGATTTCTGTGTGTGAGTTCTGTGTGTAAATACGGCCCTGCAGTCTCATGCCCACTTATGGGACCTGGCAGGACATTTACCTATGGTAATTAGGAGCAAGTGGTGTGCGCTTTGAATTTACGAGAACAATGGGATTCATCATAAGAACAATCTGATGTAGACTGTGATTAAAATCTTCTTAGACCTTTCCCAAGAGAAAATTTAAGAAAAGACTTATGGATGATATTGGTAAATAAGCCCCAATATTCGTAAATGAAGGGATGCTATGAATTAGATTCAGTTTCCTTGTGCAGAAAAAGTGCATCCTGCTTTAATTATTGCACAAAATAAATTTTGAATCATGTACACCAGGGTAGGTGTAAATGATGAGAACATCATCGAATATTAACTTGTTTGTCCTTGAAAGCATATTTTTAATACCTCTTAGTCTGGGAAAGATTTCCATAGCTATTTCTAAGACAACTGAAATAAAAGTTGCAGTTCAGATGAGCTGCCACTAACCATTGGGGTTTAGGATGTACTGCATATTATTATAACGAATTATTAAATTATTCCCTTTGTTGCTTCTTTCCCATCAGATCACCTTTACTTTTCAATATTGTTGAAATGGAAATGTCCAAATGTGCCAAATAAGATGCGATACTTCCTGGGATATACTACATTTTTCCACCACAGGTTTCACTTGTAACTACACCAGAATTTGTATTTTAGCTAGTAGTGAAGTACTTTACAGCTGCATAACTAGTATAACCCCCTTCTGTTGCTTAGGCCACCTTTTCAGAAATGATGGCTTTATAGAAGTTGGATAAAGCTATCGGTGTTTTTGATTTGATATAGATTCATATTCTGTTAATTTTTTAAATGAAACGAATACTACTTTGATGCGTAAAAATGCACTAGAAGTCAGTATGCAAGGCCTTCAAACAGTTTTTGTCGTAACACTATGACCTAATTTCCCGGCTTCTGGAGTGTCTCCCTCTGTTTCCAAAAGACCTTGGTTAGAAAAGGATCCAGGTGCTGATTGCAGCTTATTGAGTGATTAACATTTTAAATATTACAACTGCAGAATGGTTAAAAAAATCTTTTGTAAACTGCCTCCTCGTTCTGTTTCTTTCTCTCTTTTTTTGCCTGCCTGATCATAGAGGTGTGAGCGCCTCCTGCTGTACATCTTCTGCCATGAGCTGAGTGTGGAGTTCCAGGAGCCTGTCTCCTCTTCTGTGAGTACCGCCACAGTTCCAGTGCTGTGTGCTTAGAGCTGGACCCCCTCCGGCAGTGTCACAGGCCGCGCAGCATGCTGGTCCTTGCGCCCCAACGTATGCCTGCCGATCTCTCCTGCCACCCCCCCCCCCAAGGTGCCCAACTATTACAAGATCATCAAGCGACCCATGGACCTGAACACGGTGAAGCGCAGGCTGCAGCGACGGCACTCGCAGCACTACCGCAGCCCGCAGGATTTCGTGTCCGACGTAAGGCTGGTCTTCAGCAACTGTGCCAAATACAATGAGGTGAGTGGCATGCGTATGAAGGTTTGGGGGTTGCATCCATGCGGGCATGCTTGGTGCATGCGAGAGGTGTGTGGGGAAACTGGCAGGCGATAGAGGTTCTGGGGAGGCTGATTGGGGTTAGCGGTACCCAATGGGGGCATGACGCATCATACTGACAGCAAGCACATTGGCAGTGCTCCCTCCTGCCGCACACAGCAGTAACCGGAGATGCCTTCATGTCACGTGTGCCCAGTCTTCGTCTGCCTTGTGCTTCTGCCTGCTTTCAGACACTCGTGAGGCTGCATTATCTGAATGTTCACTGTAGTCTGTTGTAACATTTTTCAGCTTTCTTTTAGCAGCCGTAAAATGCTAATGGCAAGATTTAAAAATCTAATATTAAATAGTGTTGCATGGTATTCATAGGCTGACCAGTTTTTTTTTTTTGTATTACCAGTTTTCAATAGTTCTAAAATTGTGTAACAGATCTATGTTTGCAAATTTATTTTAGAATTCAACTATTTGACATGAATGATCCTTTAGGTCAGGTCTCCTACTATACTAATACTTTTCTTTTGGAGGGGGCAGTGGTAGCGTAATGGTTAGGGTCACGACTGTGTAATGGAAAGGTTGCTGGTTTGTGTCCCCAACCCGTAAGTACCGCTGAGATACCCTGAGCAAGGTACCGTCCGCAAGCACTACTCCCTGGGTGTTGAAATTGGTGCCCCCTGCTGTGTCACATGGGTTAAATGTCACATATGTCACGTGGGTTAAATGCAGTGGACACATTTCGTTATGCACTGTGTTCTGTGGTGTGTCAACAATGACAATTGATCACCTTTCCTTTCAGATTTTTTTTAATTTATTTTTTTTAATCTAGAACTGACTGTTTAGCTATTGAGGAATGACAGCTGAGAAATTTTGGAACCCTTTCAGAATTATCCTGATTTCTGCAAGAATGACTTTTAATGTGGTCTGATTATCCAAGTCTATTATAAAAGGAGCAACAGTTTTATTATGCACCTTTCACAATTACTTAAATATCTTTATGAGGGGTGTAGTAATGCACCGTGGCACGATATTTCATGATTAAAAGATATGACAATACACATTGTAGGAGTGTAACAATGAGCCGTGGCATGAAATCATTTATTGATGTTAACACAAGAGGGTGCAATAGGCATAATTTCAGTTTTACTTCGAAATTATATTTTTGCATTTTGCACTGGAGTCCATAGAATAAGAAAAAAGAAGAAATAGTTTGAAAACAGCTGTAAGTTCTTCGTTTTTCAGTCTTATTTCATTGAATACAATATTTCGTTGAATATTGAACTGTGAGCCCTGTATCGTATATGGAAAAGAATCGTGAGTAGACTGTATCATTACACCCCTAATCCCTATGAAAGAAATGGTTTAAACACTGTCATTGATAGAAGAAACTTGTGAACCTTTATTTTAGTAGAACCTCCTTTATTAGTAACCATCTCAAATACAGCCCGACTGATGCAGGTTTTTCTGATTCCAATTTTTATCTTTGAGGATTTAAAAATCTGATAGGAATATCAGCCGATTTTTATATTTTTTTCTTACAGAAACGTATAACAAAGATTTTCCATAACATTTGTTAAATAGTTATTTAAAAATCCTCCCCAAGATAACATGATGTAATTCAATTTAAAAATAAACTTTTTATTGTTTCATGAATAGTTTTGAACAAAACTGCGACAAAAACAAAATACAGGCAGTCCTCCAGGATATAAATGACGTCCGTTCCCTAAGTCTGTCTCCAAGTCTAATTTGCAGGTGGAAAAATAATAATAATGACAATAACAATCATAATAATAATAAATAAAATATAAATAAATAGTACATATATTACTGCAATGCCAATGAATCGCTGAAGCCTCAATTTTTTCATGAGCGTCCAAAAGTGATGTGTGTTAATTACAAACCATTGTATTTAACTTAAAAAATTTATATAATAGCCTTTGTAGCAGTTTGTTCGTAAGTACGAGTTGTCCATAAGTCAGATGTTCTTATCCTGGGGACTGTCTGTATATTAAAGTTTTGATAAAAGGTGTCAAATGTATAATGTATGGTGCCGACAGGGGAGTTGCGGTGTGCCTTCTAAGACTGACTAAATACAAAATGACAACCCTCATAACATGGTTGTCTTCCTCTGCTCCATTTCTTTTAATTTTTTATCTATCAGCTTTTATAAACACCAATACCGATTTGCCTGCAACTAGCTCATATCTGCCGATAATATCGGCACACACTAATTTATCGGTCAGGGTCAATCACAACCAAATGCCACTGTTACTGATTACAGATCATTGTAACATTCCATAACCCAACTTCTTTTGAGTTTTCTGCTGTAAAATTTTCGGATATGACTTTTCCGGAGGCAGAAAAGCAGCCCAACACCCTTAGGGCGTTTGTCATTCTCATTCTGCAATGGCCTTTGCAGTACTCTGCAAAGGCCACTCCTCGAGAGTATAGCAACAGTGCTCTATTTCATTTGTCTGCCTCCTGACGGAGGCCCAAATCTTTAGGAATCCTTTTGTTGCTCTGTCCTCATGAGCGCCAAAAGCTCTTTTTCTGAGGTCCTTTTTAATTGAGCCATACTACAATTGAACAATCCTGTTGTGAAGAACAGGGAACCAAAACTTTGACCTTGTTTAAACCATTTCTTCAGTAAATTGTCATGTTAGCATAGTTATGTTAAATGTTAATAAATTATGTTAATTGTTATAGGGTTTTCATACTGTTGTCCTTATGATGATTGGATCACAGGATCCGTAGATGCAAAAATCCATATAATTCACTTTGCAATTTTTTCCCCCCCAGAGGTGTGAGAATTATTTGATTGCTTTCACTGATTAAACTTGATTTGGGTCCCCTAATATTCAGATTACTGTGAGTCTGCCTTGCATTTAATCTGCAGTTTTCTTTTATACCACCCAACTGATGCTTAATAGCTCAACAAAACAGGAAGTGGGTTCTGCCATGTCCAAGCTGAAGCCTGCAGTTATTCAATTTTAGTGAAGCCCATCGGAATGCACCATGTACTCTTTCTTGAATGTGTCCTCTCTGGGGTGGTTTTGGGTTAAATGGCAAGTTTGTTGTCCAGCTTTCAGAACTTGCTTCTGAGTTCCAATACAGTACCTATAAGCCCTTGTTCTGCTGTCTGCCTTTTGGGTCCTGTGTACTGTCTGCTACATCACTAGAAATTGATTCCTTTTGGTATTTGGCCGCACCAAACAAATTTGCATGATTTTTCTGGGTACGGCTTCTTTTGTTCACTGAAGGCAGAGGGTTTTTTTTTTTTTTTTTTTTAAACTTTGTTTCAAACGTATGAATGAGCATTGCATGCCTGGGGGATTCACTGCTTTTACAACATACTTATCCACCACTAGCCATCCTTCCACATAAAAAAACTGATCCAAAATCTTTGGCAGGAGATTATATATTATACTTATGAAGATTAGGAAAGGCACCATGGTTTTAAACCAAAAGCTAGATGGCTGAATGTATGGAAATCCATTTAGAATAATTTTTCCTATTAGCATGTTGGAAAAATTTAAGGAGGAGTTCAGCAAGAGTCTTGTAGGACACTGGTCACATGGAAACCTAGGTATGATTCATGTTGATGCTGCTGGATGACTTGTTAGTTTGCTGTGTGCCTAACCTATGAACCAGCACCATACAGTTAGGTGTATGGAAATTGTAAAAATGAGCTTTGGAGATCCAGCTGAAAATGTTTCCTAAAATTATTGCTAGAACTGAAGTTTTCTGTAATCAAAACATGTTAAATGTTGCTTATTAACAATGTAACTTCTTAGTTTTTGAATTTTTATAAGACACCTGATAGTCTGATACAGACCTTCTTACTATTTTTGTTGCTGTGGCTCAGTGTTTGAAAGCCACACTATAATCTTTACATCATTGGCGCTAGTCATCCGTAGTGTAATGATATGGCAAGTCAACCCATTAACTGGTTTCTGGCCAAACAACTGAGCATATTCAAGATGCCGATATTCCTCTTGGAGACCTGTATGACCAATGTTTCCTCTCTACATCTGCGTGTGGTGTAAAATTTTTCTTCCTCTTTTTTTTTTGTTGAATTTTTTTTTTTTTTTGTCTTTATTGTACTATTATCGCCCCTTTTTAGATGTCTCGAATAATCCAAGTTTATGATGAGGAGAAACAGATTAATGTCCAGGTAAGCTCATTCTGATACACCATGGATGTGAAGCCTCATCATACTGAGGCCCACCGCAAGCCCTTATCTTGTTAATCCACTCAATATTGTTTTCCTCCCTTATTTTTTGTCCCTGCTCCACCCCACCCCACCCTCGGCCCAAAAAAAAATCCTCTCTTACAGGCAGACTCAGAGGTGGCAGAGGCAGGGAAGGCTGTGAGCCTGTACTTTGAGGAGAGGCTGAAGGAGCTCTTCCCTGACCACACTTTCCCCCTGATTCCGGAAGATGAGCAGCGCCCCCCAGAGGAGGACGAGGAAGTCACAGAAGACTCAGATGATGACTTTGTCCAACCGAAACGCAAGAGATTAAAGCCCAGTGAGAAGCCAATGCACATAAAATGAAGTGTGCCATGTCCCAGCAGAGAAGGAGTCTGAAGAGAGAGCTTAACACAACCCTCCTCCTTACTGCCAGACTGAGAAGGAAGGTCTGACGGTGCATTGATCTGTTTGACAGATTTTTTTTATATACCGTGTTATAAATTCCAGTAAATCAGGATGTGAAAAAGTAATGAATTTGTGGCAGCAGTTAACTTTCGATGGCTTACTGGGAAAGATTGTTTCCTCTTCTGAGGAAATCTATGGATGTTATAGAAGATACTGCTTGTACAGATTTAAAAGTTGTTTTTGGCTAGTTAAATTAATATGTTCTTTTTTATCAGGTATGATAATGTTTGTAAATCTGTTGTGAACTATGCTTTATAAAATATCTGAAACTCATCTTCCAGTTCCTCAATGTACTATAAAATTTAAAACAAATTACCTACCAGGTATTCCTTTGTGTGTTCTATTACTTTTTCTGTATATGAGTACAAACACAACGCCAGTGGCTGCAGTGGAAAGTAATCACATTGTTTGGACATTCATTTCAATAAACATTGTTCTTCAAACAGTTACTGTAAATAGCATTACTCAATGCCTAATTGTGGAAGAGATATGAAACTTTAGGATTGGTTGTTTAAAAACCATAACCTAGAATATTTGCATTTTTTAAGAGTAGTGAAAATCCTTTATTTCCCTTTTTTGTCTTGTAAGACAAGAGCTTGGGGACCTTTGTCAGTAAGTGTTCTGGAACACCAGAAACTGAGCAACCCAAATGTACATTCATAGTCGATAGTAGTATTTCTTAAATAAATCCTGCATTCCAAGCCTTTAGTGTCGTAATGAGTCGCTTGATTGAATGTGGCTGTTGCGTGACAGGCGGTGATGAGCGGTCAGGTGACCGCGGTGATGAGCGATCAGCTGACTGCGCGATACGCGGAAACGTCAATGTGGAGCCGCAAGCCGGCTCGCCAGAAATAAGAGACGGGCGGTGAAAAGGTGAGTTTCTGCTGCGTGTCTGAATGCGCAGAATGTCTGCCTAAGGTTCCCGTGTCGTCTCTGTACGAGTGGCTAAGTTGTCACCGAAGACATTGCGGTGGGTAAGTTTGCGTTAATACATACGGGATACTAATGCTGTTTTTAAATCGCATTTTGTGTATCTTGCCACTAAAGTGCTCGCATTGGTTTGTTTCGGTGATACTTTACCTGTACTTGTACAATCGGCAAATACAGAGGAATCCAAACACTACGACTTGAGTGTTAGCGATTTGGCGCTTAAAAGTTATGGCGTTCTTTATACGTTTTCTTCCGCAACGTGTTTGCTTGCAGAAGAGGGAAGCCCAGCTTCGCATTCCTGGGATATAAAGACTAGGCCGGCCATATTTTGCATTACAAAGGATGCCCGGGGGGAGGACGCGAAGAGAGCCGCCGCAGCAGCGCAAATATGCACACGGTACTCCGACTGTAGAAGGCAAATGTCAGCGCGAAACGAAGCGAGATCCCAAAGGAAAGACCGTCATGGGCACCTAATAAAACGCCAGTCCCCCCTCCCGCCTTATTCATTTATCGGTGACTGATTCACGAATATGCGTGCATGTTTCGTCTCCAGGCTGATCTACTCGTGCCCGTGATCGGAAGGCCGCCCTTTCTATCCCAGGCCCGGCGGGGACTGATGCCGCCGTCGGGCCCCTAAGAAAGACCCCCAGCTGCTCTAGGGACGCCGATTCCGTTGTTTTTGCTCACGCGTGTGCCGTGGCGTCGTACGGTGGCCCGGAAGGACCGAACTCGCATACAGAAGATAAAAAAACGCGTACAGAAGATGTAATAAACGAACATGCTGGCTGACTTTCTCAGAGATAATTGCTTCGGGCCCTGGGATCGGTAATTAATGGATTATTATTATACTTTTTTTTTATTAATTTATTACTGGCATCGATCAGAGTCATATTAAACATATGCCGCTCTAGTTGTCCTAAATCAGTTACAAACAAACGGGAACTTTGGGGCTTTGCACGTAAAGGCCGCCATAGATCTTTGTCTATATATATATATATATATATATGTAGTGATACTGGTTTGTAGAGGTTCTGGGTCCCACTCCAGTAGGATCTCGGCAGGACTGTGACGGCTTCTCCTTCAGCCCGATCCGAGCGTTTAAAAGGATTTTAATATACGTTTAACACAAATCAAATACCCATATTAAAGGGAGTTGTTTTGATCTATCACTGTAGCAACACAACGGTGAGATAAGATTGTCTTTTCGTCTTCGACCGCAGGCGCTACACTTTTGTCCTTTTGGGTTGTCGTGTCGCCTGTAAAACCCGAATCTGCCTTAGTGAAACAGTTGGAGATAACATTTAGTTAACCATACCAGTGTTTTTTGATTCGCAGGTATTTTAAAGGTTTATTTAACCAGGAATGACATACAATTACTTATTCCGGGTAGAATAGGTCATGATGGCCGAAGAGTTACAACATGACATTTAAAAGATAAAACGGACGCAAACAGCATAATTACTTTATGGCTACAGTGTCTAAAACAATAATATTATTCGAACAAGACACATTCGAGCATACTTCAAAAATGTATAAATAAAGGGAAAGGCTCAAAGGTGAGGGTATTTTGTAACTCAGTCCAAGCATAAGTGACACAGAATGAGAAGGCTGATTTACCCAGTTTGGAACAGACATACTTAAAATTATATATATATAAAATAAAATATTTTTTTCTGAAGATCTGGTTTTATGACAAAATATCTTGAATGTGGAATGGTAGTTTATGATGTGTGCCAGTTGCCATACCAGTTACACAGGGTAATGCTACATCATGCTCAGTGGTTAGGGACGCAACCATATAGTCGAAAGACTGCCGGTTCGAGTCCCCAACCCACAAATAATGTTGAGGTGCCCTGAGCAAGGTACTATCCCCAAGCACTGCTCCCCGGGCGCTCGCGTTACTGCCCCCTGCTGTGTCACAATGTGACGTGGGTTAAATGCAGAGGACACATTTCGCTGTTGTGTGCTGTGGTATGTCAACAATGATAATTAATCTCCTTCACTTTATTCACTCAATAGATGAATATGCATGCATATGAATAACATGACTAAAGAACAAATTAAGTCTGTGCCAGGCTTTTACTAATAAAGGTTTTTTTTTAACGGCACCTTCTGGAAATTTAGCTATGGACACTCCATAGATTGGTTTCCATTCTTTAAAGGTACCTGAGAAATTTTTAATTGCTTTTAAACAAAAGAATGTATGGTTTTCGCTCACTTCTGTATTTCACCTGATGAATATGTTATTTAAATATTAGATGGCAGATAATAAGAACATAAGAACTATACAAACGACAGGAGGCCATTTAGCCCATCAAGCTCGTTTCGGGAGAACTTACCTAATGGCTCAGAGCTGTTAAAATCTTATCTAGCTCTGATTTAAAGGAACCTAAGGATTCACCTTGCACTACGTTTTCAGGAAGACTATTCCATACTCCCAACTACCCGCTGTGTAAAGAAGTGCTTCCTTAAATCCAGTTTGAAATGTTCTCCCGCTAATTTCCACCTATGGCCAC
>JAODKM010000037.1:3533646-3544123 GCA_026780845.1 Petrocephalus sullivani | reverse complement strand
AACGCAGGCCCACTGTGACATTGTGCCTCTTATAACTACTCGCTGCTTCCTATCTGTTAACCAGTTATCAATCCAGGAAGAGGTACGTTCTATAAATATTTTGGAATATGGAGTGATGAAAAGCTGAGGTATCGTGTTAATATTGATACACATTTGTGTAATGAGCCATATCAACTGTGTTGATTTTTATTCCCCCCCCCCCCCCTTAGGTTGTGAAGATGGGGTCAGATGAGGTCCTTCCACATGGTACCTTGGCAATGAGGGATGACAGGAACATGAGCTTGCACTGTCCCAATGGTTCAGTGTGGGTGTGGGTCGGCCTTGGGGAGTGTGCTCAGGATGCTCGCGACATGGCTAGCGTCTACCTGGGCCTGCTCTCCATTGTGTGTTTCATGGTGTCTCTTGGGCCGTGAGTATTCCATAGCTTGTTCCTGACAATCTGGACTTCACACCTTTCAGGAAAGCTTATATGTAGTGTATCTTAGACTCTAAACCACGTTTAACCATAGTACTAAAAGAAAAGGCAAGTTCATTTAGGAAATTAGTTCAATACAGTGTCTACAATTCTTACAATTTACTAAACACGCCTCTTTGAGATCACTCTCCCTCACAAGTCATTTCATTTTAAATGAGAGGCACTGAGTTGCCTTAAATCCAAACACCAAGAATATAGTGTTATTTACTAATACCTGTAAAGAACGGTAATTAGCATCTTAAACAAGTACCAGAGAAATTAAGGTCACTTTATTCTGAAGCATGGTAGTTTCCCCAAGTGTCAAGTGAGTAAGGCCTGGCATGACTTTGCTTATGTCAGAGTAGCTAACCCCCATGAAAGTGTACTGTATTAATTCTCCCACCCTAGGCAGTGCTACAAATCATATCGCAGTGGGAATATGGATAGTGCCCTGTCGATCTGGTTCCTCTTGCTTTGGCTAGCTGGGGACACCTGCAACCTAATTGGCTCCTTTCTAGCCAATCAACTGCCACTTCAGGTAGGCTCTCATAAAGGTGCTCCATAGTCTAGAGCAGGGGTGGGCAATCTTATCCACGAAGGGTCATTTTATATGCAGGTTTTTGGGACAACCCTTAGGTCAGCTGTTCAAACCCAAGTGTGAGGGCTCATGGGTAAATCAGTCCACTAATCTAATTAGGGAGTTGTAGCGAAAACCCCCATACACAGTGGTTCTTTCTGGATAAGATTGCCCACCCCTGATCTTTGATTAAAGTAAGGGTCTTGCTTTTATTTAATGTTTTTTAACATTTGGGAGTGTTACATTAGCATTTTTGGCAGCATTTAAATTTACTTGCATGTAAAAGGTCACTTATATTGGTTGTACATTTTAATAAGTGCTTATCATTCTATGAGCATTTTTTTAAAGTTTTGTAACCAAACTTCCAGTAAAATGGCTTCACTAATTTTGCACCATAAGTCTATAATCAGCCCAAATATTTATTTCAGTTAGACTTGTGAACTGTTTAGTAAGTTTCCAGTACTTCAGAAGCATGTGTTTCTACCCTACTAATTAATTTTCAAAACAAAGTTGTTTTCAGCACGCCTGGAGACCTGATGTCACGCTCAATCTGATTTCTGATTTAATCTCTGATTAAAACCATTTTTTTTTTTGGTTTCCTCTCCCCATGTACCCCCTCCCGTTCCCGATCACAGTGCTACACAGCGGTGTACTATGTGCTGGCAGACCTGTCAACTCTGGCCATGTACTCTTATTTTAAGGCAAAGAACGCTGGATTTAGCAGTGAGTCTGTTTTCTATGATACTTCTTGTTTGAATCTTTCCCAAGTAAAATGGGCTGTATCTTTCGGTGACTGAGGTCTTTCTTGACGTCTTGCTTTTATTCTGTATTTGAGTCTGTTGTGTGCATAAAGTAATATGTCTACCCTTTTTGCCTGTTTGTTGTTAATATGCAAAATATAGCAGTGCCTCTCCTGTAATATTTATAAGGGAAATGATACTCCATATAATTTATGTATAAAAGTTACAAAGACCTGGGAATTGTTTACATTGTTACTTTTTAAAATATAAAATACTTTTTTGTGAAAGGTACTGTCTTCTGTAAGTGTTTCCTCCCAGCTTTACATAATTCTTCCTGGGTTCTTTTGAAATCTAGCTCTGAAAGAGCAGAATTTGTAATGGCTGCCGTCACTAGGTTGTCATGTTCACATGTTAGTGAATGTGTTTTGGGCAGTCGGATCACAAGTCGACTGTATTAGATGCAACTGTAAACGACTGAGACTCACTGTCATCCAATCACTCAGACCACTTGCTGAGGTCCTCTGGGACACATTTTACCATATATATTGTACTGCAACCATTAATGCTTCTTGCATGCATCCCCAACAAGGGCCATTAATAATTATTAAGGGCCATTAATAAAATCTGGACACCCTGGAGACGCATGATAGACACAGGTGTAAACGGTGATATGTCTCTGCTGTCTCCTTGTTATCTGATTGCCCAAGACGCATTTTAAAACCAAGTGTAAATGGGACCTCTGTAACAGACTTTGCTTGCCTAACGTTGTGCAATGACTTTGTGTAAGAGTTTGTCCCTCATGCCCTCTCTTTATTCCATGCGATTCAGGCAGGTTCCTGCTGAATGCTGCGGGGATCCTCTCCCTGGCTGGATTCTCCGCTTTCTCTTTTCCGGAGGCCGGCCCACAGGTTGACATGGTGCACCAGGGGTTCAAAGGTCGATCTCTGCTGTTTGTTCATGAAGACAGCAGCTCCATAAAGGTTGATATGCATGTTTGCCAGTTAAAAAAAAAAAAACCGTGAGGGTGAGGACTTTAAGGGTAACATCTGCTTCTTCTCAGCCCTTCAGCACCAAGGAGATCATTGGCTTTACCGTCGGCTCCGTGTCATCAGTGCTGTACCTGTCCTCAAGAATTCCACAGATAGTCACTAATGTGAGTCATTTACCTGAGATGGTGATGGATGGTTGGGGGATTGGGGGCAGTGAAGGTATCTTACAGGATGATGTACATTCCTAATCCGCTGCTTCTCATTTGTTTCTTTTTGGCTATAGTTTATCAGGAAGTCCACTGAGGGGGTGTCCTACTTCCTGTTTGCCCTGGTGATCCTGGGAAACACCACATATGGGCTGAGTGTGTTGGTGAAGAACCCTGATAGGGGCCAGGGGGAGGCTAGCCATATGGTCCACCATTTGCCCTGGCTCATTGGCAGCCTGGGAACCCTCTTCCTTGACCTGGTTGTATCCTTTTCTCACCTGGGCACATCTTTGCTGACATGTACGTACTCAGTAGCCCTTAGTATAGACCTCTCACTGAATACAATATTCTAAATATGTGCCTCTTTTTGCCTGCCCTATATTATGAAATGTAAATTGGTAGTAAAATTTATTAGAAGCTTGGCAATAATTATATTATTATTATTATTATTATTATTATTAATATTAATATTAATAGCAGTAGTCTTAAATTGTTCATTAATTGTCTTCAGTGCACCCATGTACTATAGACCGTGTGGGACAGCTGACTATGTAACCCATGTTCAAGGTCACCCTTGACCTGAGCCTTTCAGATTACAATGCAGTTCTTGAAGTATCGCGGCTCCTCCCCAGTGCTGGCCAAACCGGAGGAAAGGGCTCCTCTCCTTGAGCACATATAGTAACTGCAGCCTGCAGCCCAGTGGGCTGCGCTGGCCTGTGCACATTCAGGCACGCGCACCAGGCGTAACGCATGATTTCTTTGTGGTATGAGAGACTTCCCACACGCACAGTACTGTGACCAAAACGATGACGGAAGTAAGGAGGGAGAATCTCTGACAGCACTGCTTGCAGTAGCGGCAAAGTGAGTCAGTGTCAATGACTTTTATGGCGCTTCCTTTGTTCTTTGATGCCAAAAACATGTGAGTCTTTAATGTGTACTCAGTGTAATTAGGTTGCCAATTAAGTTCCAGCAATTCAGAATGTAAAAATGTAGGTAATTTGTAGGTATATGTTGTGTTTTTATAAGGATTGCTACATTCTTTTGCACATACTTTAATTAGTATTTAGTACATGACACGTTAGCATGCGGCATGTGATGAACTGGCACTAATAAGAAACCAGTGCCAAGTCCTTTGTATTCAATTTGCTGTTAAAGTCCTCATTCTGAGAGTTTAGAAATCACTCCTAAGTCTACAATTCTTTTATGTAATTGAAAATGGTGCTAAATGTATTTGAGTAGAAGTTATTGTTCAGTCACTTGATTTTTAATTTTTTATTTTTTTTTAATGGTATGAACTGTAACTTTTTAAAACTTTTTAATATATTCTAATTTTGTATTTTTAATTATGTTACAGATTTTCTGGTTTCAAGTGTTTTTAAATTCGGTGCTGGGCTGTGGCTGTATTCTCTCATCTTCCTCATCTTACACTTATTCAGGTGACATGATGGCAGGTGTGTCCTCAGTCTCCGTCTGCCCATTAAAAACGCACTTTAATCAGGGTTGGATGTTTGTTTTTCTGCTTATTAGGTCCTGTACCACACCACATTTCATACATGTATATTTGTCCCTAAAGCTGGGTACATGCAAAGCCAATGGCAAAAAACACCTCCTGCTCTCATCAACCGAAAGTTTGCACTGGAAGATGCCGGTACCGCTAGAACCGGCAGCTGACACGCGTGTTCATTCTGTGCCTGTGTGACAATGATCCCCTAGACCGCAAGGTGGCAGCAATCATGCGTTTGCCTTTTTTTCCCCCTTCCTCATTTGAAAGGTAATTTTCTCCAAATATCTGTAGTTTCTCTGTGATTACATATAAAGCTGGCTCCCTGATTCATAGTAATGAACCTGTTCTCAAGATCCTCATTCCAAATGGCGGTTTTGTTTCACTTTCGGCCCTTCTGTGGTCCCGGGCAGTTTTCTCGTGGCGTTCCCTGCACAGCCCTGGGAGCTCACCGACTCGCTTTGATACTGATTCGGCACGCTCAGTCGATGAAAGCGGCGACAGCAGAAGCTAATGGTGTCTGACGGCGCTGCACACACCGGTGCGACGGGCAGTTACCAGCTCTCATCAACCCAATAGCTTTCAGTAGCCAAAAATCCAGGCTTAAAATGAAAACATATACACTCCCCCATACCATATTATATGCAGACACTTCACCATATACCCAAATTCTGTACAGGTATACTCTCCCTAAAACAATATAAACATGCAAAAGTCACTCCAGAGTATACTGTGCACATGCTCAACACATTTCATTGTAAAACTGTTCCCTAAAATATGCATACACAAGTCCTGCATATAGGAAGATAGTGTAATTGTGTCAGTTAATTTGTATGGATAAACCAAATATACAACATGTGTCAACTTCACCATCCAGCTTAATTCTGTGACAAGATTTTATGTAAGGACATTCTTTTTAGAACAAATCTGCTTATTCTCCAAATTTTTTCTACACTTTGGTTTTTGACTTGGTCTTCACCCAGTTACAAGTTCAGGCATGACTCTCCGTGTTGTAGCTGTGATTGTACCCTTGTTCTTAACCCATGACCTCTAACATCTGACCTCTCCATGGAAAAAAAAAAATGAGTGGAGGAGTGTCATGGCAGTTTGGGGTTCCTGGAAGCAACAGAAATGTTTTCCTTCATTACTGGATTGTTATTGGTGTCCTATTTAGCAAAGAGAAATAGGAGTGGAGTTTTGACCCAAAGAATTGCCCCTCAATCCATCTCCTTAGTACGAACGATAAGGGAGTGAAGGGCCACCCAGAAAGGAGAAGCGAGCGGACTGCGGGGGGGCTGTTCCTGGGGTTATTGAGGCTTGAGGACATTGGGGAGGGACGGGGTCGAGTTTCCGGAGTGACTGTATGGTGAACGTGAAGAAATGGTCACCTCTCTCTGCTTACGAAAGTAGCTACGGTTGCCAGAGAGCCTCAGGTCATGTTCCGAATGTAGGGTAGGGTGCGGGTAGGGGGTCTGCAGGAAGAGGCAGTGATAGCGGCCAGTCAGCAGGCAGAAGCCGGGGGCTGTTTATAGGAGCATTGCTGATGGGAATGTCTTAATGAGACCCCTTTCTCTATCGCCTCGTTCTGCTCCCCCACTTTCCCGTCCCACTCCTGGTTACTTTCAGCCTGCCTTTCACCATTAGTGCCTGAATTCAATACCAAACATGGAAGATTAATCTGTCGGGGAAAAATAACGAGGTAGGAGGTGCGATAGGACCTTCAATATGAAACCCGCAGACTGACAAGGAGCTGTTTTACCATTGCCTTACTGGGGCTTGAAAGAATTGTGTCTTCAGAGAAGACTGATCAGATAAGATTTTGATGTACCCATACACATGTAGATGGGGACTCTTAAAATTTACTGACCAAAGATGTCATGCTTTGCTCCGAGCCCTGTGCATTCGCTGTAATTCGGCCTCAGCATCAAAGGTCAGGGGGTCAGGGAGGATTTTTATGTTCAGTTGAGCTTGACTCACATGCAAGTAGCCACAAAGTGAAACCATGCGAGGATTTGGGCAGCCCCAGTCAACATTTGTTACTGAGAATTGCTAAGTGAGAAGAAGAACTGATTTTTTAAAGGCATAAAGTTAAAATTTTAAACAAGATTACCTTATTTCCATATTTTACAGTCCTGAAGCATACCCTTCATGATCAGTACTTAGTAACACAAGTATAAGTATTGCAGCTTGCAAATGCTTTGTCATAGCCAGCTAACAATTTCAATTGTTGTTGGGGGGGGGGGGGGGTTGCCCATTCTTCTTTACAAAAGGAGAGATGAGAAAGGTGAGATTTTTGGCCCATCTTGCATGCACTGCTTTTGAAGTCTAGCCACAGATTGTCGATAAGGTCGGGGGGCTGAGGGCCAAGGTCGGGGGGCTGAGGGCCATGCCCGGACCTTCAGCTTGCACCTCTTGAGGTAGTCTGCCGTGGATTTTGAGGTGTGTTTAGGATCATTATTCTGCGGTAGAAGCCATCCTCTTGGTGTTTGCTTCCTGAATTTTCTGTTATAGATACTCCCCACTTAATAGCTTACCTGTTTAATGACCGGCCAGACAGTATCGTACACTGTTCCGGAGCTTTGTTTGTGGAAACGGCAGTGCAGCATCTCAGTGTCAAGCATCTCATCTGGCATCGCCCCTTCTCAGTCTCATCTCATTCCTGCAGTCAGTCAATATTCTACTACATACTACATACTACATCTAGAGATTTGTACTTTGTTTTGCCCCCCCCCCCCCCCATAGTACAAGATATCAGTGAAAACGAAGAGCATGACTTCACCTGCTAGCGTAGCACAAATTAAAACAAAGTTAAAGTTGGAGTTTACGTTAGACCTATTCTTTGTTTGGAATAAATACAATTACCCGTATTTGCTTAGGTTTGCATAATGTATATTAGAGCTGATTTCTTTATTTCTCTTATTTGCAGTATACAGTGCACTACTATATAAACATTTATTAAAATAAAAATATTACGGATAATGCAGAGGTGACATTAAATCAATAATGATGGCGGATACAAACTCACTAGATGTACAGTTTGCTGGATCCACTCCCATGCCTAACAGTTGGAGAGGTGTTCTTTTCATGGAATTGTGCGCCTTTTTTTCTCTCAACATACCTTTGCACATTGCTGGACTCCACAGGACTTTTTTTTCTGTGCACCAGGCTTGTCTGGATGTTCATTTGCAAACTTCAGATGCTGTGTTATGTGGTGAGGACACAGGAACTCTTCCAAGGTCGTATTTGTGGAGGTGTCACTGCTCAGTAGAACAGTGCCACTCCAGAGTCTGCTAAAACTTCCTGAAGGTCTATTGCAACCAAACCAGTGTTTTGATTTGATTCTAGCGATCCTATGTGAAGTTCTATTAGAAAGTTTTCCTAGTCTTTTGGACCTAAACTTGTATACTGTAAACTGCCATTTCTTAATTGCATTGCAAACTGAAAGGGGTACCTGAAGACACTTTTGTTATCATCTTACAGAGATGGGCAGTATTTCAAGTAAATGTATTGTCACTTTCAAATATTTTGTAACTTTTATTTTGCTGACAGAAAAAAAGTAACAATATTTTGAGAGGTTGTATTCCTCAGACCTCTAGGACCAAGATTTGAGTTTCTGCCATGGCTCCTTGTGTGTGGAGTTTGCATGTTCTCCCCATTTCATCATGGGGTTTCCTCTGGGTACTGCGGTCTCCCCCCACAGTCCAAAAACCAAAAACAAATTGCCAGTTGGTGTGCATGTGTCAGTGTCCCCTGCTATGGTTTGGTGCCCCATCCTGGATTGTACCCCCTTGCACCCGTAGAGTCTGTGATAGACTCCGGACCCCATGACGCAGCATAAGATGAGCGGTTATTGAAAATGTATGGATGGACCTTTTTAAAAGTTACCTGAGAGCTCAAATCTTCTGGTGTTCTGAAACTTTTGCATGGTGCTCCTTTCCCTTTTTAAAAAATTGTACAAAACAAAGATAATATACACATTTTGTTTAGAATGTTGAAAAAAAATGTTTCATCTTTACACCTTCAGTCCATCTCCTACTCACTTAAGTATTCACAGTAACAGAGGTTTTGACCAGGGGTGCCCAAACTTGCATGCCACTGTGAGCAATAAAATCACTTCCTCTTTGAAGATGAATGAAAATGTAATTATGCTCTTCTCCGTGAGGGCTTCCATCTGCGTGTTGTTAACTTGCTTGTTGTGCTACAGTGTTGTTTTATTGTCTTGGCCCCTGATGCCCTGTTGCACTTTATTGTGTTGCTGTCATTTATGCCATGAAACATACACATGTAACAACTGTTTCCACAGTTTGTGTGGTAGTTTGGGATTTTAATGAGACCGAGAGTTTTGAAGCGTGTAGGTGTAGGAAATGTATACATCTCTCTGTGTGGTGTTTGTAAAGTGTGCCATGCACACAGTGTGTAAGACATTTTATATTGTATGTGCAAAGAGTTTGTCTTTTGCAGTGTGTATGTGTGTGAAAGTGTGCCGTGTCTGCATGCATGTGTTTAAAGAGTGTAGGGTGTCAGAGGCGGGGCTGTTAGTCACTAGGGACTGGAAGCTGGGAGAGGGGATGAGTTCAGATTAGAAGAGCAAAATCAAGAGTATACGAGAACTCCAGCAATCAGGAAAGCAGATCGCGGTGAGTCCATACCTCTCTCTTACATTCTGCCGTGCAGGTTGTTGACATAACGCTGGCAGTAAGCCTGCCGCTAAAAAACAACAGCTTTATTCTGGGCTGGACAGCGGAGTACTATGAGGGCCTTTGAGTTTCTAACTGTCAACCTACATCTCAGCAGCATTTGACAGCCAGTTTGCTCCACAATGCCCATGAGAGAAGGTGTGTTCTGTATGGATGTGAATCTGCCCTGTTGATATGGCTAACGGTCTCAGGCCAAGAGCAGTGTGACATTCAAGCATGAAGATGTGACAGAAAGGGATGGGAGCTACTTTGGTGGGTCGGTGTCGGAGGAGCACAGTGAATGTCGGTATGATTGCTAAAATCACAGCAGTTTTTACCAGGCTACACTGTTTGGTCTTCAGTCTGATGGACAGATTCAGTGCTACACAGCTTGCGGCTCCATGTCTTGCACAATTGTAACTGATTTTTTTGATGTGTTTGGTTTATTTCAGTAACATTGTGGGCCGTCTTTTTGTAATGTCTGCCACTGTAAACCAGCTCGAATGGTTGAAGTTCAGTATTCAAGGACACATGAAGGCCAACATAACTTTGAGTGTGACACTTGTCTCAAAGTCTCTCTTTATTCCTACATAATAAAAAATAAAACACTTTATTTAAAAAATAATGGCATCAGCTAAAAGTATGAGTAGATATTTCAAAATACATTTCATTCCTCATTTCATAGAAATAAGCATTAAATCAAGTAGTATTCTGTAGCAATTAACTGGTTCATCAAAAGCAACCAAAAACTTTTCAACTGCAGTTAAGTTCCAGCCACACAGTGTCTTTAGAGAGCAGGAAATGTTTTCACGAAGATAATGATTAACATTTTAACCATATGTGGGAGAGGGGCCCCGACCAAACAACTGACAATGCTGTACACTGAGCGCTGCAGTTCCAAGTGAAGCTTTCCGGGTGAGAGCAGCCTCACACAGCCTCACACAGCCTCACACAGCCCACCAGGATGTGAAAGGCTGAAGGTCACAAATCAAGGTGAGTGTGAGAGGTTATGCAAAGAGGTTTTGCTGGACCTAAAAACAGGTTCTCAGAAATTTAAAAAGTCTTTCCAGCTCAGAGAAACAGAATCTATTCGCTCTGTGTAGCATGCCATGATTCCACCAAGACGCACTGCAGCTTGTGCAACATTGTAAAAGTTCCAAGAGGCTCATCATCTGTCTGAGAGTAGTTTGCTGTTGTGATTTAATTCTACCACACTCAACTATGGACTTCAACCCCCCCCCCCCCCCCTCCCCCCTTTCCTCTCCCCCCTCCCCCCCCCCTCCCCCCCTCCTCCCCCCCCCCCCCCTTCCTTTCTTCTTCTTCCCTCCCCTCCC